>OZ014481.1:9881426-10608912 GCA_963965965.1 Trididemnum nubilum | reverse complement strand
AGAAATTAATTTCGTGATTAAAAACTTATCCTCAGTCTGCAAAATAAAAATGTATGAAAGACTAAAAACACTGCAATGCATATGACATGGGACGTAAAAGTAACTCAGTCCCGCATATACAACTGCTTAACTGCATCAGAATCTTGGAACACCGCTACAACATAGAATAGATAAGTCGTGCGAGATACAGTTGTTTCAGATGCAGTCGAGTGGTTGTCTGCAGGACTGAGGTAGCTTTAGGTCCCATACAATATATTGTGCAGTGTTTTTAGTCTTTTAGAGTTTTTTATTTTGCTGTCTGAGGATGTGTTTTTAATGACAAAATTAATTTCGGTCTGTACTGTATTTTAGCCATTGATTGAGCCCAGCCCAGACAGGTGTTATGACAATTTTTTTGGTTACGTGAGGTAGAACCTTTGGCTGAACCTTCCTAATGAGTCGATTTTAGTTTTTAATCCTAGTGTACTTTTTTGTCAAAAGTCCCGGTACGAAATTGCTTTGACGCTGTTTCATAACAATGTCTTGACAAAATGCTGTCTCACAACACATTGCCAGCAGAAGCAATAGCTCCTCTCATTTGTCCACTTTTAAAACTGCTAAACTGGAATTTTACTGGTCTCTCTTAGACTTTTATTTCAAAGGTGCAACAAAATTACATAAGCAAATGTAATCAATTTTTGAACTTTATTGTCATATCTTATATAACCTACTTCTGACGCTGTAAGTATGTTACTAATTAACCATAAACAAACATCTCCGTAATTGCAAAACTAGCTTCTGATAACTGTAAGCACTTCTGTTTTGCAGTGTTGTTCAAAGAGGATTTGCTGCATTACAAATTCTTGAAAAATCGTTTCGAAGCGCGAAGTTTTTGTCCATTTCGTCAATGCCAACAGCTGAAGCTTTTTTACACTACTTGTCAAATTTTTGCCGGTATTTTCATTTTACTCTCTTTAACACAAAATCTTTCAGCAAAATGGTCTCTTCAATAAATGTGATTCAATTAGAATTTAAGTATCATACAAATTAATTAAATATTTCAATCCAAGCACTACAAAATTAAACAACAATTTTATAACTTGCATTCTCTTTTCTACGTCAAGAAAACATAATGACCTACTATATTTCTCCAGACAAGTTAATGAAATCGTTATGCCAAGCATCTCAAACGTTAGGATGTTTGATTTAAACTCTTTCAAACACATATGTCTTAAGGACTTCATAACTGATTCTTGTATTCTAAATCTTTACATAATGTGACGACTGGTCGCGATTTGAAATCATTTGAGGCCTTGTTTGGGTTTGGGTTGGAGAGACATTTTGCCCCTAAAAAGTTTGAAGAAAGTAATCAAAGCTCTTTTCAATGTTACAACAAAAAATAGAAAATCAGAAAGATGAAAGTTTTTAAGCTTTAAATTGATATCATAATTATAGTTATTAAACATACAGTAAAAAAGAAGTCCAGCATAAAATAGAGTCCCGCTGTACATTTCATCTTTTTTTGTCATGGTCAGTGTCCTACCTTGGTGGCGAACCGTCGTCATCATGGTTCTCACTGCTGGCAGTGCAGATTCGTTAATGCCGCTCAGGCTCAGGATTCAGTAAAAGCGCGTGCTGTATTTTGTTGAAATCTTTGTCAATGCAAAAAGGTGCTTAATCTGTTGCTGCAAAGTTGCTAAATGATCGTGGATCTCTACAATTAACTAGATGGGAATTTGCCAGCAAACCCAGTGAACGACCGACGCTTAGCTAATGCTGTGACGCTCAAAAGTACTTTTTGTCTACTGTAAAATCAACAATTATTCAAAAATATTCGTTTATGGAACTTCCAGAAAAGTAGAGTCAAAATATTTGTCAGTTAAATATTTCCTGATATCATAAAACACTGCCACCCTAGCTTGGGCCGTTCAAAAAATTGATTTTTGGGGGTCCATTCGGGGGACTCCCCGGGGGGGTGGCCCCTCCAAACTATGTCAAAATATTTGTCTGTTAAATATCTGCTGATATCAAAACAAACTGACACCCTAGCTTGAGCCGTTCAAAAAATTGATTTTTGGGGGTCAATTTAGGGGGTCTCCGGGGGGGTGGCACCCCCAAACTATGCCAAAATGTTTGTCTGTTAAATATCTGCTAATATCATAAAACACAGGCACCCTAAGTTAAGCCGTTCAAAAAATTGATTTTTGAGGGGTCCATTTGGGGGGTCCCCGGGGGTGTGGCACCCCCAAACTATGTCAAAATGTTTGTCTGTTAAATATCTACTGACATCAAAAAAAAGTAGCACTCTAGCTTAAGCCGTTCAAAAAAATTGATTTTTTGGGGCCCCATTTTGGGGGGGTCCCCGGGGAGTTGCCCCAAAAAATTTCGGGAGAAATAATTGTGTTTGCAGCTCAACAACTTTACACAAAAATTAGATTTCGATGTTTAGTGGTTTAGGAGAAGAAGAGCGTACAAAGTTTAGGAAGAAAAAAAAGGAAAAAAAAGAAAAAAACCTCATCGCGGCCAAAAGTGGGTTGGTTGGGATGAAAGGGTATCTTAAGACATACTAACATATGAAATATTTTTTGCCGTACTTAAGCCGTTTTTGACTGAGATCGGTTTTTACGCCAAAGTTGCGGGGCAGTTTTCGGGTTCTAAAATTAAAGTCACGTGATTTATTGCCTCAATATTTGGTACAAACATTTAACTCATTAATCTCAAACTGCTGTCAAAATTTCATGTAGCTAGACCCAACCGTTCTCGAGTTATAAGCAAAAGTCTGAAATTTCGCACTCGTTAGTTGGAAAATGGCCGAGTAAAAACAAAGGAACACGCGACGCGAGCGTTGGTCGTTCCAGTGACTCAAATGTCTGTAAATCACTGTTAGCAGCGATAATATAGATGCTCCAGTATTAGAAATTTAGGGTTTAATACTTAAGTATAGCGTTTCATTGTGCCTGTTTTTACTTTGTTACTAACTTTTGATGCTATTCGAAGAAGGTTTTTGTTAGAGTTTTAAGCTAGGCTGATAATGGTGGTAAACGCTGTGCTGTGAAGAGCTGATGAAGCTGAAAGATTGGACTAAATTTTAATACTCAACCATTAAACTAAATTGGACATTCAACGAAGATCAAACCTCTTAACAACGACTAAAACCGGAAAAAAGGGACTGTAAGTCAGAGTATGATAGGACCCGGGTTAGAACGCGACATTTTGCTACAAAAAAAATGAAGAAGTAAATTTAAGTTATTCTCAATTTTATTATAAAATGAACTTTGATCAAAATGTTAACTCTTTTGAGTTGGATCGAAATATTTCATAATTTGAGATTTTAAAACAAACAAAGTACCTGTATTCTCTTCTATTTGAATGACATTGATAATATATTTAGTCGAAATGCCTCGGTTGCATAACAAGTGTTGATTTTGTTAACTAATGACCATAGTGACTTGCCGAACGTTTGCTTTTGCTTTTGACCTTTAAATCACAGTCAGACCATGACGTTAGGGTTTTAATAGCTATGCGATACTGTGTAAAAAAGACAAAGTATAATTGAAGGAATTTATATTTTCAATTATACAAACGTGGCAATTTACTCAGATTGTAAAATTGATTAGAAAAAGTTGCAAAATTAAAAAAATTACAGAGCAAAATATCAAAATCACTGGCACATTACAAAATAACATTAGTTGCAACAAGAATAAAAAAGCAATGAGCAAAAGACGCCAAAACACTACAAACTTAAAGCACATAAAAATATTTCACTGCTATATAGAAAATTGTTGATAGCGATATATGACAAAAACACCCAAGGCAGAAGTATTGCACCAAACTTTTTTCATACTTTTACTAATTGTAACCAAACCATTGTAAAGCCATAGACTCTCCATTTAGTAAACTAGAAACAGACGCGGGAAGAGAAAGAGAAACGCATTGAAGAAAAAAAGTTTGCTTTTGTTGCAAAGGTTGTTTGCGGTTACGCAGTTTCAACTCATTTAATATGACATATTCGTAGAACGAGTGAACCGTGAAGGAAAAAGTCACGCTGATTGGACGAATCGGCATCTTTTAGAAGAAATCAACCGTGAAGAAGAAAAGACAAAACTGTCAATTTCCATTCTACTAATAAAGAGTCTATCGTCAGACTTTACAAACTAAACATGGATTGCTTGTGGAATCTTTCCTACCTGGAAAATTAAAGCAAGTTTTTAATTAGTGATTAAAGAACTGCTTTGTTTCGTTTCTAAACTAATAATCACCTTAATCAGCGCCATTTGCGAGAATTTTGTGGCAAAAACAAACAAAATACATTAAAACGTCTGTAGATATACAATAAAGCAAAATAAGCAGTATCTTTGGGCACAATTTAACTGACAAATTTGATCCATAAACGCAAACTAAAGTTCAAGTCCACTTACGCAAATGTTTGTTTGCATAACTAAATATTTTGCTCATATTTTGTTAAATTTTGTTGCAAAAGCTGCTGCAAAAAGAATACCCGCAAGGAGCGAGAAAAGCATTAATACTGTGGGAAGTGTTTTATCCAGATCATCGAAGTCCTTTCTTCCATTATTTTGAACATTTTGAAATAAAATTTTTGGGGCGGCTTGTTTTTACGAAGAAGAGACGCTCCAACTCCTAAATAAGTAAAAAAATAAAAAGTTAGAAAAAAGAACAAAAACTTGAGTAAAATAATCATAAGTAATGCAACTCCAGTATTAAAAGCTGTTATTAGGTTATCGCATAGTTTATAGTGTACAACAAATATACCGTACACTTTTTTCACTTCAAAGTCAAACTAGACATAGGACAAAGACGTACAGTTTTAAAATTATGATTGGAAACTATCTGAAAAATTGGACGAACATTTGAGCGTAAAACATATGCAAATAACCAACAGTTTGGAAATTTTTAGTTTTTGTGATGTCACAAACTTGCGAAATGCAGGGTTGCCAAAGGTACGGAGTCAAACGGATTAAATTGTACTTTCGCAAATAAAGAGAATTGCGAAGAAAGATTTGGGACGCCTTTTTATTACCTCAAGTAGTTCTCATTTTTTCAATAAAACCGATATCGAGCAGTTTCTCTTTCAACTGCTGCCCCTCTCCTATCAACACGAACAAGCGGCCGAAAACGAGAGGAAACTACTTACTGGGAAGAGGTTACAACTGCTGGACGTTTGATCTTAAACTCAAATGATCGGTCATGCTTCAATTTGCGCAAAAGATCTTCGTAGAGTTCTGAAGGAGAACCGTCATCGAAAACTGTATCGCGCCTCCGGTGGTTAGCTTCACTACCGGTGTTTCTTCTGCCATGAAACATGATTGGATTATGTCAGTTCGTATTTCAAAAACACTAGCTTAGCTCTGAGATAAAGGAAACGATTTTGTACGTTTAGATAGTCACTCAAGATCCTTAATTTAGAACAATCAAACATGACTACCACCAGTTCATCATTCGAGTGCTTCGACAAACGCAAGAATATTTATTGTGCTTTAGATTTTGTTATTCTCCTGAAGAACCAAACAACCGATACAAGTGAACTTGTGATATCTCCCTCATCAGAGAGGTTTTTTAACCTTTTTCCAGAGTTTTTTTTCTTCAATTGTGCTTTTTCATCGTCTGAAACTATAGCATTTCGAAAAGGACACACCAATCAATTAAAAATTCAATCTATATATAGACCAAGTTTGTACCTTGTAACTACGCCACGAGGTCTCTCCGCATCTGCTTCAATGACGTGTTCATATGCACGGTTTTGAAACTGCATTGCAGAGGCAGATGCATTTTCAGATATGGTCGACAGAACTCCAGATCTTCGATTGAATCTGTGTTTTAATCATGAATGCATTGCAGCGACATACTGTATATTAAGTGGACTATAATTATTTTGTGGACACTATTGTTTACTTTTTTGTTTCATGCATTTTTATATACAGTAGCAGTAATGTTGCTCTATTGTGCGATATACGTTCAAGCCAAAGCTCATCTTCTTTAGTTTGATCGAATAAGCTTGAAATAGATCAAATCAAATCTTTCATTATACTCGCTGTATTACGCCGAAGCTTGCAACGAGTTTTCGGGGCCCATCTTCGCGTCATTGCGCCCGGGCAACACAGCTCCTTTTGAAGAAATGTTACAGCGGTGGCGAGCCGTTGGCAACGCTGTGTCCAATTTGACCTACCGTAGATTTGAACCCCAGACCTACCGCTTCAGAGACGAATGCGTTACCGCTCGACCAACTGGCCGGTGCTTAAAATAGATACTATCGAAAAAAATTTCTTCAGTTAATTAGCGATTCGATAGAAGACAGTGTAGTAACTGTAATGTCGTTTCAAAAACTTGTTTCGTAATCATGAAAAAAAAAGAGAACTTTACTCACAATAGCATAACTGGAGGAAAATTCGGCAAATATCCTTTGAAAATATGAGCTAAATGTAAATCTTTCACCACGCTAAGAACCCGCGGTAAGTACCACATTTCTGGTTTTAACCGGCACTGTTTCTGTGTTTTTATTGTTTTATACACTAGTAATTTAACTTTGATCTCACAGGACATCATCAGTAGAGAGCTCTAAGTGCACCCAAAAAAAATCTAGTCTTCAAAAATATACTCAATGTCAAAGTAGTTTTCACTAAGTAATCAACAATTTTTGCCTTATTCCTTTTGAAAAATGAATCGTAAAAAATCCTATTGAGTTTTTGTCTTACGGTGGCAAAACTCTTTGTGGCGCCTGCATTACGTCATCATCGGAGGTATGATCTTCATTGCGTCGTTTCTGGGACTTAGTTCGATTGTTTCTGGAGTCTCGCATGCTAGAACAACAAATATCTGGCTAACTTGGGATGCAATGTTAATGACATTAGATTACGTAGGTGCAATAAGATCACAACTTGTTACAAATGAAATAATGTGTTAACTGATTTAAAAACATTATTTAATAGTGTCATATAAAGTCTTATGAAAACATTCACATAATAGTATTTCTGAAGAAAGGGACAACAAAGTTGTAGCATTTGGAAATCCATCCAAGCTGAGCAGGATACAGTAATCACGTATTAAAACAAAAATTGAAAAGGTAACACCATTTAAAAGGTACATTACGAAAGCAATCGCACAAACATCAAAATTCACATAAGACATTACTAAAATCAGACAAAAATATTGCATTGCATGCAAAAAAAAAAACAAAAAACAATTGCATTACCAGTTGCATGCCCAATTGTTTTTTGCAACTAGTAATTTTTTTTTTGTCCGATTTTAGTGATGTCTTGTGTGAATTTTGACGTTTGTTCGATTGCTTTTGTAATGTACCTTTTAAATGGTGTTCCCTTTTCAAATTTTGTTTTAATTATGTTTCTTTAGAGAGAAGGAAGGGACACCTTATTCAGACACCCAGAGATAATTTTTCGTATCGAGATTAAATATTGAGGCATCGTTTTACAGTAATTTTCAATACATACTAAATAAATTTACTTACGGTAAATTGTTTAAATTTAACGTAAAATTGTACAATTTAATACAAAAACAGATGAACGAATTTCATGTAATTACTATCTACTACTGGTGTCACAGGTATATTTTGTTAAAATTTTTTCGCCGATGTAAATTAGATGTTTTTGTTACCGATTTGCGACTGGTATGTCCATTGAATTACCTGTCTTGTCTGGAATTCAGTCCTGATACTCCCTTTGAACAGCATGAACGGAACACACGTTGTCGATCGATGTATAAGATGAGCAAGAACAGTCCTGCAGCAATTACATAATTTTAAAGTACTCTTAACAGTATTTTCCAAGTTTCACATTTGGATCCATTTATTTTCCATAACTTTTGTTGCAATTAGTGGAGATTAGAGATATTAGAGAAAGTCTAAGCAGCAGCATAGCTTGAGTGAAATTTCTCTAAATTATGTTTTCCAGTAAAATGCTAGCCTAAGGTGATTTGTAGCGTCTTTGGTCACTGAAAATGGTAAAAATAAATACCGAAACGTTTGTAAAATGATTGCAACTGTGCGGCTTTAATCTTTTTAATGAAGTTATTATTTGTGACTTTTGTTTTTTCTTCTTTTCATGCATTTGGAAGCTGTAAGTTTTGTTTATGGTTTTGTCTTTTACATTGAAATGTGAATGAATTTGGACGATCGTGAGCTTAGATCAAAATATCACAACATCTTCACATTGAGTAAAAGATTTTTGTGACGACAGCAAATTTTTTTTAAGCCAAGCTACTGTTTTTGATTGAGTTACATTGCGAACATACTTTGACCAGTTTTCTGTAAGTTTACTCCACAAACATGCATGCATATAAAAATAATGGCAACACTGACCCTGTAGGCAATCGAAACCCAAAAAGCAATAAGTGTTCACGTCATTTGGGATCGCATCAACGGTCAGTACGGGTAAAACAAAGCCAAATATCCATGTTCCGGTCACAGACAAATACAACATCAAAGAAAACAACACGTTCCTCCAAGTGTGCGATCGGCGCTGGCCCTGAAACAATTCAAGCATATTCCTGCTTGGCTGAAAACGTCAAACATAATACAGTCTAGGCCGGGGGTCGGCAACCTTTTGAACTAGTGGGCCACATTCAGTCCTAACAAGGTTCCAGCGGGCCGCCACCATTCCAGCAGACCAAAAGAAAAAGGTCTTCGTCAGAAATTCAGGCATTTTTTTGGGCCGAATTGGTGACGAAGACCAAAAAAAAAAAGTCTTTGCCAGGAGATGAAAATCATTTTGGCGGTTTATTGCTGCGTATCTATCATTGAAAAAAGAAAAAAAGTATCGGGCCGGATGAGAATAAAAGGTCGCGGGCCGGGTAAAATGCTTTGGCGGGCCGTAGATTGCCGACTCCTGGCCTATAGGCTATAGTGGATAAAGCATTTGCGACTGAAACGCATCTGCTTGAAGTAGAATAGCTCAGGAAGGTTTAAGTCTCGTAGAATGGAGTGGAGTATACTCTAATTGTATCACACTAATTATACAATCTCTATTAATTTTTTGCTATCATAAAAAAAGCGCCAGGAAACATTAAAACTCTTTTTCTTACCAGCTGTTGAGACACGTTTCCACACATCAATTGGAAAAGAGTGAGAAGGTAGACGAAAAGACATAAAATTAATATAACACCAATGGGGATAACAATCATGTATAGAGCATTAGCAGGATTAATCCAGGTCTCATAACATCTACAAACAAGGTTGATTATATTTTGATAAATATAATCTACCTTTGAATGAGTCCGTAGTTCGTTCGGACGTATGAACTACGCAATAAGCACTCTACATCCTTACCACACGAACGCAGAGCCACCTTTTTTAGTTCTCTTTGAAAGTCTTTTGTCAGGCTGGGCCAATTTAATGGGTATAGACTGTTTGGTCCTTATATTACAAAAAATAACAGTTAAGCATCTTTTCCAAGGACACAACAAGCGTTACCAATTTGGGAATCGAACCAGAAGTCAGTAACCTTTCGATTACCAACTCGACGCTCTATTGACTGAGCTATCGCCATCGAGAGTCTACAGTAATGAGAATGAGATCTTTCAGTAGCCACCACTTATACAACAATATTCAATCTATGTTGCAGTTTCATTGATATACGAGTTTGCTCGTTAAACCCAACATATTTTCCAAAAGTAGTCTGTAGTGGAGATATATAATGGTGGAGTATATCTGCAATTACTTTTCAATTGCATGTTGCGGCAAGCATCATTGACATCACTGCTCAAGATTCAGCTTTGAAAACTGTGGTACAGTAGCGAAATCAACAAAAAGAAAGTATGTAAAAAAACACAATCAAACTTACTCTTTAAAGTCTTCAATTGTGTAAGTATTGGCGAGGAAAGTAGCTGGCAGTAGGACGGCTGCGGCCGGCAAAAGCCAACCCCAAAAGTAAGCCAGTAAAATGGCAACGCAATTTGACAAATTTGATCGCGTGTAGTAAACCTAAAATAAAATTATACATTAAGATTTTATGAACCACGAAATATAAAACTTTCTTTTTGTTGAATTTAATGACCATTTAAAAACCAGCAACAAAAATAAATTTTTTGTTGCATTTAAATCCCGTAATTTAAATTTGAATGACACAATTTTCAACCCAATTTTAAAATCAGATTTTGAAACTGCTGAAACTAAAATTTGCTCAACAAAAAATGGCGCAAATTTTGACGACTTACATGAATAACGGCCAAATAGATGTTCACAGCTTCCGCAGTCATCCAAGCTACAGAACTAAGCAAACCAAAATGTACAAAAATTGAGATAATTGCGCAAGCCATTTCTGACTCAACGATGAAACGCTGCTCATCCAAAATCAATGGAATGTTGAGGAACAGCAGAGATATTGCGAAGTTGAACAACAAAAATGCAGACCGAAATTGCTCTTTCTTTCGAGATGAACTAAACATTATAAATACCATAAGATTGGGATTTTAATAGCGAGGTTCAAAATGTAGCAATTCAAGTAATGCTCAAAATTTGTCTCTATACCGTCAGTCTTATTCACTAAAAATTCATATCGATTGAAGGTATTAATACTGAAGACATAACATTATGATGCTAATGATGGTTTTAAAATTATTAATAAATGACCATTATATGCATCTAAGATAAAATAGCGTCAAAAATGGCGGTCTTTCTTTAATTTGAACACCACTGGAAAAAAGCATTGAGATTCTACAAATGCTTTTCATTTTTTTTTTTGAACAGAATTTTTATAAGATAGACTTGGCACTGGCACTGCGTCATTGCGCTATATAAGTGAAAAATTCCGCCCAAAAAAACGTTCGAAATCCAGACTATACATTTCAACATTTAAGCCGAAAGCACAAAACAAGAATTTCTTTGTTACCTTGCAAATAAAAATATTATCACGACAACAACCAAGAAAAAAGTGGTGATAGATGATCCTACAAGCTCGATCAATGCCAAAACAAATGGTACGGCGCCCTTCAAACAAACAAAATAATTCAACATTTGGTTAAACTGTTAAGCATTTTTTGGTAAAAAGAAGTCAAGCAAACACATCAATGCTATTTGGTGTTTTTTAATGCTGAATTTTTGCTTGGCTTGGCTGAGTTACAGCACAATGAGGTGACAAACAAACCATGCTTTGGTTAATGATTTATTTAGCTCTGAAAATTTGCGATCTATTGTCAAATCAACGACTTTTTCAAAAAAAATTGTTATTCACAGTTTCCTGCCAGACATTCAGACGGTTCAGCATTGGAGGGGCTGGTGTGAAACCTCCGCCGTGCAGAGTTGTAAACGGGCCGTCTAGTTCAGGCCCGAACCCGAAAGTTAAGTTAGGTCTGAAAAATTTAGCAATGTTGCCAAATTATTTTGATTCTATTTTTGTGCACCTAAGACAAAAAGCACGTATCATACCAGAACTAAGCCCAAAATTCTTGTCAACTTTAGGCCCGAACCCGACCCGAAAAGCCCGGCCCGACTTACAACTCTGCCGCGGTGTGTGGTAGACAAGCGGAAAAGTAGTAGCATGCCTGATCCGAAGACGAAAAAGATCCTTTTTCTGTCCCTTGGCCAAGATTGGTTGTGGAAATGGAAGACGTAATTATACTGTACAATTAAATACAATTAGTTAGTGATAACTTAACTTCTTAGCGAAAAAGACTACCGACTAAATACATCCAGTTTCATGCAATTATGCAGTTGAGCCAATGCGTTTATTGTGCTTTATGTTATTATTATTTATATTTATACTTACCAAAATAGTTGCGAAATTGGTCAAATGATTGTAGGAGCAAGTGTAATTTGAGTCGCTTTGTCTTACTGTGTTTCCTCCTTCCAACGACCAAACACTTGATTTTTCATCCCAGAAAGCGCATTGGGTTACAAAATTGCTATCTGATGAGGTGATGTTCTGCAAAATAGTTAAATTTCATATTTGATAGATTGATAAATGACTGGAATCTTTTTCAATATTAACTGTCTACAAAGACTGGCCAGTTTTGGTCGAGCGGTAACGCATTCGTCTCTGGAGCGGCAGGTCTCAAGTTCAAATCTCGGGCAAGTCAAATCGGACACAGTGTTGTCGACGGCTCACCACCTCTGCGACATTTCTTCAAAAGGAACTGTGTTGCCCGGGTGAAATGACGAGGAGATGGACCCGCAAACTCGTTACACGCTTTGACGTATTATAGCAAGTGTAATGAGATTTGATTTGATTTGCACTGTCAGCAAAGAAGAAATGCATAAATCCACTAGAAGTTTTAAACAATAGTCAAAACAAAAGTTTTCAAAATGGCGCTACGATTGGCTCAGGGTTAAAAGACGGTTCTTTCTCCAAACGTTGGCGTTCGATTTCCTACGACGTCGCCGATCCCGCAAACAATGTGGGTTGATTCTTACTCAACTGGCATTAACAATGTTATGCCGTTCGATGTTTCAATTTTTTGTCTAAAATTTTTATTCTACATGGAAAGTTGCATTGTCACACTGCATGTATTTCTGCATTATTAAGTAAGCCTTGATAACCAGGACATGGTAAGGAATGGAAGACGATTTTTCCATATTCCATGCTGGCAAATTTCTTCCATTCCATACCAAAAATCTTCAGTTCCATACTAAAATTTTCTTCCATATTCCATTCCATACTTCCATACCAAAGAACTTTTAGACTGGAAGTAACGCATAAGTTGCACCTTTGGAGTGTTGTAAGCAACCACTCGAGGAGGTGCGCGTAACATTACAAAGATGCAACAACCGCGGTATCTAGTATGCATGCGTTAAATGATTACCGTACAGGTTTTCTTTCACACCAACTATAAAATTTGGCATAACCAAACTGCTAAAGAACATTTGCCGTAATAGAAATACCAAACTTAAACACCAAAAAGAACTACAGTATAATTTTTGAAACTTTTTATTCTAATTTTGGGGCAGCGGTTGCAAAGATATTTAACAAATACAAAGAGACAACCAAAAAAACATTTTTGGAAACCCTAAGCCAGAGTTGGGCTCGGCACAAATAACATTTTACCAAAAGCGCTGTGCATTAAAGCGCAGCGACTTTTTCAACCGCTAAAAAGCGCAGCGCAAGATGCTCTATTTAACTTTTTTGTTTTCTGAAGCGCAGAGCAACTTCCGCAACAAACTTTTTAATTTAGTTGAAGCGCAACCCAACTCCGCAAATGCGCAATCGTATTTTTGTACCAAGTCAAAGCGCAACGTAACTTCTGCAACCATAGGCGTAGCCAGGATTTTTGATTGAGGGGGGCCAAACCACAATGACGTCATCAGAAATTTTCGAAAGGGAAACTTTTTGTGGGACAGAGATATTGTGGATTGGAAGATCAGAAGCCGTGGCCTATGCGTTGGCACGTAACCACGATTTTGCTTCAGGGAAAAGGCTTAAACCCAAAGTCAAAAGTGTAAATGTGTGAATTTTTGGAACGTATTGAGTAAAATTGTGTAACTCAAACGTAACAGAGACCGGGGTCTGGGTCTGTGGGCTGTTGGGCGATTTTTTGTAATTTTTTGGTAAAACTAGCTATTTTAATGCAATTGGACCACAATTTGCACTTGTTTAAAGTTGTTTGAAAGAACTAGATTTTTAACATTTGAAAGATTAAATTGTTTAATCCTCCTTTTACTTACAATTTTTGTCCAAAACACGTTTAAAATCTTGCATTTTGGGGTTAAATTCAGTAAGTAATTTGGCCCAGGTAAGGGAAAGCAAGGTACTTAACCTCGTGCGATATTTTCGCAGCAAATAATAATCCAATCAAAGATTTTCCTTAACAGATTTTTGTTTTGTCATAAAAATAACCAGATATAGGAATACATGTAGGCCTACAATTACGGGGCTCAGGCCCCCCAATTCAAATTCAAAAATTTGTTCAACAGCCATTTTCCCAGCTAATTTTTTTTCAAAAGTATTTTGTTGCCTAAAGACTGGCGAGATGGATGTGAATTGTTACAGTATTTAAAAACGGTACAACAGATGTTACGTGTACTAAACATCTTATTGCCAGAGCCGCATTTACATTGTGCAGGCCCTTTGCACTTAGGAAATTTTCGCAACATCTTTCTGCCAAATGTAGCTGAAGACCAAAAAAAAGTCTCACCATCTGAGCGCGGGCCCCAAGCTGTTACTGTGCCATATTATGGTAAATTCGGTCTAGTTATTGCATTACATTCATAAAAAGGTTAGATAAGGGCCTGAAATAGCAACTTTAGGAAAAAAACTCTCAATTTCTCCCCGGTTGTACATTTAAATTGGCTGGCAAGAATTGATTTGAGGGGTGCCTGGGGCTCCTGGTCGTCAATATTGTTGTTAATTACTGCTGTAGGCGAAAAATGATGGAAGAAACTGAAACTGAAAAAACAATAGGCTTTTTTGTCACATTCTTGTGAGTGATTACATTTCAATTGGGGGGAGGGGGGCGGGCCCTTCCTTTCTGGCTACGTCTATGTCTGCAACCATATTCACAAACCACAATGCTACTTTCGTATTTTTGCGATTTTTCCACGAAGCAAGTAATTTGCTGAAGATCGGAGTTTGACAAAAATGCAATTAAAATGAAGCAAAATTTAGTTAAGTATAAAATTGCGCTATTAACCGAAAAGAAAATTGAAATTGCAGTGCAATTAATCCGCAACAAATTTTAAAAATATTAGTCCGCAACGCAATTTCTGCAATGTCCCAAAATAAGAAATTGAAGTGCAACGCAACTTCCGCAACTGCAGCGGTTGCAGAATTTTTGCGCTAATACATTGGGCTTTGCCCACCTCTGCCCCAAGTTTGTTCTCACAGCTGAAATTTCCAAAAGAAAGGGGTTTACCGAAACTGGATTGGTCGTGTGGTGCTACTGCAGGGAAGGGTAAATGTTATTCAATCTCTTTTTTTCCCTCAAAGTTCAGGCTGAGAGAACAGATTCAGGGTTTCAAAAAACTTTTTAGGGGGCATATCTTTTTGTATTTGTTGAATATCTAAGATCTTTGCAACCGCATCCTCAAAATGAGACCAAAAATTATATTTTAAATTGTGGCTATTTCAAACTACTGCATTTGGCTAGATGCTTCACTCCCTTTAAACACTAAAAATGAAAATAAAAATAAAAAGCTCAAACGGGGAGAAAATACCAGTTACGAATTTTTTTGGCGATGGAAGAAAAAAAAATTACGACTTGGCAAATTGTCAATCTCAAAATGAAAAACGTGTCAAACCTGACCAAGCTGTCAGCTAGCATCAAGGCTGGAAATTGCAATGTACTTACTATGATGCAATAGAATTGCGTCATAGTAAGTACTGTTTGTGCAATAGGCTTACACACAAATGACACAACCAAAGTATCGCGATTTGTCAAAAAATAATACACGTATATGTAGATGTTGAATACTTCTGAGAGAATATTGTTTAACACTACCCTACATCGGTATACATTTTTCTGTAAATACCATACTCGAAATTCAGTATGGAATTGGTTAGGAAGTATGGAAGATTGTCTTCCATTACATTCTTGAAATTTTCCATTCTATTCCATTCTGGCATCTTCCATGTTCCATACCGAAATTTCCGTTCTATTCCATTTTCCATTCCATTCCATACCATGCCCTGTTGTTAACTCCTTTTGCAGCAGGGGTAGATCAAAGTCAACTTCAACTGTTTTCCATTGGCTTTTAATATTTTTACTTTCATCAAACTCAAGTCCAAATTGGTGTTTGATGTATTGATAGGTCAAACAGGAAGGTATAGGGTAATTGACTGAGGCTCACAAAATTCTTACTTTTGAGTTGTTCCTAACGTAACTAATACAAGCAAATTATTCCAGACACAATAAGCTACTGTTATAAAGACTACTTTTACGTTTTCTTCACGTCAAAGCATGGTGATCTATACTGCTTTGACATGGCGATAGCACTCGCATAAGAGCAGTGTGTTAACTAAGAGCGCTGTGTTTCAATTTAGGGCAAGCCAAAAGGCAACGATCAAGTTTCTATAAGTAATTTCTGGCATGTGGCTATGACTCGCAATTGCAAGTAATGCTCTAAAAAAAGCAAAAACAACTCACCAATGGAAAGAGAGTGACTATATCACCGGAATTTTAATGGAAAGAGAGTAAAACGAAAATAAATGTTTATCCCGCACATTTTTCATTTGCTTTTTCAGGGCCAAGATCAGAGGATGAGTTAGGATTAGGTTTCGGGTTAGTTCAGAGCAGTACTTAAATTGTAGGGGGGACGCGTCCCCCCATCGAGGTTTAGACGTCTACCCATCGAGAGTTCAGCGCTGGATGATGAAGCGATCAAGAGCCAATTAGCACCAATAAATCCTACAAATTCCGGCCGATTATAGTCCCAAATTGCGGTGAAGACCCTTTTTTTGGTCTTCACGTGGTTTCGGGGAAAAAACACTTCAATTGCGGGAACGGAGTTTACATAATTTCCTCTGAAGTTTTGTCAAGGCTGCAACAGCGTCCCCCCATGCAAAATTTTACAATTTAAGTACTGGTTTGGAGTAAGAATTTGAGTTTGGAATAGATTTCATTTGCGTGAAAACAAATAAAAAAGTAGATAAAAATTTCCGGTGAAAGAAAACCTTCATCCTTGGAAAAATGCAATCATCGTACCGTATTTATGGCAAACAGCAAAGTGACAAAATTTTCTTCTGCGTTGCTAATGACTTTGTCCACAATTGTAGCAGAAAAAATAACTTCTGAATTCATCCGACGCATTTCTGCTGCTGGTTCGTTCCCATTCGCAGTAGAAGCAAAAAGTTTATCATTTGCAAATGCTTGAAAAGATACCCGATCGGCTGAAAATATCATCAAGGAATTGTTGCGTAATAGAAGTGTAGGTAAAGTGCAATCGAAAAAACTTAGTATTATTCCAGCTGCATAACAAGCGAAATAATTAAAACAGGAGTAACTTAATTTTTTCGGCTTGTAATTAGCAGAGGTGGAGTCCTCGAGGACACATTTTGAGGTCCTTGGCCTTGGCCTCGAGGCCTCTAGCCCTCGAAAACTGGCCTGTCCTCGGCTCGAGGACAGCAGTATTTTTTGAATTGTTAAAATTTTGTGGAGCGCTTGAAAAATTTTTTGGAAAACGTTTTTTTGTGGAGATCGCTTGAAAAATTTTTGTGAAGACCTTTTTTTTTTTGGAGAGCACTTGCGCTTGTGTCCTTGGTCCTTGACCTTGGCCTCGAGCATTCCTGTCCTTGGCCTCGAGAGTGTCTGTCCTCGGAAAGGCTGTCCTTGGCCTTGGCCTTGGATTTTTTTTGTGTCCTTGGCCTTGGCCTCGAGCCTTGTGTCCTCGACTCCACCTCTGGTTATTAGGCATAAATAGAATGTACTCTGTGCGCTTGTGCAGTGCCCCCAATGTGGTTAGATAGGCACGAGCTGGTAGCTTGGTTTGAAGAACGCACTGGACCTTTCCAAACTTCAAACGCTTCTTAACCAAAGCAATTAACTAGACCTACTGCAGAATAAACAAAAACGTTACTTACTCTATACAAACAGAAGTTAAATCCAGTACATACATGTACTTTAATTATTCAAAAGCGAAGCTATTATTGCAACTTTATCGTTCATTTTTGTTTGCCGGTTGCCCTAGCTATATTGGATACAGTTATGCGGTCTTCGAGGCAAGCCGCCTTTGCTGTCCACTTGTGCCACACGCGGTGGAGACTTATAGTACTAATTACCCTTTTTAATGCAATGGACGTCAAGCGCGGAAGCTGAGCATTTGTAACGCTGGAACAAGAAATTTTCAAAATGTTAATTGCAAAGCAGCAGGTACATCCAATACTAATAATCTATTGGAATTTCAAGAAATATATGTATACACAAATTTTTCTATGCTTTCTTCAACAATACATGTTTTTCACTTGCAGCATTATAATTACTAACTACATTTATATGGATTCAAACGGTAAAATCATAACATCACTACTTTAAAAATATCCACTAATGTACTAAGTAAATTAAGAATTAATACATTCCATTTTGTTAGTGATTGCAATTTCACACTCCGTACAATATGATAAAGTATTCTTACTTGTAGGGTTAAAATCAGGAATGTCTTTCAATGATAGACTGATAAAAGATGAAAAGTCAGGTTTTGAATCGCCATAAAATGTATCTAACTGATCCGATCTAAACCCAGGCAAATCATCCGGCAAAGAGCTGTAGGTTTTATAAGAATAGCCGACATTTGGAAGTTCTGAAATTAAGTTAGAGTGCATGCACTGTAAGTTCATTTACTTATTCTAAAAGTTGGATAAATGGTTACAGGCTATGACATTCTTTTTTGTCTGCTGAGCAGGTAAAACTAAAACACTGATAGCATCCCGTATTAAAGTTTCAAAATTGGATTTTACTTCCTGAAGTCTGCCTTTTAGAATCAACTAAAATTGGAAAAACTGCTTTTCGTTTTAAGTTTTTATTACACCGGTAAATTTCGACCCATGCTCGAACTAAGGCTTCATGTTGTTGTTTGTGCAAAACAACCACATTTTGTTCTACTAATTAGTAGGCGGTCCAGAAATGTTCGGTTTATAACAGTGAATTCAACAGTACAACAAAATGATCTACTGTACTACTATATAAGTAAGTTATTTTTGCAATCGATGTACAATTTAGATGACTTTTCGTCATCAAAAATGACACATTTTACGTAGACAGCAATCTGCATACTATGCAAAGTTACTTACGCGGGGATGGCAGGACTACAGCAAGAGCCACTGCGCTGGTAACTGCTTTATATTGCTCGCCCATAGATAACTCAACAGTTCTGCTCACAGAATTAAGACTTTCTATGATCCTACGCAGAAAAAGCTGATTTTAAAAATATTTTTCATGTAAACTATCGACAAAAAGTAATCAGTCGGAAATGGAAAACATTTGTTTTTTTCTCGTTTTGTTATGGGAAGAATTAAAAACTAGCATGGTATTCAACAAAGAATATAGTGCGTTGCAAAGTATTCTGAAAAGCATTCGCTCGATATTAGCAAAATCTTTTGAAAACTAGAAATTATTTTGCTCTTCGCTACATAGGCGTAGCCAGGATTTTTGGTGGGGGGGGCCAAAACCACAAATCACATGCAATGACGTCATCAGAAACCTCGAAAGAGAAATTTTTTGTGGGGGTAAAGATATCGTAGAATGGAAGATCAGAAGCCGTGGCCTAATGTTGGCATGTAACCAGGAACTCGTTCAACGGGGAAGGCTTAAACCAATAGTTAAACTGTGGGAATGTCCAAATTGGGAGACGCGTTCAGTAAAGAAGTGTATTGTAATTCAAACGTATTATTGAGGGCGTCTGGGGGCAGAGCCCCCAGCCGCCGGAGGCTATGGGGGTTTGGGGGCGAAGCCCCCAGACGCTGGGCGATTTTTCGTAATTTTCTGAAAAAAAAGCTGTTTTAACACCATTGGATCACATTTTGCACGTATTCACAGCCTCATTTGAAAGTACTAGATTTTTAACGTTTGATAGCCAATATTGAAAAAATTGATTTGTTCAGTCCTCCTTTTGCTTGCAATTTAAGCCCAAAACACGTTTAGAATCTTGCATTTTGGGGTTAAATTTTGTAAGTGATTTGGCCCAAGTAGGGGGAAGTAAAGTACATTGCCTCCTGCAATATTTCAGCAGTTAATAATAATCCACTCGAAGATTTTCCATAGATATTTTTGTTTTGTCATGAAATTAACCAGTTATAGGAGTACATATACGGCCATGGGGCTTAGGCCCTCTCAATTCAAAATTGTATTCAATGTGCATTCCCTTACTATTGCTAATTTTTTTCAAAAGTATTTTGTTGCATAAAAACTGGCGAGGTGAAGGTGAATTGTAACGGAAAAATGTACAATAGATGGTTACGCCTACTAACCATGTTATTGCCCGGGCCGGATTTACATTGTGTTGGGCCCCTGGCACTTTGGGATTTTTGCAATATTTTCCTGCCAAATAAAGGTGAAGACCAAAAAAAGTCTTATATGAGCGCGGAGCTCCTGGCACTGTGCCATGTGTTAAATCCGTCCCTGGTTATTGAATTACGTTCATAAAAAGGCTAGATGAGGGCCTCAGTTAGCAACTTTTAGAATAAAAACCCTTAATTTCTCTAGAATTATACGTTTAAATTGGTTGGCAAACATTAAATTGAGGGGTCTTGGGCCCCCTGGATCAATATTATTGTTAGGGGGGCATTTCAATCGGGGACCATTTAAATTATGTTGGGGGCCCATTTAAATTGGTTGGCAAAAACTATATTGAAGGGGCCCGGGACCCCTCGATCAATATTGTTGCTGGGGGCCCATTTAAATTGGAGGCCATTTAAATATTATTGCAGGGGCCCATTTAAATTGGGGGCCATTTAAGCATTATTGTAGGGGCCCATTTAAATTCGTTGGAAAAAATTAAATTGAAAACTCCCTGAATCAATATTATTTTGGGGGGCCATTTCAATTGAGAGCCATTTAAATATTATTTGTAGGGGGGCCCATTTAAATTGGGTGGCAATAATCAAATTGAAGGAGCCCGGGCCCCTGGTGAAATATTTTTGTAGGGGGCCCATTTAAATTGAGTGCCATTTAAATATTATTGTTGGTGGACCATTTGAATTGGTTGGCAAAACATTAAATTGAAGGGGCCCGGACCTCCTGGATCAATATTATTGTTAATTACTGTTGTACGCGAAGATGCTAAAAAAAATTGAAACTGAAGAAACAGTAGTCTTTTTTGTGACATTTTTATCATTGGTAGCATTTCAATTGGGGGAAGGCTCGGGGGCCCCCCCCTCTGGCTACGCCTGTGCTTCGCTTAATATTTTCCAGAAACCTGGGCAAATCTTTCCACGTAGAAAGGATCATGAACAACTTAGTTAGTTGTTTAAGGTAGGTTATTTGTTTGACATTGAATTTAACGGTATTAATTTCTGACATACTCGCAATCCAGTAAGCAAACAAATTTAAAGACTATCGGAAATGTAACATTTGTGGTTTTTTAGAATAATTCCACTTACAATATTTCTTCCAACAGCCAAGATACATGACCAACGTAAATTGCATATTTGACTTTTGGGGGGATAATTCACTAAGAATTGCTATCTCAATCAAAAGACATGCATTTTAAGAATTGCACTATCTGCAGTAAAGAAAATTGCAATATGCAATATAGAATAGCATTTTTAACTATAAGATGGAATCTAATATCATATCCAAAGATCGAAGATTACAATAGGTTGCGAAGGCCCAGCGAATGAAAGCAGCGGGGTTTTGGGGCTGAACTCTCAACCTCCAAAATAGTTTTTATTTCAATTTAGGCAAAATATTAACTCTTTAGCTGAGGTTTGGTGAGTCAAAAGTGTTAGGAGGGTCAAACTTTAGCATCTTCCCAATGTTTACTGTCATAATGCAACTTACTTTTCTGCTTGATTACTTTGAGCGAATTCTTCATCAGGACTCTCAAGTAAATTTCCTATACTATTAACGACTGAGGTAGCAGTCTAAAAATAGAAATAGTTCAAAACAAAATTGCAAAAACAATCAATTCCTTTAAAAAACGCTGTTAAAGTTTTCATTTCAAGAATGACGTTTTCACTGCATTTTTGAAATAATATTTCCAAATTTTATTAGCTCTTGTGAGCAAATGATTAGCTGGTAAGTGCTTCATCAACGTTTTGAAATCCACACGTATAAAAGGTATGCTTTGGTTGCACCCCAATTAAATTTTTCGGAGTAATTAATGGACAATATTAAAAGGCGGAAATAGGAAAAGTAGGAAATCGTGTTAAAAGGCGGGAAAGTACGAAAAGCCTAACCCTAACTCTAACGCTTCCTACTTTCCCGCCTTTTAGCACGACTTCTGCCTTTTCCTACTTTTCCTATTTCCACCTTTTAGTATTGTCCGTTAATTACGCCGTAAAATTTTATTGGTGTGCAACCAACCATACCATGTGCAATTGTGCTATTAATCAGGTGCGCAATTAATCAACACCAGGTGTGCAATTAATCAAATCAATCCAATCTTTCATAGTATCATGCTCAGGCGCGTAGCCAGGATTTGGAAAAGGGGGGGGAGGGCTATTTTGAAAGAGTGAGAAGTGTGCAAACGACCTTTACCCGAATTTTCATTGTTCTTGAATCAGTTTCACACGGTTTGTCCGAAAATTGAGACGAAATTTCTCGAAAAGTTCGGAAATTAAAACGTTTTTTCCGCCCAAAATCAGGTGGTCTCGGAAAAAAAAAAAAAAAAAAGGTCTTCACCGAATTTGAGACTGATTTTTCGGCCCAAATCGGAAATCCAAACGTTTGAGGGGGGGCTGTTTTTCTATGGGGGGGGGGGGCTATTTTCAATTTTTCACAAAAAATCGGCCTCAAAACCACCAAAAAAGTGCGATTTTGCATACTTTACAAGCCAACGGGGGGGGGCTCGAGCCCCCCCTGGCTACGCTACTGATCATGCTGTATTTAATGCGTTAAACCGAAGCGTGTAACGTGTTGGCGGGAACCGTTTCTGCGTTATTGCGCCAGAGCGACACTTACAGATCCTTTCAAAAAATGTTGCAGCGGCGGCGAGCCGTAGGTAAAACTGTGTCTGATTTGACCGACCTAAGAGGTGAACCGCAGATCTCCGTTCCAAAAGCTCGCCCGACTGCTGGCCTGTGTGTAATACGAATGAACGTATATGTTATTAAGTACTTTTTAGAATCAAAAGAGATTAGTGCGATTTCATAAAATAACAAGTAAAAGTTTGATCTACTTCTTGTTCCAGCGGCTGATCTGATGATGACGCCACTACCATATCCAAAGCATTAACAGCGTTTTCGATGTCATCGCTGGTCAAAGTTGATGGTTCGGACGTTAGAACTTCCACATCATTTGCTACTTCCTTTTGTTCTGCTGGATTTGTGATTGGATTTTCAGAATCAACTAAGTCCTAAAATTACAAAAAAATAGAGAGAAACAAATCAATAAATTTAATCAAAAACAATATAGACAAAATCTTGTACAACATATTTATTGATATATAATTTATTGATCAATAATTATGTTTTACAGTATTTTATGTGTAGTGTTTTTGATTAAGTTATTCAAGAAGTCCATTTACCATGGTCCTAAATCAATAAACCTAAACTTTAAGAAGCATTACTCTGTAACAAACAAACGAATGATTCGATGAGCTTCAAGTACTGGCTTCAAAGCTTCAAAACTGTAAGTATGTGTCTTTTTAGGTTATGCAAACCAGTGGCGTATGCAGAATTTTGCAAAGGGGGATTTTTTGGCCATAATTAAGTTGAAGACCAGAAATAAGTCTCTAGAGGCAGTTTCTAATTTTTAGCAAAGAGAGAGTGTTTCACGAGTGTTTCACAGTGACAAAGAAACACAAGAGAATTGTTTCACAGTGTTTCACAATGGCGAAGAGACAATGTTTCACAATGGCAAAGAGACAGTGTTTCACGAGTAAACAAAGAAACACAAAACAAACATTAACATATTATAAGTAGCAGTTCCGTCGAGATTGCTAATTATTATATCTCAATGTGTGTTTTGTGTTTCTTAGTTTCGAAAATAAAGTTTGATCTCTCACTTAGTTAAGTCGAACGAGCGTTGGCGGTTGCAGGTACACACAAAGGGGTAAAGGCTTTTCTTTACGTTTTGTACAAAACAAAATATGCTTTGTATTTGTGATTTTAACAGAATATGGGATGAATATACAAACATAGGAGAGAATGGCACTATACCCTCCCGCTAAATATGCTAATACCAAAGCCAGAACCAGAAATATTAAGAAATAACTTAAGTTGCCAACTAACTTGATATTTATGAATTTTGACTTACATAACCACCTTTTGACGCAATACATACCTCTAGCTTCTTCTCGCAAGAAGAAATCCATATAGGATCGCTCCACTTACCAAAGATCGAACAAGATCGTGTACCATATGGTTTTCCAGTATCTAAATTCAGAAATATTGGTAAATATTACGGTAAACTAGGTATCTTTCCGCTATTGCAAGTTTAAAATTTGCTATACACATAAATAAAAAAGGAAAAAAATATTTCTTTGAAAGTTTTCGTTTAAGTTAGTATTTGCCATTAGCTGTTTAAAGTATACATACTAACAAACATTATTGAGATATCAGTATTTCATTTGTTATTTGCATGGTTCTTTTGGAGATTAACTACAATAAACTGTTTTTTACTTATAACAAAAAAACACTGTTGAAAGATTCCTACTGACTCTGACAAAGTGGTCAAGCAAAGTTGATCGCAAGCTTATATTTTGCGAATTCAAATCTCGCGCGTCCCGCCAACCAGGGCATGGTATGGAATGGAAGACGATTTTTCCATATTCCATACTGGCAATTTTCTTCCATTCCATTTCCATTCCATACTAAAAATCTGCCATTCCGTATACCAAAAGTTTCTTCCATATTCCATCCCATACTTCCGTACCAAGGTAAGTTTAGACCGGAAGCTATGCGTAATTTGTAGTGTACTTTTGCAACGTTAAGCGTGCCTTTGCAAGTAGTCGCGTGCAAAGGTAAGCAGCATGGTACGATGCATCTCATCCCGTATTTGAAGCACTATCGCAATGAGCTACCATAAAAATTCACTCAGCATAAAAATAATAACCACTCAATCAACAGACAATAGGTTGATGGTTATGTAACTATGCACTGATTTTAATGATTGCAAGTTCATAATTACGCAAACTATGAAATTTGGCGTAGCCAAAGAGTCAAATACATTTTACAAAAATACCAAAAACGGTTTAAACACAAAAGAAACAAAAAAACAAAGAATTCAGCTCATTTGAGGATAGAAAAGTAAACGCAAATCTTTGTTGCGGTAGAAAAAAGGTTTTGTTACTTGGCAAATTCAGTGCCGTTGCTACGGGGGGCCAGGAGGGCCTTGCCTTCCATCTTGGTTTACTAAAAATACGTTTTTCGGAACATCATGCATGTTCAAAAAAACTGACAAAGATGCAAAAAGGAATAATAACATTCAATCCTACCTATTTGATTAAAGTTACCTACATTAGCAGTAATTAAAGTTTTTAATACCGAAAGTTTGGTGGCTTAATTTTCATGCAACAGATTTAACATCCAAAGTTTGCACTTGAAGCTAATCACTAATAGGTCTTCAAGTACCAATTTCGTTAGTCATATCAATTTCAAAACCATGAACGTTTGCATCGTATTCAATTCAAAGTATTCTAAGCCCGGAACCAGTGTTTCTCAAACTATGAGTCGGAATGCACAACGGCCGCTACGCATTTACGGATTTAGTGGAGGAAGTACGAGGGCAAAAGGGGCTTCAGCCCCCCCACAGCCAAAAATCTAAAAAATTTAAAACCAAAAAGCAAGAGTTTAAACGTGTTTTTAAATTGACTTGTGGGTAAAATAAGGACTGAATTGGCTAAGCAATTTAACTTTTCCACTGACTTTTAAAAACGTGCAAAATGTGATCCAAATGACGTTGAAATAGTTATTTTTTCTTGAAAAATTAAAAATTTGTCCAGCGACAGGGGATTTGCCCCCAGACCTCCGTTTATATCAGATGATTGAGTTGCAGCACTTTGCTCAGCACGCCACCCAATCCAGACATTTTTCAAACAAAAACAAAAACTTTAATATCCAAGCCCCCTACTTCAGCAAAATCTTCGTGGCACGTCTGTTTATGGGTGTGTCGTATGGACTGGAAATGTAGACCAACAAAATCGTTTATTTCGTTTTTTAAAAGACCAGCTGTTTTTGCTTTTCTAGAGCACACTCAAGGTTGTTTAGGTCGCAATCACGGCTGCAGATAAACTTTCCAACTGACTATATGGGCCGGAAAAGAAAGGAACTAAGAAACGCTACCGGACTCACATGACTCTTTTTTAGGCATGATCACAGAATTTTGAAATAGCGCATAATTTGCAGGGGTGCAAGATCAGTTTTAATGTGCAAAAGTTCGGTCTATTTTTGCGACCCCCACTTCGTTTGCTCTGGCAACGGCACTAGACAAATTGTCATTCTCAAAACAAAAATTAATCCAGTTAGCATCAATGCAGCTGCAAATTGCAATGAACACATTTTACGATCTGATGATGCAATCAATTCCTGCACTGTTTGCGTAATGTTCATGACCGAATTACCCACATAGGTGGGCATGTAAATGCAAAACGTTAGCTTCGTTAACGACTAGTCCGTTAACAAACTTTACACCTCCGTTAACGTTAATCTGTTATTTTTAGCTTTAATTAACGGAAGTTAATAAAGTCCGTTAATTCGTCAACGTTCTGCGTGTACTTTACATTTCTTTTTATTCACTCTCTTCTAGAACACGTATTGACACTGTTGAGCTGATTGTTAGGAAATATTTATTGCTATGGTGATCTTTTTGTGTTTTGGAAGTTATATTTTACAGTCTAATCTAATTTCAAGATAAAAATGAGTTCAAATGCTCTAACGAAGCTGCGATCGGAAAATCTTTGGAAATTGCAAACAGCGCGAATTAATAGACCTTTTAGGTTGCAGTTTATTATTTGCCATAAAAAAGAGCTCCTTTTTTCGCTTTCTTCTATAAAACTTGTGCTAATACGCATTAAGTGTTAACACTGCAAACTGGTCTGTACCGGTACGATGAATGAATGGTGCAAGATATTAAGGATAAAAACCTTAACAGAAGTTAACAAAACTTAACGGAAGTTAATTTAGTCCGTTAACATGAAAAAACTTTTTAACAGATTAACGAGTTAATGAAAAAGTTAGCTTCGTTATTAACGGATTAACGATTAACGGACTTGTGCCCACCAATGGAATTACCCTATAAATTTGCCAACAGATATTAGCTGCTATACGCTTCCTAATATTTTTAGTTGTCACTATTGTATACATTTTTCTGTAAATGTCATAAGCAAAATCTGGAATGGAATTGGTATGGAAGTATGAAAGATTGTCGTCCATTCCATTTCTGAAATCATCCATTCCATTCCATTTTGGCAGTAGTATCTAGTCATGCAAAACTCACGCACGTGCCCTTGCCTTTTTCTCATACATTTGGTTTAAACTGACATTTTGTCACAGCATTGTTGCAAGCAGCACAGTGTAGTGGTTATCGTGCTCAGCTTCCAACCATCATACCCGAGTTCAATTCGCACTGGGGTTGCGATTGCGTGGAATGGAAGAATTTGGAGTATAAGGAACTGAGGATAATATACACGGAGCAGATTTTTTTTTTGCTTCAAAACCTTGCATTACAGTTAGGGTTGGGGCAGCGATGCCAGCCTGAATAGCTATTACGTAGCAGTAGCTTTTTCGCTTACGAAAGCCACATACCGTTATGCTTGAGTGCGGCTCCCTGAGTAAGTTTTGAATGACTAGCTTCTCATCATTCTGGCATCTTATGAGAAGCTGGTCAAGTAGAAGTCACGCTGGCATTTGCAATCAAGTGTAACGGTACGTCGCTTTCGTTAGCGAAAAAGCTTCTGGCACATAATTGCTATTTCCCAGGCTGGCTTCGCTGCCCCAACCCTAACTGAAATGCAAGGTGTTGAAGCAAAAAAAAAGAACGCTCAGTGCATCTCCTTTCCCAGTTCTAGATACTCCGTCTATTCTCTGTGTATTTCCATTCCACGCCTTTGGAACTGTAGAAGCTAGTCGTGCAAAAGTCACACAGGCAACCGCAATTAAGTGTAACCCTCTATAGCCTTTTTCTCATACATTTGGTTTAAATAAATTTTGCAACTGCATTTCTGCAACCTGCCTAGTTTAGTGGTTAACGCGTTCGCCTTCCAACCATTGCACCCGGGTTCGATTCGCACTTGGGTTACGAACGTGTGGAATTGACGTGTACGGAGTATAGATGCAGTACGCAAGAATGGGATAGGAAATGCACGCAGCAACCTTTTTTTTGCTTGAAAACCTTGCTTTACATTTAGGGTAGCGATGCCAGCCTGAGGGATAGCAATTATGTGGCAGCAGTTTTTTTGCTTACGAAAGCGACGTACTGTTACGCTTTATTGCGGCTGCATGCGTGATTTCTGCATGACTAGCTTCTCGTCTTTGGAACCTGAGCGCAAATCGAACCCGGTTGCAATGGTTGGAGGGCACAAGCGATAACCACTCGACTACGCCAGTCACAACATAGGTGCATCAAAATGCCATATTTAAACCAAATGTATGAGAAAAAAACAATCGAGGGTTATGCTTGATTGCGTTTGCTTGCGTGACTGTTGCATAGCTAGCTTCTACTGAAATTTCGGATTGGAATATGGAAGATGCCAAGTAGAAGCTAATTATGCAACAATCACGCAAGCAAACGCAATCAAGCATAACCCTCGATTGTTTTTTCTCATACATTTGGTTTAAATATGGCATTTTGATGCACCTATGCAGTGACTGGCGTAGTCGAGTGGTTATTGCTTGTGCCCTCCAACCATCGCAACTGGGTTCGATTCGCGTTCGAGTTCTAAATGCGTGGAATGGAAATAGACGGAGTATCTAGAACTGGGAAAGGAGATGCACTGAGCGTTCTTTTTTTTGCTTCAACACCTTGCATTTCAGTTTGGGTTGGGGCAGCGAAGCCAGCCTGAGAGATAGCAATTAAGTGCCAGAAGCTTTTTCGCTAACGAAAGTGACGTACCGTTACGCTTGATTGCGGCTGCCTGCATGACTTCTGCATGACTAGCGTCTCGTCGAAATTTCCGTCCCATTCCATTCCATTCCATACCATGCCCTGACGCTAACCACTAAAATTCAAACCATAAGGCTAAATGTGTTCATTACAAGTTACAACCAAAGCAAGAAAATAACACAATCTAAAACTATAAAACACTTCTAACATTCGCCCTCACTGTTAAGGCATTTTTCTGTCGAAGTATTTGAGTAACCAGCTTGTGTTTGGGGAAGGGTAACGTCTGTTTCACCATCAGTGTACTGAAGTTTTTCTTTGTCGCAATGATCTGCAAAACGAGAGGAATGTTTTCAACAAGTTCGATTGTCATTAGTTCGTTTTCGCATCTCGTATAGCTGATACGGCAAGGTTTCGGCTTGAAAAATTAACTTTGTCTGCATTTGAGTAATTAATGAAATCTATCTCGTTTTAGATAACTTCAGACAAGCGAACCAATTTTAAATGCAGAGAATTAAGCAGCCTCCAGCTCTTCCAGCACTCTTTTATGTACCATCGTTGCAAAAAATAAAGTAGACGTGTACATTTGGTTGGATCTTATTGGCATTTACAGCAAAGGTCATATGCAATAGGTTATCATACTGTGTGATTCTGTGCAGTATTTTATTACCTGATTACTAATGCACTATTTCCGGAAGTCAATCAATATACCTGGTTTGCAAAGGCCGTTGTCGAATCTGTAGCCATCAATGCACGTGCACACGCAGTCTTCACACGTCAAGCAGCCTTCCAAACCTTCACAAGTGTTAGGGCACGAACCTTAAAATGTGTTTTTGTTTGTACAATACAGTATTTTTGTAATACGCAGCATAAATCAAGTTTATATTACTCGCTTGTGGGTTTTAAAAAGTAACAAATTACCATGCTCTTAGTTTTTGTTGGGAAGGATACACCATAATCTATTAAGATAAAATTCAGCAGCATATTTTCTGAAGTAATCCTTATGTAACTATTTACTACCACTCGAGACGCTTACTTGAATATCATTATGTTCTGATCAAAGTTATTTTGAGGACTTTAACCGAGCGTATAAATGTTTGTATAATACTTAAAAACTGCTGCCTGAAATTTAGAAAAATTGACCGTTCAATGCTCTAATTACCAAACAACATATCGGGCAAATTTTGGGAAAAACATACTTGAGCTGAAGGCCCAAACTTCAGAAAAAATTTAAGTTACGATTACGAGTTTGACTTCAACCTCAAATGTTGAAATTGCTTTTTAACTTTCCACAAGAGTCAGATTTTGGCTCAAGTTTGGTCTCGAAATAAAATTTTGTCGAATGTTACACAATGTATTACTCGGCCACAAAGTTACCTACAACCAAGGGCGTACGCAGGGGGGGGGGGTTTTGGGGGTTCAAACCCCCCCCATTGGTCCGTCGACTAAAATGCACTTTTTAAGAAAAAATTATGTTTTTAGCACTTCTGAGCCTGTTTTTTTTGCAATGACATGGACTCCAACACGATTTAAAGCCACTTTTGAAACATTTAAGAGTTTCTTCGGGGAAGGAGGGGTTAATTTGTCAAAGATAAAACTTACAAATCAGTAACAACGTCAAAAAAATTGCCAAAATTAGTAAATTTAACCGCTAAAAATGTTTAACATTGGCTTCGTCAAAAATATGGAGAGGGGGTTTTAGTATTTGTTAATAAATCAGTATTAGTTAATTATTAATCCACTCAAATCTTGTTCCATTAGCCCCCCCCCCTCAATCCCCAATTGTCTCACTCTATATACTGCAGAATGTAAATGCTTGTGAGTTTTTTCAACGTATGATTTTGTGATTTACCGGCTTGTAAATTAGAGGACTGAAATGTTACCATTAGCCACCGCCCACATAGCCTATTTATGCAAACAGTTTGATCAAGTTTGCACTACTAATTTCTATGCCACGTTTTGAAAGCATTATTTTTTATCAAAATAGCACTAAAATTAAGTTATTTTTGAAAAAAATGCAAAATTTTCAAGCGCCTCCGGCGGCTGGGGGCTCCGCCCCCAGACCCCCACACACAGCCCCTCGTAGCGAATTTCTGCCGACGCACTCGGCAACTTTGTACTGTTTATAATTATATGCATTTTTGTAGCTTTTGCCTTGAGCAATTTTTTTCAATCGTTCAGATGCAAACCTTATGATGTTAAGTATAGATGTACGCCTTGCGCTTAATTGTTTTTTGTTTGAAAAGTTTTATTTGCATTGCGCTTTGTGTGACTTTGATACCATTTTGTAACACTGCACTAAGTTATTTATTTGCCAAAGTATAGATTGCGAACAAATTTTTGATGTCACTTTTGAAAACCCCCCCCCCATTGAAAAATCCTGCGTACGCCACTGCCTACAACATCGTCAAAAGCAATAAATTACAGTGATAAAAAATTATTTCCGGATGGAAGTACTGCAGCTAAAACAGAGGGGGCCAAATGGAACTCAGCCTCACTTGAAAACTTTTCACTCAGCAGAATCACAGCTGCAAATTGTAATTAAGCATAAAATGAGCCCAGTCCAAATTTTAAGCCCCGCTGGAAGAACGTATATCTGCCTGTAAATGTGTCGAAGTGGTGTTCCTTGTCTTGATCTCGTTTAAACCGATGGAAAACAAACGTCATTTGCAAACAAGCTTCTCTTTAACTACATTTTACAAATAGCAACAAACCAATTACTCACTAACCACAAACCAAACGGTCGCTGATCAAATTAGCCTAATTCTAATGAGATCGGAGAAAAAAATATATATACATTTTTTTTGTACAAAAATGAATTTATTTGAGGTAATAAGTTGTACCTGTAGTGCTTGGATAAGTTGAAGTCTGTACAATGACAACTTCTGTTGTCTCAACTGGTTGGTCAACTGTGGTTTCATCAGTGATAGCATTTGTTGTCTCATCAGGTTGGTCGACTGTGGTTTCATCAGTGACAACGTTCGTTGTTTCATCTATTTGGGCAACTGTGGTATCATCAGTGACAAAGTTAGTCGTCACATCTTTTGATGATGTACTGTCGGTGATATGCACTGTCGTTTGAACCTTAGTTGTTTTAGGCTCAAATGATGCGCTGTCAGTTATTACCGCAGTTGTTTGGAAATAGGTTGTCGCGGTTTTGTCATCACCTGATGATGTGCTGTCAGTTATTAGCACAGCAGTTGTAGGTTCATCATCGCCGGACCACGTCGATTCTCCCAGTGCCACTTTAGTCTGAACTTCGTAATTGTCTGATTCATCTTTTCCTATTAATACATTGTTTTGTTTTTAAAGTTTCAGTTTGAAAGCTTTTTTGTGTTTTTGATTTTTGATGCTTTGTATTTGTTAGCTTTTAATGTTATTTTGCCGTTTTTGCTTGCGCCTCATCTAAATTGAATTATTTCAGTGTAATTATGTGGTGTATATTGAATTACAAGCTTATAAATTCTCTGCGATCAAAATAACTGAAAATCTTTCTGGTTTGGCTCGCGATTTGCAAACCGTTGAATTTGATCCAAAGACTATTATTTTTTTTTATATCACCTGCAAATGGTTAATTTGGTTTATTCTTTTCGCAATTTGAATTTCAGTGCAAAAATTATAACAAATCATTGGTATGTCTTGAAAGTAAAACGTAGAGCAAACAAAAATTACTTAAGTGCAGTTTTGTTGACATTTATAGGATGATCCAAAAATGTCCCGCTTTGTCTTTTTTGAATTACCATTCTGGAGTTCGTCATTGTTGAGCACTGGTTAATTTGAACAACAGTACCCCATTCGTGATGCTAAATCAGATTTGGTGCATACATTTTTTCTGCACGCGGTGCGACCATTAGTACAACATGATACGTAATTTAATCTGGTGACATTTACCTGTTGCTGTGACTTCCAAAACGTCTGGAGTGAATATAAGCAGAGCTAAAAGACATCGACACGTAAATTTTTGGTTCATTTCGGTCGTTGTAATACAGCAATTAACGAAAACTACAGCAACTCTTTTTTTAATATGTACAGCCCTATTCACTTTTGATTTTACTTATTCACAGATGATGTTTCTCTCACTAGAGTATAGAGCAAAAACTTCAAAAACAAAAATGGTAAAACCGTTTTACAGATAACGAAATATTTTTAGTGTCTCTGCACTTATGGAAAACAAAATTAAGAAACCCTGCTCGTGCAGTAAAAATGTAAACTACTACTCTGCAAGCACTCAGTCGTAGAATGCACACTGCGCAGTCGCGGGTGCATTTAGGCCTGTGTTGTCTTCAGTGACCTCCTCCCTTCTTATTACTCGTAAATTATAGCTGTAGCGTACACAATAACATCAACCTTACTAGGAATTGAATGTTTGGTTTCTTTTTTTTTTCTGTGTTTACCAGATTTTTGTCAAGAAACAAAAGCAATACATTTGGGTAAAAAAATATTTGGTCCCATAGGCGTAGCCAGAGGGGGGGAGGGGCAGGGGTCTCGGCCCCCCCAAACAAAATGCCACTAATGATAAAAAATTATGACAACATAGCCTTGCGATGTATAGTTGCAGTTTTTTTCCAGTAATTACGCACATAACAGTAATTAACAATACTATTAATGACAATGAGGGAGCCCCGGGAACCCAAATCAACAACTGGGGGCCCCTAACTGACAAACAGGGGGCCTTGGAGCCATTTAACTGATTACCAGGGGCCCCAGGGCCCCTCCCCGACAACCAGGGGCCTCGAGGCCCTAACTGACAACCAGGGGGCTCGGGGGCCCTTAATCCACAACCAGGGAGCCATTCACTGACAAACAGAGAGTCTCGAAGCCATTAGCCAATGACCAGGGCCCCTAACTTACAACCAGAGGGTCCTGAGGCCCCTAACCAACAACCAGGGGGCATCGAGGCCCCTGACTGACAACCAGAGGGACCCGGGGCCCCTAACTGACAACCAGGAGGACCTGGAGCCCTTAATTAACGACCTGGGTGCCCCTAACTCACGACCAGGGGGCCCCAGGGCCCCTAATTAACAACCAGGGAGCCCGGGGCTCCTAACCGACAACCAGGGGCCCCGGGGCCTCAAACTGACAACCAGGGAGTCCTGGGACCCCTGACTGACGACCAAGGGTCCCGGGCCAGGGGCCCCTTAATTCAAATTTTTAACAATTTATATGCAAAACCTGTGATAAATCTATCAGTTTTGCCCTACAAGTTGCAACCCCAGGCCCTATTATGAGCTTAATGCTACAACACAGGCAGTGGCAGATCCAGAAAATTTTGGTCGGGGGAGATGATAAAAATTTTTTAGCACAAAACCTCAAAAATTCTGATGTGTTGTAACCCGGCGCGTAGCCAGAAATTCGCAATGGAGCGGCTGTTTTTGGGACCTGGGGCAAAGCCCCAGCAGCACGGGGGTCTGGGGGCGGAGCCCTCAGAACTTAAAAATTTTGCATTTTTTTGCAAAAATAATTTAATTTTAGAGCTAGTTTGATAAAATAATGCTTTTAAAATGCGGCATAGAAATTGGCAGTGCAAACATGATTCAACTGGTTGCATAAATGGCCTATGTGAGAGGTGGTTAATGGTAAATTTTTAGTTTTCTTATTTGGATGCTGGTAAATCATAAGCATAAAATCTTATAGCTCAATAAAACTCACACGAAGTAATTTGTTTTATCTATATTTTATAGAGAAAAATGATTGGAGAGGGGCTAATGAAAAGAGAATTGAGACAAGTGATTGGTAATTAAGCAATACTGAATAGCCTCTCCCAGGCGCATAGCCAGAAATTCGCAATGGGGGGCTGTTTTGGGGGTCTGGGGGCAAAGTCTCCCGCCGCCGGAGGCACGGGGGTGGAGCCTCCAGCGCTCGAAAATTTTGCATTTTTTTGCAAAATGAACTTAATTTTAAAGCTATTTCAATAAAAAATAATGCTTTTAAAACGTGGCATAGAAATTGGCAGCGCAACATAATTCAACTGGTTCCATTAATGGGCTATGTGAGAAGTGGGTAATGATAACATTGCAGTTGTCTTGTTTACATGCTGGTAAATCATAAAATCCTATCATTCAATAAAACTCACTCGGAGTAATCTATTTCATCTGTATTTTATAAAAAAAAAGAATTGGGGAAGGGCCAATGGAAAGATATTTGAGAAAAGTAATTGGTAATAAACAACACTAAATAGTAGAGTGTAACATTCCGACCAACTTACCTAGTGGCTAGTCATCATGGTTTGTGAAATGACCCAACTTGAAGAAAGAAAAAAAAATTTTTTAGAAAAAAAATTTGTTTAAGCGGCCCACACTCCCGTTTTTTGTTTTGGCCCCCCCCGCGATCCCCCGATTTTTAATATCTCCGCTTCTAGTGATCATAGAGCTCTAATTTTGGTGTCAAAAGTTGCAGAACACCAAAGTTTATATCTAACTTCTTAACATACCATAGCTTTAAAACCTTTAGTTTTACTGTAAAACAAGAAAAAAGGTTTTTGAGGGCAAATTTTGCCATTTTGTGCCATTGTTAGGATAAGTTAATGTTTTCAACTGAGTAACTACTTACAGTTGCTATAAAATCTTACATGCAAATGAATCTTGTGCAATTTGCATTCTTTGTTATTTCAGCTTATTAATATCACTTATGAATAGTTGAAAAGTAGAATTACAACACCTACAGAAACATAACTAACTCTGTATGGAGATATTTTGAAAAAATAAAAAAACTGGCTGTTTTAACATGAGCTTTCCTATGTGATCAAAAACAAACTAAAAACTACCAAGATAATCAAACCTGGAGAAGAGTTAGAGGTGGGACTATAAAAGATTTTTACAAAGAAAAAAGGAGTAACTGATATGCATAAGTGTTTGATGAGCTGTTGTTGTTAGCCTATTAATATGAAATAATAGTAGCTCCAATTTTTATAGAGCAGTAATGGTCTACCAATGCAGGTGTAAGGGAGCACTATTTTTAAAATAAAGTTCATTTACGCAAAAAAAAACTTTAAACTTATGTGTTTTGCAGAGATTTTAGCAAGTTAATTTTGAAAATCTTTAGCTAGAAATATCAAGATTTGATTGTCAACTGCGATGTCACGTCAGAATATTCTAAATAAAGTTAGCGTGATGGAAAAGCTGACCAAACTACGTTCCCTACCAACGCTGCAAAATGTCATACAAGGATATTACTGGAGGCAGAATGAGCTTAAAGCTGGAAAGGGAACCAATTATAATCCAACTATATCTGAAGTAGCAAGCTTGTTGGAAAGTGACATACGTCAAACTTGGATTTTTGCTGATTTGGAAAACACTTTGCTGTCATCACGAAGAATTTGTGAAAAAATTTAAACCAGTATACAGCGTCTTTCCAACTTCAAGGCACAGCCCAAGGCAAGAATGTCATCCCCTAGTTATTTAAAAAAACTTGCTGATTTTGAAAAGCAATGTCATGAGCTTTTTGACATTTGTGCATGCAAATGTAAATTTTTATTTGATGCTACTGTGGAAGAGGAAAACATTCCTCGCATGGATCACTGGAGAACTAAATTAATTTGCTCCTGCTCAATATCTGCCGAATTCATCCAAGGAAATTAAAGTTTTTACTTGATCAACGTTCAGAACGTCGCATGAGAATTGGAGGTGTTGATGTAGCTGTAAGTCAAGGCAACACGAAAAGATTTCACTGCAACAGTAGCCAAAAACGAGCTCGCGAAGAAGTGGCTTCGATAGAAAACATAGACAACCTGATTACCTCATCTGAAAAGGAATCTTCAATCAATCACCAAGCGAATTTGAAGAATCAAGCGAAACAGAGAAGAATGTGCTGGGTATCTCACCTAGTAAGCTCTGATGTCTGTAAACTTACAGATAAAAAATTTGTCAGCTTACGATCAACAAATAGCATCTTGCAAGATCTCATGCGACGTTCTGAACGTTGATCAAGTAAAAACTTTAATTTCCTTGGATGAATTCGGCAGATATTGAGCAGGAGCAAATTAATTTAGTTCTCCAGTGATCCATGCGAGGAATGTTTTCCTCTTCCACAGTAGCATCAAATAAAAATTTACATTTGCATGCACAAATGTCAAAAAGCTCATGACATTGCTTTTCAAAATCAGCAAGTTTTTTTAAATAACTAGGGGATGACATTCTTGCCTTGGGCTGTGCCTTGAAGTTGGAAAGACGCTGTATACTGGTTTAAATTTTTTCACAAATTCTTCGTGATGACAGCAAAGTGTTTTCCAAATCAGCAAAAATCCAAGTTTGACGTATGTCACTTTCCAACAAGCTTGCTACTTCAGATATAGTTGGATTATAATTGGTTCCCTTTCCAGCTTTAAGCTCATTCTGCCTCCAGTAATATCCTTGTATGACATTTTGCAGCGTTGGTAGGGAACGTAGTTTGGTCAGCTTTTCCATCACGCTAACTTTATTTAGAATATTCTGACGTGACATCGCAGTTGACAATCAAATCTTGATATTTCTAGCTAAAGATTTTCAAAATTAACTTGCTAAAATCTCTGCAAAACACATAAGTTTAAAGTTTTTTTTTGCGTAAATGAACTTTATTTTAAAAATAGTGCTCCCTTACACCTGCATTGGTAGACCATTACTGCTCTATAAAAATTGGAGCTACTATTATTTCATATTAATAGGCTAACAACAACAGCTCATCAAACACTTATGCATATCAGTTACTCCTTTTTTCTTTGTAAAAATCTTTTATAGTCCCACCTCTAACTCTTCTCCAGGTTTGATTATCTTGGTAGTTTTTAGTTTGTTTTTGATCACATAGGAAAGCTCATGTTAAAACAGCCAGTTTTTTTATTTTTTCAAAATATCTCCATACAGAGTTAGTTATGTTTCTGTAGGTGTTGTAATTCTACTTTTCAACTATTCATAAGTGATATTAATAAGCTGAAATAACAAAGAATGCAAATTGCACAAGATTCATTTGCATGTAAGATTTTATAGCAACTGTAAGTAGTTACTCAGTTGAAAACATTAACTTATCCTAACAATGGCACAAAATGGCAAAATTTGCCCTCAAAAACCTTTTTTCTTGTTTTACAGTAAAACTAAAGGTTTTAAAGCTATGGTATGTTAAGAAGTTAGATATAAACTTTGGTGTTCTGCAACTTTTGACACCAAAATTAGAGCTCTATGATCACTAGAAGCGGAGATATTAAAAATCGGGGGATCGCGGGGGGGCCAAAACAAAAAACGGGAGTGTGGGCCGCTTAAACAAATTTTTTTTCTAAAAAATTTTTTTTTCTTTCTTCAAGTTGGGTCATTTCACAAACCACAATTGCTAACCAAAACCAATTTAATAAAATGAGGTTCAAAATGTTACACCCTACTGAATAGCCTCCCCTCCCTTATTTCTGAGTTTACAATATATTTGTTGATAAAACCTATGTTTGGCGTTTTTACACTAGCGATCAAATTTCATTGTTTATTTTTGGGCATTTTAAAAAATTTTCATTGATTTGTGACTTTAATTTTTGACATATTAGCCCCCCCCAAATATATGTTTCAAAAGATGCTTTAAATCACTTTTTAGTCAATTCCAGCGCAAAAGACAGTCTCAGAAGAGCTAAAAACGTGGTATTTTTCTTATTCTGCATTTTGGTTGTCAGGCCACCCGCCCCTCCCTGGCTACGCTACTGGCATCTCCACCCCATTTCTGAGTTTAAGCCTATAATATATTTGTTGATGAAACCCGTGTTCAAGTTTTTTACACTTGCGATAAATTTTATTGCTTTTTTTTGGTCATTTAAAGAAATTTTTTTTTTGATTTGTGAGTTTTATTTTTGACGAATTAGCCCCCAGAGGTGGAGTCGAGGACACAAGGCTCGAGGCAAAGGCCAAGGACACAAAAAAAATTCGAGGCCAAGGCCAAGGCCAAGGACAGCCTTTCCGAGGACAGACACTCTCGAGGCCAAGGACAGGAATGCTCGAGGCCAAGGCCAAGGACACAAACGCAAGTGCTCTCCAAAAAAAAAAAGGTCTTCACAAAAATTTTTTAGGCGATCTCAAAAAAAAAAAAAAGGTCTTCACAAAAATTTTTCAAGCGATCTCCACAAAAAAACGTTTTCCAAAAACATTTTAACAATTCAAAAAATAGTGCTGTTCTCGAGCCGAGGACAGGCCAATTTTCGAGGACTTGAGGCCTCGAGGCCAAGGCCAAGGACTTCAAAATGTGTCCTCGAGGCCAAGGACGTTCTCGAGGACTCCACCTCTGTTAGCCCCCCTTAAGCATATGTTTCAAAAAACGCTTTAAAACACTTTTTGGTTTATTTTGAGTATAACAAAAAACAGTCTCAGAAGTGCTAAAAACGTGATATTTTTTATTTTGCGTTTTAGTTGGCAGGCCAATGGAGGGGGTATAGCCCCCCTCCCTAACTACACTACTGCTTAGGATTAATGTTCTTGTCCTCGCTTAATGCTCACTTTTATAAGGCTAATATGTCACTTAAGAAATGATTTGCATTGTGCAGGCTTTATCGCTGAAAAGTGCAAGTTGTAAATTTTGCTAATTCGGCGCTTTCAAATCAATCGGACCCGAAAAAGACTAATTTCTGTTTTGTAAAAACTTCGCTGTAAAAATGACATTTTTCTGTCCCTCCCCTCACAGGGCTTTAGAAATTATATCACAGGCACACGGCCTATCGAAAATTCTCTGATTGCTTTTTTTCAAATAAGTTTAATATTCATATGCGCGTTATGTTTACGCTGGTGGGGGATGTATCCCCCCATCCGCCCCCATAACTCCGCCACTGGTTGTGCTCCTATGCCTTTATCGCTGAAAAGTGCAAGTTGTGAGTTTTGCTGATATGGCGTCTTCAAATCAATCGGACCCGTAAAAGACTAATTTTTGTTTTGTAAAAACTTCGCTGCACAAATACTATTTTCTTGCACCCCTCACCCTCCTCTTGACTTTTGAAATTATATCATAGTCACACGGGCTAACGACTATTTACTGATAGCTTTTTTTTTTAATAGGTTAAGTATTATTCATATACACCTTATGTTTAGGCTGGTGGGGGGATGCATCCCCCCCTAAATCCGCCACTGAACACAGGCGGAAACGCAAACCCCCAATTGAAATACTACCAATGATAAACATAATGAGAGCATAGCCAGTATGCTGTCCTTGTCCGGAATTGCAGTTTCTTTAATTTAGGATTTACGCGTACAAAAGTAGGCAATGATAATGACGGCCACGTGTCCACGTCAAAATAATGTCATGAAATTCTTGGACGTTTCAAAAAACTGTCAAGTGACTTGACTCGAGACCTCCATGTTTTGAAAAAAAAGTTATTTTAATTTGGATTTACATGTTTTTTTTTTGTGAAAGAATTTAAGAGCGCGATCTTGCCTTAAAATCATAAACATAGCCAGCGGGTGGCTCAGGGAACCCGGGCCCCCTCAATTGAAATGCCACCAATGAAAAAAAGTTTGTCAAAAAAGCCTTGTTTCTTCATTTTCAGTTTCTTTTATCATCTTTGCGTACAACAGTACACGCTTGCAATAGCAATTAACAATAAATAATATTGACGACCAATAGGGCCTGGCGCACTCTCTTAATTCAATTTTTTCAAACCAATTTAAACGTATAACCAGGGTGAAATCAAGGGTCTTTGTCCTAAAAGTTGCTACCTCACGCCCTTATCTAAACTTTTATTGAGCGTAATGAAATAACCAGCGCCGTATTTGCCATATGGCTCACTGCAAGGGCTCTGCCATCAGATAGTAGGACTTTTTTTTGGTCTTATATTTGGCAGAAAGATGTCTCAAAAATCCCTTGAGTGTCAGGGGCCCCGCACAATGTAAACCCGTCCAGGGAATAACATGTTTAGTAAGCGTAACCATCTATTGCACCATTTTTCAATTACGATTCACCTCCACCTCGCCAGTTTTTACGCACAAAATACTTCTAAAAAAATAGCCAGTGAAAATGCTCTTTGAACAAATTATTGATTTTTAATTCATGGGACCCGGGCCCTTTGGCCGTACATGTACTCCTATAACTGGTTAACTTCATGACAAAACAAAAGTCTCTACCGAAAATCTTCGAGTCGATTATTATTTACTGCTAAATTATTGCAGGGGGCGATGTGACTTACTTCCCCCTACATGGACCAAATCACACACAATTAAAATTTTACACCATAATGCAAGATTCTGGACGTGTTTTGGGATTTAATTGCAAAAGAGGGATTGAACAATTAAATTTTTTCGATTGGCTTTGAAATGTTAAAAATCTAGTTCTTTGAAATGGCAGTGAACTCGTGCGAAATGTGATCCAATTGGATTTAAATAGCTTTTTTTCCAAAAACTTACAAAAATCGCCCAGCGGCTGGGGGCGGAGCCCCTAGACCCCCATAGCCACCGGCGGCTGGAAGCTCCGCCCCCAGACCCCCGTCTGTGATACGTTTGAGTACACTAGCTTTCTCAACACGTCTCCTAAGTTAGACATTTGCACTTTTTAACTATTAGTTTTCGCCCACTCCCTTTACCAAAATCCTGGTTCAGTGTCATCAGGCTACGGCTTCAGATTTTTCATTCTACGATATCTTTGCCCCACAAAAAGTTTTTTTTTTTGAAAATTTCTGATGACGACATTGCATTAGATTAGTGGTTTCGCCCCCTCTCCAATCCAAAATCCTGGCTACGCCTATGTAGGTCCGCACTTAATTTTTCACAAGTTTTCTCAGGAATTGTTGTTGTATGCAAGGATAGAAATACGGTACGGTACGTTCAGAATTGGCGTACTACGTACCAGGGTTAAAAGTCGATGCTGTTTAAAAGCAAAGACGAATCGATATTGATAATTCACACAAAAAGCAAAAAATTGTCGATATTAGACACAAAAAGCAAAGACTAAAGAAACAAAAAGCTAAGATATCAGTAACAAAAAGCAAAAATTAGTAATCGATGCCAAAATGCGAACAAAAATTTTCATTCTATTTTTCATTAGGATGCACTAAAATTTTTGCTGTATTGACCCTTAAATAAAACTTGTGAGTGGAAAAAGTATCATTACCTTACTATAAATGATATAAAAAATACACTTCTGGGATAGTTATACAGAGCAATATATAGCATAAGCATCGAAACGATGTAAGCTTAGGCAGCCTTAACAAGAACAAAAAGAAACGTTAAATATTCTATCAATCGATAACATGAACTGGAAGCAAAAAGCATAAAAGGCAATAACGGATAGAAAAAATTGAAAGCATGCATCTGCGATAATCGACAACAGGAAAGCAAAAAATGTAGTATCGATCGATATTTCCAACCCTGCTACGTACCTTGCACCTTGAACCGTACCTTACCTGCGTACCGTACTTCAGTTCAATTTTTAAAGCGTACCGCACCAACGTGCCGTACCCGTGCCATTACAAAAAAGGCGGATCGTAGCAGCGTACCGTACTTCTTAGCAAAAATTGAGGCGTACCGTACCGTACTTACGTACCGTGCTGCCATTCTTGCTTTAAACTACGTGCAACTTTAACTTATGGTACTTTGAAATTGCTAGCCTATAAATCAACAATCTCAATTCACACGTTGAGCGTCGGCTTCAGTTGTCTTTTGTCTCTGCATACAAAAAGCAGGTGCAATGTGCGAAAAGCCGGGGGTTTTTAAACCACTGGGTATTCAGCTGAAGTGCCGCAGTTGCTTCCGTTCAAATTTTTCTTCAATATATGACATGCCAGGATAGTCCAAGGCGCCTACCATCTATTAGGCAGTAGTTATGACATCACAATTGACCATACTTGCGACTGTGTCTTGTGATATCATAACACAATTGTAACGACAAATTAAGAGGGTATAATGATCAAGGATGGCAGTACCGTACGTTGCGGTACGTAGGTACGGTACGGTACACCTCAATTTTAGCTAAGAAGTACGGTACGCTGGTACGGTAAGCCTTTTTTGTAATGGTACGGGTACGCTACGTTGGTAAGGAACACTTCAAAAATTGAACTGAAGTACGGTAAGCTGGTACGGTTCAAGGTGCGAGGTACGTAGTACGCAAATTTTGAACGTACCGTATCGTACTGCCATCTTTGATAATGATTACTTGAGGATAACCTAGACTATGTGCACGCCGGGGACGGTCGCACGAATCTTCGTTGACGGCCGCACGTTGCACATAAAAAGTTAAGGAGGCAAAATGATCGAAACAGCGTACCGTACCCGTACCATTACAAAAAAGGTGTATCATACTTCTTAGCAAAAATTGAGGCGTACCGTAGGTACGTAGCACCGTACTGCCATCCTTGGTTGTAAGCAGTTATCACTTTTAATTTTAGAGCCTATTTGTAATTTTTCTATACGATTAGTTTTGTTCGAGAAGTAATGGTAATGATGCAAATTTGTTCAAGAATTGTCCCAAAATAACCTGTGTTTTCAATGACATTATACGTACAACTCGTACGCACAATGTATTTTACGTCAAACACGGTTTTTTGCAACTTACTGTACACGCGACTGATTTGAACGTTAATAAATTTGGTGATTAGTCCAATTATTAGCTCAAAGTTCGCGTTAAAGAATTTTTGTCCTTTTTTTTAAAGTATCATAATCTGTTACAAGTTGCTTTAGTTTCTTTTTTTTTTCTCGACTATGTATGAATATGCTGTCGTTCGTTTCTTTATTTAGTTATTTTCTTTTGCAGATACATTTCGAGCATTTTCAGAGATTAAACTTTTCTTCTGAAAACAAGTCCATGTTTCTTGATGCTCGAAATTTTAGGCTTAGTTTAGGCTAGTCTAGTTTAGAGAACTTAGGTGTACAACGGATATGGTCGTGATTGAGTGTGCCTGCCCAGGATGTGACTTTAAGTCGGAGAACGATAGTGAAGCTGTCGCCTGTACTCGTCTTCAAAGCCCCGCTTTTCTTCATGCGTGCGTTCTGCCCCAGCAATCAATGCTGTGGCGCAGGATAGCCTTGGGCCTAAGCTTGAGAAGCCGACGGTTACTATTGGCATTAGCATCAAGGATTGGAATATCTTCACTCATTGCTGGCGGGTTTTCAAAGATGGATGCGGGACCGCGGAAACCTCCGCTTCTGCGCAATTATTTCGATGCGCCTGTCGTGAATTAGGCGATAGCCTATTGAAATCGGATGCTAATATCATCACACTGCCCTCCGCCGACCTGTTGACAGCCATGCAACGATTAACAGTTATCCCGATCGCCGCCGGCGTTCGCAGATCCGAACTCATGCAAATGCGCCAAATGAGGGATGAAACCTTCTGATCTTTTGCTGCTCGGGTTTGCGGAAAAGCGAACAAGTGCGCATTTTCTGCTAACTGCAGCTGCGGGCTCAAGGTAAATTACAACGACCACATGATCCGCGATGCGCTTTTGAACGGCATTGTTGACTCAGAGATTTGTCGGGACATACTGGGGACGGCCGATATCCTTACAACAGCAATAAATGATGTCACTGCTCTCTTGGTGAATAAAGAAATGACCCAGAATAGATACCTTCCGCCGACGTGTCTGCCATGCCAGAGCTTAAATGAGTCAAAAACTCTGCTCCAGGAAAAGACCATCAAACCTATGAAGGGAAACCATTCACTTCTGCTCCCCCCCAATCAGTCCACATGGCTCCCATGTCCTGGCTGCAAAAAGCTCTTGAGGTTGTATCGAGAGGGCTCCCGAGGTTGGAACACTAGACCATATACTCTATGCCTTGACTGCTTCCGTAAACGTCGCTGCAATTAACGTGAAGCAACAAGTCCACTTCTTTCATCAGCCGCAATTTACGCTACTTGCGAGCCGAACGCGAGCACTGCACAACTTGGGACACTTACGCAAGCTGCGCCACCGAACAAAAAAGCAACGCATCAAGCACCTGCCCGAAGATCTAGCCCCGATGGTAAAGCTCATCATATCATGAAGAATGGCCGTTGGATAAAGTCAGGTATGAGCGATCACCCAGTGGTTTATATATCTGTAGCTGCGGATAAGACTTGGTGCCGCACTAATTATGCTCCCACATACGCCAAAAATGTCCCCGCCATAGCTGACACAGGCGTACAAACTAATGTGTGGTATTTAAAAGATTTTCTTGCTGCTGGCTTTAAACGCGACATTCTACTTCCCGCGCCCGATCTTGTTGCCGCTAACAATTCCGGTATAAAAATCGTTGGAGACTTTTTTGCAGTCATTAAAGGAACATCACATTCAAGTTCCAGCGTGAAATGCAATGCTATATTTATGTGAGTGATGACATCCGGGCTCTTTATCTCTCCTGTGACACTCTATCCGACTTGGGTGTGTTGTCCCCGAATTTCCCACTCATTGGAAAGCACCAACAGTCTCCAGGATTGAATGGAACTAATTCGCTCAATAACAGGCGGGTGCGTTATACTGAGAAGTCAAGATGCCTCGTGTAGCTGCCCCCAGCGATTCGCGATCCCGTCACCTCCGCAAAAGCTCCCCTTTCCTTGCCGACCTGAGAACAATGCTAAGATGAAAGGTTGGCTGTTGAGCAGATAGGCAGCGTCAACATTTAACACATGCCTACATCGGGCACTACATTGCATGACCGATCCTCCAATTGAGATCCATGTCGATCCCTTAGCTAGACCAGTGGCTTGCCACTCACCAGCCTCCATCCCACTCCACTGGCAGGAAAAGGTTTACCAGACTTACTTCGTGACGAAGCGTCGGGAATCTTTGGAAAAGTTTCCACGGCGTGCCCACGCAATGGTACAATCCAGTAGCGTAGCCAGGGGGGGGCGGGGGGGGGCTCGAGCCCCCCCATTGGCTTGTGAAGTATGCAAAATCGCATGTTTTTTGTGCTTTTGAGGCCGATTTTCTGTGAAAAATGGAAAATAGCCCCCCCCATACGAAAAGAGCCCCCCCTCAAACGTTTGAACTTGCGAAATTGGAAGAAAAATCGCCCTGAAGTTTGGCGAAGACCTTTTTTTTTTTTTTTTTTTTTTTTTTGGAGATCACCTGATTTTGGGCGGAAAAAAGCTTTGAATCTTGGATTTCGGCCGAAAAATTACTCTGAATTTTGGCGAAGACCTTTTTTTTTTTTTTTGGAGATCACCTAATTTTGGGCGGAAAAAAGCTTTGAATTTCCGAGACATTTCGTCTCAAATTTCGGACAAACCGTCTGAAACTGATTCAAGGTCAATGAAAATTCGAGTCAAGGTCGTTTGCACACTTCTCACTGTTTCAAAACAGCCCCCCCCTTTTCCAAATCCTGGCTACGCGCCTGGTACCATCATATTGTAATAACCAGAAAACATGATGGTGCTCCTCGCCGCACTATCGATCTCTCACCGCTCAACAAATTTTGTAAGCGTGAGGCATTTGCTTCGAAAACCCCATTTGATCTTGCCCGCCGGATGCCACGTCGCACCTGGAAAACCGTCATAGACGCCCGGGATGGATATCACAGTGTTTCTTTACATAAGTCCGACCGCCATCTTACCACTTTCATTACACTATTCGGTAGATGGCGGTATATCAGAGCCCCACAAGGATTTTTGTCATCTGGCGATGGGCACAATCGCCGCTTCAACGCTATCTTGGCCGAGTTTGAGCAAAAAGAACGTTGCGTTGATGACACTATCTTCTACGACTCTGAGCTAAAAAATCATTGGTGGCGCACCATCGAATTCCTTACCCTTCTCGGGCAGGCCGGCATCGTTCTAAGTCGTGACAAGTTTCAATTCGCAAAACAAACCGGGGATTTTGCCGAGTTTAGAATTTCTGAGTCGACTGTTGAGCCGCTTCCCAAGTACATCACTGCTATTAGAGATTTTCCTAAGCCTCAGAGCATAACGGATATCCGCAGCTGGTTCGTTCACGTCAACCAAGTTGCAAACTATGCGTAGCTACGCGACCTTCTACAGCCATTTAAACCATTTCTCGGTCCTAAACGGATATTCGAATGGTCGGACGAATTAGTTGAGGCGTTCCTTACATCGAATAAAGCGATCATAGCCGCCATAAAACGTGGCGTAAAAATATTTGATCCAAGTCAGCACACATGCTTGCGACCAGACCGGTCAACCCGAGATATTGGCTACTTCCTCTTGCAGCAGCACTGTGCATCCGAGTCCGGGACACCAGGATGTTGTGACACCGGTTAGAAAGTAACGTTGGCAAGATCGCGATTCCTGTCTACGGCTGAACAACGCTATGCCCCCATTGAAGGTGAGGCTCTGGCGGAGGCCTGGGCCTTGAGCAAACTAAATACTTCACCCGAGGCTGCGATAATTTATTGGTTGTAACAGACCAAGCCACCTACAAAAATATTTGCTATGAGTCTAGATTTGACACAAGATTATTAGATATTGAGATCATTCAGGAGTACATCCCATTTCGAAAGCGTTATTACATTCACGACGGCGTCGTATCGTATCATGATCGTATTGTTGTGCCTGCATCGCTTAGACAAAAAGTGCTTTCGGCTTACATGCTGCTGACCTAGGAGTATCAGCCATGAAGCGACAAGCGAGGGCTGTTGTGCTTTGGCCTGGTATTACGAATGATATACAGTGTGTTCGAAGTCGTTGTGTTTACTGCTCTCGTAATGCGCCTTCCCAAGCAGCTTCTCCACCGATGCCCTCAAACCCTTCCGCTACGCCCTTTAAGCAAATTTTTGCGGACGATTTTTGATTACGGCAGACGGCATTTTTTGTCATTGGGGATAGATTTTCAGGCTGAGCTGACGTATTCGTCACTGTTCCAGGTTCGAGCATCGCTGGTGCAGCTGCATTAGTTTGCCTTCTTTGTACTTATTTTGCTACATTTGGCGTACCCGATGAAATTTCGACAGATGGCGGGCCCGAATTTAAAGCGACTATGACCAATGAATTTCTAAGTACGTGGGGTGTGAACCATCGTATGTCGTCTGCCTATATCCCCCAGTCTAATGGCCGAGCTGAGATGGTGGTTAAAACCATAGGTGGGCACAAGTCCGTTAATCGTTAATCCGTTAATATCAGGTTTGTCAAAAATCATCTCCATATTTTAATGCAATCACAAACACGAAAAAATTGTCTACACTGGTACAAATCCATAGAGCACACAGTTGCAAATGAGCTATTGCGACGCGTTTCGACCTTGCTCAAGGGTCTCATCAGGCAAAAAAAAACTATGAAAGTCTCCAAAAAGTCAGGTAGGCACAGCAATGGAAAAATTTTTTTACAAGCGCATAAGTAATTACATCAAAACCTGCAGTACAACTCCAAATACGGGCAAGTTTGCCAGAGTAAAGGGTTGGGCTAATTTTTTTGCCTGATGAGACCCTTGAGCAAGGTCGAAACGCGTCGCAATAGCTCATTTGCAACTGTGTGATCTATGAATTTGTACCAGTGTAGACAATTTTTTCGTGTTTGTGATTGCATTAAAATATGGAGATGATTTTTGACAAACCTGATATTTTATCGTTGACTGCCTTGTGAGCGACCACTTTGTGTAGGTCCCCTAAACTTTCGAGAATTTGGCAAGTTCTCACGAAATTTTATTTTAATCCGTTAATAACGAAGCTAACTTTTTCTTGAACTCGTTAATCCGTTAAAAAGTTTTTTCATATTAACGGACTAAATTAACTTCCGTTAAGTTCTGTTAACGGACTAAAGTAACTTCCGTTACGTTCTGTTAACTTCCGTTAAGGTTTTTATCGTTAATATCTTGCACCATTCATTCATTGTACCGGTACCAACCAGTTTGCACTGGTAGCATTTGTTGCATATTAGCATGAGTTTTATAGAAAAAAGCGAAGAGAGGAGTTTATTTTTGTGACAAATAATAACCTGCAACCTCAGAGGTCTATTAATTATTGCTGTTCGCAATTTCCAAAGATTTTCCGATCGCAGCTTCGTTAGAGCATTTGAACTTATTTCTATCTTGAACTTAGATTAGACTATAAAATGTAAATTCCAAAACACAAAAAGACCACCATAGCAATAAACATTTCTTTACAATCAGCTCAAGAGCGTCAATACGTGTTGTAGAAGCGAGTGAATAAAAAGAAATGTAAATTACACTCAAAATGTTAACGAATTAACGGACTTTATTAACTTCCGTTAATTAAAGCTGAAAATAACGGATTAACGTTAACGGAGGTGTGAAGTTTGTTAACGGACTAGTGGTTAACGAAGCTAACGTTTTGCATTAACTTGCCCTCCTATGGTTAAAACTATCAAACGATTGCCAACGGCTAATCTCCGTTCCAAGGACGACTTGAATAACGCTTGCTTCTTACGTGCTATTTTGTAACTGCGTAACACCCCCGATCCTGATTGTGGCATTTCTCTCGCAAAAGTTGTATTTGGTCACCCATTGCGAGATACTTTTTCCTTTGTGATTAGGCTAGAGAAGTTTTCGAGTTGTTAAATTCGGCGTATTTGGCGAGAAACCTGGAGGACTAAGGAAGATGCTCTCCGTCTGCGTGCCGGTCGCAATAACGGAGCCCTTAGCAAAGCAACACGCTCTTTACGTCCACTTTATTGTGGGGATCGTGTGATTATTCAAAACCAAAAGGGAAATCATTCACGTAAATGGGATAAGGTAGGAACTGTGGTTGAAGTTTCGAAATATGACCAATATGCTATCAAGGTCTCAGGATCCGGGCGCTTGACTACCCGCAATCGACGTTTCCTTGGGTTGATAACGATGCCCGATAAGCCCACCACCCAGATCCCCTTGGGGCCCCATCCTACAACCCAGACCACGCCTTTCAAGTGTTATCAGCGCCAACCGGAGATTTCCGCCCCCACGTTAGTTGACACAGAGACACTCATCGGCGCGCAGAGCAAGAGTCAGCTGCCACATGGACTATCGCCAGTTTACTTCCGGTATCTACCTCCTAATTTCTCGACCAGAAGTTCCGCTTCCGTCGACCCCAGACCACACACTCCTGAAAGCGAACTTTCCCACGATTTTCGGCTCGTAGAAAGTTTCTCCCCACCTACGCTATGCTGGTCTATCCAAATACGCCGCCCAGCGCTGGAATTAGATTCTAATAGGGGAACATGGGTTACTAAGAGGTCCTCATTTTGACCGTGTGGGACGAACAGGGGAGGATGTATAAATATGCTGTCGTTCGTTTCTTTATTTTCTTTTGCAGATACATTTTGAGCATTTTAAGAGATTAAACTTTTCTTTTGAAAACAAGTCCATGTTTCTTGAGACTAGCGCAAAATTATTCACGCATTCTGTCTTCTTGAAAACATTCATATTGAACGTGATGTATACCGTGTTCTTTTTCCAAATTCCAGTCGCATCTTTTTCTTGCTACCGTGTTTTCCCGAAAATAAGACAGGGCTTATATTAATTTTTACTCCAAAATATGGCACTAGGGCTTATTTTCGAAGGATGTATTATTTTGATATATCAAAAAATGAAGTTACAAAGTAAAAATTACGAGATTTTAAATAAACAGAAATTACGAAAAAAGATCTACATTTACTTGCCATTAACAGAATAGTTTTTGTATCGTCATTATTTTTGCTTGCCAAAAAAAGATTTTTTGAAAAGGATGGCATACACCGCATTAAAGCAGTTTGAATAAATATAAAAAAAGAATGTTTGACTCTTTCGTCTTTCTGCCGTTCTCAACTAGGGCTTATTTTAAGGGTAGGGCTTATATTAAAATCATCCTCAAAAATCACGCTAGGTCTTATTTTGCGGGTAGGTCTTATTATCGGGAAAACCCGGTATTGGCTGCGTTCATGCTCATGGGTTTGACAACCAGATACGATCTCTTACACACTCGCAAAGTTTTTTAAGTGAACAGTATTTTATTATAGGCTAATTAGCTAGGAAAGTTATTCATCACTTAACAACGAAAGTTTTAAAAACTGGGTTCACAATCAGCTTTCAGGTCTACGTTTTTGTATAATTAGGGTTAAATAATTCTTGGTTATTGGCTCATACTACGAACAAGCCCAGTTCCTCTCAATCTGCGATCTCGCTATTTTTTTGATGGAAAAGTCTTGTCCTTCATTTTTTCCATTTGCTTTTTAACTTTGTTCTGATTCTTTCAATTCATGTTAACTCTCATGATATTTTTAGACTAAACTCGTAGAAAGAAAAATTTGCATCAAAATGCAGTTGATGAAATAACATTCTTGCTGAAACCATCTGGACTTTAAGTTTTTTTGAGTAAAGGTGCGTTTATCCTGGCGCGAAGCAACTAAAATTTGACGTCATTGACAACGTGCGAGAGGTTTTAACCAGCCACAAACTTCGCATTGTTGATGAGTGGTTGGCCTATTTTTAGCAAGTGACGTAAGCGAACAATCGCGAAAATTGCCAAACTTCGCTTTGCGTTGTTTCGCGTCCAGTGTAAACGCACTTTAAAAGACAGCTAATTGAGCTTTTCAAACCTTTGTCTTTGCTAGTTTCAAATTTGCTGGCATGTCCACAATTCTCCGTACACAAGTACTAACTACTGAACAACCTGTGCTCAATTCATAAAACTCTTCTGGAATTGATGGTGTTTTTCGTTTCTGTAGACACGTAATTACAATGACATTTTGTCAATGTAAGAGCAAAGTAAACATATGACTTATTGGACCATGATCCCATAATCGATAATGCTGGGCCAAAAGCACTTGAAATTTTTTGGTCTTATTTACTAACTGCTGTTGTTCATCATTGATTAATTAGAAAGCCAACTCTCGACACTTACGTCTATCATTAAAATAAACATTTCTTCAGCCAACGTCATCATCTATGACCAAATGTGCACCTCAAGTTCCATAGGTGGGCAAGTTAATGCAAAACGTTAGCTTCGTTAACCACTAGTCCGTTAACAAACTTCACACCTCCGTTAACGTTAATCCGTTATTTTCAGCTTTAATTAACGGAAGTTAATATAGTCCGTTAATTCGTTAATATTTTGCGTGTAATATACATTTCTTTTGATTCATTCGCTTCTAGAACACGTATTGACGCTGTGGAGCTCAGAGGTGGAGTCGAGGACACAAGGCTCGTGGCCAAGGCCAAAGACACAAAAAAAATCCGAAGCCAAGGCCAAGGACAGCCTTTCCGATGACAGACACTCTCGAGGTCAAGGACAGGAATGCTCGAGGCCAAGGCCAAGGACCAAGGACACAAGCGCAAGTGCTCTCCAAAAAAAAAGGTCTTCACAAAAATTTTTCAAGCGATCTCCACGAAAAAACGTTTTCCAAAAAATTTTTCAAGCGCTCCACAAAATTTTAACAATTCAAAAAATACTGCTGTCCTCGAGCCGAGGACAGGCCAGTTTTCGAGGACTTGAGGCCTCGAGGCCAAGGACTTGACCTTCGAGGCTAAGGCCAAGGACTTCAAAATGTGTCCTCGAGGACGTCCTCGAGGCCTAGGACGTCCTCGAGGACTCCACCTCTGGTGGAGCTGGCTGTAATGAAATATCTATTACTAGGGTGGTCTTTTTGTGTTTTGGAAGCTACATTTTACAGTCTAATCTAATTTTATGATAAAAATAAGCTCAAATGCATTAACGAAGCTGCGGTCGGAAAATATTTGGAAATCATGAACAGCGATAATTAATAGACCTATGAGGCTGCAGCTTATTATTTGCCACAAAAAAGAGCTCCTTTCTTTGCTTTCTTCTATAAAACTCGTCCTAATACGCAACAAGTGTTGCCAGCGCAAATTGGTTTGTACCGGTACGATGAATGAATGGAATGAATGGTGCAAGATAACAACGATAAAAACCTTAACGGAAGTAAACAGAACTTAACGAAAGTTAATTTAGTCCAGGAACAAAAACGATTGCCAATATAGAACTAAGCATAACAATTTATTAGACGCGTTTCGCTTTAACTTAAAGCATCATCAGTAGAATGAATTTGCAAAGTAAGAAGCACGAATTTATATACAATAGCCACCCATTAATTCAGGTGGCCACGGCACGGCTTAAGATTAATTGTCATAATTGAATAAAAGAGCGACAGGTCATAGGTTTAAACACACAAGAAAACACAGCGGAATAGCGACGTCATTTTTAAACAACAATTTAAAACAATTAAGCATTGAAAAGATACAGGGGCAGAGATTGATTGTCGACATTCAGTTGCGGTTCTGTTTTGGAAATATGTAGAGTTTCTTTGATGCGTAACTTAGTTACGTGATTACTTCTGTCCAAAATTTTGGGTGAGTCAAAATTAATTACGTGGTTGGGATTATTGAGCAAATGTTTGCAAACTTCAGAATCTTCACACGTGCGATGTTCATTGAGGCGAGTAATTAGGCTCCGTTTGGTTTGGCCAATATAATTTTGACCACAACTACAAGTTAATTGATACACAACACCTGACGAATATAATAACGATTGACGATCTTTATACGGAAATAGTTTGCCAATGGTAAAGTTACGATGAGACATTATCAATTTGATATCATACGGGCATAAAAATTCACGAATTTCTTTTTCAATTTGCATAGAAATACGATCAATAAACTGCAATTTAAAAAAGACACAATGCTTCGTAGACTGTTGTTGGTTAGGGTGGAGTTTGGCATCCGGTTTTTGATTTCTGTTTATGGCTTTGCGAATAACATTCCGAATAGTTTTGGTAGGATATTCATTTTGTTGCAACATTTTGGTAATTTTCTCACACTCAAGAAACAATAATTGTCGATTGCTGCAAACTTTAATAGCTCTATTGACTAATGATCTAATCAAATTTATTTTGTATTTAGTGGGAGCCAAACTACTCCACTTATTATACAGCCCAGTGTGTGTAGGTTTTCTATAAATGGATAACTCTAATTTATCTTTTGAATTGTCAACATTGACGTCCAGGAAGGGCAACTGTTTATTGTTTTCAAGTTCGTAGGTAAAATTAACATTACTGTGAATCTGGTTTAATTTTCTATAAAACAACATAGCACTTTCAAAATCTGGAAATACTGCAAAACAATCATCCACATACCAAAAAAACACGTCCGGTTGCATATTAAACTCTTTTGTTTTTTCAATCACATAATTCATAAAAATGTCAGCAAAAGCCGGAGCGATTGGAGATCCCATACCTACGCCATCAATTTGTTCATAAAAACTACCATTAAAATTTAGAGTAGTGCGTTTCGTAGTCCACACCAGAAGGTTCTTGAATTGTCGCTTAGTCAAACCGTAAACTTTTTTCGTCGAATCACTGTCATAAATTTCTTTTAAAATTATGTCCGTGACGAAGTCCACAGGAATATTGGTGAACAGGCTTTTTACATCAAATGACACCATAACCGAATTGTTTTTGAATTTTACTTGCTGCATTCGATCTACAAACTCAAAAGTGTCTTTAAGATTTGTTGGATGTTGCCTTAACGGATTCAAAATTTTACTGAGCCATGATGCGCACTCATAAGTGTAGCAGTCAGTTGAAGCCAAAACTGGGCGGCAAGGACAGTTCTCTTTATGAATTTTTGGCAGTCCATATAGAGTTGGAGTAACTGCAGCTGATGGCCTGATGCGATCATAAATTAACTAAATTACGCATCAAAGAAACTCTACATATTTCCAAAACAGAACCGCAACTGAATGTCGACAATCAATCTCTGTCCCTGTATCTTTTCAATGCTTAATTGCTTTTAAATTGTTGTTTAAAAATGACGTCGCTATTCCGCTGTGTTTTCTTGTGTGTTTAAACCTATGACCTGTCGCTCTTTTATTCAATTATGACAATTAATCTTAAGCCGTGCCGTGGCCACCTGAATTAATGGGTGGCTATTGTATATAAATTCGTGCTTCTTACTTTGCAAATTCATTCTACTGATGATGCTTTAAGTTAAAGCGAAACGCGTCTAATAAATTGTTATGCTTAGTTCTATATTGGCAATCGTTTTTGTTCTTAGATTAAGCAGAAACTCCGACCGTTATGCTCCTTAATTTAGTCCGTTAGCAGAACTTAACGGAAGTTAATTTAGTCCGTTAACATAAAAAAACTTTTTAACGGATTAACGAGTTAATGAAAAAGTTAGCTTCGTTATTAACGGATTAACGATTAACGGACTTGTGCCCACCTATGTCAAGTTCTATTTTGGCTTTGGTGACATAACTGCAGTTGTACCATGGAGAAACGCTCTGCAATATCAGTTACGGGGGAGGGCATATCCTGGTGGCCAGGTCTGCTTTTTAAATTTTTAGAGGTGTGGGCCGACTGGTCAAAGTTACTGCTGTGCCAATTATACTGTACTTTTTGTCTTCTTTGGAAAAGATCGCGATTGAAGTTGAAATTACATTGGTGATGAAAAAGTAGATAATTTCTGATTCCATTCCCAAAAATGTCAAATATGTGTTGTAAAAGTCACTTAACTCAACACTTTTTTATAAGAACCAGTAAATTTTAATTGAGCCTGGCTGTTCATAATTTTTTTTAAATTTCAGCCTCATTTGTTCTTAATTGGGACTTCCGCGACGCTTTGCGTCGGAAGTTCTTATGTTTTTTCCGGCATATTTTACGAATTCGTAAACAAAAATTAAAAACGCTATACCTATAACTTTGAAACGGCTGAAGGTACAAACTTCAAATTTACATCTTAGCTGGGGCACATACAATTCATTCTTAGTGCAAAGTTTGGGGGCAATCGGTCATGCCATACGGGTTTCCAAGCCAAAAAATAAAATGCCAATTTTAGGTTTAAACAGCTCTAGCTCAAAAACTAATGGCACTAGGGGAATAAAACTATCGAATTTAGAAGGGTCTGGTCATGCCCTTTCAGCTCTCAAAAATAAACCATGACGATTCCGACACTTTTTTTTTCTTTATTTAATGGGATTTCCGCGACTTTTTTGATTGCCTCAAACTAGGGTATTAGTTTTGTTTATGCTATCAGCCCATATCCAACACACGATTATTTTGACATCATTTGAAAATACCCCTCCTGCGAACCCCCCCAAAATGGACCCTCCAAATATTAATTTTTTGTTTGGCTCAAACTAGGGCGCCAGTTTTATTTTTCGATATCAACAGATACAACAGACAAATATTTCGACATAGTTTGAGGGTGCCAGCCCCCCAAAGTGGACCCCCAAAAACCAAATTTTTGCACGACCAAACTTACGATGCCTGTGTTTTTCATATCAGTAGATACTTTAGAGGCAAACATTTTGACAGAGTTTGGGGGTACCACCCCCCCTTAAGAACCTCCCAAATGGACCCCTTAAACATCAATCTCTTCAACAGCTTTTGTTAGAGTTCTACTTTTTATTTGATATTATGAAATACTGAAAAGACAAACACTTTAACATACTTTGAAAGTGCGACCCCCAGGAAATCCCCAAATGAACCTCACAAAAATCAATTTTTGGACGATTTAATCTAAGTATTGTTGTTTTTGGTATTAGTAGGTATTTAAGCGACAAAAAATTGACTAACTTTAAGGGCACCCTCCCCCAAGCTCTCCCAAACGTCATTGCGTTGAACGACTTAAGCTAAAACTCCAGTTTTCTTGGACATAATACGGGGGTACCAAACTCCCGGAAATCCCCACGTACACCCCACAAAAATCAATCGTGTGAAGACGTCCCAAAAATCAGTTTTTTACGACCTCAAGCTATCGAGCTAGTTTTTTTGCCTACCACTACAAATTTTAAATACAAGAATATTTTGACGTACTTTGGAGGCAGTCACCTACGCGCGCATGCTGCCATGGCCAAATGGTTTAAGGCGCCAGTGCTTGAAACATAAGACCTGGGTTCAATTATCTAGTTGGCCATCGCTTTTATCAAACCAAGATTATATCGAATCTAGCATAGTAGTTTTTTGTTATCGATTACGACAAAATCGTTGATGTTTTACTACCTCAAGTTATCGAGCTAGTTTTTTTTTTGCTACCACTACAAATTTTAAATACCGTACAAGAATATTTTGACGTACTTTGGAGGCAGTCACCTACGCGCGCATGCTGCCATGGCCAAATGGTTTAAGGCGCCAGTGCTTGAAACATAAAGCCTGGGTTCAATTATCTAGTTGGCCATCGCTTTTATCAAACCAAGATTATATCGAATCTAGCACAGTAGTTTTTTGTTATCGATTACGACAAAATCGTTGATGTTTTACTACCTCAAGTTATCGAGCTAGTTTTTTTTTGCTACCACTACAAATTTTAAATACCGTACAAGAATATTTTGACGTACTTTGGAGGTAGTCACCTACGCGCGCATGCTGCCATGGCCAAATGGTTTAAGGCGCCAGTGCTTGAAACATAAAACCTGGGTTCAATTATCTAGTTGGCCATCGCTTTTATCAAACCAAGATTATATCGAATCTAGCATAGTAGTTTTTTGTTATCGATTACGACAAAATCGTTGATGTTTTACTACCTCAAGTTATCGAGCTAGTTTTTTTTTGCTACCACTACAAATTTTAAATACCGTACAAGAATATTTTGAAGTACTTTGGAGGTAGTCACCTACGCGCGCGTGCTGCCATGGCCAAATGGTTTAAGGCGCCAGTGCTTGAAACATAAGACTGGGTTCAATTATCTAGTTGGCCATCGCTTTGATTACACTAATTACTTATTGAATCTAGTATATTAATTTTTTTTCCATTATGACAAAATCGCTTTGAATATTTTTTGTTCGACGCTACGTATGATCAGATGGTATCAGGTTCATTTTCTGTGAAGGCGTCCCAAAAATCAGCTTTTTACGACCTCAAGCAATCGAAATAGTTTTTGTTGCTACAACTACAAATTTTAAGTTAAGAATATTTTGACGTACTTTGGAGGTAGTCGCCTACGCGCGCGTGCTGCCATGGCCGAATGGTTAAAAGCGCCACTGCTTGAAACCTAACACCTGGGTCCAATTATCTACTTGGCCATCGTTTTTATCATACTAATATTTCATTGAATCTAGCATATTAATTTTTTCCATTACGACAAAATTGTTTATAATATTTTTTGTTTGACACTAGATGTGATCACAGGGTATCAGATTTCATTCTCTGTAAAGACGTCCCAAAAATCAGCTTTTTAAGACCTCAAGCTAGCGCGCTAGTTTTTTTTCCCTACCACTAAAAACTTTCAAGACAAGTATATTTTGACGTACTCCGGAGGTAGTCACCTACACGCGCTTGCTGCCATGGCCGAATGGCTTAAGGCGCCAGTGCTTGAAACATACAGTAAGACCTGGGTTCAATTATCTACTTGGCCATTGCTTTTATTAAACCAAGATTATACCGATTCTAGCGTAATTTTTATTTTCCATTACGACAAAGTCGTTTATAATGTTTTTGTTTGACACTAGATGTGATCACAGGGTATCAGATTTCATTCTCTGTGAAGACGTCCCAAAAATCAGCTTTTTAAGACCTCAAACTAGCGCGCTAGTTTTTTTTCCCTACCACTAAAAACTTTCAAGACAAATATATTTTGACGTACTTTGGAGGAAGTATTAAGGGGAGAATGATGGTGAAATGGAACTGGCAGAAGTCCCGTATTATTTTCCCGCAGGAAAATGAACATTTAGTTTGTTTTTAAATTTATTAAAAAATAAAGAGACACAAAATCTTTCTTGCTTGGTAAAAAGTCGTATTTTGTTATGTAGATCATGATTTCCACAAACAACAATGGCAATAAGATCAAAAAAACTCTACTGATTAGAATGCGTTGTACTAGACAGTGTTCTTAATTTTGTTCAAGTCTAGGCTGACATTGGTGTTAAATTTTGAGCAAAATGACCCTCTGTTCTTATAACCAGTTCAAAATTGTGCTGCTTTTTATTCCTTTCAGTTGCGGGCTCTTGCGTTCTGCAGTACTGTATATAACTAAACTGCTAAATTTCTCAGATAAAATCGCAATTGGCTCCAGTAAACGGCTGCAAAGTTTTTCTGTTAAAAATGTAACCTACTGGCTCTTTAGTTATTTAGTAGTCAGGACAAACCAATCGTTTTTCATGTTTTGCGCAAGAGCTGTGCGCTTGTATCACAAGGATTGTTCCTTCCAAAATTATCAATGTCGAATAAGCAAATTCCTGTTAGATACATTATGATCACCCAATATATTCATTGCTTTAATGCGCAGCCTTTGGTCGCCTCTAACATGGTTAGCGGCTTCACTATACTATTGGTGTTCTTCCTATATACGTATACAATTGGTGTTCTTCCTATATACGTATACAATTGGTGTTCTTCCTCGTAGCGTATCGTAGTGAAATATCATCTTCAACGAAACTCAAGTAAATTCAAATTTGTATTAGGCTTTGCATTGCGGTAAAAGCACTTGCATGTAGTAACACAAAGTAAAACTTGACGATTGCGTATATAAAGTAAGTTAAATAATCCCTTTGCTTCTAAAAAATTATAAAACAATAATTTGATACGAAAATGCGAAAGCGTATAAATATTAAGAACCGTTATTACGGAAACTGATTTTACAGTAACTGAAAAGGCAAAATATTGAACCAAAATAACAATAACTTTAAATTGAAAATCAAAAACGCATAGTAAAATACTGCCTGCACATTAAACAAAAGTCCTTGATGTAATATCAAAAGTGCGGTATGAAAAGAAAGTTATGTTCCCTAACCTCCTCCTTTCCCACAAAAAAAACGCTCCTGATTTTTACCGCTCAAATTATTACGTTGTATCGCGGTTTTCATTGCTGATTGGTTAATTCAAATCACTTTTTTTACGCATAAGGAAGCTACAACATGTCAGTACCAGTACACTTCGCACTGTCGTACAGTAGTTGCGAAATCAGCGGCTGTGAAGTCGTTTGTAAAAATATTTCCAGTTTTTTCATTACAATAACTGTTACAGCAGAACGTTTTTCAAACACAAAAATTTAAATAATGTAATCGGGGTGCACAAAATAGGAAAATATTTAGTCTTTGTTTATACTATCTCCGGCAAAAACCGCAATTTTTGAGATGGGCAATTACGTTACTTGACTCTCTAATTACGGTTTCCCAAGCTGCAAACCACCGCCGCTTTGTGAACAAGTGAGCAGGGTATTTATGCAACGACTACAAAAAAAAAACAAAAAAAACTTGGTTCAAGTACATACCATTGTTTTGTTCCTACGGAGCTTCAAAAATGAACTTTAGGGGCAGCTTCATTCCTAACCAAAGCGGTACAACACATTTTTTGGAGAGACCTTTCGACTTACAAAGTAAGTCATTATCAATTTTTTTCATATAGGAGACTGAAAAAAGCTTGATAAACAAAATTTTCTGTAAGATTGCATTTTTAATAAATTAGATTCTGTTTAAATAAATCTGATATTGACTAAAGTGATAAGTCGTAACGTCCCTCAATTACAGTAAAAAGACAGTTTGCCAACGCTTTGGATCTAAGGTTGTTCATGAAGCGTTTGTTTCTCTTGTGCGCAAAACACAACCTGATACCAAAAACAAAAAAAATGGATACTCGTTAATTTCATGAACTAAAAAATTCTTAGCTTAAAAAAGCAGCTTGAAGCCATAGCAAGAGATTTAGGAAATCAACTCCAAGAATAGAAGCGATATTAAAATTAGTATCACGAAGCATTCAAAACCCAATCAAAATATTGTTAAACCGTATCAATAGACGAAAATAATATTAATTTCCATTGCATCATTGATTTTCGACCAAGTTTGAACGATACCTTCCCCGTGCTTGGCTTTTTAAACGGAAGAGATGCTCCAGCTTCTAAATAAGAATTGAAAATAAAATAAAATGCAGAAACAAAAACAAAAAATGAATTAACTTAGCTAATGTTTACTGCAGCTGAAGCCCATCGTGCATTCGAGTTGCCACTTGTAGTCTTTTTTTGTAGTGTTGGTTTTATGCGCTTTTTCTAATTCTTCTGATAATACCAAAGTGTTTTTTACACTAAGGATTTCAAATGGGATTCTATCTAACCTATGACTCACAACATTCATAAACATACAGTGTACCCGCAAAGGATGCAAAAACAACGAATACGCCGTGAGGATATAATTATGTAAGTTAAGAATTACGCCAAGTTATTCTAATCAAATTTTAGTTATTACTGTATACAGCATACCATATATTAACATTAATCGCGCGTCTTTTCATTCCGAGAAAAAGTACTAAAATACTCTATTGGCGAAGTGGTAAATAAAGTTGTTACGATTGCAACTATTATAGTACACGGCTGAGGCTCCATTATGGCCTAAACTTTTTGCAAGTTTGGAAATATGTAACATTGCAAATGACAAAACAAAATATCGCATGTATCATTACTACTCAAAAAACTGTGGAGGTCTGGAAAGACTATGATTAGAAGCAACAATACCAGAAAAATAACAAAACATTTAACAGTCCTTTTACGACTTACCGTCGAGCGTGGGTCACAACAGCTGGGCGTCTGAATTTAAACTCAAATGATCGGTTATGCTTCAAGTTATGCAGAAGATCATCGTAAAGCTCCGATGAGGAAGTTTCATTGAAAATTGTTGGTCGGTTTTGTCGCTCATCATCTCTTGTGTGCCGCCTGCGATAAATCAGCATCTTTTCAAAAACCGTATCTCTAAACTGGAGCAAAAGTTGCTCGAAAAAAAGCAATTCAAAATTTCTTCCTTAACATTTAACGGTGTTTACTTTACATAGCGTATTGTGAAATTTCTTAACCGGGTTTTAGATCAGAAAGCAAAACACAAACAGATTGTTGGTATGGATTTAAATCGAAATTTAAAAAAATACGGACTCTCCAAGCAAACTATTAAACCAAAAATAGTAAATACACCTACATAGAATCAGAATTGCACGTCAAAAAAATTAATTTTACTCGCTGTATTACGCGGAAGCTTGTAGTGAGTTTGCGAAACCTATCTCCGCTTCATTGCGCCGGGCATCATAGCTCCTTTCGAAGAAAAGTTACAGGAATGGAGAGCCTTTAACATTGTGTCCAATTAGACTGGCTCTAGAACCGAACCTCAGACCTCCCGCTCCAGAGACAAGGGCGTTACCGCTTGAACGAATGGCCAGTTTAGAATTAGACCTGTACCTCATAAACAATCCGCGTGGCCGCTCCACATCATCGTCCTCATCAAATGCTTGGTTTTGATACGGCACTTCAGAAGATGACGCATTTTCAGATGCTGTTGACAAGGCTCCTGTTCTTTGATTGTATCTGAGTTTTACAAAAATGTGTAGCGTCGTTGTAATTCATGTGTTTCATCCAGATTCGAACCCGGACTTAGATATTTTCATGCACGCTATACTTCACTAAATTCTACTATTACCAAGTTTGGACATTTTGATTAGCAGAAAAACACAAGTTCAAGTTTCAACTGATTTTCAAAATCTTTCAATTTGGTTGCTGACAAAATACTTGTTTATTGTTTTATAGTGTAAAATTGTTGAACGATTTATTGCCATTTGAACGAGCTTTGACAGAATAAAGGCGCGTGATGCCAAGCTAAAGGCGCGTGATGACAAATCATTAAATCACTCATTTTATTCTTAGTTATCACCGAGGAGAAAGGTACTTTGTTATCGCAAGAGAAGCTAGCACACAAGTAACGGAAAAGGAAAGGCGGCAGTTAACCTTGCGTTTTTATTTTTTGGGCTAAAAAACGGTCTTACCCAGAGCCTTTATATTGCTCAATTACGTTGGAGCTTTTATTGCTCCGTCACTAATTTTACCGATAGCCTATTCCGCACTCTTCCTGAGACAGTGCAGCAGTTTCAGAGATTTTTTTGCTACTGGCTGTTCCCCCCTTCCTCGTGAGTGATTCAGGATCTAAAGTTTTAGTGCAAGACCAACCAAAGTTTTAGTTCTCAATTTCATCAGGGTTTATCCGGAAATTCATCAGAAAGTTCTAACTGTATTTGGAAGCTTTCTGTTGATTACTACGGTATTATTTAGTGGCGTTGCTAGGAATGGTGGCACCCGGGGCGGAATTTCGTGGTGTCACCCTTTTTCGGTCCAAAACTAGGTGAAAACTAAAAAAAGTCATTGCCGTCAAAGTAGTGGGTTTTTAGTCCAGAAATATGTGAATTCCAAAACGAAAAGAAAAAAAAGGTCTTCGCCGCTAAATTGGTTGGTTTTCAGTGCAAATGAGGACGGAAAAAATATCTTAACCACAAATCAGTGGAGATATGGTTTCTTTTCATAATATGGTGTCACTCCAAAATGGTGACACCCGGGGCGGGCCGCCCCCCCTTATATTTTAAAATTGTTTTGGCTAGTTTTGTTTAGACTTAAGACTAAATTCGTATGCGTGCTAAACATTATTCAGTTTTTTGTTTCAGTTTTAGAATTATAACGTCTTAGTTTCTTTCGGAAAAGGTTTATATCCGCGAGTTTTGTGTTACAGTATTAATGTTGGATTGTTGTTATTTAATGTTTTCCGTTTCTTCGAAACCGCTTTATCGCTTTAATTGGATCGTTTATAATTGGACTGCTTCACATTGGATTAAATTAAAACGGCAATCAATATTCAACAAGTCTGCTGCAATTTCAAGAAATGGCGCTGCCAAAAAATTTGAATCGTTAACACAAGGTTTGTGATAATTTTGATCGGTTTTTGATGAAACAGGTAAGTTTCTAAACGAAAATATCACAGCAACTAGTAAGTAAGATGGAGTTCAAGATCAGTAATCAATCAGCTGATTTATTTCTATTTCTCTAGGACATACAGATACAACCGAAATTTGATGAGCTCGTTATTTTTTTATATTAACAATATGACGTCATACTTACGCCGAGATTTCGTCGACATTGGATCCAAGCTCGTCATTGCCATGTGATCGCATGGCCGCGGTTCCACCCCGTCTTGAGCCTCGTGCACTACAAATGTACTTGTTACCAGAATTTGAGATAAAGAATCTATTTTTCGATTACATTCACAAAATATAGGGTGGATGAATTGGAATTGCAGTTGTTTTCTTGTTTTTTTTTGGTATTTATGTTTCTTTTTTGGATAGTCAGCAACATAACCAAACTCAATCGATCAAAACATAACAAAAAATTTTAAAATCGATCTTCAGGGATGTATTAATCAAGTTTACTGTGCTAGATTGTCTTAGTAATGCATCGACGAGCAGTTGGGAGCTGCATCTTGTTTCTGCTTTCAGGAATGCAACGCTAAGGGTTCCAAATTGTCAATGAAACAGCAGATAAGTTTGTCTGCATTTCTATAGGATGTACCATAATATGCAACTTCGGTTTTGTTTTAATGCAAAAAAGACAAATACCGGTCCATAAAAATTTCCTTTTCTAATTTAGAGTTTAAAAAAGATGACTTGTACAGCATAATATTGAAAAACTACTTAGGTTAGCAGTTAAAAACATTGTTATTTGAATTACCTGCTTTGTCTTGAACTCGGTCTTGACACACTTTTTGAACAAAATAATCCGAACACCTCTTGTCGAACCACGTACAAAATAAGTAGGAAAAATCCTGCAACAAGTATAAATAATAATTATTATAACCATGCTAGGTATTTGGATCGGAAGCGTCGCTATCCTAGGCTAAGAGTCACAATTTAACACTACTTGATTTCGAGAAGTATGTAACCTAATGAAAGAGAAAACTCACGGCATTGGCTCCCGGTAGCCAACTTAATTACTCAAACTGTGCAGTGTCCAGCACCAGCAGTCATTAGTAAAACCTCAAATTACAGTTTCTCACTTTATACATTTAGTTTCTATGCAAACTGACACCCAACTATGTACTTCAGAAACAATCTTAGGCAAATGCACGCAATCATTAGTTTGGATATTGTTTTTTGCATTACATTGAATCTCTGAAGAATGTCTTGAACCTGTCATTGCTTTTCCTTTTTTTCGTCCATGTTTTATTGGCGACAGCTTTCTTGAATTTCTTAATTTTAAAAGTGCGCTTTTTGCTACTTACAAACGTTTAAAAACTTTTTAAGGTGCAACATTCTAGAGAGTTTCCAACCAATCACATCAGGTATATAAAAGTAAAACCATGCGTCACACGAAGCTGACCTAGCAAACTATTAAACGCCGCGAAACAATAGGCGGACACTTCTTGCATAAGAGCTGGAAACATCCCGGGTAAAACAAATCCAAATATCCATGCCCCTGCAACGGTTATGAACAAGAAGAAAGACAACAGCACATTTCGCCAAGTTATCTGTTTTTGCTCACCCTAAAACACATCAACGTAAAGTTAATTTAGGATCAGTAAATAATCATAAGTAGCGGAAAATATGCTACTTTCCTTCGCTGCTTTCCTTCGTTGCTTAAACCAAACATTGGCACTCAAGTTAAAACGAGCATTTTATTATCTTTATGATCGTAATAAATTCAATTAAGCAATAAAATACATCTGCAGTGCGTTTTAATTACACCCAAAAATTTTTGTATTCAATTTGAGCTAAGAAAAGTCAGTTAAAAGTCTTTTAAATTCGACTCCAAAAATTTTACAGACTCTGACTCTCAATCAAAAAAATTTTTCATGCTTTATTTTTTTACAGTATTTTACAATGAGTGTAAAGATATAGAACTTAGTCAAACTTCCACTCCCGAGTGCTACTCAACTAAAAAAAACCTTGACTCTAACTTGCTAAAAAAAATTGTCTCATCAATTTCCGACGTTAGCTACGATTCTCCAGTCTAGCTCATGCTTCATTCAGGTCAGAATAGTGAAGCCAGTTGTGAAAAACCATTGGTTACCCATCGGCAGTGGCCACCTGTGTGGTGGTGGGGTGCCCACTCTTTGAATGGTGTAGAAATGTCCACTTTTCTCTCTCGGGTTCTCCACTTCAGCTGAGGTTCTATGATGCAGCATTTCTACTGCACCATGTTTTGATCCGCAGAAGAGAGCCTGGTATTAACAGCAACAATAATAGCTCAGCAGTCTAAACAAAACATTATTCTGTTTGAGTCTTTGTGGTATGCGGTGCAATTACCAAAGTTCGATCTTTATTCTTAGTTTTTTTAATTCTATTTTCTTACCAGATTCGCAGGCACATTTCCACAAATCAGCTGAATAAACGTGAAAAGATAAAAGAAAAAGCATAAAACAAGCAAAACACCAACAGGAATAACAATTCCATATAGGGCGTAGGCAGGATTGAGCCATGTTTCGTAACATCTGAATAATAACAGAAATAATTAGCATGAAATACAAGACAAAACATAGCAGCCTATAAATCTTTGGCAAAGTGCTTAATTTCAATAACCATACATACTGTAGTAAAAGCCAACACTTTTGTTACAAACGCTTATTTCATTAACAGCTAAAATTTTTCGATCTCGACATTATACTGTATTGGAGGTCTCTTTTGAATTAAAAGCAAGAAAATTTGACGCAAAAATTATTGATGAAACTTGCTACTTTAAAAAACAATTTGCCCCTCTTACATTCAACTGACGTCTCTAACCTTCTTCAACTTAACCAAGAAAGTAAAAAAAAAACGACTTACGAGGTGTTATCCATAGTTGTGTAGGCAGAATCCACCAACAGACTAACGACAGTAACGGCCACAGCAGGAACGAACCAAGCCCAAGTAAAAGCGAGCGTTATAACGACTCCGTTGGACCAATTTGAACGAGTATAAAAAACCTAAAAATTGTTTTACCATTTAACTTTGTCTATACGACGTTGCAGTAGAAGTTGAAGGGTGTTTAATTGTTTAGTAAAAAATTTAGGTCGAAGAAAAAGCACATTTTTCGAAAAAAGAAACATTTTGGCAATATTTTCAAGAGATATAGCTTTTGCTTAATCACTTACGTGCTATCTGGCCTAACTTTTTTGCATTGCTTGTTTAAAGTAGTCGCCGTTTTGTGGCACTTCCCTAGGCTTCCGTGCTGGTAACCTTTAGGCCAGATAGAACGTAAGCGATTAAGCATTAAAACTCTGGCCCTGAAAACCAACTCCAAGGCATCACAATTAAATTATTAAGATATAGCTTTTGTTGATTTAAGGAAGGCATTTGTCACCGTTTTACATGAAATACTTTTGGAGAAACTGAGCAATTACGATATTTAAGGTGTGGCTTACGACTTAATTCAATTCTATCTCCTAGACAGACAGCATTTTGTTACTATCAACCAAAATCAATCTGACTTAAAACCCATATTCTGCGGGCTACCTTAGGTTTGTCGCTTGGCCCAGTGGCGGATTCAGAAAATTTTGGTAGGGGGGATGATAAAATTTATGAGCACAAATTGTGAATAATCTCAAAATTTAAGATGTACATGATTAATGTTCTTGACCTCGCGCAAACTTGTGTTGGCATATTTTTTATCAGGAGCGTATCCAGAAATCTGCATAGGGGGGAGGCTATTACGGATTTACGGGGATATGGAGGCGAAGCCCCCAGCTGCCGGAGGTAAGGGGGTCTGAGGGCGGAGTTCCCATCGCTCGAAAATTTTGTGTTTTTTGGCAAAAATAACTTAACTTTAGGCCTATTTTGATAAAAATTAATGCTATTAAAACGTGGCATAGAAATTAACAGAGCAAAGGCATGATATGTGGGCTATGTGGGAGATAGCTTATGCTAGAATTTCAGTTCTCTTATTTACAAGCTGGTGAATCATAAAATCCTATACCGGTAGCATGGACTTCTAAGTAGTAAGATCAAAATCCATGCCGGTAGTTCAATAAAACTCTTAGGCAGAAATCTATTTCGTCTATCTTTTACAGAGAAAGATATAATTAAGAGGGCTAATGAAAGGAAATTTGAAAGAAGTGATTGGTAATTAACTACAGTAATACTGAATATCCCCCTCCCTTATTCCTTAGTTTATTTATTTTTTTGATGATACCTTGATATCTATGTTAAGCATTTTTAATAAGCGATCAAAATTCGATACCATGTTTGGCCATTTTTGAAATTATTTTCTGATTTACAAGTTTTATCTCTGACAAATTAGCTCCCCCTCCCCCAAATAAACATTTAAACTATGCTTTAAATTATTGAGTCTGTTCCAGCACAAAATGCAGTCTCAGAAGTGCTAAAAACGTGGAAGGTTATCTTCCCTATTCTGCATTTTGGTCGGCAGGCCAATGGGGGGAGGGGAAGCTACAGCTCCTACCCCACCTCCTGGCTACGCTACTGTTTTTAATTCGTCCCATCCAAAAAACGTTATATATAATAAAATTTTCAATTTAACCAATGCAATTCAATGCTCTTCTGTCTTTCCTGCTTCAAAAATCGCATTAATTAAACTTTCGCCAACATAATTATCTGCATCGAACAGATTGAGTAAAAACTATCTGCATCGGAGTTTGATATCCCAATTGCCTACTATGCTCAAGTATTCATTCAACATACCGTAACTAATGTAACAAAACTACATTCCTGAAGATATTTTATTTGATGTTCCGTCAAATCGACACATTTTATGTGCAAAATCGCTCTACTGTATTGCGTGCATTTTGAGCGAAAACGCGCTATTATTGAACTCCATTTGTGTTCCTATGCCTTTATTACTGAAAAGTGCTAGTTGTGAATTTTGCTAATTTGGAGCTTTCAAATCAACCGAACCTGTAAAGACTCTGTTTTGTAAAATTTTGCTGTAAAAATAGCATTTTTCAGCACCTCTTTGGCTTTAGAAGATATATTACAGTCACACGGTCTCTCAAGTATTTACGGATTGCTTTTTTCAAATGAGTTAAAGTTTCACATATGCAGTTTATACACGTTATGTTTGGGCTAGTGGGGGGATGCATCTCCCCCCCTAAATCCGCCACTGGCTTGGCCCCTAGTTCTTTCTTATTTAAATTAATTATTTAAATAACGCGTTAGTATTAAACGCAGGCTCTTTGCGGACGATACTTGCTTTTTAATTAAAGGATTGAAGCATAAACAATTGCAAATCAAAATTAATAGTGAATTACAAAATCTTCATTCCTGGTGTAGTGTAAATAAATTATTGGTTAACCCTACCAAAACAAACATTATGATTATTCCTCCTAAACAAACTAGAGTATAAATCCCCCATTTTAATTTAACAAGTAATGGATCCCCGGTAAATATTGTCAGTAGCGCCAAATATTTAGGAGTTCTTATTGACAAAGATTTCAATTTTAAGGACTACATTACTGGATAGGAGAGAAGGATGGCTCGCTCCGTTTGCATTTGATCCAAATTGGTGCATATTTTTTCTCACAACATCACGCCACAACTTTATTGGGCATTTGTGCATCCACTGATCTTCTAGGGTATAATACTTTAGAGATCCACCTTTTCCTCAAATTTCAATACTTCAAGAAATTAAAAACTTTACAAAATAGTCGTTAGATGTCATTACAGGGACGGCGCCAACTCGTTTTATAGTCAATTTTAAACATTACTAATTGATATTTTATAGACATACGAAATTGCTAAATTTGATCACAGCACTGCTGTATTTGCAATAGAAATTCAAATTCGTTTCGCAATCATTTTATCAAATCCACGGAACATTCAAATCGAGGTACACGACAATCTACTGATAACACGCATCTAAACATTCCTCTTTGCCACACAACTAAATTGCAGAGGTGCATTCAACATCAGGAAGTGAAGGTCTGAAATTCCATTCTTCAAGCAATCAGGTCTTATTCTTTTAGAAAATTTAAACCGCATTATAGAAAATTTTTGCAAGCGCAATATTGCAATTAGATTCGCTACCCGCCATGCTCGAGCCGTTTCTTGTCATCGAACCTTTCGAGGTGCTTTCGAACCTTTCGATGACTAGGGACCGTTCTTGCTTTGGCGTACCCGAGTATTAAAAATTCATAATGGTCACAATTCGCTTTATCACAACTTGAAATTTACTGGCAAAACTAGCAATTTTCATCTCTGACGTGTAGGGTGGTTGCTTGACTCGATGACCCCCAGGGCCCACTCGCAATTTCCCAGTCGCATGCTATGCAAATACGAAGTAAGCTGCCATTATTATTTTACCATCACTTTTTTTTGTTGGTTATTGTTTACAATTATCATGGTTACAGTATTTAACGAGTAAACAAATTTGTCTTGTCTTGATATAGCAAAATTTTTCCCAAATACGTTTTTGTCGATGAATTCCAAAAAAAAGCATTTCAAAGAATGTTGCATTTGATGAAACAGCATAATTTAAAATAATCTTGTATAGTAATGAAAGAACAGTTATCATTAATTAGAACTAAAAGTGAATTTTTTTCGTAAAAAAACTAAACAAAACAAAAAACTAACTTTGAGTGAATAAAGGTGCGTTTACACGGGACACGAAGAAACCAAATGTTGATGTCATCGACACATTGCGAAATGATTCAACTGGTCGCAAACTTCGCGAGTGGTTGCTTAACTTCGCTTAGACACAATTGTGCCGAATGGTAGGCCTATTTTGAGCAAGTGACAAGAGCGACCACTCGCGAAGGTTGCCAACGCGTTGCTTCGCGTCCAGTGTAAGCGCACTTTAAGATGTTTTTGCTCATGTACAGTACATGCAAGTAACAAATATTGTTAAATAATTATCGTAACTTACATGAATAACGGCCAAATAGACGTTTACAGCTTCCACGGCCATCCAAGCTACAGAACTAAGCAACCCAAAATGCACAATGATCGAAATAACTCTGCAAGCCATCACCGACTCAAAGACAAAATATTGTTCCGCCAAAATCAACGGAATATTGAGAAATAAGAGAGAAATCGCAAAATTAAGCAACAAAAAGGCAGAACGAAATAGCTCTTTTTTTCGAGATGAACTGAAAAAATGTAAAAAACTTCGTATATTAAGCGCCAATTTTAATCTTAAGCGCCAATATTAAGCGCTAATTAGCATAATAAGCGCCAGTTTTAATCCATTTAAGAAAAACTAATTACCTTTTACATCCAATGTCTTCATTATTGGTATTTTCTTATAAAAATTGGTATTCACAGCTTCGCTGCTTGACTTAAGCATTACAAAGGACAGTGCGAGGCCTCCACAGCAGAGTTGTGAACGGGTCGACTAGTTCAGGCCCGAACCCGGTCCGAATCCGGAAATTTAAGCCCGAACCCGAAAACCAATTTGAAACCCAAATCATGCCAGAAAAAACTCATGTTGCAAAGTTATTTTGAATATATTTTGTGCACTTTAGACAAAAGTGCTCCTCTGGCCAGAATTAGGCCCGAAATTTTGTCAACTTTAGTGCCGAACCGACCCGAAAAGCCCGGCCCGACTTACAACTTTGCTCCACCGTGGTAGGATGGTAGGAAGGTGGAAGCTTGACTTGAAGAACGAAAAGTCTCTTCGCTGTCTCCTGGCCAAGACAACTTGGAAAATAAAGCTGTAATTACTAGTATAGTTTGAAAAATATAAATCCTATGTTCTCACCTGGCAAATAAAAATACAATCTTTACAAGAATTAAGAAAAACGTGGCGACCACTGCCCCAATAACATCAACTAAATCCAGTTCGTATTTCTGCTCTACAGGATCTTTTTTTTTCGGGCCCTTCAAATGCAAAGGAACAAAGTTAAGTAAATTTCAAACAATGGGTTGGAAAACAAAGTTCATGAAATTTTGAGGCCAATTTCTTTAATCGTTCTTCTTCACTTCCGCTCAATTTTTATTTTACCAGCATAATTTTCTTTCACATTAATACTGTATATTTGTTATTTATAAATAGTTGAACCAAGTATAACAATGTAATTTTTCATATTCAAGTACCAGGAACAATTTTTTAAAGAAATATAAAAACAAATTATTGAAGCAAAACGTGAATTAAAAAGATTTGATTTATTCTCTTTCGCTTAAAAACTACTATTTGTAAAAAAATCACACCTACTTTAAAGAATGATTAACAGATTAAGATAAAAATATAATACCGACATTTAAAACTAACTTTTCATTTTTCAACTTACAAAAATAGTTGCAAAATTGGTTAAATGGTTAAAGGAGCAAGTGTAGTTTGCGTCACTTTGCCTCGAGGTGTTTCCCCCATTTGTTGACCAAACGTTTGACGTTTCATCCCAAAATGCGCATTGCGTTTCGGATTCGTTATCTGGTGGTTTGACATCCTACAAACAAAAAATTATGTCAAATCCTATTAGTGGAGTCAAAGTCACGAAATTAAACTTTAAAATGCAAATTCATTCTTACACTCGCAACTCAATCTGCAGTAGAATGTTAAGTTTTGAATAGGAATTAAACTTTAGCAACACTATACCCAAATTGACACTTTGTATATTGAACAATTTTTTCTACTGATAAGAAAACGTTAATCACTCAAAAAATTTAACTGAAACGTACAGAATTTAATGAAAACATCATTGTAACAAAGTTAACATCGACATTAGTGATGACTTTGTCCACGATGCTTGCTGAAAGAATGACTTCGGAAGTAACCAGTTGCTTTTCTGCTGATAGCTGCGTTCCGAATGGAGACGTGAAAAGTTTGCCATTTGCAAACGCTTGAAACGAAACCCTATCACCTAAAAGATAACAAAAAATTTACGTAGGTAAGACAAGGCATTCAACGTTTATGTAATGGTATATTACAAAAAGCATACGAAATGGACAACAACAACAAACTCTGTATTTTTATTTTTGATGCTCACACTATCACATAAATTTTCCTGCCATAACAAGGGCGAACCTAATTTTTTTTTCCAAGACATTAGTTTTCCCTTCAAGCAAAATCAGTCCAAACAAATCACTTTGTAAAGATAAGCTGAGCTGGTGAAATGCGGATCACTGCCAAAAGCAAATTTTCATCGCTTCAGAATCAAGATTAAAAGAATCTCAAAAAACGTCTGCGTTTTAGTATGATATGCGGTCGAAAAGTAACTACAGCAGAGATGGCGTATTCTGATAGTAATATCTATTATTTCAAGTTCATCGGTCAAGGAACTAAACCCAATTATAACTTTCAAAAATCAGATGCAAGCGTTTTAATCACAAAACCGATTGATCTTGGAAATGTTGGTGTCAACGATTTGCAAAAAATTAATGGTTCGCTGAGCATTATCTACCTTCATTCAAATCAAATCATTCATTACACTCGCTGTTATTAAGCCGAAGCGTGTAACGAGTTAGCGGGGCCCATCTCCGCGTTATTGTGCATGTAGGAAATACAGCTTTTTTCGAATAAATTATTCTTACTTGTAGTGTTAAAATCAGGAACGTCTTTCAATGACAGACTGATAAAAGATGAAAAGCCAGGTTTTAAATCATCATAAAATGTATCCAGCTGATCCGATCTAAACCCAGGCAAATCATCCGGCAGAGAGCTGTAGGATTTGTAAGAATAGCCGACATTTGGAAGTTCTGAAATTAAATTAGAGTGCATGCACTGCACATAAGTCAGTAAGTTCATTTGCTTAGTCCAAAAGTTGGGCAAATGGTTTCTGGCAAAGATATTCTTTTTTATCTGCTGTGCACGTAAAACTAAAACACTGACAACATCCCGTGTTATAAGTTTCAAAGTCAAGTTTTACTTCCTGATGTCTAACTTTAGGCATCAATCAAAATCGGAAAAACTGCTTTTCGTTTTAAATTTTTGCCAATTTCGACCAATCATCAGACTAGGTATCATGTAGTCGTTCTCACGAAACAACCAAAGTTTGTTCTCATAATAAGTATAGGCGGTTCAAAAATGCTCCGTTTATAACAGTGGATTCAACAGTATAATAAATCCAATCTACTGCATTAGTGAGTTATTTTTGCTATCGATGAGTATTTTGTAACCTGAAAATGACACTTTCTACGTAATCAGCAATTCGGCATACTATGCACAGTTACTTACGCATTGGTGGCCGCACTACAGCAAGAGCTACTGTGCTGGTTACTTCTTTATATTGCTCATCGCCAGTAGATAATTCAACAGTTCTGCTCACAGAATTAAGAGTTTCCATGATTCTAAATAGAAACAGTTGATTTTAAAAATATCTTTCATAAACTCTTCGTAAAAAGTAATCAGTCGGAAATGGAAAACATTTGTTTTTTCTCGTATTGTTAGGGGAAGATTTAAAAAGAAGCATGGCATTCCACAAAAATTATAGTGCTTTGCAAGGTATTCATAAAAGCATTTGTTCGAGATCAGCAAAATCTCTTGGAAACTAGAGATTGTTTTGCTCTTCGATAAATATTTTTTTGAAATCTGAGCAAATTTTTTCAGGCAGAAAAAATTATGAACAAATTTTTGTTTGCTGTTTGATTTTTTTTATGATTACAACAAAATTACGAAAACGAAACAAAACAAAACACGTCACAATTATTATCTAATCAAATTTAATATAATAGAGCATTACATAAAAGTTTCAATATTTGGCTGTGATGCTTTTATTCCCCTTCCCCCCTTTTTTTTATTAAGATAGATTTTATAGAACTTTATGGTATAAATCTCTGACAAATTCGAAATTCGATATAGACAAACGCTTTTAAAGACCTTTGGAAATGTATCATTGTGTTTTTTCAGGATAATTCCGCAAAGAAGAATATTGCTTCCAATAGTCAAGATATTCTAACAACGTAAATTGTATATTTGTCTTTTTTTGAATAATTTACGAAGGAGATTTGCTATATGTCAATAAAAAAACATGTATTTTAACATTTTCACAAATCTGCAGTAAAATCAATAACTGCAATATAAAATAGCATTTTTTAACTAAGATGGAATCTAATATCATATCCAACGATCAAAGATTACAACAGGTTACGAAGGCTAAGTGGATGAAAGTCGCGGGATTCCGGGGCGAGCTCTCAACCTCCAAACGATTTTTTTAAATTTAGGCAAAAAAATCAACTCTTTAGCTGAGGTTTGGTGTGTCAAAAGTGTTAGAAGTGTCAAACTTTGGCATCATCTGATCATTTCACTGTCATAATGCAACTTACTTTTCAGATTGATTACTTTGTGCGAATTCTTCATCAGGAGTTTCAAGTAAATTTCCGATACTATTAACGACTGAGGTAGCAGTCTAAAAATGGAAATAGTTAGATGCAAAACAAAGTTGCAAATTCAAGCAATTACTTCATAAAACGTTATTAAACTTTTTATTTCAAAAATGGCGTTTTCATCGCATTTTTGAACCAATATTTACAAATTTTAAGTAGTGATCTTGTAAGCAAATGACCAGCTCGTAAGAGTTTCATCAACGTTTTGAAATCCTCACATATAATTGGTATGTTCTGTTGCCCACTAATTAAATTTTTTGGCGTAATTGATCAAATCAATTCAATCTTTCATTGTATTGCTGTGCTTGATGTGTTGTACCAAAGCGTACAACGAGTTGGCGGGACCCATTTTTGCATAATTGCGCCAGAATAACACTTGCAGTTTCTTACAAAAAATGTTGCAGCGGCGGCGAACCATTGGCAAAACTGTGTCCGATTTGACTGACCTGAAATGTGAACCTAAGGTCTCCGTTCCAAAAGCTCGACAAACTGGCTGGTGTGTAATACAAATGAACTCATATATGTTATCAAATACTTTTTAGAACCAAAAGAGATTAGTGCGATTCCATAAAACAACAAATAAAAGTTTAATTTACTTCTTGCTCCAACGGCTGAGCTGATGATGACGTCACCACCATGTCCAAAGCATTAACAGCATTTTCGATGTCGTCGCTGGTCAAAGTTGATGGTTCGGACGTTAGAACTTCCACATCATTTGCTACTTCCTTTTGTTCTGTTGGATTTGTGATTGGATTTTCAGAATCAACTAAGTCCTTAAATTACAAAAAAATATCTATATATATAGTAAAACAAATCAATAAACCAAAACACTTGAGAAGCAATTACTCTGCATGTAGCAAATAAAGAAATAATTCAATGAGCGAGGTACTGGCTTCAAAACTGTAATTATTTGTCTTTTTAGGTTGTGCAAACTAGTGGCGTAGGCAGAATTTTGCAAAACGGGGATTTGTGGCCATAATTAATTAAGGGGAAAATCAGAAACAAGTCTCTAAAGCAGTTGTTCTCAACCATTTTTAGTATCAGAGCCAAATTGTAAATCTCAATGTTGCAAAGAGCCGCATGCCCACATTAAATTAAAAAGAAAAAACCGGTATTAAAAAGAGAAAACTATTAAAAGAGAAAACTGGTAGGCTACTCATATTAAAAAGAGAAAATTAAAAAGAGAAAACGAATTAAAAAGAGAAAACCGGTAATTAAAAAGAGAATTAAAATTAAAAAGAGAAAACCGGTAGGCTACTCATAACCAAATGCTAAAACTACATTCAAAGTTTAATTGACGTCATAAAAACAGCAGATAAATCTATATTCAATTGGTGAGGGGCACGAAACCCCCAAATTTTAGTAATTTTAAGTTTTAGGAAATCGAGCACAAGGCTACTTTGTAGATATTTCATTGCATTTTTATCCTCCCATCATGGACTGCTTGTTCGAGGCCATCAAGCAGAGATAATCATCGTGTAGCGTCTTGCCCAAGGGCGCAACACCGTGACCAAGGTGGGGGTTAAACCCAGATCATGCGATCAGGGTCATCGTAAGAACGACGCCTTTACCTTTTTGACCACCATCAAAGGCAATCCGACAAATTAAATTAAGGACTGCAAAACTTAAGCTCTTCAATAGCATGCAATTCAACACATTCTGCATACTCTCTATAAGCCGAGGGCGTAATCAGAATTTTCTAAAGTGGACGAGGGGTGGTTGAACCCAGATAGAGATAAAAATAGTCATTTCAACGCAAGGTGGATAACCTTTCGCCCATTTGTAGAGCCATTTGAAAGAAACTAATCGCTAGGATTTTCAGATTTCTTCAAATCCAAAATACGAAGTGTGCGGATCATTCAATAGTTGGCATCTGACGCTGGCCGGTAACAGGAGAAAAAACAAGCAAAAGATTTGAGACCTTTTGGCAGAATTAAATTATGGGTCCTTCCAAACTCGACATAAGGGCACAGAACATAATGGGCGTAGACATAAGGGAGCAGGGACAAAAGGGTGCAAGGCCTTAAGGGCGCAGGAAAATAAGGGAGCAGAGACGAAAATCTGTAATAATAATTAGTTATTTGTTCCTCTGCGAAGCAAAAGCGTTTTCTAATCACATGCACGAGTACTAATGGCAGTCATTACTAGTTGTCGCGATCGTTGATACTTGGTAGAGTACAACCTATAATCCCTACAATTGCCCACGTCGGCGGAAACGAGAGAACGACTGAGATGTTAATTGACGAATCGAAAATGGCAGTTGATGGTTCCTTTAGCTTCTTGAATCTCAGAAAGCAGCACACCAATCTTAAATTAAAACTTCTGTTTAAGATTGAAACACAAACCTACTAACTGAGCAAAATCGCTTCACTCACACCTCTTACTAAACGGCTATACGAGCCGACCGCAGATACACAAACTCGGCTTAACTGCCTACGAAACTAATACCTAAAAATCATCCACTTTTGGAATATTAGAATATTAGAATAATTAGAATGAAAAACGACCCTATTTATACTACGACAAAAGCTCTCGAATATCCCAGAACAATCCATGATACGTCACAATAGAAAAAAATACACGAGCTTACGATAACAGATTTCGACCTAATTATGACGTCACAACTTCAAGTCTAAATATAGCTATTAAGACAAGTAAACAACCCAAACATCGATAACTGCAGAAAATAGTAGAATGTACTGGAAAGGAATTATCCAGAATATCTCGAATATTCTTAATCAAAAAAAGGGACAATAGTAGTAAATCAGTGACGTACAAGTTTAAATACAGCAACTAATCATATCTCAGACATACAAAATTATTATTCGTGACACCAGTGTTAAAGAAATCTATCGTTTTTTCTAAATTTTTACTTGTTGCAATTTATTTGAAAAATTGACCGCTTTTGTTCATGAAATAAGCGGAGACATGCGTTTAACACAAGAGAGCACAATGTATCCAAACAAATTCGCTGTTTATTAAGTTCTAAAAATACGAGATAAAAATATTTTTCAAATTATGCTACTGCATACATTTTTGTGGTTTTGTTTTTTTGTGGTTTTACGTCTCTGCGCTCTTATGTTCATGAGCCCTTACGTTCTTGAGCCCTTATGTCTTACGTCCTTTTGTCAACGCTCTTTTGTCTGCACCCTTATGTTGTAGATCGCACATCTTCTTTACTTTACCCTGTCCCTTATTTCCTGGTCAAGTATATACAATACATTCAGAAGAATTTATATTTGGCTAAATATTCTCAGTGACTTGGCAAAAAAGGGGGTACTTCAACCTCTCCTGTTCCCTTGGTTACGCAACTGCAATCAACTAACCATGGGACTAGAAAAAATTGCACCCGAAAGCCAAAGGCAAATCAGGGACAATTTCAATTTTTCTCAAGCACTGTCTAGAACTCGATTACTGCTAATTTCCACAAGGCAATTTTCAAACCGCATGCATTTTTTTCTTTAAAGTTAGCGATAATGTCTGTCTGTCATCAGTAGGGCTGGCAAGAATCAAAATACTAGTCACCTATGACATTATCTACCGTAAAGCAGCCCCGACAGCTTAAGAGCCGACAAATTGAAAAAAAATTACCGAAACAACTTGGCAAAAGGACCTAATAGACCATTAAAAAACAAAAAAGGAAATGAAGAAAGAGTCCAACCGGGTAAATTTACAAGGCACATTATCAGCATATAACCATTAGGGACAATGTCCATAAACACGTTATGGACAACTATTGAGGGAGGCTTTTGGTTGCATTGGATTGCATGTTATTGAGGAGCTGGATTTCAGCCACTCATTCCTTTCAGATAATAGTAACAGGCATCCCGATTGGGACCCAATACACAGCAAATGCCTTCTAACCTCTTAATTAAAAACTGTTGGTAAAGTGTAAAAAATTGGAGGAAATTTATTGCGTTAGTACGTAGCATTGGTTTTACTTTTAATAAAGAATGATTCGAATTTCGATAAATTTTTGATCACCAGTTGTTCAAAACCAGTTGGATTAGAAAATGATTACGTTTCAAAAAGTTGACGAGAGTTCGTATAAGGCCCAGTAAGAGCCGCGGTTGAGAACTACTGCTGTAAAGTTTCGGCAGTGTTAAATTAAGTCAAACGCGCGTTGGTGGTTGCAAGCAGCAGAGCTGTTAGTAGGGCCGGGTTTTTCGGGTCAGGTTCGGGCCTGAAGTTGACTAAAATTTCGGGCCTAATTCGAGCCTGAGATGTACTTTTTGTCTTGGGTGCACAAAATATAATCAAAATAATTTGGCAACATTGCTAAATTTTTCAGACCTAACTTTACTTTCGTTTTTTTTTTGGGGGGGGGGGTTATGATTTGGGCTTTAAATTAGTTTTCAGGTTCGGTCTTATATTTTCGGATTCGGACCTGAACTAGTCGGCCCGTTTACAACTCGGGCAGGCAGCACAAAGGAGTAAAGGCTTTTTTCATACTTTGTGCAAAACAAAATATGATTTGTACGTGTGATTTTAACAAAATATGGGGATACAAACATCAGGGGAAATGGCACTATTCCCTCCCAAAATACGCTAACAACAAAGCCAGAACCAGAACTATGAAGAAATAACTTGAAGTTGCAAACTAAATTGATATTTATAAATTGTGACTTTACATAACCACCTTTTGACGCAATACATACCTCTAGCTTCTTCTCGCAAGAAGAAATCCATGTAGGATCGCCCCACGTACCAATGACCGAACAAGATCGTGTACCATATGGTTTTCCAGTGTCTAAATTCAGAAATACTGGTAAATATTAAATTATCTTTTCCGCTATTGCAAGTTTAAGATTTGCTACACACATAAATAAAAAAGGAACAAAATATTTTTGTGACAGTTCTTGTTTAAGTTAGTATTCGCCACTAACTGTTCAAAGTATACAAATTTGCAAACATTACTGAGACACCAGTCGGGAAAGGTGGGGTAAGTTAGCCTTTGTTTTAATTTCTAAGTATTTTTGTCATTGTAAATGCTATTAGAAAATCAAGTAGATCCTCTAAATCTCAAATCTTTTGGCTTTCATTCAGCTTTGTTTTTATTTTGAAATCTTTTTAATTTTTCTTGCAAAGCGGACTTAAAAATGGTCACTCAAACTGACCAACTTGCCCCGCTGGTGGGGTAAGTTGGCCAATCCATGCGGGTAAGTTGGCCATATCATTTCTTTAGGATGAATAAAATTTAATATACAATACAAAGGTGAAAACAATACTTCTACACTATAGCCGTTCTGTTGAGCCAAGTAATCGTGCAGAGGCTTGTAGCAGCAACTGCGCATTAAGAAATTGTGGTGAGCTACAAGCTTAAACAGCATGTTTGATTCCCAAGACGTGCAGTGTTAAATTATACAATGTTTTTGTATTTTGTGCCTCAATCAGATTATAAATTGGCAAAAAAACTAATCAATGGTTCTACGCAGTGTTTAAATCTGATGCAGGTCGTGAAAAAACGTTTGGGTGTTTAGCACACTAGTTCTAAATAAACTTAGTCTAGATTAAGAAGATGAAAAGAAAGCATATACATTGTCAATTTACAGTCATCGGTGTCGTGACTACAGTACAGAAATGGAACCGGTCAGGATTTTCTCGACCCGACCCGACCGGTAAATTTCAAGATCATCGCCGGTCGACCGGTTTTTTTACAGAAGGGTTTGTTCACTGTTCAATGTATCTAATGAAAAATTTTCAAAAAGGGGGAGGCATGGATGAGGAATTAAAAGTTGTGACTTTGGACGGGGGTCTTAGAAAAAAACGCAAAAAAATTTTTGCGTTTAGAAATGACTCAATTTTAAGACCTTTTTTGGTTAAGTTTCGGTTTGAATTACCTGTTTTGAGCAGCGCAAAACGTGCACAAAATAAGCATAAAAAGCACTGGAGGGCAAAAGCTAAATTATTGGACGTTCTTTCTAATGATATTTTGCGAAAGGCCAAAAAATGAAGCTACAATTTTTTAGCTATTGGTGACAGATTATTTGCAATTTGCCAAGCAGCAAACTATGGAGCGCCGTTTGTTGCCAGCAAACTATGGAGCGCCGGCTAATTTATGACAAAAAGGCGATGGCCTACTTGCCTCCTGGCCAACTCACCCCACCTTCCCCAAACCATTTAATATTCGTTACGATTCGTTTGGATATTAATTACAATAAACTGTTTTTTATTAATAACAAAGAAACAGTGTTGAAAGATTCCGACTGACTCTGACAAAGTAGTCAAGCAAAGTTGATCGTATATTATGCAAATTCAAATCTTGCACAACACGCCAACTAGTAAAATTCAAGCCATAAGGCTCATTTCGTTCATTACAAGTTACAACCTAAACAAGAAAATAATGCAATCTAAAAGCAAACACTAAACTTTTTTTCGGCAGTGCTGCCTTTGCAGTCACAAAAAGATAAAAGAGAAAAAAATAACAGCAGAAGGTAGGTAACAGTAAAAACATACGAACATCACAATACTTGTACTATTATACCCAAAAAATTAAAATGATGGAGCAATAACAGTATATGATATTGAAAATTATGTCACTAACAGCGCGAAAAGAGGAATACGGAAAAATTATGTCTCTAACAGCGTGAAAAAAATTAATAATATTCATAACAACTAGCTGCTGCTTCATTAACAGTTTGAGAAAGTATGAAAAGGATCTATTGCAAAACATTTTGTACTGGAAAAGGTTTTTAGCTCATTTATATACGGACGAAACAATTGATATAAATCTCTGTGGAGCTAAAAACCTTTTCCAGTACATAATGTTTTGCAATAGATCCTTTTCATACTTTCTCAAACTGTTAGTGAAGCAGTTAGTTGTTACGAATATTATTAATTTTTTTCACGCTGTTATAGTGACATAATTTTTCACGCTGTTAGTGACATAATTTTTCAGTATTCCTTTTTTCACGCTGTTAGAGACATAATTTTTCAATATTCCTTTTTTTTACGCTGTTAGTGACATAATTTTCAATATCATATAATGTTATTGCTCCATCATTTTAATGTTTTTGGGTATAATAGTACAAGTATTGTGATGTTCGTATGTTTTTAGTGTTACCTACTGTCGATTTCCCCCGAAGACTTGTAAATATTGTTTGCCTGTGGTTAGTTTGTCTGCAGCTGTTTGTCTAAATGAACGTCCTTTGTTGTTGTGTCTGTGACGTCACAATGCCTGTCGCTTGGTATGCCTGATGCTTGGCATGCTTGTACCAGTTCGTTGTGCACGTGAGAGCATTTCTGGGCTAGGCTAGTTAGTCAGGTTAGGCGAAACGGGTATTAGGGGTTAGGTTAGCGTACGTGATGGCAGGCATAGTTAGGCCTCTTGTGCATATCATAAGCTTGTACTTATTATATTCTGTGCTGCAGAATCTAAGCTTAGAAGGCCTATATTTGTTAGGCAGGCCAGCACTGGGCTGGTTACGAGTTTTTCTTGAGCTCAAGTGGCGAGCTATATGTTTAATCGAAGATTCCCGGTTTGGCAAGGATTTTTTTGGTAAGTTTTGACTGCTATATTTGTATGTGTGTTATCGTAGTAAAGTAGCCCTGGCTGATGGATTGCAGACCGATTATTTCAAAGTATTGTCGTAGGCTAATGGCGTCAATCTGGTTGTGTGTGCTATTAACTGAGTTATTTGTCAAGTTTTTGTTTTGCGTGATGTTTAATTGTGTTTTTGCTTGTGCAGAAACCGCCACCATCGAAAGGCGCGTATTTCAAAATTTTCCTCATTAAAATCAATTCCTGTTAAAACGAGTGTGGACCGCGACGTCGCCAAACCCGCGCGAGCTCAGTTTCAACATCGTTTCAAAAAAATCCCTCGTTTCAAAAAAATCCATCCCGAAGAAAGTCGTTCGAAGTTTGAATTCTGGTTTTTACATTTTGGATTAGTTACCTGGAATACATCTTGGATTACACCTTTTGGATTACACATTATTGGATTTGTTATCTGGAATCATTAGTCGCTTTGAAATTGGAAGTTTTACGAAGTGGAAGTGACAAACCCGTAGCCTATACGTGAGTCGGACACGGATTTTTTTGGTAATAGACTGTGAACAATTTTATTTCGCTGTTGGTCTATCTGTAGGCCAGCAATTCTGGAAATCGAACTTTGGTATTCTTGGTTAAGATAAATTTAGAGCGAACTATTTCTTGAACGTCATTTACTGTTCGAATTTAGCAGGCTATTCTGTGCGTTACTAAGTACATCTTGAATTTTTTGACTATTCTCTTTTGTATTGTGTGTAGTGTAGGCTTATAGATGTCTTTGCCTAAAGGTACCGATAAATCCTTGAGTCACCATTGTGTCCTTACCGATAAGATCATATCTGGATTGCATGCTCTTAAAGCAGAATATGTAAAAACTGAAGCTTTAATGAGTGACCCTGAAAATGTGCGTTCTGTACAAAACAAGCTAAAACTAATTAATAATAACTTTGATGAGTTAATGTCGCTGTGTTGTTTCATTCGTGATGATGAAACTATGCCTGGCAGCACGTCACACAAGATTGATGTGATTGAAGGGAAGGGTAGATTTGGTCGGAAGGTGGAGGACTGGCTCTCTAGTGTTGGTATGCCAGAGGTGCCTGTGTGTAATGGTGAGACTGATACTGCTGTGGGTCCGCTTGTCGGAGTGACCTGTAACTCTAATGTTGGTGCGAGTGAGATTAATGCTTTGGTGGATGATTGTGATGAGCTGTTGGGTGGTGTGAAGTCTATTTCAGGAAAGACGTCTTCAACTTCATCATCTCGTAGTTCTCGTATTCGATCAACTAGAGTAAAAGTTCGCCTGGCACAGTTAGCACTCCGTCAAGAAGGCGAAAGGCAAAAGGAACAAATTCGAGAGAAGGAGCGTCAGCTGGAGATGGCCGAAGCAGAGCTTGAAGCTTGGGAAACCGAATCGATTGCAAGTGTAGCACATAGAGATTGCGAAAAGATGAGTTTCGTTAGTCAATCTGCAGACCTTTGCAAAGTGCGGGAAAGACGATCTACCTCAAAGAAGACGGATTTGTACAAAGCTGGCCTCCGTTACCAGTCTGAAATTGAGCCAGCTAGAGGAATGAAGGTACAAAAGAAATCTCAACCTGCCGCCGCTGCTGAAGAACCACAGTTTGAACCAGAGCACGGACGTCATGGAAAAGGAACTAACAGTTATGGTTACCAAAGATGTGCTGATACTTCGCCATACCGACAGTCACCTCATTTTTCAAAGATTGTCGACGCAACACCAAATGGTACATCCTGTGACGAAATTGGCGAGCGCTTTTTGCCAAAACCTACCATCGAACACTTTGATGGAGATCCACTTGACTATGGAGCATTTGTGAGCAGGTTCAAGGTGCATATTGCTGATCGTTTAAGGAGTGATGACCTTAAACTTGTATATTTGTTGCAGCATTGCAGCAAGAAAGTGCATGAGAAGATAAAGCACCATGCCATTGGAGGCAACAAGCAGGAATGCTACCGCAGAGTGTGGAATGAGTTACATGACCGTTATGGACAACCTCATGTAATTGGCCGTCACTGCGAACAGCTCTTGTTGGACCTTCCCAAGATTAATCAATATGATGCTGATGGTCTTGAGAAAATGGCGACCTTGATGAAAAGATGCCTCTCAGCTTTGGAGAAGTCACCGGAATTCTCCACGTTGAATACAGTCGGATTTATTGCAACATTAGTGGAAAAGCTACCTGTTGAGCTGCGTCGTAGGTGGATTTCAGTAGCACTAAAGATAGAAACCAAGACTGGTTCCTTAGCGGGGTTTGAAGATTTTGCCGAATTTGTTATCAATGAATCTGTAGAAGCAAATTCAACATACTTTAAAGCAATATTTCCTGCGCGATCGACCAAAAGCGACGGTCATGTGATAAAGCAAAAGAAGGCTCACACTTTTGCAACTACAACGCCCATTAAAAGATCTCCCCAAGCGACTGATCAAGCAAATCATACAAGTGTGAAAAAGGTCGAAGAAAAGCCACAGAAGGAGGCTGGATCGCTTAGCTGCTATTGTTGTGGTCAGCAGCATAAGTTGAGTAACTGTGATGAGTTTCTCCGAAAATCCTACTCCGAAAAGAGAGCTGTGGTCCGTGACAAGCAACTATGTTATCGATGCCTGCGCCCAGGGCATCCGATAAAGGATTGCCGCAGCAGAACTGTCTGCACTGTTGAATCTTGCAAAAGCAACTCCCATCATACACTGTTGCATGTTGATCCAGGTGGAGTCGCAATGTCGGCACTGGGAAATGTGGCTTCATGTAGTGATGAGGGAAGCATCGAAAGGCCTAAGGTATGTTTGGATATCGTCCCCGTCCGTGTAAGCTTTGGTGACGCTGAAATATTGACTTATGCATTGCTGGATAATGGATCATCTGTTTCATTTTGTGAATCTCGGCTGACTGATCGTCTTGGCTTGAGCAGCCATCAAGGAAAGACAGTTGAGACTTACGTCGAAACTTTGACCACTGATCAACCCAAACCTTTGAAGACTGAATCCTTTTCTCTCATAGTCAAATCTCTGGATTCCAATGAGGAGTTTAGTTTGACCAATGTATTGAAAATTGATCATATTCCTGTGAGTCCCGCCAGTCGTAACACACTAGACAATTTGGATGATTACGAGCATCTACGCGGAGTCTCACTGCCGCATATTGAGGACGCCACGGTAACATTACTGATTGGAAACGACAACTGTCTTGCTCATTTTCCGTTGGAGACACGATTTGATCCTTCTGTAGAAGTTGGTCCACAGGCTGTGAAAACTCCGTTGGGGTGGATATTAAAGGGCCCAACCCAAGCAACTCGCACAAATACAACTCCTGATCGTTGCCCAAGTTTCCTGCTGAATTACTCACGAGTCCCAGATTGCGTTAGTGCCATGAGTAATGCATTAATCACTGGTGATGGCGACATTTATCCGCTTAAGAATGGGTTAGATTGTTCAGACGTCGAAAACCTTATGGCATGGTTGAAGACTCATCAAGAAGTGCAAGAATTTGGCCTGCGCTATTCAGCAGAAGACGTTGTGGCATATGACTTTATGAAAAGGTCTATTGCGCACAAGGAAGGCCACTACGTGCTTCCTCTACCGTGGAAGAATCCCGCAAAGGTTTTGCCCGCGAGTTTGCCTATGGCGGAGAAGCGCTTAGCTGGAGTTAAACGTCGATTGGAGCGTAACCCTGAATTAAAAGCAATGTACTGCAAAGAAATGCAGTTGCTCCTAAATGACGGATACGCTGAGATTGTTCCTGAAACAGAGCGGAATCAGAGTGGTCGCGTGTGGTACATACAACATCATCCGGTCCTGAACCCCAACAAGCCTGGTAAAGTAAGAATTGTTTACGACTGTGCAGCCTTCAGCAATGGAACATCCCTCAACGACAATTTACTGAAAGGCCCAGACTTCATGAATTCGCTGATGGGTGTGCTGCTTCGCTTCCGCAAAGGAAAAATTGCCATTGTCTCAGATATAAAGAAGATGTTTTACTAAGTTCGCTGCACCCTTGAAGATTGCGATTCTCTGCGATTCCTTTGGTATCCAGATGGGAACACTGATCTTCAAGCAGTCCCCCACAGGATGAAGGTCCACTTATTCGAAGCGAAGTCTTCACCCAGCTGCGCTAGTTTTGCTCTTCTGCAGACCGCGAAACAGTTTGGAAATCAGTACAGCCCGGATGTTGCTGCTGTTGTTCGCAACAACTTCTATGTTGATGACTGTCTGATCAGCGTGGATGAAGACCAAGCTGGAATTCGTTTGGTGAAGGAGTTAAGCGAAATGTTGTCTCAGGGTGGTTTCCACTTGACAAAATGGGTTTCTACGAGTGAGCACATCATTAACAGCATTGATGCTGCAGAAAGAGCTGGCTCCCCAGCTAAATTTGATTTGGGAGATGAAGCCAGTGAACGAGTACTTGGAATGGTTTGGTCCGTCACCGGTGACTGGTTTGGATATCACGTGATTGTTCCTGACAAACCGCCAACTCGGAGAGGACTTCTATCTGTCTCAAGTTCTGTGTTTAACCCTTTGGGTTTGGTCACGCCAGTTATTTTGGAGGCTCGACTGATATTCCGTAGTGTATGTCAGCAAGGTGTTAATTGGGATGATCCAATTCCTTCGACAGACGCTGCTCGTTGGCAAAGATGGAAGAAAGACTTAGTTGAATTAAACAAGTTGAGAATTTCTCGTTGTTTGAGCCCTGATAGAAAATTGATTGGAACTCAGCTGCACGTGTTTGCTGATGCCTCGAGTTATGCCCGAGGGGCTGTATGTTATCTACGGTCAGAAGATGTTGATGGAAACTACGAATGCAGAATCGTGGCTGCAAGGTCTCGTCTGTGTGGATCAGGAGTAAATACGATTCCTCGTTTAGAGCTCGAGGCAGCCCTTGATGCCGTTAAGCTTGCTGAATTTGTGAAGCGAGAATTAGAGCTTCACGATTGTCCATGTATGTACTGGAGTGATTCGTCTGTTGTGCTGTTTAGCCTCCGAGCTGAAAGTAAAAAATTTCCCGTATTCTCTCGCAACCGACTTTCGCAAATAGAGCGTTTAACAAGCATTCACGATTGGCGTCATGTGCCTTCTGAACTCAATCCAGCCGATTACGCCTCTAGAGGCTGCACTGCAAACAAGCTTATTGATTCACCAATTTGGTTTGATGGCCCTGGATTTTTGAGAAAAGCTCCCGAGGACTGGCCGAACACACTCCACCAGCCACCATTGACAGAGTGTGTGTATACGGAGTTTGATTTGCCGAAAACTAAAGTGATGACTACGGTAGTAAAAATGTCAGACGAAGCAGCTTCGACCGATCTGCTAATTAGTCATTTTTCTTCGTTGAATAAGTTGCTCTTAGCTACAGCTTGGATTTTGCGTTTCAAGCAATATTGCAAAGCCGTGCAAGGGAAAGCGACTCGTCCATCAGCAATCAACCCATAACCACAACTGAGCAGGAGCAAGCCGAGATCGCTTTGGTAAAGTATGTTCAGCTTTCCAGCTTTCCGGAATGGGTTTCGAAGTTAAGTGGAAGGAAGAAACTGTTAAAACTGCCCAAATTGCCCAATTTGCTGTCGCTCAACCCCGTCTTGATTTCCGGGGTGATGAGAGTAGGAGGCAGGCTAGCAAATGCCAAGATATCCTTCGAGGCAAAACATCCAGCCATATTGCCACGAGATCACCACCTGACTCAACTAATCATTCAAGACTGTCACGTTTGTCGAGTTGGACACCAAGGACTAAATGCAACCTTAAACTCTCTGATGCAAAGATACTGGGTCATAAGCCCTACAACTGCAGTCAAAGCAGTTGTAAACAAGTGCCTACCATGTAAAAGAGCCAATGCTAAGCCAGAAACTCAGATGATGTCAGATTTGCCGCCAGCTAGGCTTCAGCTGAATGAAGCACCATTTACACATACTGGAGTAGACTACTTTGGTCCGATAGTGATTAGACAGCGAAGAAGTGAGCTAAAGCGTTATGGGTGTATCATGACTTGTATGACTACTCGTGCTATCCACTTGGAAGTTGCTCCAGACCTCACCACATCCTCGTTCTTGAACGCGCTGCGCCGCTTTATAGCACGACGAGGCAACATTCAGCATCTTTATTCCGACAACGGTTCTAACTTTGTGGGCGCTGAAAGAGTCATGCGGAACTATATGAATGCTTGGAACAAAGAGCAAATTTATGACCACTTGCGACTCAAAGGCATAGAATGGTCCTTCAACCCCCCAGGTGCAAGTCACATGGGTGGCGTCTGGGAAAGGATGGTTGGAGTTGTAAAGCAAGTCTTCAAAGCAATACTTCCTGGAAAACCACTCGATAATGATGCTTTGCACACAATTCTGCTCGAGGTTGAAGCAATGGTCAACTCTCGACCTTTAACTGATGTAGTTGTAGATTCCAAGTACGATTTGCCCCTCACTCCCAACCACTTGCTACGTATTAACCCAACCATTGGACCCCCAATCAAGCTAACTGATAAACCCGATGTTTATGCACGCCAACGTTATCGTTTAGTTCAGTTTGTAGCTGACGAGTTTTGGCGTCGATGGATATTGGAATATCCCCGTACACTCTTTACCAGAAGAAAGTGGCAAGAACGTCGTGAGAACATCAAAGTAGAAGACGTCGTGTTGATTGTTGATTCTGATACTCCAAGAGGTGAATGGCCATTAGGACGAGTTGTTCATACTTACGCAGACAAGGACGGAATAGTTCGAGTTGCCGAAGTGCGAACAAAATCGGGATTAATCAAACGACCAATAACAAAACTCTGTGTGATAGTAAAAGCGAGTCATGCCGTAGAAATGGATGACACAAATGCAACTGCTGAAGGATCCGATGACAAAGCTGTTTCTCCGGACATCTAAGACAGAAAGCCAGACCGGTAACTGTACTGTATATAAAGGTCGAACGTCTTAACCTTTTCGTTTCTTTTGCAGGCTCCGATGATAAGGCGCACAACTGCCGATATAGAGGTAAGTATAATTGTAAAAGCCTGTCCAACCTTTGTTTTTTTGTTTGCAGATTTTCATTTCCATGGCTCGACGTGAAGGAAATCTCCGATGTCATGAAGAATGAAACTTCGTTGCATTCTTGGGGGGGAGGATGTCGATTTCCCCCGAAGACTTGTAAATATTGTTTGCCTGTGGTTAGTTTGTCTGCAGCTGTTTGTCTGAATGAACGTCCTTTGTTGTTGTGTCTGTGACGTCACAATGCCTGTCGCTTGGTATGCCTGATGCTTGGCATGCTTGTACCAGTTCGTTGTGCACGTGAGAGCATTTCTGGGCTAGGCTAGTTAGTCAGGTTAGGCGAAACGGGTATTAGGGGTTAGGTTAGCGTACGTGATGGCAGGCATAGTTAGGCCTCTTGTGCATATCATAAGCTTGTACTTATTATATTCTGTGCTGCAGAATCTAAGCTTAGAAGGCCTATATTTGTTAGGCAGGCCAGCACTGGGCTGGTTACGAGTTTTTCTTGAGCTCAAGTGGCGAGCTATATGTTTAATCGAAGATTCCCGGTTTGGCAAGGATTTTTTTGGTAAGTTTTGACTGCTATATTTGTATGTGTGTTATCGTAGTAAAGTAGCCCTGGCTGATGGATTGCAGACCGATTATTTCAAAGTATTGTCGTAGGCTAATGGCGTCAATCTGGTTGTGTGTGCTATGAACTGAGTTATTTGTCAAGTTTTTGTTTTGCGTGATGTTTAATTGTGTTTTTGCTTGTGCAGAAACCGCCACCATCGAAAGGCGCGTATTTCAAAATTTTCCTCATTAAAATCAATTCCTGTTAAAACGAGTGTGGACCGCGACGTCGCCAAACCCGCGCGAGCTCAGTTTCAACACCTACCTTCTGCTGTTATTTTTTTCTCATTTATCTTTTTGTAACTGCAAAGGCAGCACTGCCGAAAATTGTTCTGAAGAAGCTTCTCGGTTTGGGAAGCGAAACGTCAAACCAATAAATAAACTTATCGGTACCACGAAGATGAATAACTATCCCGATGAACGCAACGCGTCCGTTATTTTCATTGAAAACACTAAACTGTTATGACATTGACTAGAAAACATTCGAAATATAATGTGCCCCAGCAGTTTGTAGAAATGCTGCTACTTCAGAACAAGCTATGGTTAGTTAGATGTAAAAAAATAAGAGCTGTGTCTTTGTTGCCCAGTGTAGAGTGTGGTAAATTTAGGTTAAAACAAGCTTTTCAAAGCGACAAGATTTTAGCATGTAGTAAAAAATCTGAAATCTGCGCCACTTCTACTCACAACCTGACAAGCCTCTTCCACATGCAAGCTTTATTAGAATCTGATCACGCGATTTTAACGTAAATTTTGCACTTTTTTGCTTTGTGCCGTGGCCCCAAATCGGGAGGCATGGCAGAATACCCCACCCTAAATATGTCCCTGGATGTGCATGTCTTAATGGTCACAGCATATTAGTCACAGCTTGAAACCATTCAACAAGTGTTTTTGAAAGGTGTGGTTTGTTAATACTGTTTTTTTATAAAAAGTTTTATTTATGATAAGATATATAAGCATATTTCGGTTGGTGCTTAGATGTCTTTTAGTTGTCAGAAAGAAGAATTCAACCGGCTTGACCGGCCGGTCGAAGAATCTCGACACGACCGGCAACCCGACCGGTTTCCATCTCTGCTACAGTAGCTCGCACAATATTCAGAAGTTCTTCATTAACATTCTATACATAAATAAATATAAATCGCTGAGGATTGTCAGTACACAAGCTGTGGGCCCAATTTTGAGAAAAACGTTTGGAACAAGATGATTTGCTTTCAGGAAAGTTGGCAGGACAGATGATCGGTCACAAATGATAGTGACCTACTTACCGCACTCGGCAGCCTCGGTGAAAATAGCCTCACAGAAGCATGAAGGTTAACGTTCAGAACACTAAAGTAATAGGAATTCATTGCTAAAGCACTAATCAATCTTTAACTGGAAACTTACTTTTTTAATGTTTCATAAAGGCGACAAAAGCTGATGCTAAACTAAATTTTTCAAAATCCAAATTATCATTAAAAATAGGTTTTCTATAAATAACTTTTCTTTCTGCGCAGAAAAAAATTATATGGCTTACTGTGGTAGTAGGTTACAACAATGGGATTGATTGTGCAAAAGCACGTGACGATTGGACGGCTAATTTTTGACAAAAAGGCGATGGCCTACTTGCCTCCTGGCCAACTCACCCCACCTTCCCCAAACCATTTAATATTCGTTACGGTTCGTTTGGATATTAATTACAATAAACTGTTTTTTATTAATAACAAAGAAACAGTGTTGAAAGATTCCGACTGACTCTGACAAAGTAGTCAAGCAAAGTTGATCGTATATTATGCAAATTCAAATCTTGCACAACACGCCAACTAGTAAAATTCAAGCCATAAGGCTCATTTCGTTCATTACAAGTTACAACCTAAACAAGAAAATAATGCAATCTAAAACTATAAAACTCTTCTAACATTCGCCCTCACTGTTGAGACATCTTTCTATCGAAGTGTTTGAGTAACCAGCTTGTGTTTGGGGAAAGGTAACCACAGTTGAATCATCAATGTACTGAAGGTTTTCTTCGTCGCAATATACTGCAAAACGAGAGGAATGTTTTTAACAAGTTCAGTGATCATGAGTTTTTTTCGCTCTCGCATATAGCTGATAGGGCAAGGTTCGGCTTGAAAAATTAAGTTTGTCTGCAATTGAGTTATTGGTAAAATCTCGTTTTACGTAACTTGAGACAAGCAAACCAATTTTAAATGCTGAGAATTAAGCAGCCTCTAGGTCTTTCAGCACTGTTTTATGTATCATCGTTGCAAAGAATAAAAAAGATGTTTCCACTTAAATGGTTTTTGTTGGTATTTACAGCAAATGTCAAATGTAAGACGTTATCGTAATGTATGACTCTGTGCAGTACTGTATTTGCTGAATACTTATGATCTATTTTCGTTAGCCAACCAATGTACCTGGTTTGCAAAAGCCATTGTCGAATCTGTAGCCATCAATGCAGGTGCACACGCAGTCTTCACATGTCAAGCAGCCTTCCAAACCTTCACAAGTGTTACGGCACGAACCTTAAAATGTTTTTTGCTTGTACTGTATAGCATTTTTGTAATTCACAACATAAATCGAGTCTATATTACGCGTTTGTCTGTTTTTAAAAACTTTGAATTACTATGGTTTTAGTTTATTGTTGGTAAGGATATAGCATATTATATTGAGATAAAATTCAGCAGCATATTTTCTGAAATAATCGTAATGTAACTATTTAGTATACCTATCACTCCAGCAGCTTATTTGATTATGACTATGTTCTGATCAAAGTTATTTTTAGAACTTTTACCGAGCGCATAATGTTTGTATAATACTTGAAAAATGCTGCCTAAAATTCAGAAAAATTGACTGTACAGCACTGAGTACCCTAATTACCAAACTGGGAAAGACAAACTTCAGCTGAAGGCCCAAACTTCAGGAAAAATTTAGGTTACGAATACGAGTTTGACTTCAACCTCAAAAGTTGAAATAGCTTTTTAACTTTCCACTAGAGTCAGATATTGGCTCAAGTTCGGTCTCGAAATAAATTACTGTCAAATATTTCACAATGCATTACTTGGCAACAAAGTTATCTATAACAATCCCAAAAGCAATAAATTACAGTGATAAAAAATTATTGCAGATGGAAGCAGTGGAGCTAAAACAGAGGGAGCCAAATGGAACCCAGCCCCACTTAAAAACTTTTCACTCCGCAGTATCACAGCTGCAAATTGTACCTAGATGTTCATTTTCCCGGAGGAAAATAATACGGGAGTTCCATTTCACCATCATTCTCCCCTTCATACTTTGAAGGTAATTGATATTTCTGTAACAATCGTATGCATTGCAAACAAAGTGATTTTGTCACATGAAAAAAGTAAATGTTGATTTTAAATCATTTGTGGTTTGGATAAAACCAATGTCCGACTAAATATTTGAACCCAGCTCAGTTCATTCACGACAATTTCAAACCCTGGCCCCTTTAATCATTATTCCAGCTCAGCATATGAATCCAATTGACTCAAATCAATTGTTAAACTTAGCTTTCGAAATGATATTTTTGGGGGGGTTCATTTGGGGGTTGGTACCCCAAACCATGTAAAAAATTGTCTCTTAAATATCTACTGATATCCAAAAAAAAACTAGCACCCTAGCTCAAGCCGGTCAATATAATTGATTTTTGAGGTCCATTTGGAAAGGTTCCGGAGGAGAGTACCCAAACCTGTGTCAAACACTTTGTCTCTTAAATATCTCTTGATGTAAAAAAAGAACTTGGAGCCTCATCTTAAGTTCAACAAACTGATTTTTGTGGGGTTCACGTGAGAATTTCTAGAGGTCTAGTACCCCCATATTATGTCCAAGAAAACTGGTGCCTTAGCTTAAGTCGTTCAACACAATGACGTTTGGGAGTTTTTTTTTGGGAGGAGGGTACCCCCAAACTATGTTCAAGTACTTGTCTGTTAAATATCTGCTGATATCACAAAACCAGCACCCTAACTCAAGCCGTTAAAAAAAAATTGATTTTGGGGGGATTTTTATAGAGAATGAAACCCGATACTTTCTGATCATATCTAATGCCAAAATAAAAAATTTAAAAACCATTTTGTTTCAATCAAAAAAATGTGCTGGATTCAATATGGCTTTTGGAATTAGAAAACCGATGGCCAACTAGGTGATGGGACCCAGGTCTATTCAATCACAATGGTTTCATATGCTGGCGCCTTTAACCAATGGCCACAGCAGCACATGCGTATGCAAGACGAAAATCAATCATTAAAATCATGTATTTAAGTTCTTATCCGTTTTTGGTGCGTCTAACACAAACCACGTGACGTAGCAACTCCAAAAGTGCAGGCGCATAGTTTTATATATAGACTTGTCGTATCTCCAAATTTCAAGTTTCTAGCTTTGGTGGTTTCAGAGTTTTTGTCAAATTAAACTTTTAAAAAGTAATTTTTTGGATAGATGTTTGGTACCCCTAGACAGCGTAAAAAAGTTTTGTCTCTACCGATATTTGTGTAAAACTCACTCGTATGCAATGCAAACAAAGTGATTTTGTCTCATGAAAAAAAAATGTTGATTTGTGGTTTGGGTAAAACCGATGTCCGACTAAGTATTGAACCCAGCTCTGTTCAATCACGACAGTTTCAAACACTGGCGTCTTTACTCAATTACTCATTATGCCACCACAGCACGTGAACCCAGTTGACTAAAATCAATTGTTAAATTTAGCTTTAAAAAAGTGATTTTTGGGGGGGGGTTCCGAAGGTTGATACTCCCAAAATATATACCAAATTGTCTGTTAAATAAGTGCTGACATCAAAAAAAAAACTTGTGCCCTAGTTTAAGCCGTTCAAAAAACTAATCTTGGGGTCCATTTGGGAAGGTTCCAGAGGGTTGGTGCCCCCAAACTATGTCAACATTTTTGTCGCTTAAGTATCTCCTGATATCAAAAAAAAATTTCAGCCTCAGCTTAAGTCCTTCAACATATGACTTTTGAGGGTTTCTTGGGTGGAGGGTACCCCCAAACTATGTCCAAGTATTTGTCTGTTAAATATCTACTGATATCAAAAAAGCTAGCACTGTAGCTTAAGCCGTTAAAAAAATTGATTTGGAGGGAATTTTTACAGAGAATGAAAGCAAATACCCAATGATCATATCTAATGTCAAAATAAAAAATTTAAAAACCATTTTGTTTTAATCAAAAAAATGTACTGGATTCAACTGGCTTTCGGAATTAGAAAACCGATGGCCAACTAGATGATTGAACTCAGGTCTATTCAATCACAATTGTTTCATATGCTGTCGACTTTACCCACTAGACCACAGCAGCGCATTTGTATGCATGACGAAAATCAATCATTAAAATCATGTATTTAAGTTCTTATCCGCTTTTGGTGCGTCCGCCACAAACCACGTGACCTAGCAACTCCAAAAGTGCAGGTGCACATTTTCATATATAGACGTATCATATCTCTAAATTTCGAGTTTCTAGCTTTGGTGGTTTAAGAGTTTTTGTCAAATTAAACTTTCAAAAAGTGATTTTTTTGGATAGATGTTTGGTACCCCCAGACAGTTTAAAAAAGTTTGTCTCTTAAATATCTACTGATATCAAAAAAAAGTAGCGTTCTAGTTCAAGCTGTTCAAAATAATTGAATTTTGGGGTCCATTTGGGAAGGTTCCGGAGGGGTGGTACCCCCAAACCATGTCAAATTTTTTGTCACTAAAATAGAACTAATATCAAAAAAACTGAAGCCTTAGATTAAGTCGTTCAAAAAGTAATTTTTGTGGGGTTCATTTGAGTATTTTCATAGGGATGCACCTTCAAAGTATGTCCAAGTATTTGTGTTTTTAGTATTTTGTAATATCAAAAAAAAACTAGAACTCTAGCTTAAGCAGTTCAAGAAATTGATCTTTGGTGGGTCTGCTATGTCAAAATAATTGCCGCGTAAATATCTACTAATATCAAAAACACAGGCATCGTAAACTTGGTTGTGCAAAAATTTGATGTTTGGGGGTCCAATTTTGGAGGGGTCTCCGGGGGGGTGGCACCCCCAAATTCTGTTGAAATATTTGTCTGTTAAGTATCTGTTGATATCAAAAAGAACTGGCACCCTAGTTGAGCCAATGAAAAAAATGATTTTGGGGAAGTCTATTTGGGGAAGTCCCTGGGGGGTGGCACCCCCAAACTATGTCAAAATATTTGTTTCTTAACTATCTACTGACATCAAAAAACACTGGCACCTTAAATTAGGTCGTTGAAAAAAGTTGGGTTTTGAGGAGATCCCCGAGGGGGGTAGTACCCCCAAACCACTTCAAAATATTCGTCTCCTAAATATCTACTGATAGCAAAAAACACTGGCGCCATAGCTTAAGCCATTCAAAAATTGTTTTTTGGGGGTCCATTTGGGTTGGGTCCCGGGGGGCCGGTAGGCCCAAACTCTGTCAAAATATTTGTCTCTAAATATCTATTAATATAAAAAAACTGGCACCGTAAATTAGGTCTTTCAAAAAGTTGTTTTTTGGGAGGTCCATTTTGGGGAGTCCCCGGGGGGTTGCACCTCCAAACTATAGCAAATTTTTTGTCGCTTAAATATCTGCTAATTTCAAAAAAACCGAACCTTAGATTTAAGTCGTTCAAAAATTGATTTTTGTGGGGTTCATTTGGGGATTTCCGGGGGGTGGCACCTTCAAAGTATGTCCGAGTATTTGTCTTTTCAGTATTTCGTGATATCAAAAAAAACTAGAACTCTAGCTTAAACCGTTCAAAAAATTGATTTTTGGGGGGTCTATTTGGGAGGTCCCTGGGGGGGGATGTGGCACCACCAAAATATTTGCCTCCTAAATACTTACTGACGTCAAAAACACTGGCACAGTAATTTTGATTGTGCAAAAATTTGACCTTTGGGGGCCCACTTTAGGGGGTCTCTGGGGGGTACCCCCAAATTTTGTCAAAATATTTGTCGATTAAGTATCTTTTGATATCAAATAAAAAAAACTGGCACCCTAGTTTGAGGCAATCAACAATCTAATTTTAAGGGGTCCATTTTGGGGGTCCCAGGGGGATGATATCCCCAAACAATGTCAAAACATTTGTCCCTTAGATATGTGCTGATATTTAAAAAAAACTAGCGCCTTAGCTTTATCCAATCAAAAAATTGATTTTTTGGGGTCTATATGGGGAGTCCCCGGATGGGATGTGGCACCTCCAAACTATGTCGAAATATTTGTCTGCTAGGCATGTGTTGGTATCAAACAAAACTGGCACCTTAGTTTGAGCCAATCAAAAAATTCATTATTGTGGTTCTATTTTGGAGGGGTCCCTGGTAGGAGAGTGGTATCCCCAAACCACGTCAAAGTATTTTTCTTTTAAATATCTACTGATATCAAAAAACTGGCCCCCAAAATTAAGCCGTTCAAAAACTTGATATTTGGGGTGTTCATTTAGGGGGTTCCCGGGAGGGTGGTACCCCCAAACTCTGTCAAAGTATTTGTCTCTTTATTATTTCCTGATATCAAGAAAAGTAGCGCCCTAGCTTAGACCGCCAAAAAAGTTGATTTTTTTTGGGTCCATTAGGGGATTTCGAAGAGTTGGTACCCCCAAATTATGTCAAAATAGTTTTGTCTTTTAAATGTCTACTGATAGCAACGAAAAAGTAGCACGCTAGCTTATGGTGTTAAGAAAGTGATTTTTAAGGTGTCTTTACAGAGAATGAAACCTGATACCCTCTGATCACATCTAGTGTCAAGCAAAACATATCATAAGCAATTTTGCAGTAATCGAAAAAAATTGAATCTAATCTTGGTTTAATAAAAACAATGGCCAACTAGGTAATTGAACTCAGGTCTTAGGGTTCAAGCACTGGCGCCTTTAACCATCCGGCCGCGGCAGCACGCGTGCGTAGGTGACTACCTCCAAACTATATCAAAATACTTTTGCGTTTAAGCTTTCTACTGATAGCAGCAAAAAACTAGCGCGCTAGCTTGAAGTTTAAAAAAGTGATTTTTGGGACGTCTTCACAGAGAATAAAATCTGATACCCTCTGATCATATCTAGTTTCAAAACAAAAAAAACAAAAAAACATTAAAAGCAACTCTGTTCTAATGAAAAACAAAAATATGGTAGATTCAATATAATCTTGGTTTGATAAAAGAGATAGTCAACTAGATAATTGAACCAAGAACTTAGGTTTCAAGTACTGGCGCCTTTAACCATTCGGGCACGGCAGCATGCACCCATGGATCAGTAAAATCACCTAATAAACTTCGCTATCACAAGTTTAGGATGCATCTGCCCCAAACCACGTGACGTAGCGTCTCCCAAATTGCAGGTACGCAACTTCATGTTTAGACTTATCATCTGTCCAAATTTCAAGTTTCTAGTTTTATTGGTTTTGGAGTTTTTGTCACCATAATGCGATTTGCTTAAGAAAGAAAGAAAGAAAAAAACAAAGAAGGAAAGAAAAGAAAAAAGAAAGAAGGAAAGAAAGAAGGAAGGAAAAAAAGAAGGAAAGAAGGAAGGTAAGAAAGATGGAAAGAAAAAGCGTCAGAATCGGCATAGTTTATTTTTGGGAGCTGAAACAACATGCCCAGACGCTTCTAAATTTGAAACTTTTATTCTCTTCGTGCGATTAGTTTTCGAGCTAGAGCTGTATAAACCTCCGATTGACGTTTCAGTTTTTGGCTCGGAAACCCGTATCACGTAACCGATTGCCCACAAAAATTGCACAAAGAAAGATTAGTATGTGCCCCATCTAAGTTCTAAAATTCAATTTTTTATCTTTAGCCGTTTCAAAGTTATAGCGTTTTTTACTTCTGTTGCCAAATTTGTAATTTTTCCTGGAAAAAACATAAGGACTTCCAACGCGAAGCGTTGCTGAAGTCCCAATAAATAAATTGATGAAAAAATAGAGAATAAAAATCAAAAAAAAAAATGAGTCGAAATTGTCATAATTTATTTTTGGGAGCTGAAACTGCTTGCCTAGACGCTTCTAAATTCGAAGTTTTTATTCCACCTGTGCTATTAGTTTTCGAGGTATAGCTGTTTAGGCCTACAATTGGCATTTTAAAGTTTGGCTCGGAAACCCGTATCACATAACCGATTGCCCCAAAATTTTGCACGAAGAAGGATTCATATGTGTTCCATGCATGTTCTAAATTTAAAGTTTCTACTTTCAGCCGTTTCAAAGTTATAGCGTTTTCGGCTTTTTGCTGCCGAATTCATAATTTTACCCTGAAAAAACAATGGGACTTCCGATAGAAAGCGTCGCAGAAGTTCCAATAAATTAGGATTATGACAAAGCCAATCGAAATATAAAGCCCCGCTCGAAGATTGTATATCTGCCGACAAACATGTCAGAGTAAAGAGGTGTGCCTTGTCTGATCTAGTTTAAACCGATTGGAAACAAATGTCCCTTGCAGCAGGCTTCTCTTTAAACTAAATTTTACAAATAGCAAGAAACCAATTACTCACTAACCACAAAACAAACGGTCACGTATTAAATTACCCTATATCCACTGAGATCAGAAAAAATAAACATTGAATGGTTTTTTGGTACAAAACGAATTTATTCGAGGTGTAAATTGTACCTGTTGTGCTTCGATAACTTGAAGTCTCCATAATGACAGCTCGTGTTGTCTCAACTGGTTGTTCAAGTGTGGTTTCATCAGTGACGACATTCGTTGTTTCATCTGTTTGGTCGACCGTAGTTTCATCAGTGACAACGCGTGTTGTTTCATCTGGTTGGTCGACTGTGGTTTCATCAGTGACCACAATAGTTGTTTGATCTCTTTGAACTACTGTGCTTTCATCAGTGACAACGTTCGTAGTTTCATCTGTTTGGTCGACTGTGGTTTCTTCTGTGAAAACGTTCGTTGTCTCGTCTGTTTGGTCTACTGTCGTTTCATCAGTCACAACATTCGTTGTTTCATCTGTTTGGACTATGGTAGTTTCATCTGTGAAAACGTCTGTTGCTTCATCTGTTTGGACGATTGTAGTCTCATCTGTGACAAAACTCGTTGTTCCATTTGTTTGGACAACTGTGGTTTCATCAATAACAACGTTAGTTGTTTCATAAGTTTGGCCAACTGTGGCTTCATCAGTGACAATGTTTGTTGTTTCATCTGTTTGGTCGACTGTGGCACCACCAGTGGCAAAAGTAGTTGTCACACTTCCCGATGATGTACTGTCGGTGACATGCACAGTGGTTTGAACTTCAGTTGTTTCCGGCCCAAATGATGTGCTGTCAGTTATTTGCACGGTCGTTTGGAAATCAGTTGTCGCCGTTTCGTCATCACCTGATGATGTGCTGTCAGTTACTTGGCCTGTCGTTGTTGGGGATTCAGATGCTGTGCTTTCAGTCGATGACGGATTGTCGGTTGTCACTGGAGCTGTTTGATATTCGGTTGTTGCAGTTTCCTCTTCTCCCGATGATGTGCTGTCGGTGATCTGCACTGTTGTTTGACGTTCACTTGTTGCAGTGACATCTTCTGGCGATGTTGTACTGTCGGTGACATGCACAGTGGTTTGAACTTCAGTTGTTTCCGGCCCAAATGATGTGCTGTCAGTTATTTGCACGGTCGTTTGGAAATCAGTTGTCGCCGTTTCGTCATCACCTGATGATGTGCTGTCAGTTACTTGGCCTGTCGTTGTTGGGGATTCAGATGCTGTGCTTTCAGTCGATGACAGATTGTCGGTTGTCACTGGAGCTGTTTGATATTCGGTTGTTGCAGTTTCCTCTTCTCCCGATGATGTGCTGTCGGTGATCTGCACTGTTGTTTGACGTTCACTTGTTGCAGTGACATCTTCTGGCGATGTTGTACTGTCGGTGACATGCACAGTGGTTTGAACTTCAGTTGTTTCCGGCTCGAATGATGTGCTGTCAGTTATTTGCACGGTCGTTTGGAAATCAGTTGCCGCCGTTTCGTCATCACCTGATGATGTGCTGTCAGTTACTTGGCCTGTCGTTGTTGGGGATTCAGATGCTGTGCTTTCAGTCGATGACGGATTGTCGGTTGTCACTGGAGCTGTTTGATATTCGGTTGTTGCAGTTTCCTCTTCTCCCGATGATGTGCTGTCGGTGATCTGCACTGTTGTTTGACGTTCACTTGTTGCAGTGACATCTTCTGGCGATGTTGTACTGTCGGTGACATGCACAGTGGTTTGAACTTCAGTTGTTTCCGGCCCAAATGATGTGCTGTCAGTTATTTGCACGGTCGTTTGGAAATCAGTTGTCGCCGTTTCGTCATCACCTGATGATGTGCTGTCAGTTACTTGGCCTGTCGTTGTTGGGGATTCAGATGCTGTGCTTTCAGTCGATGACGGATTGTCGGTTGTCACTGGAGCTGTTTGATATTCAGTTGTTGCAGTTTCCTCTTCTCCCGATGATGTGCTGTCGATGATCTGCACTGTTGTTTGACGTTCACTTGTTGCAGTGACATCTTCTGGCGATGTTGTACTGTCGGTGACATGCACAGTGGTTTGAACTTCAGTTGTTTCCGGCCCAAATGATGTGCTGTCAGTTATTTGCACGGTCGTTTGGAAATCAGTTGTCGCCGTTTCGTCATCACCTGATGATGTGCTGTCAGTTACTTGGCCTGTCGTTGTTGGGGATTCAGATGCTGTGCTTTCAGTCGATGACGGATTGTCGGTTGTCACTGGAGCTGTTTGATATTCGGTTGTTGCAGTTTCCTCTTCTCCCGATGATGTGCTGTCGGTGATCTGCACTGTTGTTTGACGTTCACTTGTTGCAGTGACATCTTCTGGCGATGTTGTACTGTCGGTGACATGCACAGTGGTTTGAACTTCAGTTGTTTCCGGCCCAAATGATGTGCTGTCAGTTATTTGCACGGTCGTTTGGAAATCAGTTGTCGCCGTTTCGTCATCACCTGATGATGTGCTGTCAGTTACTTGGCCTGTCGTTGTTGGGGATTCAGATGCTGTGCTTTCAGTCGATGACGGATTGTCGGTTGTCACTGGAGCTGTTTGATATTCGGTTGTTGCAGTTTCCTCTTCTCCCGATGATGTGCTGTCGGTGATCTGCACTGTTGTTTGACGTTCACTTGTTGCAGTGACATCTTCTGGCGATGTTGTACTGTCGGTGACATGCACAGTGGTTTGAACTTCAGTTGTTTCCGGCCCAAATGATGTGCTGTCAGTTATTTGCACGGTCGTTTGGAAATCAGTTGTCGCCGTTTCGTCATCACCTGATGATGTGCTGTCAGTTACTTGGCCTGTCGTTGTTGGGGATTCAGATGCTGTGCTTTCAGTCGATGACGGATTGTCGGTTGTCACTGGAGCTGTTTGATATTCAGTTGTTGCAGTTTCCTCTTCTCCCGATGATGTGCTGTTGGTGATCTGCACTGTTGTTTGACGTTCACTTGTTGCAGTGACATCTTCTGGCGATGTTGTACTGTCGGTGACATGCACAGTGGTTTGAACTTCAGTTGTTTCCGGCTCGAATGATGTGCTGTCAGTTATTTGCACGGTCGTTTGGAAATCAGTTGTCGCCGTTTCGTCATCACCTGATGATGTGCTGTCAGTTACTTGGCCTGTCGTTGTTGGGGATTCAGATGCTGTGCTTTCAGTCGATGACGGATTGTCGGTTGTCACTGGAGCTGTTTGATATTCGGTTGTTGCAGTTTCCTCTTCTCCCGATGATGTGCTGTCGGTGATCTGCACTGTTGTTTGACGTTCACTTGTTGCAGTGACATCTTCTGGCGATGTTGTACTGTCGGTGACATGCACAGTGGTTTGAACTTCAGTTGTTTCCGGCCCAAATGATGTGCTGTCAGTTATTTGCACGGTCGTTTGGAAATCAGTTGTCGCCGTTTCGTCATCACCTGATGATGTGCTGTCAGTTACTTGGCCTGTCGTTGTTGGGGATTCAGATGCTGTGCTTTCAGTCGATGACGGATTGTCGGTTGTCACTGGAGCTGTTTGATATTCGGTTGTTGCAGTTTCCTCTTCTCCCGATGATGTGCTGTCGGTGATCTGCACTGTTGTTTGACGTTCACTTGTTGCAGTGACATCTTCTGGCGATGTTGTACTGTCGGTGACATGCACAGTGGTTTGAACTTCAGTTGTTTCCGGCTCGAATGATGTGCTGTCAGTTATTTGCACGGTCGTTTGGAAATCAGTTGTCGCCGTTTCGTCATCACCTGATGATGTGCTGTCAGTTACTTGGCCTGTCGTTGTTGGGGATTCAGATGCTGTGCTTTCAGTCGATGACGGATTGTCGGTTGTCACTGGAGCTGTTTGATATTCGGTTGTTGCAGTTTCCTCTTCTCCCGATGATGTGCTGTCGGTGATCTGCACTGTTGTTTGACGTTCACTTGTTGCAGTGACATCTTCTGGCGATGTTGTACTGTCGGTGACATGCACAGTGGTTTGAACTTCAGTTGTTTCCGGCCCAAATGATGTGCTGTCAGTTATTTGCACGGTCGTTTGGAAATCAGTTGTCGCCGTTTCGTCATCACCTGATGATGTGCTGTCAGTTACTTGGCCTGTCGTTGTTGGGGATTCAGATGCTGTGCTTTCAGTCGATGACGGATTGTCGGTTGTCACTGGAGCTGTTTGATATTCGGTTGTTGCAGTTTCCTCTTCTCCCGATGATGTGCTGTCGGTGATCTGCACTGTTGTTTGACGTTCACTTGTTGCAGTGACATCTTCTGGCGATGTTGTACTGTCGGTGACATGCACAGTGGTTTGAACTTCAGTTGTTTCCGGCCCAAATGATGTGCTGTCAGTTATTTGCACGGTCGTTTGGAAATCAGTTGTCGCCGTTTCGTCATCACCTGATGATGTGCTGTCAGTTACTTGGCCTGTCGTTGTTGGGGATTCAGATGCTGTGCTTTCAGTCGATGACGGATTGTCGGTTGTCACTGGAGCTGTTTGATATTCGGTTGTTGCAGTTTCCTCTTCTCCCGATGATGTGCTGTCGGTGATCTGCACTGTTGTTTGACGTTCACTTGTTGCAGTGACATCTTCTGGCGATGTTGTACTGTCGGTGACATGCACAGTGGTTTGAACTTCAGTTGTTTCCGGCCCAAATGATGTGCTGTCAGTTATTTGCACGGTCGTTTGGAAATCAGTTGTCGCCGTTTCGTCATCACCTGATGATGTGCTGTCAGTTACTTGGCCTGTCGTTGTTGGGGATTCAGATGCTGTGCTTTCAGTCGATGACGGATTGTCGGTTGTCACTGGAGCTGTTTGATATTCGGTTGTTGCAGTTTCCTCTTCTCCCGATGATGTGCTGTCGGTGATCTGCACTGTTGTTTGACGTTCACTTGTTGCAGTGACATCTTCTGGCGATGTTGTACTGTCGGTGACATGCACAGTGGTTTGAACTTCAGTTGTTTCCGGCCCAAATGATGTGCTGTCAGTTATTTGCACGGTCGTTTGGAAATCAGTTGTCGCCGTTTCGTCATCACCTGATGATGTGCTGTCAGTTACTTGGCCTGTCGTTGTTGGGGATTCAGATGCTGTGCTTTCAGTCGATGACGGATTGTCGGTTGTCACTGGAGCTGTTTGATATTCGGTTGTTGCAGTTTCCTCTTCTCCCGATGATGTGCTGTCGGTGATCTGCACTGTTGTTTGACGTTCACTTGTTGCAGTGACATCTTCTGGCGATGTTGTACTGTCGGTGACATGCACAGTGGTTTGAACTTCAGTTGTTTCCGGCCCAAATGATGTGCTGTCAGTTATTTGCACGGTCGTTTGGAAATCAGTTGTCGCCGTTTCGTCATCACCTGATGATGTGCTGTCAGTTACTTGGCCTGTCGTTGTTGGGGATTCAGATGCTGTGCTTTCAGTCGATGACGGATTGTCGGTTGTCACTGGAGCTGTTTGATATTCGGTTGTTGCAGTTTCCTCTTCTCCCGATGATGTGCTGTCGGTGATCTGCACTGTTGTTTGACGTTCACTTGTTGCAGTGACATCTTCTGGCGATGTTGTACTGTCGGTGACATGCACAGTGGTTTGAACTTCAGTTGTTTCCGGCCCAAATGATGTGCTGTCAGTTATTTGCACGGTCGTTTGGAAATCAGTTGTCGCCGTTTCGTCATCACCTGATGATGTGCTGTCAGTTACTTGGCCTGTCGTTGTTGGGGATTCAGATGCTGTGCTTTCAGTCGATGACAGATTGTCGGTTGTCACTGGAGCTGTTTGATATTCGGTTGTTGCAGTTTCCTCTTCTCCCGATGATGTGCTGTCGGTGATCTGCACTGTTGTTTGACGTTCACTTGTTGCAGTGACATCTTCTGGCGATGTTGTACTGTCGGTGACATGCACAGTGGTTTGAACTTCAGTTGTTTCCGGCCCAAATGATGTGCTGTCAGTTATTTGCACGGTCGTTTGGAAATCAGTTGTCGCCGTTTCGTCATCACCTGATGATGTGCTGTCAGTTACTTGGCCTGTCGTTGTTGGGGATTCAGATGCTGTGCTTTCAGTCGATGACGGATTGTCGGTTGTCACTGGAGCTGTTTGATATTCGGTTGTTGCAGTTTCCTCTTCTCCCGATGATGTGCTGTCGGTGATCTGCACTGTTGTTTGACGTTCACTTGTTGCAGTGACATCTTCTGGCGATGTTGTACTGTCGGTGACATGCACAGTGGTTTGAACTTCAGTTGTTTCCGGCCCAAATGATGTGCTGTCAGTTATTTGCACGGTCGTTTGGAAATCAGTTGTCGCCGTTTCGTCATCACCTGATGATGTGCTGTCAGTTACTTGGCCTGTCGTTGTTGGGGATTCAGATGCTGTGCTTTCAGTCGATGACGGATTGTCGGTTGTCACTGGAGCTGTTTGATATTCGGTTGTTGCAGTTTCCTCTTCTCCCGATGATGTGCTGTCGGTGATCTGCACTGTTGTTTGACGTTCACTTGTTGCAGTGACATCTTCTGGCGATGTTGTACTGTCGGTGACATGCACAGTGGTTTGAACTTCAGTTGTTTCCGGCCCAAATGATGTGCTGTCAGTTATTTGCACGGTCGTTTGGAAATCAGTTGTCGCCGTTTCGTCATCACCTGATGATGTGCTGTCAGTTACTTGGCCTGTCGTTGTTGGGGATTCAGATGCTGTGCTTTCAGTCGATGACGGATTGTCGGTTGTCACTGGAGCTGTTTGATATTCGGTTGTTGCAGTTTCCTCTTCTCCCGATGATGTGCTGTCGGTGATCTGCACTGTTGTTTGACGTTCACTTGTTGCAGTGACATCTTCTGGCGATGTTGTACTGTCGGTGACATGCACAGTGGTTTGAACTTCAGTTGTTTCCGGCCCAAATGATGTGCTGTCAGTTATTTGCACGGTCGTTTGGAAATCAGTTGTCGCCGTTTCGTCATCACCTGATGATGTGCTGTCAGTTACTTGGCCTGTCGTTGTTGGGGATTCAGATGCTGTGCTTTCAGTCGATGACGGATTGTCGGTTGTCACTGGAGCTGTTTGATATTCGGTTGTTGCAGTTTCCTCTTCTCCCGATGATGTGCTGTCGGTGATCTGCACTGTTGTTTGACGTTCACTTGTTGCAGTGACATCTTCTGGCGATGTTGTACTGTCGGTGACATGCACAGTGGTTTGAACTTCAGTTGTTTCCGGCCCAAATGATGTGCTGTCAGTTATTTGCACGGTCGTTTGGAAATCAGTTGTCGCCGTTTCGTCATCACCTGATGATGTGCTGTCAGTTACTTGGCCTGTCGTTGTTGGGGATTCAGATGCTGTGCTTTCAGTCGATGACGGATTGTCGGTTGTCACTGGAGCTGTTTGATATTCGGTTGTTGCAGTTTCCTCTTCTCCCGATGATGTGCTGTCGGTGATCTGCACTGTTGTTTGACGTTCACTTGTTGCAGTGACATCTTCTGGCGATGTTGTACTGTCGGTGACATGCACAGTGGTTTGAACTTCAGTTGTTTCCGGCCCAAATGATGTGCTGTCAGTTATTTGCACGGTCGTTTGGAAATCAGTTGTCGCCGTTTCGTCATCACCTGATGATGTGCTGTCAGTTACTTGGCCTGTTGTTGTTGGGGATTCAGATGCTGTGCTTTCAGTCGATGACGGATTGTCGGTTGTCACTGGAGCTGTTTGATATTCGGTTGTTGCAGTTTCCTCTTCTCCCGATGATGTGCTGTCGGTGATCTGCACTGTTGTTTGACGTTCACTTGTTGCAGTGACATCTTCTGGCGATGTTGTACTGTCGGTGACATGCACAGTGGTTTGAACTTCAGTTGTTTCCGGCCCAAATGATGTGCTGTCAGTTATTTGCACGGTCGTTTGGAAATCAGTTGTCGCCGTTTCGTCATCACCTGATGATGTGCTGTCAGTTACTTGGCCTGTCGTTGTTGGGGATTCAGATGCTGTGCTTTCAGTCGATGACGGATTGTCGGTTGTCACTGGAGCTGTTTGATATTCGGTTGTTGCAGTTTCCTCTTCTCCCGATGATGTGCTGTCGGTGATCTGCACTGTTGTTTGACGTTCACTTGTTGCAGTGACATCTTCTGGCGATGTTGTACTGTCGGTGACATGCACAGTGGTTTGAACTTCAGTTGTTTCCGGCCCAAATGATGTGCTGTCAGTTATTTGCACGGTCGTTTGGAAATCAGTTGTCGCCGTTTCGTCATCACCTGATGATGTGCTGTCAGTTACTTGGCCTGTCGTTGTTGGGGATTTAGATGCTGTGCTTTCAGTCGATGACGGATTGTCGGTTGTCACTGGAGCTGTTTGATATTCGGTTGTTGCAGTTTCCTCTTCTCCCGATGATGTGCTGTCGGTGATCTGCACTGTTGTTTGACGTTCACTTGTTGCAGTGACATCTTCTGGCGATGTTGTACTGTCGGTGACATGCACAGTGGTTTGAACTTCAGTTGTTTCCGGCCCAAATGATGTGCTGTCAGTTATTTGCACGGTCGTTTGGAAATCAGTTGTCGCCGTTTCGTCATCACCTGATGATGTGCTGTCAGTTACTTGGCCTGTCGTTGTTGGGGATTTAGATGCTGTGCTTTCAGTCGATGACGGATTGTCGGTTGTCACTGGAGCTGTTTGATATTCGGTTGTTGCAGTTTCCTCTTCTCCCGATGATGTGCTGTCGGTGATCTGCACTGTTGTTTGACGTTCACTTGTTGCAGTGACATCTTCTGGCGATGTTGTACTGTCGGTGACATGCACAGTGGTTTGAACTTCAGTTGTTTCCGGCCCAAATGATGTGCTGTCAGTTATTTGCACGGTCGTTTGGAAATCAGTTGTCGCCGTTTCGTCATCACCTGATGATGTGCTGTCAGTTACTTGGCCTGTCGTTGTTGGGGATTCAGATGCTGTGCTTTCAGTCGATGACGGATTGTCGGTTGTCACTGGAGCTGTTTGATATTCGGTTGTTGCAGTTTCCTCTTCTCCCGATGATGTGCTGTCGGTGATCTGCACTGTTGTTTGACGTTCACTTGTTGCAGTGACATCTTCTGGCGATGTTGTACTGTCGGTGACATGCACAGTGGTTTGAACTTCAGTTGTTTCCGGCTCGAATGATGTGCTGTCAGTTATTTGCACGGTCGTTTGGAAATCAGTTGTCGCCGTTTCGTCATCACCTGATGATGTGCTGTCAGTTACTTGGCCTGTCGTTGTTGGGGATTCAGATGCTGTGCTTTCAGTCGATGACGGATTGTCGGTTGTCACTGGAGCTGTTTGATATTCGGTTGTTGCAGTTTCCTCTTCTCCCGATGATGTGCTGTCGGTGATCTGCACTGTTGTTTGACGTTCACTTGTTGCAGTGACATCTTCTGGCGATGTTGTACTGTCGGTGACATGCACAGTGGTTTGAACTTCAGTTGTTTCCGGCTCGAATGATGTGCTGTCAGTTATTTGCACGGTCGTTTGGAAATCAGTTGTCGCCGTTTCGTCATCACCTGATGATGTGCTGTTGGAAAGTTGAGCGGAATTGGTTTTGTATTCGTTGGTAGTCGTTTCATCATCGCCGGACCAGATCACTTTTGATTCTGCAAGTTTAGGATGATGTTCGCTTTTGCTTGATAAGTCGTACCCTGTAAATACATTGTTCTAAATACCTTGTTGTTTTAATTAAGGTGTGGTTTTGGTAGCTTTAGTAATATATTTACTTGTTTTTTTTTGTTTAATATTTGATGTTTTTGGAGGTTAGTTCACGTTGTTTTTTTGCTTATTTTTCATGTAGTAATAGTTCTTCAAAAGTTTTGTTAGAACATCCTGTAGTTTTGTTGGCTTTGTTTCTGGTCAAAGTTTATTGATTTTTCGTAGTATTTTACTTGCAACATTAGCGAATGAAGAATCATTTTATTCGAAAGATAACGATAAGTGCGCATTTAACAAATTTTAAATTTTTTTTTTTTTTTGTTTTTGTTAGGGGTTATTTTTCACTGAAAAATGATTTATTTAGTTTACACCTAGCACCGTTTCAAAATATTTGTGAAAAGTGTTTACAGTGGAAAAAAGCATTGCTGGTACCAGAAAATGAAAACTTTCAAATTGGGATTGGCATTTTGTTTGCTGGTATTTGGTGGTAAACCCAATGTTTGCTCTCTGAATTACCAATCAGTCATATGTTACTGTTTGCAATTTAAAAGATTTAAAGTGTACTTTTCTGGATGCTAATTTAGTCTCGGTGCGATTAGTTTTCTTGCAAGTACGGTAGTGCATCCCTCGGTAATACGTTTTGGAAGTTAATTTTGTGATATTTACCTGCTGCAGCGACTTCACAACCTCCTTGAGTGACTAAAAGCAATGCCAAGAAGTATCGATATATAAACTTTTGGTTCATTCCACTCGTTATGATTCAATGACTAGCAAAACTACTGCACATTCATTTTAGACAAACAGCTTTGTTCTTTTTTGATTTTGCTTAATTTCGGATAATATTACTCTGACTAACTGCAAAAGAAGAGCAAAACTTTTAAAAAACACAAAAGTTTATTGAAACGTTAACCGATCAGTGGTCGAGTCAATATAGCGTCTGGTACTGAAACGGTAGACTGGATTCGATCCCCGATTGGGTCAAACCAACGACTATGAAAATTGGTATTCACAGCTTCTCTGCTTGACGTTCAGCAATTATAGGGACAGCGTGAAGCCTCCACTGCGTGTGGTAGACAGTGGCAGCTTGACTCGAAGACCAAAATGGTCCCTTCGCTGTCTCCTGGTCAAGGCAACTTGGCGAATAAAATGTAATTACAATTATAATTACAATTACGTATTTCGAATTTCGAATTTAACTTAAGCATTACATCCAGTGCCACTCGTTACAAGAAAAAACAAGATTAGGAAAACAAACTTGTGCGTTGAAAATGTGAACTGAAAGCAGTCAATGCTGGTGCAATGTACAAATGCATTATCGTGCGATATTCTGGAACCAACGCGCAGCGTGAAGAATCTCTGTAAGAAATTAGCAAGGCAAACCTTTTCAAACGGTTGCCGACCGAGCAGCGGCGCAACTAGGAAGGGGTTAAGGGACTTTGGCCCTCTCCTAGCCGAGCCACTTAAAGAAATTTTGCAAAAAATGCAGGAGTTTAAACCTGTTTTGAATTTTATCCAGGGGCGTATCTAAGGGGGGGGGGCATAGGGCCATGGCCCCCCCTTTGCGACGCCAGGATAGTATAATTAGCATAGAGTAGTATGCAAATATACGGAGTGCTCCCCCCCTTTGTGAGTTGTGCAGAAACTTTGAGCACTCAAATGGTAGGCGAAAACCTTTGTTTTTTGCCCGCACCCAAAAAAATCCAACTAAGTTGGAGTGAAGACCTTTTTTTTTTTGGTCTTCCTATAATTTTGGGCGAAAAATCAGATTAAATTGAAGTGAAACGATGTTCATTCTGAGCTTTGTTCTTCTCAAATTTTTTGAGATTCCTGCCCCCCCCCTTTTCAAAATCCTGCGTACGCTACTGATTTTACGTACTTGTGAAAGGGTTGGACAATTTTGCTATTCAACTGTTTTCCAGATCTTAACAATTTAGTGCTTTCAAGTGATTCTAAAAATGAGCAAAATGTGGTCTAAATAGCGTTAAAATTGCTATTTCATTCCGAAAAGTCACGCTTTGCCCCAGACCCCTGTCCGTGATGCGCCTGAATTGCACCAGTTTTCTCAGCATGCCACTCAATTTTGCTATTAAAATTCAACTTTTGAACAAAAAAGTTAAAACTTTTGGTTCAAGCACCTCTTTTGCAAAATTATCGACCATTTGCCAAAAAACGGGTAGCGCGGTAAAACTCAGGAATATAACAGCACATTAAAAATTTGATACATGGTAGGGCCTACGCAGACACAAATTGTCAGAAAAATGGCAGCACCGTAGCTTTTTCGCTGTAGGAGGATGGATGCTGTAAAACAAGCATCTATTAACAATAGAAGCCTAAAACCCCGTCAAGCAAGGTTTTTGTGTTTTTATGGTGCTCAACCATGAGAGCGAGGCATAAAGTGTCTACGAAGAAAGACATTTTCGCCAACCACACGCCGAGATTTTGCTATTAAAATTCAACGTAAAAGTGAAGCCGAAACGCAGATAAGTGCAACTATCCACCGAAAAAATTTTCAAGCTGAAGCCACGCTTCGCGCAAGTTAAACGAATGTACCTGGCTAAACTTTGTGAAACTTCAAATTACGTCAAACAAACAAACAAGAAATAAGCCTGCGCAAACCCAAAATGAAACAATAGACTCGAGTTCGATTTCCGACTGCATACATGGCTTAAAATAGGGTCTTTTTTAATCCGATCGACCAAAGGTTAGATACCACCTCAATAGTAGACCTCTTCGGCAAATAAATAGAGTTGAGTATTCAGAATAAAAATAAAATGGTCAAATGTAAACGTTAATTGTGATTCCAGGGCAGTGGAACCAGTGGAAAAAACATGGCTCAGAAGCTCTCGTTCTTCACACCTATAGCTCCGGCTCCCGCTCCGAAGCTGCAATTTTTTTTAAGTTATGGCTTCAGCTCCGCATCATTGTCACATGCCAGTAGCAATAAAGTCGGAACGTTTTGTTTTGGTAGTTCATCTAGTGAAGTTAACTGTTGATAGATGCGCAACCAGAATTTTGCTAAGGGAAGGGACTTGAACCAGGCCCGGCGCCAGGATAGCGTGACTGGGGGACATAAAGAAATTTTGGGAGGGCACGAAAACTTTATTTATGTGAATGCTAGAGTGTGGATCAAACGAAAAACATGAAGACCAAAAATAAAAAAAAAGGTCTTCAGTTCAAAAATTTCCACAAATTCTGCCTTCCATCTCAAAAATTCTCAGGTGAAAACCAAAAAAAAATCCTCGTCCCAAAATATTTGCGAAGTTTTATCAAATTTGATGTGAGTTCACAAAAATTACAAAAAACACTCCTTGCTCACAAATTTTAAGGCAATAAGCACTATTTTGCGAGTCTTAGACCTTGATTTGCACTCCAGTAACCCCGAGCCTGTTAATTTCTTCGGGGCACAGTTCTCGCTTGGAGGGCCACAACTTTCGTTTGGGGGGGACACAAGCAGTCATTTGGAGGGGTACGGCTCCGGAATGTTTCCCCGTGGCGCCGGGCCTGGCTTGAACCCAATAGTAAAATTTGCCTGCGTTTCATAGATGGGGATTTGAGGGTGGAACCCCCAGCCGCTGGGCAACTTGTGTAATTAAAAAAAAGTCATTTTAACGCTATTTGGATCGTATTTGCATATTTGTTTGGCCATTTAAAAACCAATAGCTAAGATTTGGAAGTCCTTTGACAGTTAATTTTCTCAGCCTCATTAGCCATCACCCGTTTACAAGCTGGTATAGCCCAAAACATGTTTAAAGGCGTACATATTTGGGTTAAACTGTTTAAGCGGCTTTACTACGGCGGAGGCTCTATCTTCCTTACCCTATGCTGGTTGCGCCACTGATTGTTGACTTCCGATGTACATCCACACTGAAAAATGATATGGACAGACTGAAACAAATAATGTCAAATTTAGGTTTCAAACAATTATATGAGCGTTTTCTTGGCTTTGGCAAAGTTTCTCGTTTCAGAAAAGTCGGAGGTGGAGCTTGTATATTTTTTTGTTGCTCCGGCAAAAATACTCGACTCCGGCTCTGCAGCCCTTTTACAGCTGCTGTTTGATGATAAATGCATGACCATCATGCCCTGCTTATTAATCTTCTAATGGATAGTTTGTCTCTTTTTCTCTGTCGCAACTAATTTCAAGCTATGGAGATTCATTCAGTACCACACAGCACGACAAGCATCACGAAGCGTTGTTTACAGGCTTCACAAAAACAAATAAACGTCTTTCATCTTTTAAAGCAAAATAAGGCTCTACGGGGAAATCTCATGATTGCTATAATCGTTGCGCCCCTCCAGGTGAAACTTCAGCAAAGTAAAAATTGCACAAGTTTCTGTGTAAAATGCTATACGTTAAATATGTGTTGCCTTCATTTGTTTTCTTACCATGCCCTATAAAACTGCTAAAGCGAAAACTCAAAATTTTGGTTTAAAGAAAGCAATACAGCAAAGAAGTGGTTAGCTTGTCAATATTGATGCTGCATATTTATCCTCTTGCCAACGTACAGCATCAGATGCTAACTATTGGATGATCTGCACACTTTTCATTGTGATGACTACTTCGTGTTTGGAAGAATCCACATCTGTTTAGGGTTTCCGATGTTTTCGGCTTTCCTCAATTCGTGTAGACTGAATTTGCTGCTTGTTCGAAGCCTCCAAACAGAGATAATAGTCCTCGTGAAGCCTCTTATCCAACGATGCAACAACGTGACCAGGGTGCGGGTTGAACCCAGATCATGCGATCAGGGTCGTTGGAAAAACGACGCTTTTACACTCTTGTCCACGCTGCCGACAAATACATTGCTTGTAAAAATCAGTGATACAAATTGCTGTTCCGGCGGTTATAAAATTCGAAAAACTAAATGCGTAGCCTTTGCCGTCCGGGTTAGATTCTTGTAATTCAAAACAACTTGAATGCGCGTGAATTTAAGAGCAATTAAACGTGTTTCGAGTTCCATAACTGTGGGAAAATCAAGACAAATTTTCATTAGACGTGCTGGACTGTATCATCGATAAAGCGTGCAATGAGTTTGCGGTGCCCACGCACGCTTCTGTGATACCATTTGACCGTCTATCCAGTGGGTATTGTTGTGAGATTACTACGCCAATCATACACAATTTTATATTATTAGATGTACGAATCGAAACGCAATCACCAGATTAACGGAAAACCATAAATTAACAAAATACAAAACCCTACATCATATAAGTCTCTCGTTCTGTTTTAAGGTGCAGAAACAATGCTATAGATGGGATTTGAAATCCATGCTCATATAAACAACAGACAAAATATCTAATTTTGAAGTGGCAGTATTCCTGAGCATGCAACACGCAATACAGCTTTAACTAATAAAGACCTTCAGACGGTCGAAATTCAAATTTTGATTGCTTATCGCTTTCTCAAAACTATGCCAAAAGTACACAGTCAAAAACGATCACCATATGAGCTGTTAATTAATCATAAAAATGAGGTAACTCCAGAAGATACGTCAACTCTTATAGCAACAAGGTACACAACACGGAATGTTTATTCGTGGTTGTATAAAAACAATAAAGTGGGCTAATTCGCCAACCGAACGTACTCAAAAATTTTTGACATGCATCACTATATTTTCCTTCAACAGATAACCTACCCTCTATCATTTATTAATCATGAAGCACTCTATTCTATCATTTATTAAAGGATGGCCTGATGAAATAACAAACCGGGCAGAACAAATAAGATTCTTGCAAGCGTGGGTTTTTCAGAACCAAAACGCGAAGTTGCTGTGTACACAAGGGAGACAAAAATTACGGCTCACCTACCTTGCCCACTAAGAACTCATAAATTTGGATTAAAATTTTTAACAATTTACGAGTAGTACGATCCAAAAAGTCCCTATATGTCATAACGAAACCGCTCTTCCTTTAATCTTTAGCAAATCGATTCCAAATTTTGCTGGTGGCTTTTTGTTTCTACCGGTAGGCAGTAGCAGTTTATATGAACTTTTGGATTTCAATGTGATGTTTTCAAAAAGATACAATATCTCTAGCTAACTTTTGCATTTTCCACATAGCAATATACGATAATTAATTGTTTTTGCTTTGTGACATTGAACGACGATAATGTTACCACTTCGTGATATAATCTTTATCGTCCAAAAGTATAGTCATTATGTACTTCTGAGTAAATTGAATTGCATACGTATATCAATTTTTTAAATATTTAAATTGTGATACCGGTACAGGAAGTTCAATTAAAAATTTAAAATAGTGTAAATTAAAAAACCCACTACAGGCTGTTAATCCCGTCTCTTAGTGGGTTCGTCAGGTGGGGTGAAACTTACGAAAAAAGAAAAGTTTTTTTTTAATTTAATTATTTTTAATTGAACTTCCTGTACCGTTAACTAGCTGTAGCCCACGTCCACTGAGCAGTTTGGAAACTGGGAAGACAGTGTACAAGTTAAACTGTGATAGCCTATAATTTGTTGAAAACTTAGGACGCAAAAACAAAAAAAAACGGGATTCGGTTACCCCGTAGCCAGGCCCCTTACTTTCGTCGAATATAAACGTGATCGTACTTTTCCAAAAATGATAGCTTATTTTTGTTTCAAAAGAAATGAAAGTCGTTACAAATTTAATGCAAATATTTGCTATTCTCAAAATTACCAAGGAATAATATCAATATGCTCTATTACACCATTGTTTTTATCCAAATCGCTTTGGCTGAATGTAAATTTTTGGTCTTTGATGCTTGCAAATCGATTTTGGAAAATATGAATTAGAATCATTTTTTGTACAAAATCACTTCAAAACACATTTTGATAAATTTCATATTACTTTAACTTCAGCTGCATGTACTCTACCTTGATTAATGAAAGCAAGGACCGTGTTAACGCATTGGGGGAGGGACACAAACTTTTCGGTGGGGGGGAGCTAATAAAATGTAACTAATACAAAAACATTGCGTATTCGACTATAATTTGCTGAGCGTATACTGCTGTATGTATAATTTACTATAATTTTCAGAATTTTAGAGTAACTATGCTCGCTAAAAAAAACTCACTGTATTGATCTAGTAAGTAATTACAGAAAAATTAACCAATGTTTGGGGTTGACCTTCAAAGAGACCATTCTTCGGTTTTGTTTATAATGAGCAAGATGCAATATTGCGTTGCTCAGGTAAGATGTTGATTAGCCTTCTCTTCTATACCTTTGTACCAGTTAGTACAAATAACATGAATTATATGCCTCAGAATTTAGCCACGGTTACACTGGGCTTAAAATTGTGAGCCTACGAGCACATCTTTAGTTTATTTTACTGAAAGGCAGCTTGTATACTGGTAAGGCGATATACGCCGGGAGTACCGAATTTCGGTTTAAAACGAACCTAAAATGCGTTCTTTCGCTTACAATGTTGTGCTCAGTACAGACCGGGCTTTAAGCTTGTGAACATATTGAAAAAAGCGGAAATTTCACTTTCTTTGCGTTATTTTTTGTCCAACACACATGAAATATAAAATATTGTTCCGCTAAGAGTTTCGATTTTCAAAGCTATTAACTAAAAGCGATATTGGCTGTTTCATTTGAAGGATCAATGAATGATATTCTTCGCCAGAGGTCACCAAACTACGGCCCTCGGGCCGGATCAAAGTTGTAAACGGGCCAACTAGTTCAGGCCCGAACCCGAAAATATAAGCCCGAACCCGAAAACTAATTTGAAGCCCAAATTATGCCTGAAAAAGCTCGAAAGTTAAGTTAGGTCTGAAAATTTTGGCAACGTTGCCAAGTTATTTTGATTACATTTTTGTGCGCCTAAAACAAATAGTACGTCTCAGGCCCGAATTAAGCCCAAAATTTTTATCAACTTTGGGCCCGACCCCGGCCCGAACCCGACTCGAAAAACCCGGCCCGACTTACAACTCTGGGCCGGATCCGGCCCGCGAGTTAATTTTATCTGGCCTGCCACATGTAGCGGAAAATGAAGCTAACTATCTGTTACGGAAAAAAAGGTACCTAATTTGTCATAAATGACTGACGTTCTTGAGCCACACGCAATCTATTAATGATTCGGTTTCTTGTTATGACATAAAAAACTTGATTTCTTTTTTAATTGTTTCATTTGGGCTATATTTTCATTTTTAGGCAGACCATAGCAGCAGACTACGCAGCTTAAGCAGAATAATTGAGACAGTCCCAGTACCAAATAACTTATTTTTAGGTTGTGTTATAATACTATAAAAGAAAAGCAGTTTCTAAGTAGTGTTGGGTATTTGATGAAAAATGGGAAGAACAGCATTTTTGCTTTGAAAGAGTATAATCTTTGTCGGCACTATGACATCAAACTTCTGCTAAAATATCCGAATTGTCCAACCCTATACTCTTAATTTGGTAAACTGGAAACAGACGCGAGTAAAAAAGAAGAGCATTGCAGAAACAAGTTTGCTCTTGTCGCGAAGGTTTTTTGCGGTCACGGGTATTTGACTGATTCGATTGGACATATTTGTAGTACGAGGAAACGGTAAACAAAAAGTCACGCTGATTGGACAAATCGGCTTATTGTAGAACATAAATCGTGAACAAAAAAAGACAAAACTTCTTTGTCAAAATCGTTAGATCTTACGCCGCTTTGATTCGTTATTCGTTGAATTTGTGCATTTTTTTCAACATGCAACCTATTAGTTTAGTGTTTACCACATACCACGGGTAGTTTTTGGAATTCTGTTTTCTTTGCATTAGGCCTATGCAAATGAGAACAGCTCGGGCTAAGCTAGAAAAAGGTGGAAAATGTTTTTTTTTCCAAAAACACGATGTCCTGTAGCGCATCACAGCAGGATTTAGCTATTCCCTATCGATTTCCATCTCAGTTTTGCGATACCACCGCTGGGTTTGTTGTTGATTGTGTTCAATTTAAATCAAGGAGTATTCTAAATACTTGTGGACCTGTTCGCAATTCGCATCTAGCCGGCAGCCATTAATCTTGCAGTAATCCGGGCCTCAGAGAAAAAAATTTGGTGATCCCTGTTCTAGGCGTATAATTCATATCAAACAACATACAACAACATGATAAACTGATGATTTTTCATATTTGATAACAGCATAGGCCTGCATTCAGTAGCAACTAGCTTTGCGATAAAATTTTATTTAATCGATTTTATAATATCGCTCAAAAAAAAAAAAAAAAGCAAAACTCAGTTAAAAAACCGTTCAAGTTAGTGTTCTTACGGCTTGTGCTCCATAGATTTTTGACCATCTTTTACAGTTCACATCAAAATTCAAAACAATATAATGCATTTTGCATACACCTTAATGCTGATGGTCAACAATACAACATGGCTACTACAATTTGCTGGCAGGCACGTTACCACGGTAGGAGGGGGGCTTTTTATTTTTTCCCTCCCAAACAAATCTTACTTGGCCTTATTGTAAGGTAAGATTGAGCAAAAATACGCAGTAGAAATCGTTTATAGTCAGTTGCTTGACATTGACTGCATATGTATCATTCGCATTAGCATATTTTTCAGTTTTATTTTAATTATACCAGTCTCTGGTAGGCTACAAGCATGTCATTCATAGGTTAGATAGGCAGGGCACAAAAAAACTTTTCTTTCAACACCAATTAGAACAACTATTCGAGCAATTTCTTTTTTATTCCCGTTGACAGTTTGGTAGCGCATCAACGAAGCTTCATAAAAAGTTTAGCTGCTTCGATATTGGTAAAATATTAAATCTTAAACTATTGAAGCAAAATTTATATGCAGTATTACAGAAGTTGACTAGTCACCTATAGCTTCCAAAATATAAAAAAAGTTATTTTAATCTAACATGTTTGGAATTGGAAGCTGTACTTTTGAATAATATGTTGCTTAATTTTGCCAAATCTATTGCACCATCTCTAAGACAAGAATCAGAACTAGTTCACAGCAACCAAGCAGAAACTTGCTTTTTCAAGACAATTTCACAAACAGTAGCGTAGCCAGGGCGGGGACTAAAGCCTTTAATTATTATTGGCCAACCACCAAAACGGACATTAAGAAAAATACAACATTTTCAACGTTCCTGAGCTATATAGCCTTCAGCAGTGATATGGACTCGAATGTGGTTTAAAGCCGTTTTTGAAATATGAATAAAGACTTGGCAAATACGTAATTCGACCAAAAACGATCAAATTTGATTGCTTGTCAAAAAATACTCAAGGTAAGCTGAATCAAAAAATGTGTAATTATTTATTTATTTATTTTATTTTTTTGGGTGGGGGCTATTCGGAATTAGTCAAATCGATCACTTCTCTCAAATCTCGCTTCATTAGTCCCCCTCCAATTAACTTTCTTCGTAAAATGTTGACGAATTAGCCAAATTAGAATAAAACTTGTGAGCTTTTCGAATTACAGATTTGTTTTCATGGCTGGAATTAGGATGAATGAAACTTTCCAATTATCGATACCGCCAGCGCCGGCTTAGCTTATTTACGCAGCCAGTTTAACCATTCTTGACAGTGTTATTACATGCGGTGTTCACAATAATTAACCAAAATAGGCCTTAAATTAAGTTGATTTTGCAAAAAAAAAAGCAAAAATTCCTATAGCTGGGGCTACGCTCCCAAACCCCTTGCCTCCGCGGCCGGGGGCTTTACCCCAGAACCCCATTAGCCTCGGATTTTCATACAACCCAAACAGCCTCCGTAATTTAGTAAGACTGAAACTCTTCATAATGACAAAAAACAAATACGAAACTTCTGAAAATTGCATTAACATAACAAAATTATTGGTTTTAAAACCATGCAATCGTCAAGATGAGCGAAAATATATTTCCCTCCCAAGTTTCGAGTTTGCCCCTCCCCCAAAAATATCCGGCTGGCTACGTGCTTGCTTGCTGGTCTGGTAGCAATTCTTTTGCAGTCCTCAGTCCTTTTTTTCTATCATTACTAATATTTCAAGTTCAGTTTTACAATTCGCTTTGCGATAGTCTGGTAGTACTCGACTACACCCGATAAACAAACTCAACTCTAAGCTGAAAGAGATACTGCTCGAAATCGGCTTTTTTGAAGAAATGAGAACTACTTGAGGTAACAAAGAGGTGCTCGAAACCTTTTTAAAGAATTCCCTTTTTTTGCGAAAATGCGATTTAAACCGTTTGACTCCGCGCCATTGGCAACTCTGCATTAGAGATGGCAACAGCGCAGCGTACGTGGCCGCACGCTGTTGTTGGTGCACCGCGCCGCGCAGCGTGGCAACTAAAATCTGCATTACGTCACAGCGTCAGCGCAGCGCCGCGTACAGTAACTTTTTTGCATTTTTTTACAATTATTGCTGGTGATTTTCTCTTTATGAACTACAATGGTTAGTCTGGATGTAACGATTATATGAATTGAAGACAATGCATTCTACTAAAACAGTAAAAGGCGCCTTCGGATCAAGTTTGTTTTTTTAGAATTCGGAGCATCCTAGAATCGGCTATATTGGCTACAAGAAACTTAAGTTTTAATCAGCTGAACGTGCTTTTTGACATCAACAAAAGATTTTGGTTTTGGTAGGCTAGACTAGGAAAGGTTTAGAACGTTCGGTGAGAAAATGAAACAAAGGCAGACAAACGTAGAAGAAACAGGTTTGTGGGAAACAATCATCAGAGTAGAGGCACAAAACCAAGCCTAGCGACGCACCCACCCTGTACGCAGTAGGCTTATGATATTGGTACAAGCCCAAGGCAAGACAACAGTTTCTACTACGCATGCTCTTGCATTTCAAAGTGACAAAGTTGTTGTTGTTGTTGTAGCGCATATTTATTCTCCTGTCACCGGAGAGCGTCAGACGCTAAGTTGTTGGACGATCCGCACACTTTTCATTACCAGGATTACTTCGTGATTGGGGGAATCCGCACCAGCTTAGGAGTTTCCGATGATCCAATGTTCCTGTGGATTTCTTCGAATTCTTGTCCACTGAATTTGCTGCTTGTTCGAAGCCACCAAGCAGAGATAATCATCGTAAAGCGTCTTATCCAAGGACGCAACAACGTGACTAGGGTGCGGGTTGAACCCAGACCATTCGATCAGGGTCGTCGTAAAAATGACGCCTTTACCCATTCGGCCACGCTGCCGACAGTTAGTTCAGCGTAGCCTATTCGTCAACAGGTCATGGCATCAAGAATTAGGCTTTTGGTTCTATGTCTGTAGCCTATCTCAGATCTGGTAGACAGGTAGATCTATGTCGAAGAGTATCTGGTACAAAGACTAGGCTACACAAATTTCCAATGACAGAATAGCCTACGTAGTTGCAGAATTTATTCCACAATCAAACACACATGCAAACGGCAAAAGTATAATACATATAGGGTAGTTCATAGATGGGCAAGTTAATGCAAAACGTTAGCTTCGTTAACCACTAGTCCGTTAACAAACTTCACACCTCCGTTAACGTTAATCCGTTATTTTCAGCATTAATTAACGGAAGTTAATCCGTTAACATTTTGCGTATAATTTACATTTCTTTTTATTCACTCGCTTCTAGAACACGTATTGACGCTGTTGAGCTGATTGCAAGGAAAGATTTATTGCTATGATGATCTTTTTGTGTTTTGGAAGTTACCTTTTGCAGTCTAATCTAATTTCAAGATAAAAATAGGTTCAAATGCACAACGAAGCTGCGATCGAAAAATCTTTGCATAAAAAAACTCGTGCTAATACGCAACAAGTGTTACCAGTGCAAACTGGTTTGTACCGATGCGATGAATGAATGATGCAAGATATTAACGATTAAAACCTTAACGGAAGTTACTTTAGTCCGTTAACAGAACTTAACGGCAGTTAATTTAGTCCGTTAACATGAAAAAACTTTTTAACGGATTAACGAGTTAATGAAAAAGTTAGCTTCGTTATTAACGATTAACGGACTTGTGCCCACCTATGGGGTAGTTTCATACAAGCATAGAAGCTTGTGACAGCATGCAGAGCACGTGACACTTTAAGATTTCATTATTTGAGCTACTGGTTCAGGATTAGTACAGGAGTTTCATGGAATCATTAGGTAGACTGATAGATTGTTTTTAATTGCCTAAACATGGTGCAGAAAAACTGATAGAAAGCGTACACAAGGCAAGTTAAACCTGAAGGCCTATAATTGAAACGACTGATCTCACGTCGCATGTTTTTTAGTTTTTACTCGGCCATTTTCAAAGTTAACGAGTGCGAAGTTTCAGACTTATACTTATAACTCGATAATGGTTTGGTCTAGCTACATGAAATTTTGACAGCAGTTTGAGATTCATAAGTTATTTGTGTGTGCCAAATTTCAAGGCAATGAGTTCCGTAACTTCACTTCTTGAGGTTTAGGACGCGAAAACTACTTCAAAAGTTTGGCGTAAAAAGCGGTCTTATTCAAAAACGACTTAAGTATGGCAAAAATATTTCACATGATTATATGTCATAAGATACTCTTTATCCTTACCAACACTTTTAGCCGCATTGAGTTTTTTTTCTTTTTTTGCTTTCTAAATTTTGTGCACTCTTCTTCTTCTAAACCACACAACATCGATACCTAATTTTTGTGTAAATTTGATGAGCTGCAAATGCAATTTTGTCTCCTGAAATTTTTTGAGGCTTCTCCCCAGACCCCCCCAAAATGGGGCCCTAAAAAACTAATTTGTTCAATTGCTCAAGCTAGGGTGATAGTTTTTGTTTATATTGGTAGATATTTAAGCAACAAATAGTTTGACATAGTATGGAGGTACCATCCCCCCCCCAAGTGCCCCCAAATGGACACACCAAAAATTAGTTTTTTGAATGGCTTAAGCTAGGGCATTACTTTTTTTTTATCGGCAGATGTTTAAAAAACAAATTGTTCGACATGGTTTGAGAGAGCGACTCTTTTAAAAACTCTCCAAAATAATACCCCTAAAATCAATTTTTTTATATTTCGTAAGCTAGAGAGCTAATTTTTTTCTGAAGTTAGTGGAAATTTAAAGAACATTTAACTCGCGGTGCGGCGCGGTGCAACGTGAACTTAGTTGTGTTTGGATGCGGTGCGGTGCAGCATGCGGACAAGGTTTGCGGATGCAGTGCAGCATGCGGATGCATTTTTTGTTATCCGCGCTACCTCTAATCTGCATTTCGCAATTTTGTGACATCACAAAAGGCATGATTTTGCAAAATTTTTTGCTGATTAAGAAATGTTATTACCGACTGGTAGCAGTGAGCAAGCATGGTATGGAATGGAAAATGGAATGGAACGAAAATTTCGGTATGGAGTATGGAAGATGCCAGAATGGAATGGAATGGAAGATTTCAAGAATGGAATGGAATGGAAGATTTCAAGAATGGAATGAAAGACAATCTTCCATACTTCCATACCAATTCCAAACTAGATTCCGTTCATTGCATTTACAAAAAAAATATATGCTGATGTCGGGAAGTGATCATACTAAGTACATTGCAATTTGCAGCATTGATGACGACTTTGACAGGTTTAACTTTTTTTTATTTTGAGATTGACAATTTGACAAGTCATAATTTTTTTTTCATTTTCAAAAAAATCCGTATTTGCTATTTCATGCCGTTTCAGCTTAATTTTATTTACATTTTTAGTTTTTAAGCTTATAGTAATTCCAGATTTTTTGTAGTGGTAAAGCTTGGTGTTTTTCTTACGATAAATAATCTTCAGCAGTTTGGTTATGCCAAATTTTAAAGTTGATGTGAGAGCAAACTTGAACGGTAAATAATCATTAAACGTTAGGCGTAGCCAGGGGGCCCGGCCTTCCCCCTCCAATTGAAATGCTATTAACGATACAAATGATGACACAAAGCCTATTGTTTGTTCAGTTTCAGTTTCTTTCAGAAGTTTTCGAGTGCAACAGTACACGCGTACAACAGCAATTAGCAATAATATTGATATTACTTCGGTAAAGTGGAAATTTTATTTAGCCAAATAATAGCAATAAACAGCAAGAATAAAGTCATTCTAGGGATTTATTTACAATTAAAATACAAACGTTTTCGCCTTTCATCAGGCCTCTTCAGGTATTTGTTAAATTATACCCATGTTAACTTCAGACTAACTGGAAAAAATGAAACACAAAAAATCAAGCGATATTGATATTGACGACCAGGCGGCTCGGGCCTCCTCAATTTAATTTTGTGCCTACCAATTTAAATGTACAAGCCGGGAGAAATTCAGTTTTTTGTTCGAAAAGGTGCAATTACAGGCCCTTATCTACCTCCTCAATTTAATTTTGTGCCTACCAATTTAAATGTACAAGCCAGGAGAAATTCAGTTTTTTGTTCGAAAAGGAGCAATTACAGGCCCTTATCTACCTTTTTTACGCAATAATATGTTTTAGGCTCCAAGCTAACTTTTATATTGCAATGACATGATTAGCAACCATCCATTGCATCTAATGTACCAACTTTAAATAACTTTAAAACCCACCTCTACCACCTACCAACTTTAAATAACAATCCACCTCCACCTCGACAGTTTTCAGGCGACAAAATACGCTGTGCTTTTGAAAAAACTAGTTAGAGAAAATGCTTATTGAACAAATTATTGAATTTGAATCGAGGGTGCGAGGGTCCCTGGTCGTACATATATTCCTAAAATTGGTTATTTTTATGACGAAACAAAAATCTCCAAGGTAAATCTTCGAGTGAATTATTTAATGCTAAAAATGTTGCACAAGGCAATGTACCTTGCTTCCCCTAACCTGAGCCGAATCACAAAATTTAACTCCAAAATGCAAAATTTTAAACGTGTCTTGGACTTGACCTGAAGTAAAGAAAAGAATTTTTTCAGTTGGCTTTTAAATCTCAAAAATTTGGTTTTTCAAATAACTCTGAAAACGTGCGAAATGTGATCCAAATGGTATTAAAATAGGTATTTTTTTCCAAAAAATTACAAAAAATTGCCTACGCCCCCACACCCCATAGCCTCTGGTGGCTGGGGGCTTTGCCCCTAGGCCCCGTCTGTGATTTGCTTGAGTTACATTAGTTTGCCCACCACGTCTCCCAATTTCGATATATTAGTAAAACTTTTTAACATGCGTTTCTAGTCCTTCCCCTTTAGCAAAATCCTAGTAGCAGGCCAAACCAGACCCCCCAACATCTGATCTTTTATTCTTTGTCCCGTAACAAGTCTGTTTGAAAATTTCTGATGACGTCATTGCATGTGATTTGCGGTTTGGCCCTTCACCCAATCCAAAATCCTGGCCACGCCTATGCACCAAACCATGTGCAATGTGCATACAAGATACCCGTTGTTGCATCTTTGCATTGTTACGCGCATCTTCACTAGCGGTTGCTTACAACATTGCAAACGTCCAAAATATACGTTGCATTGCTTTCGGTCAAAAAGTGTTTTGGTATGAAAGAATGGAATGGAATATGGAAGAAAACTTTTGCATGGAGTGAAATATAAAATGGAAGATTTATAGAATATGGAAATATCATGTTCCATTCCATTCCATACCATGCCCTGGCAGTGAGAAGCCTGACTAAACCTGAAAACTTGGCTACTGCTGCTGGTACCGGTACCTGCTGTAGAGCTAGGCTACCAGTATTGATCTACAGTATGTTTTTTGCTTTCAAATTTTATAATTTTACGCCTTCGACGTGAAAAACAATAATAATAATAATAACAAAGATATCATTTATAGGCTAAAAACATCATCAATAACTGGTCTAACTTTGATACAGTAGTGATGTAATGTCACTGAGAAGTTTAGTTGGGATGGAAATTGCTGGCTAAAGCAGAACCCTGGGCTACTACCTTCCTCATCGAACATTGCGTTTCTTAGTCTGCTAGACATTTTGCAAAATCATACCTTTTGTGATATCACAAAATTGCGAAATGCAACGTTGCCAATGGTACGAGTCAAACAAATTAAATTGTATTTTTGCGAATAAGAGAATTGTGGAAAAAGGTTTGGGGAACCTTTTTTTTACCTCAAGTAGTTATCATTTCTTCCACAAAACCAATTTCGAACAGTATCTCTTTAACTTACCTTAAAAATGTATAGAAAAATTTTAAGCGATCAAATATTTTATCTTTTTCTCTCTTTGCCTTTCCAATCTTGTAAAATAGCACTTCGATTAGGCATTTTGCTTTTTGGTAGTCTTTGCTACTGGTCAGACACGCAACCAAGATTTTACTGAGGAGATGGGCTTGAACCAAAAGTCAAAACTTTTTTGTTAGAAAACTGTCTTATTTGGACGGCGCTGCTGAGCAAACTTGTGCTACTCAAGTGTATGACAGACGGGGACACTCAAGTGTATCCCAGCCGCTATAGGCCATGGGGACTTCGCCCCATCCGCTGGGCAATTTCTGTGATTTTTTCAGAAAAAAATATCCATTTTAACACTATCCGATCACCTTTTGCACGTTTTTGGAGCAATGTTAAAGAACTAAATTGCCAAAACTTGGAAGGCATTTGAAAAAATTAAGTTGCCCAGCTCCTTCAGCCTCCCTTACTTACAGGTCAAGTCCAAAACACGTTTAAACGCTTGTATTTCGGGTTAAGTTTTTTTAAGTGACTTGGCTAAGGGGGGGGGAGGCTGAAGCCTCCTTAGCACCCCCTTCCTGGTTGCGCCACTGCTACCGGTACGTATTTCTCGGTAAGCTTTGTGATTTTCATTTATTATCTTCTGCTGCAGTTGATTCGAACTGTTCTTACAAGTCAACAACTTTAATTACACTGTTATACATGGTGTGAAGAGAGCTTTTGCAAAAGCGAAAATTTTGCCAATTGGACGCATGCCAAAAGCACTCGCATTCTATAATCACAGCAATAACGATAAAGCATATGAATAGCCGTAACTTTTAACATTCTAGAATTCAGTACATTTGAAACCGACATAATTTCTGCATGAGAATTTTAAAAAATAATTAACTCAAAACTACGTAATGACTTTTTGTTCTGTAGCATGAGTTATGACATGGACTGACAATACGGTAAGCTCTGAGCTTGGACGCAAGTTTCACAAAACTGAAAAATTTTAAACCGACTCTCTGTTGTCAACAAAAACAAATTCTCTACGCGCACGATCAGTTTACTGAGGGCATAAAAAAGTCACTAGCGACCTTGACATCACTGTACTGTTATAATGAATGTCAGTAAAATTGAATCTAGTGTAAATATACTTTTTATAAAAACAATTTTATTAGAACACGAGGCTCAATTTTGCTAAAAATTTAAGAACAAACTAAGAACAATGAAAACTAATTTAAGAACACGGGATAACACAACGCGTTTGCAAGTAAATCAGCAGAGTTTTCTCGGCCTTTTTTATTTTGCTATTGTTGGTTTGTCTAACACTAACCATGATCAGTAACAAAAAAACAACTTTCAACAAAACAAGAATGAATTTGTGTCATTTCATTCTCGAAAAAGGTTAAGAACAAATTTAGAACAAACGAAGCAGAACATTCTTGAAAATTCTTGAACAGCCAGCATCAACTCAAAATTTACTAGTTCATGTAACAAAAGAATGTATACTCTAGTTACAGAAAGCAGTGGTTTCTTTAATTGCTAGCTCTTACTCTTCCAACATCCAATAATATTTTTGCTTCAAAATGTTGTTTTAGCATCTGCTTGCCTAAGATTAAAAAGTTTATAGATTAAAAAAAAGTACAAAAACATCATCATTTTCCGATGAAGGGTGGCCAATATTTGCACAAACAATACAGTATACTCTGAGTTATGCTCTGACTGCAATTTTCTTATTTCATTTCATCTTGTAAACATCCGCTTCTATATTATATAGCTCACTAACTCCCTGCTCCACCCTTATAGCCTCACAGTTAACTAAGAAACAGGTATGGAAATGGTGTGCAACTGATTACAAAAACTGGCTGTCGCTTAAAAATTCTGCATTCTATTTACCCAATTGTATTTTCTTTTGGTAGATTTATGGCTTGCATTTTTTAAACAGTTTTTTTTTTTTTTTGAAAGAAAATGTAAATTTTGGTTTCAAGTGACTGTATAGTCTATTATTACAGCTGAGTTGCTTCAAAATCGAGTTTTTCATTTTTTATGAATCTCACTTGAAATATTTGCCTGGGCACTCCCTTCTTCATATACAAAGATTCTATTGCAATTATAACTAAGCTTTTTTTGCTAATCAATTTTCATTATACACCTTTGTTTAAATAATTTTTGTTAAGAGGCTGATTTGTATGCTCAGATAACTCATGCTATCAATTTTTCACACAGAAATCTCCAGGATATCGCTTGCTGCAAGCTGAGCCTCTTCGTATATGCGCAAAATTACTCGTTATAAAGCAGCAAAATCTCTAATCAAATTTGTCTTTACTAAACAAAAAATTTGCTCAAGGTAAATTTAATGTATACCACACATTGCTCTCTCTCTCTTTGTTTTGCTGAAGTTCATTCTGTGCGTAGTCTTTATTTTATTACTCAACTTGAAAAATACCAAAGAAGTTGAACGGCAATCTCACCAGTAATTAATTAAAGCTAAAATTATTATCTGTTTTGATAAGTATCTTTACATAAAATGCTGCTAAATGGCAAAATATTTTCGGTATTAGCATTCTCCGCGTAATCTTTGGTACCGGTAACAGAAAATGCTGAACCTTGCCTCTCAGAACATACATATGCACTATACAGCAACTGTCGCATATAATTTGAGAACCAACCTATACGGTAGTCAGATAGTTCTTACCAAGACTTAAAACACAGAATTTGACAAAACTGATCATGGTGGGGTTTTCTTGAGATAAAAATGTTTGAAACATGATTTTTTAAAGAAAAACCGTAAAATGTTTTCCTTCCGTAAGATCCAAAAATAAAACCAAACATATTGTGAATAAATTCATAGTTTTTTCAGAGTTTTTTTAAACTTGACACCTAAATGGTTTTATAACTGTAACTGCTGCGCGTTCAACAAAACAACAGCCTCCAAATGCCGGAATTTTTTATACCGGTAATTATGACTCGACTCAGAACCGAACTTAGTCTGCCTGTTTGTACGTCGAATGCTGTAATCTTGATAAAACTCAGAGCAAGTATATCCTTCTGCAATGATCGTTTTGTGATGTACGTAAAAATGAGCTAGCAATAAGATAAAAACTGAATGAACGCTTCTAATTTTTTTCGTTGCCTCGACTTTTTTGCTAATTTTTTTACTACCCACTATTTTTCTCACTTTCACGACCTCAAGCGGCCATACTTCACTCAAATATACATAAATTTTGTGGGTACGAAATCAAACTAAAAAAAACTCAAACGATTTGCCGAACTTCAGCATCTTCAAAACCTTTTTTTGAATTGGAACGTAATTCGAAAAATTGGTAGTCAAGTTTGAGTCTTCTTACATATCAAAAAATCATGAAATCTGCACGAAAGAAGACAAAAAAGAATATTTTGGTTTTTATTATTTCTAACTAACATTATCAATAACTAAATTTAATCCAGTTTGCGTAGTGAGTACAATATTTTTTGAAGGCATTACTTCACCAGAAATTTTTATCTACTTTTTTATTAATTCTGGCCCAAATCTAACCAAAACTCAAATTCTTACAAAGCTAAACTACAATTCTAACCCTACCCACGCATTTTTCGTTTGCTTTTTTAAGGGTCAAAATTAGGGTTTGAGTTTGCGTTTAACACAGAGTTTGAGTTAGAGCTAACCCAAACTCGAACTCAAATCTTTATTTTAATTCTTAAAAAAGCAAATGAAAAATGCGCTTTCTCATTCTTGTTTTACGCTCTCGAATTTTCCATGAAATGGCTACTCTCAATTTTTTCATGCAAACTGGTTTTGATAGTTGGCTTTTGAATAAAATTTGAACTGGAACTTAAAACTCGAGCTTTGAAAAGTCAAAATAATGAATTGAACTTCTTTAAAACTAGCCAAATTTGAACTTGAACTTGAACCCGCGTAAAAAATCAAACAGTTCGCATTCTAACTCATCGATTTTAATGTAAGCAAATTCGACCGCATGTTATGAGATTTAACTCTTTTTTATTCAATTTTTTTCTGTGGAAAAGGCGCTGAGCACGCTACATACTCTTATTTAAATAACAGCAAGAGCCACTGCCGAGAGGTGTTTAGAATCTGAGGTGCGTTTGTCAGCGTATTTTGCTCGTGGTTGAAATGTTTGTTGAAAATTAACTCATCCTATCGGCTTCAAAGACTCATTCACGAAAAAACTTCAAACTTGGACTAACTTTACGCAACTCTTTAACCTAACAAAAAAACTACTTCATAAGTTTAAATTTGTTTGCTTTAACCACACAGTTTTCATTTTTTGATGGGCATTAATTTTTTTGTTTGCCCATTTCAGGTTTCACGTTCATTTGGACGGGCGCGCATAGTTAGTTCGTGGTGGTGGAAATTTTTCATTTGTGTAATTTACGGATTTTTTGATTAAAAAGTAAAAAAGGAGGAAAATAGATGAATTTAGAGAGTTGGGGAACTACGCCCACGATTGATGAAGTTTGGATTTGGCTCGAAACTCATCCAATAGCGTGCTATACTTTCAACTCGCAAAAAGCTAGCAAATTTCTGGCAGATTTTTTGGCTAAAAAACACAAAAAATATAGTTGAAACTTAAAAGAGTCATTCAAACTCCTGCAAAAATTACAGACATGTAGTGTTTAGTCATGGATTGTTCGTCAAGAATTCATCTTTTACCGGTTGGTAAGGTTAAGGGCCTGTCATCATGAAAAAAAGAAAAAATACGGTAAATATTATGTCAATGTTGAATTGCGTTTTAGTATTTCACTTTAGCTTTGTTACGCTATAAGCAAATTTTATGCAAACAAATAAGTCCCTTCGTATTTGCTAAGTATCATCGAAATCAATAATATTACCTTTGCTCGAACCAAGAAGCAGAAAACAAAAAAAAATTACTGCAATTTCAACAAGATATGAATTATACCAACTGAAATTTATTGCAGTCAAATTCATAAACTTTCAAAACTATACTATTTCCTTTCATGTGATCTTCAATAACGGGTAAGAAAGTTATGTATTATTGTACCACAAGCATAAAAAGGATTTTCAAGCAAAGTAAAATTTTAAATTATTTATATTAAATTATAAATTATTATTAAATACTTATACAATATAGAACTACAATCCATAACATTAGTAAACAATAACAAAAATAAAAGCCAGCTGTAAAAATGGCAGATTCATTTATTTACAAAGCAAAGCACCTAACTATAGCACTAAAATTTAAAATGAATTTCAAAATGAAATCAGAAAGCAATTTCATTGACTCAAATCGAGCATAGCGCATGAAATCCCAAATCAAAGTAAGAGTATTTGCAACGTTTTCAAATTCACTTTGTAAAAAGTTTAAAAGGTTTGGTGAATACAGCAATAGCTAATTGCGTTTTATTGCAGATAAAAGTGAAAAAATTGAACAGTATGAAACAAAATGGGTATTAAACAGGCACTACTAACGAATTTTACGATGTTTTATCATTAAATTGTATCATGAAAATATTTTTGATTTCAGACATTTTTGTAATTGCCATAACATTACGATAAACACATGTAAAAAACATGAATTTGCATTTAAAAAGCGGCGCTATGTGAATAAGCTTGAGACTTTTCCCCTTATAATCCTATTGCATTTTCAAAATCATCGTAGGTTGAGGTTGAGTGTACTTATTTTGAGATGGAAATCATAGATTGTTTCCAAATTACACAAATAGGTAATGGATGCTAAAGATTGAAACACACCGAGGCTAATTTCAATTTTTCTGCTTTAAGTGACATTCATGGTGAGTTTTTTACAGTTGACTAAAAAGTCTGAAAAAGTCTAAAATGCATTCTTACCAAATTTGAACTTTATGCGTCTTCCCGTTTTTAAAATATTACAGTTCAAAAGTTACAGTTTTTCTCTTACTTTAGTTTTGTGACCGAACATTAATTTTTGAAAAGCTGGCTTACATTTGCTTCAAAGGCAGCTTATTTACAATTCTAACTTTTTAGTTTGTCTTGACAACAACTCTGCCACAAAACACTTACTGAGAATTGGAAACATGCCTTAACTCTTTAAAATTTTGTTTTTAATTGGCAACTCTGAAACAATTTCTTAGAGAAAAAAGCCTTTCTTAGAGGTTGTCTAAACTGCAATAACTCGGTAAAGGAAGGTCGTGCAAAGCTCAAATTTGGTGAAGTTACTCTTAAGGTCTGTCAAAATATTTTGAGAAAAAAAACAACGAAAAAAACTTCCGACCTAAATGTCCTTTAAAACCTACAAATTACGAATAGGACCATATTTCAAAAAAACAAGCGGCGAAATGCAGTTTCAAAAAGATGGAGAAAGGGGCGGTAACAGAGGCCAAAGTGGTCCAAGCACTGTGACCAAAATATTCGTTCGCATAAAAGTACACACTAAAGACAGTGCCGTGAGAAAGCGATAAGAATACATACAAACAGGTGTTGCACATAACCAAAAAGACCATTATATCACGGAGTATGATGCGGATTCTTGTCGGCTGAGGCGGATTCGAGCTTTTGCTGTCCAAATCATAACTGCTCCAAGTGCTCTTTGAAACACTAATGTTTTCTTGTTGTTGCTGATTCAGAATCATCGCAGGAGGGTCAGGCATCGGAGACTCCTCTTTGATTTCAGCTGCAGGATTAGAAATTCCTCCGGAATGAGTCGGTCTATTTACGTCGGCCAGTGACGTTACGGTTCTTTGCGTTTCAGCAACGTTTTTTTGGGCTGTCTAAGACAATAAAACTTAAAGTTAACAATCAATCTCTGAAGCTGAATTAACTATTTACCTTTTCCAAGAACTAGTTCTAAAGATTTTTCTCTATTTCGATGTTTAGTCACAAAAATTTTTAGATGAAGTTTCACAAAACGTTCTAAAAGAATTAATTCCGATCTTAAATGCGCTCTTACTTGTGTGGGATTAGTGGTGCTGTTTTGAAATCCATACTCATTTTTTAATCGTTTTCTTTTCTCTTCTTTGCTGGCCAATCTACAACCCAAGAAGTTACGAAATTAAAAAAAAAAAAATCAGTGTTGAAAATCAGCCATAGTATATTGATATCTACTTTCGAAATTCGAAGACACCAAATCAAACCCAGTCTTTCATTGTACTCGCTGTATTCCGCCGAAGCGTGCAACGAATTTTCGAGGCCCATCTTTACGTCACTGCGCATGTGGGCAACACAGCTCCTTTCGAAGAAATGCCGCAGCGGTGGCAAGGCGTTAAAAGGTACATTACAAAAGCAGTCGAACAAACATCAAAATTCACAGAAGACATTACTTAAAGCAGACAAAAAGATTATCAGTTACATTCCAACGACAGCTGTAAACTAGTTTTGTCTAGGTAATATTTGTCATTTTGGCCCAGCTAGCCTAACTGACGAGCCTTGATATTAGGCAAAACAGCTCTCTTAGGCATACAACTGATAATTCTTTTTTTTTTGTCTGCTTTAAGTTATGTCTTCTGCGACTTTTGATGTTTGTTCGACTGCTTTCGTAATGTACCTAATTTAAATAGTGTTCCTTTTCAATTTTGTTTTGATACGTGATAACTGCACCCCACTCAGCTTGGATGGATTTCCTAATGCAACAACGTTGTTGTCCCTTTTTTCTGAAAATAATACTTCTCTCAAAATGCGAAATATGTGTTGTTTTTTGTAAAATTTTGTCCATTGAAGTGATTCGCTAAAATAAACATTTTTATTTGTTGTTCATAAAGTTCAAAGACTAACCTTAACAAATTAAAAATATGGTTTCTGTCTCTCTTTCATAGCTTAAAAGATATTGTATACAAGGCAAAAGACTGTAATTATCTGAAACGAAGCTGCCGAAATATCTCAAACAACGGGGCCAAGTAGATAAGATTCAAGTATTGAATATTGATATCAATTTGTGAATACTTACGTGTCATTTAAAGTTCCAGGTTCTTTGTTTAATCCATGAACCGCAAAAAGAACCTAAAACACAAAACACCGAAACGTTTTTAGCAAAATTTAAGCAACATTGGCATTGAAGCAAATTTAATTATTCAAATTATTTAGGAAAAAATCTGCAAATATATATACGGTACGAACATTATCTATCTATGTGAAAACCACCAAAGCAAACACGAAGTTTATATTTCCTTAAGCTTACAGCATGTGATTGTTTGTTCGGCGTACCTGAACAATGCTCACAATTACACCAGCCAGTGCTGAAAATAAAGAAACAACCCATCTGTTGGCTTTGGTATCTTCAGGCTCTACAATTAGCCCCAACGCGGAGAAGATTCCAACGAGAAGTGGACCCACGACACAGATAAAGAGCAAAACGATATCAAGAGTAACCCGGTAGTTGTGTCGCTTCAATTTGGCGAGGGAATAAACATAGAAGCCAAGGCAGCACGCGATCAGGACTGCAATGTTGAAAGCAAGCTGAAACATAAAATAAAAACTGTAAGTTCTCGTTGGTTTGGTGGTCTTCAGAAGCAACCCTTAGATCTATATAGCTGATAAATGATCTAACCTTCACAATTGGTAGAAACAACTCATAACCAAGTATTCAATCACTTGGGCTTTACCGATCGCAACGAAGTTTATTTTTGTGATGTTTTGTTTTGGTGTGTTTTGACTTAAAATGTTTTACTTTTTGCCTTTATTCGACTACTACTTCAAAATTCTGTTTTAAGTAGGAGCAGGACCGAACCTCCTGAAATAAATTTTAACTTGATTGCTGACATCTGAAGGCAATCTGACTGCAACTATTACTAGACTGACTCATAGGCGTAGCCAGAATTTTTGATTGGGAGGTCCAAACCACAAATCACATGCAACGACGTCATCAGAAACTTCGAAAAATGAATTTTTTGTGGGGGCAAAGATATCGTGGAATTGAAAATCAGAAGCCGTGGCCAGGTGTTGGCACGTAACTAGGAACTCGTTTAAGGGAGAGGGCTTAAACCTACAGTTAAAATTCGAAAATGTCTAAATTGGGAGACGTGTTTGAGTAAAGAAGTGTACTGTAGTTCAAACGCATCACGGACGGGCGTCTGGGGGCGAAGCCCCCAGCCGTTGGGCAATTTTTTGTAATTTTTTGGAAAAAAAAACTGTTTTAACACCATTGGATCATATTTCGCACGTATTCAGAGTCATTTGAAAGTACTAAATTTTTAACATTTGAAAGCCAATTGAAAAAATTATGTTGTTCAGTCTTTTTTTTTTTGTTTGCAATGTAAGTCCAAAACACGTTTAAAATCTAGTAATTTGGGGTTAATCTTTCTAAGTGATTTGGCCCAGGCAGGGGGAAGTAAATTACATTGCCTCCTGCAACACTGTAGCAGCAAACAACAATCCAGTCGAAGATTTTCCTCAGAGATTATTGTTTTGTCATAAAAACAACCAGTTATAGGTATACATACTCTTATATGACCAGGGGGCCCAGAGCAGAGATGGAACCGGTCAGGATTTTCTCGACCCGACCCGACCGGTAAATTTCAAAATCATCGCCGGTCGACCGGTTTTTTTACGGAAGGTTTTTCTTCATTATTCAATATATTTAATAAAAAATTTTCAAATGGGGGGGCATGGATGATGTGTTAAAATTTGTGACTTTAGACGGGGGTCTCAGAAAAAAAGCATAAAGATTTTTGCGTTTTTTGCAAAAATGACTCAATTTTAAGAACTTTTTTGGTTAAGTTTTGGTTTGAAAGACCTGTTTTGAGCAGCGTACAACGTGCACAAAATAAGCATAAAAAGCACTGGAAAGCACAAGCTAAATTATTAGGCGTTCTTTCTAATGATATTTTGCGAAAGGCCAAGAATGAAGTTACAATATTTTAGTTATTGGTGACAGACTATTTGCAATTTGCCGAGCAGCAAACAATAAACTTTTTTTCGGCAGTGCTGCCTTTGCAGTTGCAAAAAGATAAATGAGAAAAAAACAACAGCAGAAGATAGGTAACAGTAAAAACTTATGAACATCACAATACTTGTACTATTATACCCAAAAACATTAAAATGATGGAGCAATGACATTATATAATATTGAAAATTATGTCACTAACAGCGTGAAAAAAAGGAATATTGAAAAATTATGTCACTAACAGCGTGAGAAAAAGAATACTGAAAAATTATGTCACTTACAGTGTGAAAAAAATTAATAATATTTATTACAACTAGGCTGCTTCACTAACAGTTTGAGAAAGTATGAAAAGGATCTATTGCAACACATTATGTACCGGAAAAGGTTTTTAGCTCCACAGAGATTTATATTAATTGTTCCGTCCGTATATAAATCGCTGTGGAGCTAAAAACATTTTCTAGTACATAATGTGTTGCAATAGATTAGATTCTTTTCATACTTTCTCAAACTGCTAGTGAAGCAGCCTAGCTGTTATGAATATTTTTTTTCACGCTGTTAGTGACATAATTTTTCAATATTCCTTTTTTTCACGCTGTTAGTGACATAATTTTCAATATTATATAATGTCCTTGCTCCATCATTTTAATGTTTTTGGGTATAATGATACAGGTATTGTGATGTTTGTGTGTTTTTACTGTTACCTATCTTCTGCTGTTGTTTTTTTCTCATTTATCTTTTTGCAACTGCAAAGGCAGCACTGCCAAAAATTGTTCTGAAGAAGTTTCCCGGTTTGGGAAGCAAAACGTCAAACCAATAAATAAACTCATCGGTAGTACTAAGTGGTTATGAATAACTATCCCGATGAACGCAACGCGTCCGTTATTTTCATTAAAAACACTAAGCTGTTATGACATTGGCTAGAAAACATTCAAAATATAATGTGCTCCAGCAGTTTGTAGAAATGCTGCTACTTCAGAACAAGCCATGACTAGTTAGATATAGAAAAATAAGAGCTATGTCTTTCTTGCCTTTTAGAGTGTGGTAAATTTAAGTTGAAAAAAGCTTTTCAAAGCTGCAAGATACCAAAAAAGCTGAAATCTGCGCCACTTCTACTCTTAAGCTGATTAAAATGATGCTAAAATGCTAGGTAGCACAAGCCTCTTCCTCATGCATGCTTTATTAGAATCTGACTACGCGATTTTAACGTATACTTTGCACTTTTTTGCTTTGTGCCGTGGCCCAAAGTCGGGATGCATGGCACAGTACTCCCATCCTAAATACGTCCCTGGATGTGCATGTCTTAATGGTCACAGCATATTAGTCACAGCTTGAAACCATTCAACAAGTGTTATCGAAAGATGTGATTTGTTAATACTGTTTTTTTTATAAAAAGTTTTATTTGTGATAAAATATTTAAGTATATTTCGGTTGGTGCTTAGATGTCTTTTAGTAGCCAGAAAGGAGAATTTGACCGGTTTTTCAGCCGGCTTGACCGGCCGGTCGAAGAATCTCGACCCGACCGGCAACCTGACCGGCCGGTCGACCCGACCGGTTTCCATCTCTGGCCCAGAGGCCCTCTCAATTCAAAAATTTGTTCAATAGGCATTCCTCTTACTGAAGCTGATTTTTTTCAAAAGTATTTTGTTGCATAAAAACTGGCGAGGTGGAGGAGAATTGTTATTGAAAAATGTACAATAGATAGTAACGCCTACAAACCATGTTATTGCCTTAGCCGGATTTAACGCCAGTTGGGCCCATGGCACTTTGGGTTTTTCGCAATATTTTCCTGCCAAATACAAATTAAGACCAAAAAAAAAGGTTTATTTGAGCGCGGAGCCCCTGGCACTGTGTCATATGTTATATGTTAAATCCATCCCTGGTTACTGCATTACGTTCATGAAAAGGTTAGATGAGGGCCTCAGTTACCAACGTATAGGATAAACACTCTCAATTTCACTCAGGTTATACGTTTAAATTGGTTGGCCATAATTAAATTGAAGGGGCCCAGGCCCCCTGGATTAATATTATTGCTGGAGGCCCATTTAAATATTATTTTAGGGGGCATTTTTAAATTGGTTAGCAAATATTACATTCAATGGGCCCGGGCCTCCTGAATCAATATTATTTGTTGGGGGCCCATTTAAATGTTACTGTAGGGGGCCCATTTAAATTGGTTGGCAAAAATTAAATTGAGGGGGCCCGGGCCCCTAGGATCAATATTATTGTTAATTACTGTTGTACGCGTGTACTGTTGTGCGCGAAGAAGCGAAAAGAAACTGAAACTGAAGAAACAATAGTCTTTTTTGTGATATTTTTTTTTATCATTGGTAGCATTTTAATTGGCCCCCTGGCTACGCCTATGGACTGACTCTGACTGGCTGTTGTGCAATCGACTGGTAAGCTGAACATCTGAATCAATTAACTAGTTGTTTTTCTGCTAAGACAAAGCAATTGTGATTTTATCACATCATAGATAAAATTGCAACGCAGCAGCAGAGACATATAGGTACAGCGAGCGTATTTTCAGTATCTTAAATTTACAATACGCTTTAATTTTGTTCTAAATATTGCAAAAAATACTAGCACTGATCGACAATACCAACTTTTAAAGTAGTAGTAGTAAAGTAAAATGTGGGGCCCCCATTTTGGCGGGCCCCCCCCCCCCCCGACCGTGGGGTTCGGGGCTGCCTTGACACGGCCTTGTCTATGGTGCATTCTCACTTATTGTACGGTCTAGTTGTTTGGGGATCAACTTTTCCTTCTTACTTAAAAGAATAACAAACTCAATACAAAATAAAGCTGCCAAGCTAATTGGTGGGGGAAATTATCTAGTAGAGCAACGCCTTATTATTCGAAATTGAACATTTTGAAACTTCCAAATTTATATAAACTTGAAACTGCTAAATTTGTTTTGTAGATTTATGTACAATACCCTTTCTGACTTTTTTGTTAAGGCTAGTGAAATCTCTGGTCGTACAACAAGATCTTCGAGCAACCGTCACAGTCTTTATATTCCTCGCTATAACACCAACAGATTACAACAAAGTATCAAATATCAAGGAGTAAAAATATGGAACTCTATACTCCTTAATGTTCAAAACCTCCCATTCTCTACTTAAAAAAAAAATACAAAACTCATTTAATGCGAACATATGAAGAAAAATAATTTAATTTACGTAATATTTATAATTGCCAGTTTTTTGTTTTACCTGGTTGCGAATCAGTTTAATTATTAGTGGATATGTTATTCTCAAACTAAACGGGTGGCTGCTTGACTCGATGACCGATAGGAGGTCCCTTCGCAGCTTCTCAGTCCCCATTCGCTTCATTATACAGTACAACTGACTAGATTGCGTTTTGTTTTTTTTTAATTTGTGTGCTCTATTGCAAATAGTGACGACAAAATAAATACTTACTTACTAGTAATGTGGTGTACGTTGAGTTACAAGCTCATAAATTTCTTGCAAAAGCGATATCAAAATAACAGAAAATCGTTTTGGTTTGGCACGCAATTTGCAAGCCATTAAATTTAATCCAAGATTATGATTTTTTCGTATTCCTTGAAAATGATTAATTTGGTTTACTCTTTTTGCAATTTGAATTTCGGTGGAAAAAAATTTATAACAAATTATTGGTACGTCTTAAAATAAAACGTAGAACAAACTTAAATTACTGAGAGTGTAATTTTGTAAACCTTTATTGGATGACCCAAAAACTTCTGGCTTTGTCCTTTTTGAATTACTGTTCTGGAGTTCTTCATTGCTGAGCACTGATCGATTTGAATTACGGTACTCTTTTCGTAAAGCTAAATCAGATTCGGTGCATACATTTTTTCTGCACGCGGTGCGACCATCAGTATAATACATAGGTGGGCACAAGTCCGTTAGTCGTTAATTCGTTAATAACGAAGCTAACTTTTTCATTAACTCGTTAATCCGTTAAAAAGTTTTTTCATGTTAACGGACTAAATTAACTTCCGTTAAGTCCTGTTAACGGACTAAAGTAACTTCCGTTAAGTTCTGCTAACTTCCGTTAAGGTTTTTATCGTTAATATCTTGCAGCTTCGTTGTGCATTTGAACTTGTTTTTATCTTGAAATTAGATTGGACTGTAAAATGTAACTTTCAAAACACAAAAAGACCACCATAGCAATAAATATTTTCTTACAATCAGCTCAACAGCGTCAATACGTGTTCTAGAAGCGAGTGAATAAAACGAAATGTAAGTTACACGCAAAATGTTAACGGATTAACGGACTTCATTAACTTCCGTTAATTAAAGCTGAAAATAACGGAATAACGTTAACGGAGGTGTGGAGTTTGTTAACGGACTAGTGGTTAACGAAGCTAACGTTTTGCATTAACTTGCCCACCTATGGTATAATACAATACGTAATCTAATCGAGTGACATTTACCTGTTGCTGTGACTTCAAAAACGTTTGGAGTAAATATAAGCAGTGCTAAAAGACATCGATACATACTGTAAATTTTTGATTCATTTCGGTCGTTGTAACACAATAATTAACGAAAACTACCGCAACTCTATTTTTTAAATGTACAGTCCTATTCACTTTTGATTTTGCTTATTTACATATAGTGTTATTCTCACTTAAAAGTACAGAGCAGAACCTTCAACAACAAAAATGGTAAAACCTTTTTACGTGTAAAGAAACACGTCTTCTGGTGTCTCTACTTTTGGAAAACAAAATTAAGAAACCCTGCTCGAGCAGTGAAAGTGTAAACTACAGCTCCGCAAGCTCTCAGTGGTAAAATGCATTCCGCACAGTCGCGGGTGCATTTAGACCAGTGGTGTCTTGAGTGACAGCCTCCGTTGTTACAACTTGTGAATTATAGCCGTAGCGTATACAATAACATCAATCTTATTTGAAATTGGATGTTTGGTTTCTTTTTTTTCAGTGTTTACCCAATTTTTGTTTAGGAACAAATGAAATGCAATTGGGTAGAAAATAATAGGTCAGCACTTTTTTTCAAGTTTTCTCAGGAATTGTTTTTGTAAGCAGTAAGCACTTTAAATTTTAGAATCTCTTTCTAATTTTCCTGTATGATTAGTTTTGTGCGAGAAACAATGGTAATGATGCAAATTTGTTCAAGAATTGTTTCAAGATAACCTGTGTTTTCATTGACTATACAAACTCGTAGCACAATATATCTTGCGTCAAACATTCGTTTTTGCAACTTACTGTACACAGGGCATGGTACGGAGTGGAATGGAAGGCGATTTTTCTATATCCCATACTGGCAATTTTCTTCCATTCCATTTCCATTCCATACCAAAAATCTTCCATTCCATATTCCATTCCATACTAAAATTTTCTTCCGTATTCCATTCCATACTTCCATACCAAAGAAAGTTTAGACTGGAAGTAATTCAAAGTATATTTTGTTGCTTTACACCTTTGCAATGTTGTAAGCAACCGCTCGTGAAGGTGCGCCAACAATACTAAGATGTAACGACTGGTATCTGGTATGCATATTGCACATGGTTTAATGCATAGGCGTAGCCTGGATTTTGAATTGGGAGAAGGGCTAAACCACAAATCATGCAAAGACGTCATCAGAAGTCCTTGAAAAGAGGGACTTTTTTAGCCTGTTTACATGTGCACTTTTGGGAACCAGTTCTTAGTTCTAGTGCCTGAATTTTGCTGAGTCACACACAAAAAAGGTTTGTTGAGTCAATTTTGTGACTCAGCAAAATTCAGACACTAGAACTAAGAACTGGTTCCCAAAAGTGCACATGTAAACAGGCTATTTATGTGACTAAGAATAAAGATCAAAAGCTGGGTGTCTGATTAGGCTCGTAATCTGGATTTGCTTTAGAGGAAGGACTAGAACCGTAAGTTAAAAATTTTTCTATCCTATCAAAATTGGGAAACGTGGCGAGCAAATTAGTGCCACTCAAACATGTCACAGAGTTCCCAGCCGCTGGGTAAATTTTTGTTATTTTTTGGAAAAAAATGGCTATTTTAATGCGATTCGGATCACATTTCGCACGTTTTCAGAGCCATTTAAAGGAACAAAATTTTTGATGTTTGAAAGCCAATTGAAAAAATTCCTCTCTTTACGTCAGGTCAAGTCCAAAACACGTTTAAAATCTTGCATTTTGGGGTTAAATTTTGTGACTTGGCCCAAGTCAGGGAAATCAAGGTACATTGCTTTGTGCCACATTTTTAGCATTAAATAATGCACACGAAGATTTGCCTTTGAAGATTTTTGTTTTGTGATGAAAATAACCAGTTTTAGGAATATATGAACGACCAGGGGCCCAGGCACCTTCGATTCAAATTCAATAATTTGTTCAATAAGCATTTCCCCGAACTAGATTTTTTCGTAAGCATTTTGTCGTGTGAAAAGAGACGAGGTGGAGGTGGATTGTTATTTAAGGGTGGTAATTTAAAGTAGGTACATTAGATGCCATAAATGGTTGCTAATCATGATATTGTAATATAAAAGATAGCTGGGGGCCTAAAACATATTATTGCATAAACAAGTTTGATGAGTGCCTGAGATTGCACCTTTTAGAACAAAAGCGCTGAATTTCTCCCGGCTTGCACATTTAAATTGGTTGGTAAAAATTTAAATTGAGAGGGCATGGGCCCCCTGGTCGTCAATATGAAGTTATTGCTGATGCCGTTGTACGCATGTACTGTTGCACTCCAAAATACTAAAAGAAACTGAATAAATAGGCTTTGTGTCATCATTTTTATCATTGGTAGCTTTTCAGTTGGGGGGAGAGGCAGAGGGCCCGGTCCTTCTGGCTTTGCCTATGGTTTAATGATTACCGTACAAGTTTGCCCTCACATCAACTAGAATATTTACCTAATAGAAATAACAAGCTTTAACACCAAAAAGAATTACTATAAGGTTAAAAACTAAAAATATAAATATAATTAAGCAAAACGGGGGTGAAATAGCAAATACGAGTTTTCGTGACGTAAGAAAATAAAATTTACGACTGGGCAAATTGTCAGCCTCAAAACAAAAAAACGAAAAGAACAAAAACAAGTCAAATCTATCAAGGTCGTCAACTGTAACATCAATGCTGCAATTAAATTGCAATGTACTTATAATGATGCAATACGTACACTGTTTGAGCAAAGTACACAACCAAAGTACCGCGATTTGTCGACAAATAATATGCGCAGATATTGAAGTTGAATACTTCTGTGACAATATTTTATCACTACCCGACATCGGTATGTATTTTTCTGTAAATACAATGCACGAAATCTAGTATGGAATTGGTATGGAAGTATGGAAGATTGTCTTCCATTCCATTCTTGAAATCTTCCATTCCATTCCATTCTGGCATCTTCTATATTCCATACCGAAATTTCCGTTCCATTCCATTCCATACCATGCCCTGACTGTACACGCGACCGCTTTGAACGTTAATAAATGTGGTTTTGAGTCCTATTGGCAGCTCAGAGCTCACGTTAAAAAATTTTTGTCCTTTTTGAAGTATCATAATCTGTGGCAAGTTGGTTCAGTTTTCTTTCGTTTCTGGTCTAGTGCAAAATTATTCACCCTATCTGTTTGCTTGAAAACATATTGAATGTGGTGTATAGCCTGCTATTTTTCCACGTTTTTGTCGTTTCTTATTCTTGCTATTGGCTGCATTCATGCACATGGGTTTGACAACCAGATATGATCTTTTGCGCACTTGCAAAGTTTTTTAAGTGAACAGTATTTGATTTTTGGCTAATTACTGTAGCTTGGAAAATTATTCATGATTTCACATCGAAAGGTTCAAAAACTGATTCACAATCAGCTTTCAGGCCTGCGTTTTGTATAATTAGGGTTGAATAATTTTAGGGTATTGGCTCTTGCTCTGAACAAGCCCAGTTACTATCAATAAGCGATCTCTCTATTTTTTTGATTGAAAAGTACTTCCTCCATTTTTTACTATATGCTTTTTGACTTTATTCTAATTCTTCCGATTCATGTTAACTCTCATGTTATTTTTACGCTGAACTCTCAGATACAAAGATTTGCATCAAAGTGCAGTTGATGAAATTATTATCATTATTATTGTGAATAGTGGCGCTTTATAACAGCGGTGGTTTATCAGCACCATAACAAAATTGACTAAAAACACAGATAGATCAGATAGATATATGAAATGCTGTGGATTTAAAAAATTGTGGTTGAAATTAAAAAAAGAGAGAAAAGCCAGTACTTGTGAAGCGACAGCAGGCGCCTGGTATCACCACAGAAGCGCTCAAAAAATAACCTCATAGAAACACAAATAAAATTATTAGCATTTCATATAACCACACAGATCTACCAGAGTAATTTACTATAACATACGAAACACTTTTACTATAGGAAATTGGTAAACAAAGTTTGTAAGGCACACATCGTTAGAGAAAAGGTGCTTTTAAAAATGTTTTTAGGATCAACTATAACTTTACATGTATTACTATATACTAACAAATCACGATAAATTGAACGAAATATATTGAACAAAGAAGAAACACAATCGGAGATTGGTTGTGGTGGAGAAAAATCAAGCATAAAAAGTGAATGAAAACGTTTTATAATAATGAACAATAGGTCCTGCTTGGCTTTGCCCCACCCAAGCCAACTCATACTTAGAAAGAATAAATAAGCTCTTTGAGTATTTTTAAGTAATTACATGTGCACAATATTGATTGTTACACAAAATGGTAGTAATAAGATTAAACGATAGCCAGTAACATTTTAAATGAACCGATTGGAGGAGCAAATATAGTGAATAAGATGGGGATACACAACCTTGTTTGATAATATAGATTTCAAATCAAAGTTAAGGCCTAATTTTTCCTCAGCACTTTTCAGAATATTACGATCAGTTGAATAATTTGGGCAAACAAAAAGAAAATGTGGGACAGTTTCCGAAACTTTGCATTTGGAACATAAACCAGTGTCATGGCAATTTATTCTAAATAGACGCTGATTTAAGCAGCAATGAGCAGTTGGAAGTCTAAGAATTTCTTTTGATTGAAAGGAAGGTACATTTTGGACATTTGGGAATAATATTTTGTATTGGCCACCGGCGGGATAAGCGATGTAATGACGATTCCACTTCTCGTAGATGTGATCCCGAATGAATGATTTGACTTCTGAATAAGATAATTTAGTTTCGACTCGCTTAATTTGAACGTCATTTGATGAGCATTGTACGACAGATCTGAAAACATGTTTGGTTAAGTTATCAGCAATTTCGTTACCAGAAATTCCGGAATGACTAGGAACCCAGAGAAAAGTAACTTTCAAATTAGAATTAGTTAGATAGTGATTCAATAACAAAATTTTATTTAAAATATAATGCTTACCCCACTTCTTCGAATTTAGAGCCTGTAAAACAGAATAACAATCGGTTACAATGAGGCTTTTCCAGGGTCTATTTATGGCTATCCAATGTAAAGCAGATAGAATAGCATAAAGTTTGGCAGAGAAAGCAGATCCAAGGCTATTAATCGCTATTGATCTTTTCGTATTTGTTTGCGGTGCAAAGAAAGCAGAACTGGTGCCATGCTGACTTTTAGAACCGTCGATAAATAAAAGAGTGAAATCCGCATAATCAGTATTAATTACGTATGAAAAACAAGATCTAATTAAATTAGTATTATCGTTTTTCCTGCAAAGAAAAAATATGTTAAGATCAATAACCGGTTTGTCAATCAGCCAAATAGGAATGTCGGGCAAGACAATAGCATTTGAATTCATATTAGGTTTATCAAAGAAACCTTTTGTTCTCATGTTAAAAGAACAGAAACCAGGATTATCTGGAAACGTCTCCTACCAACTGTTCTAAATGACAGATGAGCTAGGGTGGTTGGCAAATGTTCCCAGGTAAGCTCTGAAATTCAAACATAGTTGTTCAAATTTTAGTTTTAACGACATCTCGTTGCAGTGAACTTGCAAGCAATTTATAGGAGTGCTACGCATTGCTCCAGCACATATTCTCAAGCACTCAGTTTGAATTTTCTCAATTTGTTTTAAAGTTGAATCGGAAGAGTTAAAGTAGATCTCCATTCCGTATTCAATTATTGGACGAATTAATGCCCTGTAAATGCATAAAAGAGGGTCTTTTGACACTCCCCAACTTGTTCCTTTTAACATCCGAAGCAAATTAATGCGTTTAAGACATTTGTCATGCACGTAACGAACATGTGCATTATACAAACCATTTTCCTGAAAAATAATGCCCAAGTATTTAAATTGATGTTTAACTTCAATCGTTTGATTGTTTAGGATCAAAGAAACTTGTTTGTTCTTACGCTTCTTTGTAAATAGAAGCGCTGCAGATTTGTTAATTGACATCTTAAAACCATTGATATTGCACCATGCATTAATTTTGTTGAGTGAGGATTGAGCTAGTTTGTTCAAAACTTTAATATCAGTATCAGTTTCCCAAAAACACACATCATCTGCAAAAAGTGCAACTTCGGAAGTTAAGCAGGTCGGTAAGTCGTTAATAATGACAGCAAATAACAAAGGGCTTTGCACACTTCCTTGCGGAATACCATTGTGTAAGTGCTTGACGTGTGAATGAGTCGAAGAGATTCGTACTTGAAAAGATCTGTTGGTCAAAAAAGCTGCAATAAAATTTAGCATAAATCCAGTGACACCCAAGTTTAATAGTTTTATTAATAAGATATCTTTATAAACTAAATCGTATGCTTTTTCGAGAAGCAAAATTGTCTGTAAACAATGCTCGGGCATGTGCTTGAGCATTTCTGTACTAATGTTATCTGCACCAACCGCAGTATTGCTGGAAGTTTTTAAAGAATCCTTTAATTCTGTCATACAAAGTTAAACTCCTTGTATTGATATTCCTGTAACGATAATTTGTGAGCTAGCTGAAAGGAAATATTACTTGAGTTATTTTTAAATTCATTCGAATAATTGTCATTGCTGCTAACAGCATGAAATTGGTTAGCAAGCATATTCGCTTTGTGCTGATCATTGGTGCCTGTCACACACCATTTTGGTGTAACGTAGGAATGTGCGAATCGGTTTGTTGCCTGTTAAACCTTTTCAATGTTGACCAAACTTGACCCAGTTTGGTGTTTGAGGAAAGCGAAGAGCAGTAATTCTGCCAAGACAATTTTTTAAGCTTCGTTTAAAGTTAACTTAGCTTTGGCTCGAGCACGTTAAAAAATTACGATGTCTAGAGGGTAGCGAGTTCGTTTCATTCGATTAAAAGCATGTTTTTTGTTATTAATCGCAATTTCACAAGCTTTACTCCACCACGGAACCGTCACCTTATTAAATGGCTTTGTTGTGGGAATGGTTCTCTTAGCTATGTCCATGATAGTGGAAGTATGAACGTCGTGAAAATCATGAACGTCAGCCGAAATTAAACTATAATTAATATCCAAATCGCATAGATGGTAAAATGCATCCCAGTTTGCCCGCTTAAAGGCCCACCGAGGCAAATGTTGTGAAGAATGTGAAACATTAATATTGATTTTAGTGTCAATGACACAGTGATCGCTTCCCATAAAAATATTGGTCACCTTCAAGCTGCATTTGCTGGAAATGCTTGAAGAAGTAATAGTGAGATCAATCAGAGAGCATTTTAATCCTGCGTTAAAAACCATGTGAGTTGGTTTGGAAGTATTTTGTAATGAATAGTCATTTTCTTCGATAAAGGCTAACAAGCTGATACCATTTTGATTTGGGGTACCAGAGCCCACATCTTGTGGTGGGCGTTAAAATCACCACAGATAATGACCTTAGGAAATTTGGTAATGAATGACAGACACGTTTTGTCAATTGAATTTGATGGAGGATTGTACACATTAAAAATTGCCACGTTACTTACTTTGATCCCCATAATTTCTATACTGTTACTGCACTCTGGTAGTCTAATTTCTGAAAAAGAAACAGTGTTTTTAATGCAAAAGCAAATACCTCCTCCTTTTTTTCCATTACTTCGATCTTTTCTTATCACTTGGTAGCCTGTTAAAGAAAAAACTGTTTGTTTGTTTGTTTAGGTAGGTCTCCTGCAAACATAAAATATGTGGTAAATAAGCAAAAGTGGATAAATAACTTTGTAGATTTAAAATTTTGTTACAAATAGATCTGCAATTCCACTGTAAAATATGGATCGCCATTAGGTCAAGGATTTTAGCTGCTCAACGTCAATGGGAATTCCCATTTGTTTTCCTGCAGAGTCAGAAATAATTTGATAGATATCAATTTCTTTGTTAGTTTTTGTTGCAAGCAAAGTTTGATCAATGACCTCTGTCAAAAAAGCTACGAAATATATCGGATTACTAAACATAAAGTTAGTTGCAGAATCAATTTGCAAAGCATCGCAGCTATTTTCATGAAGTTCAACGCAGGTTTGAGTCACATCATTTTCGGCAGGGTTTTTTTCGACCTGTTGCAAGTAAGGCCTTGCGTTGATGGGGCTAGCCCCATTTGATGCTGGTAGAGGAGGAAATTCTCTAAGGTTAGAAAGTGATTGAGACTGTCTAGCATCCGCGTTTCTTGGGCTGTTGGTAGCGCGGTTGTATTTTCTACATGCCTCAGCATACGTTAATTTTTTTTTCGGTTTGATATTTAAGTACTTGAGCTTCTCGTAAATGCTTGGGGCAGATTTTGCTTGCCGCACTGTGGTTGCCATTGCAATTAGCACACTTCATTGCAATTACGTTTGTGATACTGCAAGAAGATGTGTTGTGTTCCTTGCCACATTTTGCACACCGTTCTTTGCCTCTACATTTTTCCGCAATGTGCCCGAAACGATTGCATTTAAAACAACGCAATGGCATCGGGATGTACTGTTTAACATTAAATTTTAAATATCCCAATTGAACCTGAGGGGGCAAGTCAGGACAATCATGCAACAAAACTGTTTTAGTGTCAATCATTTTGCCTTCCACGTCTTTGAATTTAAATCGCTTGATATTATTCACCTGGAACTGTTTTAGACATTCCAGCAATTCATCATTCGTGATGCGTTTACACTGGCGCAAAGCAACTAAAATTTGACGTCATCGACAACTTGCGAAAGGTTTCAACCAGTCGCAAACTTTGCGTTGTTGATGAGTAGTAGGCCTATTTTGAGCAAGCGACGAAAGCAACCAATCGCAAAAATTGCCAACCTTCGCTTTGTGTTGCTTCGCGTCCAGTGTAAACGCATTTTAAAAGACAGCTGACCGAGCTTTTTAAAACCTTTATCTACGATAGTTTCAAATTCATTGGCATGTCTACAATTTACCGTACACGGATACTAACTATTGAATAAACTGTGCTCGAATCATAAAACTCTTCTGGAATTATAGGTATCTTTCGTTGTTTCTGTAGACGCGTAATTAAAATGATATTTTAACAATGTAAGAGCAAAGTAAACATATGACTTCTTGCACCATGATCCCATAATCGATAATGCTGGGCCAAAAGCACTTGAAATTTCTTGGTCTTATTTACTAACTGCTATACTTTGTCACTGATTAATTCAGTAGCGTAGGAAGGAGGGGGCGGGGGGGCTCGAGCTCCCCCATTGACCTGAAAAGTATGCAAAATAGCACGTTTTTAGTGCTTTTGTTGCGAATTTTTAGTCCAAAATTGAAAACAGCCCCCACCATAGGGATGTGGGAAATGAAGTTGTGAAGGACATGCCGTCATTTGGACCAGAATAGTGGATTGTTTTGGTTGTGGAGCTCACCCAAAGTCGGCGAAGATCTTTTTTTTTTTTTTTCGGAGATCACCTGGTTTTGGCCAAAAAAAACCCTTAATTTGTAATTTCGGCCAGAAAAAACCTATGAATTTCGGCGAAGACCCTTTTTTTTTTTTGGAGATCGCGTAATTTTCACGGAAAAATTGCTTCAATCCAATTCAAGACTAATGAAAATTTGGGTCAACTTTCTTTACGGTTGAATCAAACTTTAAAAAAAGCCATTCCCTTTGCGAAATGCTGGCTACGCGCCTGGATTAATTAGAAAGCCAACTCTCTATACTTAAATTTATCATTAAAATATAAACATTTCTTCAGCCAACGTCATCATCTATGACCAAATGAACACCTCAAGTTCTTTTTTGGCTTTGGTGACATAACTGCAGTTGTACCATGGAGAAACGCTATGCAATACCAGTTATGGGGGAGGGCATATCCTGGTGACCAGGTCCGCTTTTTTAATTTTTAGTGGTGTGGGCCGGTTAGTCTAAGTTACTGCTTTGCCAATTATACAGTACTTTTTGTCTTCTTTGGAAAAAAACGCAATTGTAAGTTGATATTATGTGATGAAAATGAAAAAGTTGATAATTTCTGATTTCATTCCCAAAAATGTCAAATATGTGTTGTAAAAGTCAGTTAACGCTATACACTTTTTTACAAGAACCAGTAAATTTTGATTGAGCCAGGCTGTTCTTAATTTTTTTTAAATTTTAGCCTCACTTGTTCGTAAGTTGTTCTTAAATTTACTATAAAAAATAAAGTGACACAAAATCTTTCGTGGTTGGTAAAAAGTCGTGTTTTGTTATGTAGATCATGCTTACCACAAACAACAACGACAATAAGATCAAGAAAACTCTTCTGATTAGAATGCGTTGTACTAGACAGTGTTCTCCATTTTGTTCATGTCAAGGCTGACATTGTTCTTTAATTTTGAGCGAAAAGGAGCCTAGTATTCTTGTAACCAGTTCAAGGTTGTACTGCTTTCTGTTTGTTTCAGTTGCTGGCTCTTGCTTTCTGCAACACACTGTATGTAACTATTAAATTTCTAATATAAAAGCACTACTGGCTGCACTAAACGACTGCAAAGTTTTTTTGTTGAAAGTTTAACCTACTGGTTCTTCAGCTATTCAGTAGTCAGGACAAACTAATCGTTTTTGTAATTTTGCGCGAGAGCTGTGCGCTTGTACCACAAGGATCGTTCCTTCCAAAATTATCAATGTTGAATAAGCAAATTCCTGTTAGATACATTATAATTACTCAACTTATTCATTGCTTTATTGCGCGTCCTTCGGTCGCCACTAAGAAGGTTAGCGGCTTCACTATACAACTAGATGGGAGTTTGCCAGCAAACCCAGTGAACGACCGACGCATAGCTAATGCTGTGACGCTCAAAAGTACTTTTTGTCTACCATAAAATCAGCAATTATTCAAAAACATCTGATTATGGAACCTCCAGAAAAGTAGAGTTAAAATATTTGTCAGTTAAATATCTCCTGATATCATAAAATACTGGCACCCTAGCTTGAGCCGTTGAAAAATTGATTTTGGGGGGTCCATTTGGGGGGGTCCCCGGGGGGGTGGCACCCCCAAACTATGTCAAAATATTTGTCTGTTAAATATATACTGATATCAAAAAAAGTAGAACTCAACCTTGAGCCGTTCAAAAAATTGATTTTTGGGGGTTCCATTTGGGGGGGTCCCCGGGGGGATGTGGCACCCCCAAACTATGTCAAAATATTTGTCTGTTAAATATCTACTGATATCAAAAAGAACTAGCACCCTAGCTTGAGCCGTTCAAAAAATTGATTTTTTGGGGCCCCATTTTGGGGGAGTTCCCGGTGGAGTTGCCCCAAATAATTTCGGGAGAAAAAATTGCATTTGCAGCTCAACAACTTTACACAAAAATTAGATTTCGATGTGTTGTGGTTTAGGAGAAGAAGAGCGTACAAAAATTAGGAAGAAAATAAAGGAAAAAAAACTAGATGGGAGTTTGCCAGCAAACCCAGTGAACGACCGACACATAGCTAATGCTGTGACGCTCAAAAGTACTTTTTGTCTACCGTAAAATCAGCAATTATTCAAAAATATCTGATTATGGAATCTCCAGAAAAGTAGAGTTAAAATATTTGTCAGTTAAATATCTGCTGATATCATAAAACACTGGCACCCTAGCTTGAGCCGTTCAAAAATTGATTTTTGGGGGTCCATTTGGAGGTCCCCGGGGGGGTGGCACCCCAGAACTATGTCAAAATATTTGTTTGTTAAATATCTGCTGATACCAAAACAGACTGGCACCCAAGTTGAGCTATTCAAAAAATTGATTTTTGGGGGATCCATTTGGGGGGGTGGCACCCCCAAACTATGTCAAAATATTTGTCTGTTAAATATCTGCTGATATCGAAGAAAAGTAGAACTCTAGCTTGAGCCATTCAAAAAATTGATTTTTGGGGGGTCCATTTGGGGGGGTCCCTGGAGGGGGTGGCACCCCCAAACTATGTCAAAATATTTGTCTGTTAAATATCTGCTGATATCATAAAACACTGGCATTCTAAGTTAAGCCGTTCAAAAAATTGATTTTTGGGGGGTCCATTTGGGGGGGTCCCGAGGGGGATGTGGCACCCCCAAACTATGTCAAAATATTTGTCTGTTAAATATCTACTGATATCAAAAAGAACTAGCACCCTAGCTTGAGCCGTTCAAAAAATTGATTTTTTGGGGCCCCATTTTGGGGGAGTTCCCGGTGGAGTTGCCCCAAATAATTTCGGGAGAAAAAATTGCATTTGCAGCTCAACAACTTTACACAAAAATTGGATTTCGATGTGTTGTGGTTTAGGAGAAGAAGAGCGTACAAAAATTAGGAAGAAAAAAAAGGAAAAAAAAAGGAAAAAAAATAAACCTCATCGCGGCCAAAAGTGGGTTGGTTGGGATGAAAGGGTATCTTGAGACATACAACCCTATGAAATATTTTTTGCCGTACTTAAGCCGTTTTTGACTGAGACCGCTTTTTACGCCAAACTTGCGGGGCGGTTTTCGGGTTCTAAAACCGAAGTCACGTGACGTATTGCCTCGAAATTGTGTACAAACATACAACTCATTAATCTCAAACTGCTGTCAAAATTTCTTGTACCTAGACCCAACCGTTCTCGAGTTATAAGCAAAAGTTTGAAATTTCGCACTCGTTCGTTGGAAAATGGCCGAGTAAAAACAGAGGAACACGCGACGCGAGCGTCGGTCGTTCCAATTAGAGTTCTTCCCCGTAGAATATCGTAGAGAAACATCATCTTTAACGAAACTCAAATAAATTCAAATCTGTATTAGGTTTTGCATTGCGGTTAAAGCACTTGCATGCAGTAACATACAGTAAAACTGGACGATTGCATATATATGAAGTAAGTTAAATAATCCCTTTGCTTCTAAAAAATTATAAAACATTAATTTCATACGAAAAATGCCAAAGCGTATGAATACAAAAACCGTTATTATGGAAACTGATTTACAGTAATCAAAAAAGCAAAATATTGCAACCAACACAACAATAACTTTAAATTGAAAGTCAAAAGCGCATGATAAAATACAGCTCGCACATTAAACAAAAGTCCTTGATGTAATATCAGAAGTGCGGTATGAAAACAAAATCATGTCCCCTAACTTCCTCCTTTCCCACTAAAAAACGCTGCTGATTTTGACCGCTTTAATTATTAGGTTGTATCGCAGTTTTCATAGCTGATTGGTTAATTCAAATCACTGTTTGTACACATAAGGAAGCTACAACATATCAGTACCCGCACACTCCGCACTGTCGTACAGTAGTTGCGAAATCAGCGGCTGTAAAGTCGTTAGTAAAAATATTTCCAGTTCTTTCATTATAATAACTGTTACAGCAGAGCGTTTTTCAAACACAAAAATTTAAATAATGTAATCAGGGTGCACAAAATAGGAAAATATTTAGCCTTTGTTTATACTCTGTACTGTCTCCGGCAAAAACCGCAATTTTTGAGATGGGCAATTACGTTGCTTGACTCTCTAATTACGGTTTACCAAGCTGCAAACCACCGCCGCAATTATGCAAAGACTACAAAAAAACAAAACTTGGTTCAAGTATATACCATTGTTTTGTTCCTTTGGAGCTTCAATAATGAACTTTAGGAGCAACTTCATTCTTAACCAAAACGGTATAACACATTTTTAGAGAGACCTTTCGACTTACAAAGTAAGTCATTATCAATTTTTTTCATATAGGAAACTGAAAAACGCTTGATAAACAAAATTTTATGTAAGATTGCATTTTTAATAAATTAAATTCTGTTTAAATAAATCTGATATTGACTAAAGTGATAAGTCGTAACGTCCCTCAATTACAGTAAAAAGACAGTTTGCCAGCGCTTTGGATCTAAGGTTGTTCATTAAGCGTTTGTTTCTCTTGTGCGCAAAACACAACCTGATAGCAAAAACAAAAAAATGGATACTCGTTAATTTCATGAACTAAAATATTCATAACTTAAAAAAGCAATTTGAAGCCATAGCAAGAGATTTAAGAAATCAACTCCAAGAATAGAAGCGATATTAAAATCAGTATCAGGAAGCATTCAAACCCCAACCAAAATATTCTTAAGCCGTATCAATAGCCGAAAATAATATTAATTTCCATTGTATCATTGATTTTCGACCAAGTTTGAACGATACCTTCCCCGAGCTTTGTTTTCTAAACGGAAGAGATGCTCCAGCTTCTAAATAAGAATTGAAAATAAAATAAAATGCAGAAACAAACACAAAAAATGAATTAACTTAGCCAATGTTTACTGCAGCTGAAGCCCATCGTGCATTCGAGTTGCCACTTGTAATCTTTTTTTGTAGTGTTAATTTTATGCGCTTTTTCTAATTCTTCTGATAATACCAAAGTGTTTTTTCCACTAAGGATTTCAAACGAGATTCTATCTAACCTATGACTCACACCATTCATAAACATACAGTGTACCCGCAAAGGATGCAAAAACAACGAATACGCCATGAGGATATAATTATGTAAGTTAAGAATTACGCCAAGTTATTCTAATCAAATTATAGTTATAACTGTATACAGCATACCATATATTAACATTAATCGCGCGTCTTTTCATTCCGAGAAAAAGTACTAAATACTCTATTGGCGAAGTGGTAAATAAAGTTATTACGATTGCAACTATTATAGTACACGGCTGAGGCTCCATTATGGCCTAAACTTTTTGCAAGTTTGGAAATATGTAACATTGCAAATGACAAAACAAAATATCGCATGTATCATTACTACTCAAAAAACTGTGGAGATCTGGAAAGATTATGATTAGAAGCAAAAATACCAGAAAAATAACAAAACATTTAACAGTCCTTTTACGACTTACCGTCGAGCGTGGGTCACAACAGCTGGGCGTCTGAATTTAAACTCAAATGATCGGTTATGCTTCAAGTTATGCAGAAGATCATCGTAAAGCTCCGATGAGGAAGTTTCATTGAAAATTGTTGGTCGGTTTTGTCGCTCATCACCTCTTGTGTGCCGCCTGCGATAAATCAGCATCTTTTCAAAAACCGTATCTCTGAACTGGAGCAAAAGTTGCTCGAAAAAAAGCAATTTAAAATTTCTTCCTCAACATTTAACGGTGTTTACTTTACATAGCGTATTGTAAAATTTCTTAAGCCGGGTTTTAGATCAGAAAGTAAAACACAAACAGATTGTTGGTATGGATTTAAATTGAAATTTAAAAAAATACGGACTCTCCAAGCAAACTATTAAACCAAAAATAGTAAATACACCTACATAGAATCAGAATTGCACGTCAAAAAAATTAATTTTACTCGCTGTATTACGCGGAAGCTTGTAGTGAGTTTGCGAAACCTATCTCCGCTTCATTGCGCCGGGCATCATAGCTCCTTTCGAAGAAAAGTTACAGGAATGGCGAGCCTTTAACATTGTGTCCAATTAGACTGGCTCTAGAACCGAACTTCAGACCTCCCGCTCCAGAGACAAGAGCGTTACCGCTTGACCGAATGGCCAGTTCAGAATTAGACCTGTACCTCATAAACAATCCACGTGGCCGCTCCACATCATCGTCCTCATCAAATGCTTGGTTTTGATAGGGCACTTCAGAAGATGATGCGTTTTCAGATGCTGTTGACAAGGCTCCTGTTCTTTGATTATATCTGAGTTTCACAAAAATGTGTAGCGTCTTTGTAATTCATGTGTTTCATCCAGATTCGAACCCGGACTTATATATTTTCATGCACGCTATACTTTACTAAATTCTACTATTACCAAGTTTGGACATTTTGATTAGTAGAAAACACAAGTTCAAGTTTCAACTGATTTTCAAAATCTTTTAATTTGGTTGCTGACAAAATACTTGTTTATTGTTTTATAGTGTAAAATTGTTGAACGATTTATTGGCATTTTGAACGAGCTTTGACAGAATGAAGGCGCGTGATGACAAATCATTAAATCACTCATTTTATTCTTAGTTATCACCGAGGAGAAAGGTACTTTGTTATCGCAAGAGAAGCTAGCACACAAGTAACGGAAAAGGAAAGGCGGCAGTTATCCTTGCGTTTTTATTTTTTGGGCTAAAAAATGGTCTTACCCAGAGCCGTTATATTGCTCAATTATGTTGGAGCTTTTATTGCTCCGTCACTAATTTTACCGATAGCCTATTCGGCACTCTTCCTGAGACAGTGCAGCAGTTTCAGAGATTTCTTTGCTACTAGCTGTTCCCCCCTCCCTCGTGAGTGATTCAGGATCTAAAGTTTTAGTGCAAGACTAACCAAAGTTTTAGTTCTCAATTTCATCAGGGTTTATCCGGAAATTCATCAGAAAGTTCTAACTGTATTTGGAAGCTTTCTGTTGATTACTACTGTATTATTCAGTGGCGTAGCTAGGAATGGTGGCACCCGGGGCGGAATTTCGTGGTGTCACCCTTTTTCGGTCCAAAACTAGGTGAAGACTAAAAAAAAAGTCATTGCCGTCAAAGTAGTGGGTTTTCATTCCAGAAATATGTAAATTCCAAAACGATAAGAAAAAAAAGGTCTTCGCCGCTAAATTGGTTGGTTTTCAGTGCAAATGAGGACGGAAAAAATATCTTAATCACAAATCAGTGGAGATATGGTTTCTTTTCATAATATGGTGTCACTCCAAAATGGTGACACCCGGGGCGGGCCGCACCCCCCTAATATTTTAAAATTGTTTTGGCTAGTTTTGTTTAGACTTAAGACTAAATTCGTATGCGTGCTACACATTATTCAGTTTTTTGTTTCAGTTTTAGAATTATAACGTCTTAGTTTCTTTCGGAAAAGGTTTATATCCGCGAGTTTTGTGTTACAGTATTAATGTTGGATTGTTGTTATTTAATGTTTTCCGTTTCTTCGAAACCGCTTTATCGCTTTAATTGGATCGTTTATAATTGGACTGCTTCACATTGGATTAAATTAAAACGGCAATCAATATTCAACAAGTCTGCTGCAATTTCAAGAAATGGCGCTGCCAAAAAATTTGAATCGTTAACACAAGATTTATGATGATTTTGATCGGTTTTTGATGAAACAGGTAAGTTTTTAAACGAAAATTTCACAGCAATTAGTAAGTAAGATGGAGTTCAAGATCAGTAATCAATCAGCTGATTTATTTCTATTTCTCTAGGACATTCAGATACAACCGAAATTTGATGAGCTCGTTATTTTTTTATATAAACAATATGACGTCATACTTACGCCGAGATTTCGTCGACATTGGATCCAGGCTCGTCATTGCCATGTGATCGCATGGCCGCGGTTCGACCCCGTCTTGAGCCTCGTGCACTACAAATGTACTTGTTACCGGAATTTGAGATAAAGAATCTATTTTTGGATTACATTCACAAAATATAGGGTGGATGAATTGGAATTGCAGTTGTTTTCTTGTTTTTTTTTGGTATTTATGTTTCTTTTTTGGATAGTCAGCAACATAACCAAACTCAATCGATCAAAACATAACAAAAATTTTAAAATCGATCTTCTGTGATGTATTAATCAAGTTTACTGCGCGAGATTGTCTTAGTAATGCATCGACGAGCAGTTGGGAGCTGCATCTTGTTTCTGCTTTCAGGAATGCAACGCTAAGGGTTCCAAATTGTCAATGAAAAGGCAGATAAGTTTGTCTGCATTTCTATAGGATGTACCACAATATGCAACTTCGGTTTTGTTTTAATGCAAAAAAGACAAATACCGGTACATAAAAATTTCCTTTTCTAATTTAGAGTTTAAAAAAGATGACTTGTATAGCATAATATCGAAAAACTACTTAGGTTAGCAAATAAGAACATTGTTATTTGAATTACCTGCTTCGTCTTGAACTCGGTCTTGACACACTTTTTGAACAAAATAATCCGAACACCTCTAGTCGAACCACGTACAAAATAAGTAGGAAAAATCCTGCAACAATTATAAATAATAATTATTATAACCATGCTAGGTATTTGCATCGGGAGCGTCGATATCCTAGGCTAAGAGTCACAATTTAACACTACTTGATTTGGAGAAGTATGTAACCTAATGAACGAGAAAACTCACGGCATTGGCTCCCTGTAGCCAACTTAATTACTCAAATTGTGCAGTGTCCAGCACCAGCAGTCATTAGTTAAACCTCAAATTACAATTTCTCACATTATACATTTAGTTTCTATGCAAACTGACACCCAACTATGTACTTCAGAAACAATCTTAGGCAAATGCACGCAATCATTAGTTTGGATATTGTTTTTTGCATTACATTGAATCTCTGAAGAATGTCTTGAACCTGTCATTACTTTTCCTTTTTTTCGTCCATGTTTTATCGGCGACAGCTTTCTTGAATTTCTTAATTTTGAAAGTGCGCTTTTTGCTACTTACAAACGTTTAAAAACTTTTTAAGGTGGAACATTCTAGAGAGTTTCAAACCAATCATATCAGGTATATGAAAGTGAAACCATGCGTCACACGAAACTGACCTAGCAAACTATTAAACGCCGCGAAACAATAGGCGAACACTTCTTGTAAAAGAGCTGGAAACATTCCGGGTAAAACAAATCCAAATATCCATGCCCCTGCAGCGGTTATGAACAAGAAGAAAGACAACAGCACATTTCGCCAAGTTATCTGTTTTTGCTGACCCTAAAACATATCAACGTACTGTTAATTTAGAATCAGTAAATAATCATAAGTAGCGGAAAGTTTGCTACTTTCCTTCGTTGCTTAAACCAAACATTGGCACTCAAGTTAAAACGAGCATTTTATTATCTTCATGATCGTAATAAATTCAATTAAGCAATAAAATACATCCGCAGTGAGTTTTAATTACGCCCAAAAAACTTTGTATTCAATTAGAGCTGAGTAAGAAAAGTCAGTTAAAAGCCTTTTAAATTCGACTCCAAAAATTTCACATACTCTGACTCTCAATCAAAAAATTTTTACGTACTTTACTTTTTTTACAGTATTTTACAGTTTTTTACAATGAGTGTAAAGATATAGAACTCAGTCAAGCTTCTACTCCCGAGTGCGACTCAACTAAAAAACCTCGACTCTAACTTGCTAAAAAAAATTGTCTCATCGATTTCTGACGTTAGCTACGATTCTCCAGTCTAGCTCATGCTTCATTCAGGTCAGAATAGTGAAGCCAGTTGTGAAAAATCATTGGTTACCCATCGGTAGTGGCCACCTGTGTGGTGGTGGGATGCCCACTCTTTGAATGGTGTAGAAATGTCCACTTTTCTCTCTCGGGTTCTCCACTTCAGCTGAGGTTCTGTGGTGCAACATTTCTACTGCATCATGCTATGATCCGCAGAAGAGAGCCTGGTATTAACAGCAACAATAATAGCTCTGCAGTCTAAACAACAGGGCTGTAGGTCTCGAGACCAATTTTTTGTGTCTCGGTCTCGTGCTTCAAAATTGGTCTTGAGACCGAATAATTTTTGTAAGTAAAATAAAATAGCTAATTTGTAATTTTTGTTAGAAAAAACAAAATAGCAAGATCGTGTAAATTTTGTAAGTAAAATGTAGTTTTGTAAGAAGCTAACGCAGCGGTTAATTATTGGTTGGACAAAGACGTTTGGCACCTGGAGATTAAGATTGTCGCGTTTTTACATGAGAAAAGACGTCATTCACACATAGCGGTTTTGATGACGAGGAACGAAACTAGAGTCCAAGCAAAACTACCGAGTTCTTGCCCAGTTCGAGCACTACAGATGTTTTTGTGACTTTTTTATCCCCATGTGATTGAATTTTTCGTGCCAAAGGATGTACACAATGCTACTATTTTGAGATTATGGAGTGCTGCACAGATAAGTGAGAAATTTTTCGGCAGTCGTTTAAGCAGTTGTTGAAAAAAGTTCGCCTTTTCGCTTTTGCAATTTTTCGACGCTGCTAAAGAAGCAAAAAACCTCAACTTGAAGTAGACAAAGCTATGGGAATTAAACTGTTTTACAAACATGGTCGCTAAAATTGACGTCGATGCTCTTAAAATTTTAAGAACAAATCAAAAAACAAATGAGGCTGAAAATCGGCAAAAAATTTAAAACAGCCAGTCACAATCCAAAATTTACTGATTCTTATCAAAAAAGAGTGAATACATTGTGCACATATTACTTTATTGTCGATTGTCGACAACAGTGATATACTGACCTACGGTATATATTTTGTCTCTTTGTCAACAGCGAACAAACCAGCTACTTTAAAATTGGCAAATTTTGTTTGTTCATGATGTATAGGCCTAAGCTAAATGTAAAATGGCAAGTGACGCAAACAGAAGGGCAAAGTGGGCTGCAGCTCTCCTCTTTTTAGTCATATCACTTACAAAATTTGATTCATGAATGCAAGCATTTAAACATTTAAAATTAAACTGTACAGGTAAAGAAGAGGGGCTAAAATGGTTGAGCAATTTGGTTCTTTCAAACGGCTTCCGAATTTTAGCGATTAAGTTCTTAGCGATTTTAGTACTAAAAACGTGCGAAATATGATTCAAATGGTTATTTTTTACGAAAAATCACAAAAATTGTCTAACGACTGGGGCAAACCTCCGGATGTGATGCGATTACGTTACAACAGTTTGCTCAGCGCGACGACAAGACAGTGCAGCGAACTCGAACTTGAACTCGAAAAAACTCGGTATTTTTGCCGAACTCGCTCTCGAAAAAATAATTTTTCTGAACTCGAACTTTAACTCGAATAAAACTGTCCGAGTTCGTAAAACGAAATTTAAAGATTAAAAATGGTTTGAAATATTTTTGTTGATCAAGCTTTGTAAATTGAGATTGTGTTTTTCCCAACGGTGCATGTTTTTCACTTTTTATGCTTAGGCGACCTAGAAAAACAGCTACGAGTTTAAAAAAAGAAACGATTAAGGTGGAAAAGCGACGCAACGTTTTATCTTGAGTTAATTAAGTGATAAGAAATTTGTCTCTTATATAGCGAAAACTTTACTATTATTGCGTTAACAGTTATCTACTCTCATGACTCTCAACCTATGGGTCGCCTAAAAGTTTTTTAGGGTAGTTTTTTTTTTTTGTAAACATCTACAAAGAGTGCAACTTGCAGAAAGCAATACAGTAATAAAATAAACGCATATAGAAGTCAACCCTAGTTGCATTTTTGTAACAAAAAACTCCAGCAGTGAAATTTTGAGCTTCTCAAGATCGCAAAGTTGTAAAACGCTTAGAAGTAGTAAACGATATATTTTCAAATCAAGTCTTTCATTATGCTCCCTGTAATACGCCGAAGCGTGTAACAAGTTTACTGGGCCTATCTCCTCGTTATTGCGCCCTGGCAACACAGCTCCTTTCGGAGAAATATCGCAACTGTGGCGAGCCATTGGCAACACTGTGTCCGATTTGACCGGCCCAAGATTTAATTCTCAAACCTCCCGCTCCATAGAAGAACGCGTTACCGCTCGACCAACTAGCACAGAATTCACGCAGTGAAGAAGCTTTGTGCTCGTGAAGACTATAAATCAAAGGTCATGTATGTCAGACTACGTAAGAACATTATTGATAAGGATATTGAAAGCTAAATAGCAAATATTCATAAACATTTTGATGAAAACATCTTTGTACGATTTTCAACACAGTTCTGTCATCATGAAAAGTTTTTTTCTCTACATAGCTTTTAATTTAAACTATGCATCAGAATATACATGGGCCACAAAATTTTACACCATTGATTTTTTCAATAAACTTAAGTCGCTTTGAAAAAAGGTTGAGAACCAATGGTCTACTCTACAGTTTGTAGAAAAAGTACGAAACTTGGATGGTATTTGCAGCTCAGTGGAATGTAAATCAGCGAGTTTAATTTTTGACAAAAAATGAGCAATTATAAGAAATGAGTTGGAGATTAAAAAGATTCACGATATACGAAATAAGTCGCGGCGGTTAATTATTGCAACAAAATTAATTTCGATTACACATGTTTCGAATTGAAAGCTTTATACAAAATTTTGTACTAAATAGGCTAGCACAACGCAAAAGTGTGAAGTGTTTGTGAAAATAGCTTAAGCAAATTACTGCGGTCTATTCGTGACAGAAAAGTACGTTGTTTATCGTATTTGATGAATTCAAAAACCTATATTTTACTTTAACAGAATATTAAACAACGTATGATAGTCCTTGAATTATCATTTATTATGTTTCATTAATTTTGTCGAGGCAAAAATTCATAGCGTAGAGCCATTAATATTTTTGTCGAACTTAAACTCGAAAACATTTAAATTTTTGAACTCGAACTTGGACTTACTAAAATAGACCGAACTCAAACTTGAACTTAAATCAAAATCGATCGAGTTTGCAACCCCGCAACAAAATATTTTTTGCGTAAAAATTGTATTGTTTTGTTTAAGCCTTCTCTTAGCATAATCGTAATTGCGCGCTTGGTAATCCCCCCACCTCCTAATTGAAACTCCTGGATGCGTTTTTGTAGCTATACCTTTAATACGGTACTTCAAATATACAAATAGCTTTTTACAATTTTTTTGTAATTCTATTTCATTAAGTTTGCGTCAGTTTTATTGACGTGTAATTCCTGACAAAAATAAAGGTGACCAGGCTTCGAGCTTTGAATTAGAGGCATTAAGTTTAGTTGAAGGATCTCTTTTTTTGGTGAAAATCTACATAAAATGACGTGTTTAGATGTTTTGATGAAGCAAACGTCACTTTGAATAAAGCACTTTGTCATCTGAATCAATTTATATAATCATAAAACCAACTTATGAGCAAATATGAGCTCCAAAAACTTTTTTTCAAAAAATCGAAAAACTATTGATGACGTCATTTTTTTGGTCTCGGTCTTGGTCTCGACCTTTGCCGGTCTCTGTCTCGAAGCCAAAATTGAGATCGAGACCGGTCTTGATCTCGGTCTTGGTCTCGGAAAAATTTTGCGGTCTCGGTCTTGGTCTCGGACGAGTCGGTCTCGACTACAGCCCTGCTAAACAAAACATTATTTTGTTTGAGTCCCTTTGGTATATGGTACAATTATCAAACTTCGATTTTTATACTTAGTTTTTTTAATTCTATTTTCTCACCAGATTCGCAGGCACATTTCCACAAATCAGCTGAACAAACGTGAAAACATAAGCGAAAAAGCATATAACAAGCAAAACACCAACAGGAACAACAATTCCATATAGGGCGTAGGCAGGATTGAGCCATGTTTCATAACATCTAAATAACAACAAAAATAATTAACATGAAATACAAGACAAAACAAAAGTATAGCAGCCTATTAATCTTTGGCAAAGTGCTTGATTTCAATGACCGTACTGAAGTAAAAGCCAACATTTTTGTCACAAACGCTTATTTCATTAACAGCTAAAAGTTTTCGATCTCGACATTATACTGTATTGGAGGTCCCTTTTGAATTTAAAGCAAGAAAATTTGATGCAAAAACTATTAATGAAACTTGCTACTATAAAAAAAAAATTGCCCCTGTTACATTCAACTGACGTCTTCCACCCTCTTCAACTCAACCAAGAAAGCAAAAAAAACGACTTACGAGCTGTTATCCATAGTTGTGTAGGCGGAATCTACCACCAGACTAACGACAGTAACGACCACAGCAGGAACGACCCAAGCCCAAGCAAAAGTAATCGTTATAAAGACTCCGTTGGACCACTTTGAACGAGTATAAAAAACCTAAAAATTGTTTCAACATTTAACTTTGTCTATACGACGTTGCAGTAGAAGTTGAAGTGTGTTTAATTGTTTAGTAAAAATATAGGTCGAAGAAAAAACACATTTTCCGAAAAAAGAAACATTTTAGCAATATTCTTAACAGATATAGCTTTTGCTAACTCATTTACGTGCTATCTGGCCTAACTTTTTCGCATTGCTTGTTTAAAGTAGTCGTCGTTTTGGTGGCACTTCCCTAGGCTTCCGCGCTGGTAACCTTTAGGCCAGATACAACGTAAACGATTAAACATTAAAACTCTGGCCCCGCAAACTCCAAAACATCACGATTAAATTATTAAGATATAGCTTTTGTTGATTTAAGGAAGGTATTTGACACCGTGTCACATGAAATGAAACACTTTTGGAAAAACTGAGCAATTCCGGTATTTGAGGTGTGGCTTACATCCTAATTCAATCCTATCTCCAAAACAGGCAGCAATTTGTTACTATCAACCAATGTCAATCTGACTTAAAACCCATATTCTGCGGGCTCCCTCAGGTTTGTCGCTTGGCTCAGTGGCGGATCCAGAAAATTTTTGTGGGGGGGATGATAAAATTTATAAGCACAAATTATGTATAATTTCAAAATTTTTGATGTACATGATTAATGTTTTTGACCTCGCGCAAATTTGTGTTGGCATATTTTTTATCAGGCGCGTAGCCAGAAATCTGCAAATGGGGGGAAGGCTATTACGGGGGTGTGGAGGCCAAACCCCCAGCAGCCGGAAGTAAAGGGGTCTGGCGGCGGAGCCTCCAATGCTCGAAAATTTTGTATTTTTTGGCAAAAATAACAATTTTAGGCCTATTTTGATAATAATTAATGCTATTAAAACTGGCGTAGAAATTAGCAGTGCAAAAGCATGATATGTGGGCTATGTGGGAGATAGCTTTTGCTAGAATTTCAGTTCTCTTATTTACAAGCTGGTAAATCATAAAATCCTACACCGGTAGCGTGGACTTCTAAATAGTAAGATCAAAATCCATGCCGGTAGTTCAATAAAACTTTTAAGCAGTAATCTATTTCATCTATCGTTTATAGAGAAAGATATAACTAGGGGGGCTAATGGAAGGAAATTTGAGAGAAGTGATTGATAATTAACTACAGTAATACTGAATATCCCCTCCTTTATTCCTGAGCTTATATATTTTTTTGATGATACCTTGATACGTATGTCAAGCATTTTTCAATAAGCGATTAAAATTCAATACCAATTTTGGCCATTTTTCAAATTATTTCCAAATTGTTCTATGATTTGTAAGTTTTATTTTTGACAAATTAGCCTCCCTTCCCCAAAGAAACATTTCAAACTATGCTTTAAATTATTGAGTCTGTTCCAGCACAAAGTACAATTTCAGAAGTGCTAAAAACGTGGTAGGCTATCTTCCTTATTCTGCATTTTGTTCGGCAGGCCAATGGGGGAGGGGGAGCTATAGCCCCTACCCCCCCCACCTCCTGGCTACGCTACTGTTTTTAATCCGTCCCATCCAAAAAAACGTTATATATAATAAATTTTTCGATTTAATCAATGCAATTCAATGCTCCTTTGACTTTCCTGCCTCAATAATCGCATTAATTAAACTTTCGCCAATACAATTATCTGCATCTAACAGATTGAGTAAAAAACTATCTGCAGCGGAGTTTGATATTCCGATTTCCAAAAGTCTACTCTGTTCAAGTATTCATTCAATATACCGTGACTAACAATGTAACAAAACCACATTCCAGAAGACATGTTATTTGATGTTCTGTCAAATAGGCGTAGGAGGTGGGGGGGGGCACTGACCCCCCTCTTGGTGTAAGGTGTCCAAATTTCGGGCAAAATTTTGGGCAATTTCATATATTTTGGGCGATTTTGCGTCAAAATTTCGGGCAATTTCATATTTTTTGAGCAATATTGCATCAAAATTTTGGGCAAAGTCATGTTGTTTGGGCAAGGTTGCTTTGGAAAATATTCCGAATGCTGGATAGAAAAACCGTCTCAAAGACCTTTTTTTTAGAGGTCACCACAACCTAGACAGAAAAAGCGGCCCAATATGAGTGAAGACCTTTTTTTTTTTTGGAGGTCACGGCAATTTGGACAAAAAAAAAAGATCGATTTGTCAGGCAACTTTCAAGTCATTTTTCGGGAAAAACTTTGGTGCCCCCTCAAATCATTTTGAGCTCCTACGCCCATGTTCTGTCAAATCGACACATTTTACGTGCAAAAACCGCTCTACAGTTTTGAGCGAAAACGCGCAATAATTGAACTCCTTTTGTGTTCCTATGCCTTTATCACTGAAAAGTGCAAGTGGTGAATGTTGCTAATTTGGCGCATTCAAATCAACCTGACCTGTAAAAGACTTTGTTTTGTAAAAAGTTCGCTGTAAAAATAACATTTTCCTGCCACCCCCTTTGGCTTTAGAACAGTGTTTCCCAACCTTTTTGCCATCGTGTACCAAAATAACGCCATGTGTTGAATGTGCGTACCACTAATTTATTTTAATCAAATTTGGCTGTAAGACTGTAAAGCATTGACAAGTCTAGGTCTAACCACTTCAAAAGTAACCCTAAAAAACTACAAAAACCAATGTTAACGAGCTTAACAATAATAACAATACTCCTTTTCATATGGCGCTTTAGCAAACTAGGCTTCATAGCCGCATTACAAAGCGTTTTTAGGCAAACCACACACTGTGATAGAATTTCCGCTTTGTGTTCAATTGATGTAAAGCCATACTTAATATAGTTTGGATCATAATTTCGCTTGGACATGACTGAAATGGCCAAATTTAACTTTGCGTATGCTATTCTTCAGTTTTGCCAAAATTACTAAAAAATTTTTGCGAAAACTTGCTGTATGTGCTACAATACTCACTGCTCACTGTGATTCAAACGTTTCTTGATATGAATAAAATAATATAGCCACAAGCTTATCGGGCATATACGAAATCAGTCGTAAATTATATACTACTATTTTATTTATTAAAATCGATTTCACCCCAGCGGGGCATCATCAGTTAGATCTTATTCAAATAGAATAAAATAGTAGTATATAATTTACGAATGATTTCGTAAATGCCCGATAAGCTTGTGGCTATATTATTTTACTGATCCCTAAATGCGAAGTCGTCGGAATTTCTTCTTTCTCCTGTGTGTGATTTTCATCCAAAACATGGCCTCAAACAATTTCTTGATATGACCAAACGCAAAAACGTTCTTTATTACGTCATAGATCTCATTTACTGATGATTTAAGACTGCAAGTAGCCGATTACGCAATTAACACTTCAGCTGCCGTAATACCAGATATCGGGTTTCGCGCAGTTAATTAAATAGCGTGGGCGGCAGTACACTCGGAAAGCGCTAATTATCACCTGCAGCAGCGAAAGTGTTAAACTATGCTGTACTTGTGGGAATAGAATATTACAAACTGAAAATAAGAAATTAACCTTCAAAAAAATAATCAACTCGCGTACCACCTGATAGACCTTCGCGTACCACCAGCACCGGTTGGGAATCACTGCTTATTTTGGGGGGGCACGAGAAGTTTATTTATGTGAATTCAAGAGGGGCAAGGGGGCACGAGAAATTTATCCCAGTCTGGATCAAACGAAAAAGGTGAAGACCAAAAAAAAAGGTTTTCACTGAAATTCAGAGGGATTTTCCGGCCGAAATTAGAAATTCAGACAGTTTTTCCGGCCGAAAATAGGTGGCCTCCAAAAAAAAAAGGTCTTCACTGAAATTCCGAGGGATTTTTCGGCCGAAATCAGAATTTCAAACACTTTTTACGGCCGAAATCAGGTGAATTCCGCGGCCGCGGAATGCCCCCCGTGGCACCGGGCTGCTCAGAAATATGTGAATTCCAAAACAAAAAGAAAAAAAAGGTCTTCGCTACTAAATTGGTTGGTTTTTAGTTCAAATGAGAACGGAAAAAAGATCTTCACCACAAATCAGTGGAGATGTGGTTTCACTTCATAATATGGTGTCATCCCAAAATGATCTCACCCGCCGCCCCCCCAAGCGACGCCACTGTTATAGAAATACGAAATTACTAAATTTGTTCACAGCACTGCTGCATTTACAACAGAAAATCAAATTCGTTTCGCAATCATTTTCTCAAATCCACGGAGCATTCAAATCGAGCTACACGACAATCTACTGACAACTTGGATCTAAACATTCCTCGTTACCGCACAACTAAATTGCAGAGGTGCATTCAATATGAGGGAGTGAAGGTCTGCAATTCCATTCTTCAAGAAATCACGTCATTTTCTTTTTGAAAATTCAAACCGCATTATAAAAAATTTTTGCTAGCGCAATCTTGCAATTAGATTCGCTGCCCGCCATACTCGAGCCGTTTCTTGTCATCGATCCTTTCGATGACATGGGACCCTTCTTGTTTTGGCGTACCCAAGTATTAAAAATTCACAATGGCCACAATTCGCTTAATCACAAATTGAAATTTACAGGCAAAACTAGCAATTTTCAACTTTGACTTGTACAGTGGTTGCTTGACTCGATGACCGAAGGTTGATTCGCAACTTCCCTGTCGCATGCTGAGCAAATACAAAGTAAACTGCCATTATTATTTTACCATCACTTTTTTTTGTTGGTTATTGTTTACAATTATCATGGTTACAGTATTTAACGAGTAAATAAGTTGGTGTTGTCTTGATATAGCTCAATTTTTCCCAAATACATTTTTGTCGATGGATTCCAAAAGGAAAAGCATTTCAAAGAATGTTGCATTTGATTAAACAGCATGATTAAAAGTAATCTTGCATAATAATGAAAAGAACAGTTATTATTAAATTGAAGTAAAAGTGAATTTTTTCCGTCAAAAAAAAAACAAAAACAAAACAAAAAACTAACTTTGAGTGAATAAAGGTACTTTTACACGGGACACGAAGAAACTAAATGTTGACGTCATCGGCAACTTGCGAAAGGATTCAACCGGTGGAAAACTTTGTGAGTGGTAGCTTAACTTCGCTTTTACACGATTGTGCCGAATGGTTGGCTTATTTTGAGCAAGTGACGAAAGCGACCACTCGCGAAGGTTGCCAACGCGTTGCTTCGCGTCTAGTGTAAGCGCACTTTAAGATGTTTTTGCTCATGTGCAGTACATGCAAGTAACAAATATTGTTAAATTATTATCGTAACTTACATGAATAACGGCCAAATATACGTTTACGGCTTCCACGGCCATCCAAGCTACAGAACTAAGCAACCCAAAATGCACAATGATCGAAATAACTCTGCAAGCCATCACCGACTCAAAGACGAAATATTGTTCCGCCAAAATCAACGGAATATTGAGAAATAAGAGAGAAATTGCAAAATTAAGCAACAAAAAGGCAGAACGAAATAGCTCTTTCTGTCGAGATGAACTGAAAAAATGTAAAAAGTTTCATATACAGCATAATAAGCGCCAATTTTAATCCATTTAAGAAAAACTAATTGCATGTCACATCCAATGTCTTCATTATTGGTATTTGCTTATAAAAATTGGTATTCACAGCTTCGCTGCTTGACTTAAGCATTACAAAGGACAGTGCGAGGCCTTCGTCGCAGAGTTGTAAACGGGTCAACTAGTTCAGGCCCGAACCCGGTCCGAACCCGAAAGTTTAAGCCCGAACCCGAAAACTAATTTGAAACCCAAATCATGCCAGAAAAAACTCAAATGAAGTTTTTATTTAGCAATGTTGCCAAGTTATTTTGAATATATTTTTGTGCACCTAAGACAAAAATCGCGTCTCAGGCCAGAATTAGGCCCGAAATTTTGTCAACTTTAGGCCCGAACCGACCCGAAAAGCCTGGCTCGACTTACAACTCTGCTCCAACGCTTATGGTAGGAAGGTGGAAGCTTGACTTGAAGAACGAAAAGTCTCTTGGCTGTCTCCTGGCCAAGACAACTTGGAAAATAAAGCTGTAATTACAAGTATAATTTGAAAAATATAAATCCTTTGTTCTCACCTGGCAAATAAAAATACAATCACAACAAGAATTAAGAAAAACGTGGCGACCACTGCCCCAATAACATCAACCAAATCCAGTTCATATTTCTGCTCTACAGGATCATTTTCTTTCGGGCCCTTTAAATGCAAAAGAACAAAGTTAAGTAAATTTCGAACAGTGGGTTGGAAAACAAAGATCATGAAATTTTGAGGTCAATTTCTTTAATCGTTCTTCTTCACTTCCGTTCAATTTTTATTTTACTAGCATAATTTTCTTTGACATTAATACTGCATGTTTGTTATTTATAAATAGTTGAACCAAGTATAACAATGTAAATTATTCCTGAAGTGAAATAGGCAGAACTAATTTAAATGTTCACAGAGACATCACGTCTTACAATCCTACTTCATTTGACAACACCTTAATGCTGTCTCCGCGTCGAAATGTAATTTTATATATGCAAGTACCAAAAACAATTTTTTAAAGAAATATAAAAACAAATTATTGAAGCAAAACGTGAATAAAAGAGATTTGATTTTATTCTCTTTCGTTTAAAAATTATTATTTGTTGAAAAATCACACCTACTTTAAAAAATGATAAACAGATTACGATAAAAATATATTACCGAGATTTAAAACTAACTTTTGATTTTCCAACTTACAAAAATAGTTGCAAAATTGGTTAAATGGTTAAAAGAGCAAGTGTAGTTTGCATCACTTTGCCTCGAGGTGTTTCCCCCTTTTGTTGACCAAACGTTTAACATTTCATCCCAAAATGCGCATTGAGTTTCGGATTCGTTATCTGGTGGTTTGACATCCTACAAACAAAAAATTATGTCAAATCCTATTAGTGGTGTCAAAGTCAAGCAATTAAACTTTAAAATGCAAATTCATTCTTACACTCGGAACTTAATCTGCAGTAGAATGTTAAGTTTTGAATAGGAATTAAATCTTGGTCACACTATGCCCAAATTGACACTTTGGATATTGAACAAGTTTTTCTACTGATAAGAAAACGTTAATCACTCAAAAACTTTAACTGAAACGTACAGAATTTAATGAAAACATCATTCCAACAAAGTTAACATTGGCATTAGTGATGACTTTGTCCACAATGCTCGCTGAAAGAATGACTTCGGAAGTAACTAGTTGCTTTTCTGCTGGTAGCTGCGTTCCGAATGGAGATGTGAAAAGTTTGCCATTTGCAAACGCTTGAAACGAAACCCTATCACCTAAACGATAAAACAAATTTACGTTGGTAAGACAAGGCATTCAACGTTTATAACGGTATATTACAAAAAGCATACGAAATGGACAACAACAACAAACTCTGTATTTCTATCTTTCATCTTCACGCTACCGCATAAATTTTCCTGTCATAACAAGGGCGAACCAAATATCTTTTTTCCAAGACATTAGTTTTCCCTTCAAGCAAATCAGTCCAAACAAATCACCTTGTATAGATAAGCTGAGCTGGTGAAATGCGGATCACTGCCAAAAGCAAATTTCCATCACTTTAGAATCAAGATAAAAAGAATCTCCAAAAACTTCTGCGTTTTAGTATGATATGCAGTCGAAAAGTAACTACAGCAGAGGTGGCGCATTCTGATAGTAATATCTATTATTTCAAGTTCATCGGTCAAGGAACTAAACCCAATTATAACTTTTAAAAATCAGATGCAAGCGTTTAAATCACAAAACCGATTGACCTTGGAAATGTTAGTGTAAACGATTTGCAATTCAGATTTGGATTAAAAATTAATGGTTCGTTGAGCATCATCTACCTTCATTCAAATTAAATTGTTCATTACACTCGCTGTTGTTAGGCCGAAGCGTGTAACGAGTTGGCGGGGCCCATCTTCGCGTTATTGCGCAAGCAGGAAACACAGCTTTTTTCGATTAAAGTATTCTTACTTGTAGCGTTAAAATCAGGAACGTCTTTCAATGATAGACTGATAAAAGATGAAAAGTCAGGTTTTAAATCATCAAAAAATGTATCCAGCTGATCCGCTCTAAACCCAGGCAAATCATCCGGCAAAGAGCTGTAAGCTTTATAAGAATAGCCGACATTTGGAAGATCTGAAATTAAGTTAGAGTGCATGCACTGTAAGTAACTAAGTCCATTTACTTAGTCCATAAGTTGGGTAAATACTAAATAGTTACTGGCTATGACATTCTTTTTTTATTTGCTGTGCACGTAAAACTAAAACACTGACAACAACTCGTATTATAAGTTTCAAAGTCAAGTTTTACTTCCTGAAGTCCAATTTTAAGTATCAACTAAAATTGGAAAAAACTGCTTTTCGTTTTAAATTTTTGCAAATTTCGACCCAGTATCAGATTAGGTATCATGTTGTTGTTCTCAAAAAACAACCAAAGTTTGTTTTCATAATAAGTATAGGCGATTCAAAAGTGCTCGGTTTATAACAGTGGATTCAACAGTACAATAAATATAATCTACTGCAATTGTAGAATTTTCAGGTCTCCCAAATTGTGTTTGTTTTCTGCCGTTTTGTCGAGCGTTCTATGATACGTGTGGAAACTCATTTAAGATATCAGTTTTCGCTTTTTCTCGAAAACAGCATCATCTATCATTCGAACTACAGCTGTTCTCTAACGCGAGTTTCTTTAATAAGTTTGGTAGCTCTTGTCCCATGGACGCTTTTTTCTCTCGTTTTGACTCAGCTAAACCTTGCAAAATCATTTGCTAGTTTTTTAGTAAACAATGTGATACCGAAAGGAGTGTTTGGTTTGGCTGCTTTATTCTATGACTGTGAACTGAATTTGAAATTTGCTATTGAATATCCTAAATTTCGAAGGTCGCTTATGGAAAAATTTGTAATCAAACTTGACCGGTATGTAGTGTGCTTCGTATTTGTGTTTAAAGTTTACTGTTTTAATTTTTGGTAATTTAGTGCTTACTGGAAGTTAGTTAATATTTTGATGGCTAAAATTAATGCATATTTAAATGCCTTTCTTTGAGTTACTGTTTTTTGAATGCCTGAAGTAGCTTTGACGTTGAATTAATTAATCTCGAGTTAGTTGAATAACCGATAATGCGTAAGTTTTTAATTTTCGGCGTTTATTTGCAGTGCTATACCCGCGACCATTTGTCTGTAACGTCCCGAAATTCTTGGCTGCGGACCGATCATAAACTGGTAAATCGATTTGTTCGAAAATTAATGACGTCTATCTAAAGTTTGGGCATTGACTGTTACTGATGTAATTTACAGTATATTCACGATAAACTATGTTGATATAAATTCTACATTGACAATGTGTTTTAATTGAATGATTTGTGCATTTGAACGTTAAGTTGGTTACTGTTAAATTTGAAGTTTTTTGATTTTGGCGTACGTCGCAGTTATATTAGTGTAATTTGCATGTCTTGAAACTGTTAGACATCCTGAATGTTTGTGTTCTTCATAGAAAACCGTCTGAGCATACGTCTATGTCTACGTCTACGTCTTAGCATACGTCCCGTCTGTTTTTACGTCTTAATCTACGTCTTCGTAACTGATTGTTTCTGGATATCAATACAAGTTTGAATTGCTTAAAGACGCGTGAAAAGGTTTTTGAGATCCGACAGACAGCCAAGGATTACTACATTCTTCATGCATAAGTGAGTTATTTTTGCTATCGATGTACAATATCGATGACTATTTTGTAATCTAAAAATGACACATTCTTCCTAATCAGCAATTCTGCATACTATGCAAAGTTACTTACCCGTGGGCGGCCGGACTACAGCAAGAGCTACTGTGCTAGTTACTTCTGTATATTGCTCGCCATTAGATAACTCAACAGTTCTGCTCACAGAATTAAGAGTTTCCATGATTCTAAATAGAAAAAGTTGATTTTAAAAATACTTTTCATAAACTCTTCGTAAAAAGTAATCAGTTGGAAATGGAAAATATTTGTTTTTTTCTCGTATTGTTAAGGGAAGATTTAAAAAGAAGCATGGCATTTAACAAAAAATACAGTGCTTTGCAAAGTATTCATAAAAGCATTTGTTCGAGATCAGCAAACTCTCTTGGAATCTAAAAATTATTTTGCTCTTCGCTAAATATTTTTTTGAAATCTGGGCAAATTTTTTCAGGCAGAAAGAATTATGAACAAATTTTTGTTTGCTGTTTGATTTTTTTTATTACAACAAAATTACGAAAACGAAACAAAACACAACTTGTCAAAATTACTATGTAATCAAATTTAATATTTTAGAGCGTTACAAAGAAGTTGCAAAATTTGGCTATGATGCTTTTATTCCCCTTCCCTTGTTTTTTTTTTATTGAGATAGATTGTAGAACTTTATGGTATTGATCTCTGACAAATTCGAACTTCAACCGGCAAACGCTTTTAAAGACCTTAGGAAATGTATCATTGTGTTTTTTTAGGATAATTCCGCAACGAAGAATATTGCTTCCAATAGTCAAGATACACGACCAACGTAAATTGTATATTTCTCTTTTTTTTAATAATTTACGAAGAAGATTTGCTATGTCAATGAAAAGACATGCATTTTAACATTCGCACAAATCTGCAGTAAAATCGATAACTGCAATATAAAATAGCATTTTTTAACTAGGATGGACTCTGATATCATATCCAACCATCAAAGATTACAACAGGTTGCGAAGGCCCAGCAAATGATAGTCGCGGGGTTCTGGGGCTGAGCTCTCAACCTCCAAACGATTTTTTTTAATTTAGGCAAAAAATCAACTCTTTAGCTGAGATTTGGGTGTCAAAAGTGTTAGAAGTGTCAAACTTTGCGATCGTCCGATCGTTTATTGTCATAATGCAACTTACTTTTCAGATTGATTACTTTGTGCGAATTCTTCATCAGGAGTTTCAAGTAAATTTCCAATACTATTAACGACTGAGGTAGCAGTCTAAAAATGGAAATAGTTAGATGCAAAACAAAGTTGCTAATACAAGCAATTACTTTATAAAACGCAATTAAACTTTTTATTTCAAAAAAAGCGTTTTCACTGCATTTTTGAATTAATATTTACAAATTTTAAGTGTTCTTGTAAGCAAATGACCAGCTTGTAAGCGTTTCATCAACGTTTCGAAATCCTCTGTGACTGAGTTTCGGGAGGATCTTTCGGAGTTATTGCATTGCTTTTCTACATTGGCTACACCTGTTTCAAATAATAACATCGCTTTTTTATTTGCTGAATTCGTCAAGATATTTAAATGTGTAATAGACAAACATGCTCCATTTAAACAAGCTTCTCGAAAGCAACGAAAATTGATCCAAAAACCTTGGATAACAAAAGGTATCTTTAAATCTATCAAAAATAAACAAAAATTATATAAGAGTCATTTTCTAGAAGGAACCTCTGAACAAAAACTCTACTATAAAAAGTACGTGAATAAATTAACAAAACTAAAATTACTTTCAAAAAAATCTTACTATCGAGATGAATTTGTAGCAAATAAAAATGATAAATCAAAACTGTGGCAAACAGTAAACTCTTTGCTACACTCTAAAGTCAACATGGCTCCTGTTTGTGAAAAACTTGAAATTGATAGTAATATTATTGATGATTCCCAAGTAATTGTTGAAGAATTCAACAAACATTTTTGTACCGTAGGTCAAAGTATTGCAGATTCTATTGACGAATGCAGCAGAATAAACCCTAACACATCAAATAATGATAACTTTGATGGGCGAGTTTCGTCTTCACTCTTTTTGACGCCGACTGATCCTCACGAAATTCAGGCTGCGATTTATTCTCTTTCGACAAAAAAAGCAGGAGGGTGCGACGGCATATCAGCATTTTACTTGCACGCAGCATCTAAAGTAATTGCGCCGATACTCAGTACATTGATCAATCAATGTTTGTTGCTAGGGGTTTTTCCTGATTGCTTAAAGGTGGGCAAAGTCATTCCACTTTTTAAATCTGGGTCCAAAACAAGTAAATTCAACTACAGACCTGTATCATTATTGACAAGTATCTCTAAAGTGTTTGAAAAAATAATTTATGAAAGATTTATGAATTTTTTTGCAACCAACTCAATATTTGCCCCTACTCAGTATGGCTTCCGACGCAATTGCTCAACTAGCCACGCGGTCCTGGATGTAATTACTACTACATACGACAATATAAATGAAAGATTGTACACCGCTTTAATTATGCTCGACCTAAAAAAGGCCTTTGATTCTGTAAATCACCAAATTATTCTCAAGAAACTTGACAAATACGGGGTGCGAGGGATCCCTCACTGTTTAATAAATTCGTATTTGACTAATAGAAAACAGTATGTTGCCATGAATAATTATCATTCCTCCCTAAAACTAGTTAAGTGTGGGGTACCCCAGGGATCTTTATTAGGTCCTTTATTATTTTTGGTTTTTATCAATGATCTACCTAACTGTTCCTTAAACATCACACCCAGGCTCTATACGGATGACACTTGTTCGATAATATCGAACGACAACCTCAATGGGCTTGAAGAGAAAGCAAATTCTGAATTGAAAATTGTCTACAACGGGACAGTACAAAATAAGATAGCAATTAATCCTTTAAAATCTCAATGCCTCATAATTTCTCCTAAATTAAAGGAAAATTGTCTTCAACTGCATCCTATGATAAATAATGTGTCAATCCCAGTAGTCAAATCGGCAAAATATTTGGGTATACATATTGATAACAAATTAAATTTTGAAGATCACATCAAATACATAGGAACAAAAGTTTCCAGATCAATTGGTATCATGTCCAAACTAAAACCGTATGTACCAATGAATGTATTGAAATGTGTGTATTTTGCCTTTGTCCATTCGCATTTACAATATGGCCTGTTAATTTGGAGTGCCACCTATAAGACGCATCTTTCTAAACTACAAAGAATGCAAAATAAAGCGGTAAAAATTGCATCAGGTAGTGGCTGGTCTGAGAAAGCGGAACCTTATTACCTAAATCTTAATGTCTTGAAACTTCATAAATTGAAGCAGTTCCAGATCTGTAAATTTATGTTTCAGTTCACCCATAAACAACTTCCAACCAAATTTGATGATTACTTTCAGGAAATTTCCTTAGTAAGCGTCAGAGAAACAAGAAACTCAAACAAATTTAAACAATATTACATGCCCAGATACAAAACTTCCCGGTTGCAAAACTCAATAAAATTTTCCGGAGTGAAAGCTTGGAATACGCTTACGAACGAACTAAAGCAAGCATCATTTTATCACTTTAAGAAAGAATTGAAAAAGTTGCTGTTAAACACGACTAACACAGACTGAACAAGTTTAATCTATTCTTTGATGTTCACCCAATTCGATGCAAGCAAACAGTTCCGTTTTATACAAACAAGTCACGTTCTGATGACTTCAGGTGTTTATAGGGTGGCTGCTTGACTAGAAGACCTATACGTGTGGTACCTTCGCAGCTTCGCCGTTGCTATCACAGTTATGTTATTTATGTGACTTGTGTTTGTTATGTGATGAATTTATGTTAGATAGGCCTACAACAAATAAACATGCTCTCTCTCTCTCTCAAATATAATGGTATGTTCTGTTGCACACTAATTAAATTTTTTGGCGTAATTGATCAAATCAATTCAATCTTTCATTGTATTGCTATGTTTAATGTGTTATATCGAAGCGTATAACTATTTGGCGGGACCCATTTTTGCGTAATTGCGCCAGAACAACACTTGCAGTTCCTTACAAAAAATGTTGCAGCGGCGGCAAACCGTTGGTAAAACTGTGTCCAATTCGACCGACCTGAGATGTGAACCTAAGGTCTCCGTTCCAAAAGCTTGACCAACTGGCTGGTGTGTAATACAAATGAACTCATATGTTATCAAATACTTTTTAGAACCAAAAGAGATTAATGCGATTCTATAAAACAACAAATAAAAGTTTAATTTACTTCTTGCTCCAATGGCCGATCTGATGATGACGTCACCACCATGTCCAAAGCATTAACAGCGTTTTCGATGTCGTCGCTGGTCAAAGTTGATGGTTCGGATGTTAAAACTTCCACATCATTTGCTACTTCCTTTTGCTCTGCTGGATTTGTGATTGGATTTTCAGAATCAACTAAGTCCTTAAATTACAAAAAAAATACATATATATAGTAAAACAAATCAATGAACCAAAACACTTGAGAAACAATTACTGTGCATGTAGCAAATAAAGAAATAATTCAATGAGCGAGGTACTGGCTTCAAAGCTTCAAAACTGTAATTATCTGTTATTTTAGGTTATGCAAACCAGTGGTGTAGGCAGAATTTTGCAAAAGGGGGATTTTTGTCCATAATTAAGGTGAAAATCAGAAACAAGTCTCTAGAGCAGTCACTGGTTCTCAACCATTTTTAGTATCAGAGCCAAATTTTAAATATCAATGTTGCAAAGAGCCGCATGCCAACAACGCAAATTAAAAAGAGAAAACGGTAGGCTACTCCTAACCAAATGCTAAAACTACAATCAAATTTTAATTGACGTTACAAAAACAGCAGATAAATCTATATTCAATTGGTGAGGGGCACGAAACTCCCAAATTTTAGTAATTTTAAGTTTTGGAAATTGAGCACAAGGCTACTTTGTAGATGTTTCATTGCATTTTTATCCTCCCATCACGGACTGCTTGTTCGAGGCCATCAAGCAGAGATAATCATCGTATAGCGTCTTATCCAAGGACGCAACAACGTGACCAAGGTGGGGGTTAAACCCAGGTCATGCGGTCAGGGTCATCGTAAGAACGACGCCTTAACCTTTTTGACCACCACCAAAGGTAATCCGACAAATTAAATTAAAGATTGCAAAACTTAAGTGCTTCAATAGCATGCAATTCAACACATTCTGCATACCCTCTACCAGCCAAGCGCGTAATAAGAATTTTTTAAAGGGGACGAGGGGTGGTTGAACCAAGATAGAGGTCTGGGCGGCTTTAGTGATTTTTCGAAAAAAAAAATAGTCATTTCAACGCAAGTTGGATGACATTTCGCCCATTTGTAGAGCCATTTGAAAGAACTAATCGCTAGGATTTGCAGATTTCTTCAAATCCAAAATACGAAAAGTGTGTGGATCATCCAATAGTTGGCGTCTGACGCTGGCCGGTGACAGGAGAAAAAACAAGCAAAAGATTTGAAACCTTTTGGCAGAATTAAATTACGGATCCTTCCAAACTCGTCATAAGGGCACAGAACATAATGGGCGTAGACATAAGGATGCGGGGACAAAAGGGCGCAGGAAAATAATGGAGCAGAGACGAAAATCTGAAATAATAATTAGTTATTTGTTCCTCTGCGAAGCAAAAGCGTTTTCAAATCACATGCACGTGTACTAATGGCAATCATTACCAGTGTTAAAGAAATCTATCGTTTTTTTTGAAATTTTTACTTGTTGCAATGTATTTGAAAAATTGACCGATTTCGTTTATGAAATAAGTGGAGACATGCGCTTAACACATGAGAGCACAATGTATCCAAACAAATTCGCTATTTATTGAGTTCTAAAAATACGAGGTAAAAATATTTTTGCAATTATGCTACTGCATACATTTTTGTGTTTTTTTTTGTGGTTTTACGTCTCTACGCTTTTATGTTCATGAGCCCTTATGTCCTTTCGCCCTTATGTCTTACGTCCTTTTGTCTACACTCGTTTGTCTGCGCCCTTACGTTGTAGATCGCACATCTTCTTTACTCTACCCTGCCCCTTACTTCCTGGTCAAGTATATAAAATACATTCAGAAGAATGTATATTTGGCTAAATATTCTCAGTGACTTGGCAAAAAAGGGGGTACTTCAACCCCTCTTGTTCCGTTGGTTGCGCAACTGCAATCAACTAACGATGGGACTAGAAAAAATTGCACCCAAAAGCCAAAGGCAAATTAGGGACAATTTCAATTTTTCCCAAGCACTGTCTAGAACTCGATTACTGCTAATTTCCAAACGGCAATTTTCAAACCGCATGCATTTTTGTTCTTTAAGTTAGCGATAATGTATGTCTGTCATCAGTAGGGCTAGCATGAATCAAAATACTAGTCACCTATAATATTATCTACCGTAAAGCAGCCCCGACAGCTTAAGAGCTGACAATTTGAAAAAAAATTACCGGAACAACTTGGCAAAAGGACCTAACAGACCATCAAAAAACAAAAGGAAATGAAGAAAGGGTCCAACCGGATAAATTTACAAGGCACATTATCAGCATATAATCATTAGGGACAATGTCCATAAACACGTCATGGCCAATTGATTGAGGGAGAAGGGAGGCTATTGGTTGCGTTGGATTGTATGTTATTGAGGAGCTGGATTTCAGCCACTCGTTTCCTTTCAGATAATAGTAACAGACATCCCGATTGGGACCCAATACACAGTAAACGCCTTCTAACCTCTTAATCAAAAACTGTTGGTAAATTGTAAAAAATTGGAGGAAATTTATTGCATTAGTACGTAGCATTGGTTTTACTTTTAATAAAGAATGATTTCAATTTCGATGAATTTTTGATCACCAGTTGTTCAAAACCATTTGGATTAGAAAATGATTACATTTCAAAAAGTTGACGAGAGCTCGTATAAGGCCCAGTAAGAGCTGCATGCGGCTCTAAGAGCCTCGGTTTAGAACTACTGCTCTAAAGCTTCGGGAGTTTTAAATTAAGTCAAACGAGCGTTGGCGGTTGCAAGCAGCAGATTTGTTAGTCGGGTCAGGTTCGGGCCTAAAGTTGACAAAAATTTCGGGCCTAGTTCGAGCCTGAGACGTACTTTTTGTCTTAGGTGCACAAAATATAATCAAAATACGTGGGGAAAAAAGTTAGCCTTTTTAGCAGCTGAAGTTACGAGATGAAGACGATAGCCTATACCGATAGCTTGGTTATTCAAATTTACGGGTTGAGTTAGCCTAATTCAGGGATCAAAATGCTTTGCATTGTGTCGACTCCTCTTCACACTGATGATGAAGTCGGTTGACTTCGAAACACGGGAATGCTCCTGCGATAGGGGGCTCCGCCTCACCTGCGTCACTAGGGGTTGAAATGATTACCCATTTCGACGCGGAGACAGCATTAAAGGCGGTGAATCATCCAGCCCATTCTAGTGGTTTACAATAGCTAAAATTGAACTACAATTTTTGATATTTTTTGTTTTAATTTTGGGACTGCGGTTGCAAAGATATTCAACAAATACAAAAAGATGTCCCCCCAAAAAAAGTTTTTGGAAACGCTGAGTTTTGTTCTTCCCGCCAAAACCACAGTAGGCCTAATGGTTTAGAGAACTGTGGTAGGCCTAATAGTTTAGAGATAGTTTATTTCTAAATAGTTTAGGCCTAATTAGGCCTAACTATCTCTAAACTATTAGGCCTAATAGTTTAGAGATAGTTAGGCCTAATAGGTGAATAAGATTACAGTAGGCCTAATAGTTTAGAGAACTGTGGTTTTGGCGGGAAGATCAAAACTCAGAGTTTCCACAAACTTTTTTGGGGGGACATCTTTTTGTATTTGTTGAATATCTATGCAAAAGCAACCCCAAAATCAAAACAAAAAACATCAAAAATTATAGTTCAATTTAACTATTGTAAACCACCGGAATTGGCTGAATGATTCACCGCCTTTAAAAGGTGTTGTCAAATGAAGTAGGATTGTAAGACGTGATGTCTCTGTGAACTACTAAATTACTTCTGCCTATTTCACTTCAGGAATAATTTAACTTGATAATCAAAATAACTTTGCAACATTGCAAAATTTTCCGGACCTAACTTTACTTTCGTTTTTTTTTTGTGGGGGGGAGGGCATGATTTGGGCTTCAAATTAGTTTTCGGGTTCGGGCCTGAACTAGTCGGCCCGTTTACAACTCTGGCAGGCAGCACAAAGAAGTAGAGGCTTTTTTCATACGTTGTACAAAACAAAATATGATTTGTACGAGTGATTATAACAAAATATGGGGATACAAACATCAAGGGGAATGGCAGTATTCCCTCCCAAAATACGCTAACAACAAAGCCAGAACCAGAACTATGAAGAAATAACTTGAAGTTGCAAACTAAATTGATATTTACAAATTGTGACTTTACATAACCACCTTTTGACGCAATACATACCTCTAGCTTCTTCTCGCAAGAAGAAATCCATGTAGGATCGCCCCACATACCAATGACCGAACAAGATCGTGTACCATATGGTTTTCCAGTGTCTAAATTCAGAAATACTGGTAAATATTAAACTATCTTTTCCGCTATTGCAAGTTTAAAATTTGCTACTCACATAAATAAGAAACAAAATATTTTTGTGACAGTTTTTGTTTAAGTTAGTATTCGCCACTAACTGTTCAAAGTATACAAATTTGCAAACATTACTGAGATACCAGTAGGGAAAGGTGGGGTACGTTGGCCTTTTTTTTAATTTCTAATTGTTTTAGTCATTGTAAATGCTATTAGAAAATCAAGTAGATCCTCTAAATCTCCAATCTTTTGAGTTTCATTCAGCTTTGCTCTTATTTTGAATCTTTTCAATTTTTCTCGCAAAACTGACTTAAAAACGTCCGCTCAAAGTGACCAACTTGCCCCACTGGTAGGATAAGTAGGCCAGTCCATAAGGGTAAGTTGACCATATCACTTCTTTACCATGAATAAAGTTTAGTAAACAATACAAAAATTAAAGCAACGAAAATCAAAACAATACTTCTACACTAGCCGTTCTGTAGAGCCAAATAAACGAAACGTATAGAGGCTTGTAGCAGCAACTGCACATTTTAAGAAATTGTGGTGGGCTACAAGCTTAAACAGCATGTTTGATTCCCAAGACGTGCGGTGTTAAATTATACAATGTTTTGGTAATTTGTTCCTCAATCAGTTTATAAATTGGCAAAAAACTACTCAATGGTTCTACGTAGTGTTTAAATCTGATGCAAATCGTGAAAAAAACGTGTGGGTGTTTAGCACACTAGTTTTAAACAAACTTAGTCTAGACTTAAGAAGATGAAAAGAAAGCACATACATTGTCAATTTACGGTCATCACTGTCGTGACCACAGTAGCTCGCGCAATATTCAGAAATTCTTCATTAACATTCTATACATAATATAAATCGCTGAGGATTGTCACTGAACAAGCTGCGGGCCTGAACAAAAGCTGTGGGCCCAATTTTGAGAAAAACTTTTGGAACAAGATGATTTGTTTTCAGGAAAGTTGGCCATGTAAGTTGGCCGGACAAATGATCGATCACAAATGGCAGTGACCTACTTACCGCACTTGGCAGCCACAGTGGAAATAGCCTCACAGCAGTATGAAGGTTAACGTTCATAACACTAAATTATTTGGACTTCATTGCTAAAGCACTAACCAAACTTTGACTGGAAACTTACTTTTCTAATGTTTCAGCTGATGCTAAACTAAATTTTTCAAAATCCAAATTACCGTCAAAAATTGATTTTTTATAAATAACTTTTCTTTCTGCTGCAGAAAAAAATTATATGATTTACTGTGATAGTAGGTTGCAACAATGGGACTGATTGTGCAAAAGCACGTGACAATTGGACTCTCAATTTTCGACAAAAAAGGCGATGGCCTACTTGCCCACCTGGCCAACTTACCCCACCTTCCCCTATTCATTTAATATTCGTTACGGTTCTTTTGGATATTAATTACAATAAAGTTTTTCATTAATAACAAAGAAACAGTGTTGAAAGATTCCTACTGACTCTGATAGAGATCAAGCAAAATTGATCGTATATTATGCAAATTCAAATCTTGCACAACACGTCCACCAGTAAAATTTAAGCCATAAGGCTTATTTTGTTCATTACAAGTTACAACCAAAACAAGAAAATAATGCAATCTAAAACTATAAAACTCTTCTAACATTCGCCCTCACTGTTAAGGCATTTTTCTATCGAAGTATTTGAGTAACCAGCTTGTGTTCGGGGAAAGGTAACCTCTGTTTCATCATCAGTGTACTGAAGGATTTCTTCGTCGCAATATACTGCAAAACGAGAGGAATGTTTTAAACAAGTTCAGTGGCCATGAGTTCTTTTCGCTCTCGCATATAGCTGATAGCGCTAGGTTTGGCTTGAAAAATTAACTTTGTCTGCAATTGAGTAATTAGTGAAGTCTCGTTGTACTTAATTTTAGACAAGCAAACCAAGTTTAAATGCTGAGAATTAAGCAGCCTCCAGCTCTTTCAGCACTTTTTTTTATGTATCATCGTTGCAAAGAATAAAGCAGATATTTTTACTTAGTTGGTTTTTATTGGTATTTACAGCAAATATCATAAGTAAGATGTTATCATAATGTATGACTCTTTGCAGTACTGTATTACTTGAACAATAATGCACTATTTCCATTAGCCAATCAATGTACCTGGTTTGCAAAGGCCATTGTCGAATCTGTAGCCATCAATGCACGTGCACACGCAGTCTTCACATGTCAAGCAGCCTTCCAAACCTTCACAAGTGTTAGGGCACGAACCTTAAAATGTTTTTTGCTGGTACTGTACAGTATTTTTGTAAATCACAACATAAATCGAGTCTATATTACGCGCTTGTCTGTTTTTAAAAACTCCGAATTACTATGCCAACGGTGTTCAACCTGCGGCCGTCAATGAAAATTTATGCGGCCGTTAACACGTAATTCAATGTACATGCTTTGGCGACCGTGCTGGCAATTGGCATGCGGTACATTAAAGTAAAACAGTAGTAATGCAAAAACAAATCAGTATACTCGAGGTATAACAATCTGAATGGTGATGTCACATATAGATATATAATTGAATGTAACGCCTGAGTTGGCATGAACTATGCGAGTTGTGGAACAGAGATGGGCACGGAGCCGGAGCGGAGCCGGAGTCCGGCTAAATTTATCGGAGTCGGATTTGAGTTTTTGATATAAAACCGGATCCGAATTTCAATTTTTTTTTCCTAAACATTTATTTGTCCTAGGAATTTTCTAAATCTTTTGTAATTTTTTAATTTTTTTGCTCCACTCCATCATTAATTACTCCGTTCCGCAAGTCTAAATTTTTTCATATGTTTTGGCACGGTTTTGACTTTTGGCTATCAAGTAGTGAGGTGTATTGGCGAGGATATGTGGTTTAGATTCAAAAGTTTCAGATTGCCGGTAGTTTAGCTCATCATTAGTACTCAAATATTATGTCTGTAAATAGCCCTTAGTACCTGCAAATGCTGCATTTCGGCTAACATAGAGCATTGCCTTCATGCATTACACAGTAGGCCTAAAAATCGAATGCATGTAAATGTAGCCTACCGGAAATAGGCATAGTGTAAAGGATAAAGACAATGCCATATAACTAAGCTGTACTGTAATCCTAATGTAACAAAGACTTTATTGCGAAGAATAAGTTGCATCTTAATCAGTTTTTTATTTGGCTTATTGCAACAGGAAAGGCTTATATCAGATATTTATGCTTTATTACCGGTAGTTACCGGTACCGGTAGCCTATTGATTTCAAGTTGTTAGTATCTGATATTGGATGGTTACTGGTAACTGGAGCAAGGTACCAATAGCATATTAAATAGGCTGTAGGCTACCTTTGTTGGACTCCAGAAGTTGTCATACTGTCATATATATCTTGAATCACAAGGTGAAGGTAGGCTACACTAAAATTATTGTCTCTTCATGTATCGGTAATACTGTACAAGGTATGCAGTATGTGGGCCACAGTATATAAAGACAATGATTTTCTAAATACGCAGTACGGTAGAATACCTCTACAAAGACAATGGTTTAAAATTTTGGTAGGGTATTCAAATTTTCTGAGAAATTGATGGTATGCTTTATACCGGTGCTCAGGTGAACATTATGTATCTGGTATAGATCAAGTTATACCAGTGCAGTGCTCTTAATCAGTGGCGGATCTAGAAAATTTTGGTGGGGGGGGATTTTAAGCACATAACCTCAAAAATTCGGATGTCTTCACCGAAATTGAGAGTGATTTTTCGGCCGAAATCGGAAATTCATGCGTTTTTTTCGCCCAAAATCAGGTGGTCTCAAAAAAAAGGTCTTCACCAAAATTGAGAGTGATTTTTTGGCCGAAATCGGAAATTCAAACGTTGTTTTCGCCCAAAATCAGGTGGTCTCCAAAAAAAAAAAAAAAAAGGTCTTCACCGACATTGAGGTTAGTTTTTCGGCCGGAATCCTCAGGTTGCGGCTGGTGGGGGGGGATGCATCCCGAAATGGAGCCGAATTGTTCGAAATAGAGGCTGATTTTTCGGCCAAAATCGTTACTTTTAGGCTGGTGGGGAGGATGCATCCCCCCATCCCCCCCCTAAATCCGCCACTGCTCTTAATCTTATTCACTTCACAGTTTAATTTAGAGTTGAATTAAAGTTTTTAGAGCTTTGTAAGTTCTAAGTTATAATTCAGATTCGATTATAATCAAAAGCCTCTTTTATTTTGATGCACAATACGGTGTAAAAAAATACAAGTATCAGCATTACATTCAAAATTATACCAATATCTCGAACGGTATAGCCTACTGTATACTGCGTCTTATATTCGAGTGCGCCTTATAGGCGAGTCAAAAAAAGATGTAAATTTTTTTCTGACTCGGAGCGGATTCGGATTCAAAAATTTGTGGACATACAGGATTCCGGAGCGGATTCGGAGTCTAAGTCTTCGGACTCGGAGCAGATTCGGAGTCAAATTTTTTTGACTCTGCCCATCTCTGTTGTGGAATCATGGCAAATTGATACATGTAGGCTGCTGTGCATTGAGGTTTTATTTAAGTGTGGTGGGTGTTGATTGCTATTTCATCGTAAACCGTCTAAAACTTAGACGGTTTTTGATGAAATAGCTAAATAATTTAGACTCTAAATTATTCAGATAATTTAGAGCCTAAATTAATTCCAGATGGGAGTGGACTACTTCATGATCGAGACAGAAGCGTATGCCATGATGTGTCTAGTATGCAATCAAGTTGTTTAAAACAGTGAAAGGAGATAATGCAAAGCAACATTTTCGTCGTCATATGTCACACACTTATACAAAATTGAAAGGTGAGTCAAGAAAGATTTGTGTAGAAAATTTAAAGAAAAGTTTCTGACAGCAGACATCTTGCATGTCCACTTTCATTAAGCCTACTAATAATCGCTGCGAAACTTCCTATAGAATTGCGTATCATTTTGGTGTGGCGGGGAAGCCTTATTCCGATGGAGAGCTTGTTAAGCGATGTTTCATAGACGTTGTTAAGTGCATTCATCCCGGTAAGGGAGCTGACTATTCATCACTTGTTCTTTCGCGTAATACCATTCAATGTCGGTAAGATGATACTGCCGAACAGCTGTCTCTCTCCCTGCAGACAAAAGTTAACAAAGAAGCAAGTTTATTTTCTCTGGCTGTGGATGAATCGACTGACATTAAGGACTCTGCGCAGCTACTAGTATTCATACGTTCTCTGACTCCAACTTTTGAGTTGTGCGAGGATCTACTTTCCATGGAAACACTGTCTTCTCGCACCCGCGGTGAAGACAGATTTGTTACAGCAAAGAATGCCTGCATTAGAAATGGACTAGAATTGAAAAATCTGCGTGGTATTTGCACGGATGGCGCACCTGCAATGATAGGTAACATAAAAGGCTTTGTGGCAAGATTTTTAGAATATGTGTCAAAAGAGTATGACAATAAGCGGTTGACTAACCTTCATTGCCAGTGATGGGCACAGCGGCGCTGTTCACCTGCGGGCGCTACTAGCGCCGCTACTTTTTCGGTAGCGGCAGCGCCGCTGTTTTTTTAGCCGAAAAAGCGGGCAGCGCTTCAGCGCTGTTTTTTAAGCAAATTTTCTGCCGCTGCCGCTACTGCTAATAAACTCCTTCCAAGACTTTTTCAATTTACATTTTCACCTGTTACCGTTTGGAGTCTTTACTCTCCGCTTGTTTTCACTCTGCTCTTGTTACCTCGTTATTTCAGTTTAGTAGAACATACAAGACCTTTGTGACGTTTTGTCGTTGCTCTTATACTGTATGTATAAGCGAGTTTTATCGCACATGGTCCGCTTTTTTCTCAATCGAAGTTGAACGAATAATGTGGTCTAGTAGCGGGTCAATTTGAACTGATAAAACCGATTTCAATAAAGCCGTTTTCGAGTAGTATCTCTTTAACGAAAATGCAACAATTAGAGTTCGATAAATTCCTAAAAACTTGCAGATCGCAAAGACGGTTTTCCGCGATATTTCCTCAAAATGCTAGCATTTAGTACAACGAATGAAGATGATTTGTTGGATATCTGGTCACAGACCACAGTATAGATCGTGCACTGCGAATAGAACAGTACAGTATGCATGGGCGTAGCCAGGATTTTTGATTGGGTTGGGCCCAAACCACAAATCACATGCAATGACGTCATCAGAAATCTTCAAAAAAGAAACTTTTTGTGGGGCAAAGATGTCGTAGAATGGAAGATCTGAACCTGTAGCCTGTTGGCCCTTAACCAGAATTTTGGTAAAAGGAGAGGGCGAAAACTAACAGTTAGAAAGTGCAAACGTCTAACTCATGAGACGTGTTGAGTAAGCTAGTGTACTTAAACGTTTCACAGACGGGGGTCTGGGGGCGGAGCTCCCAGCCGCTGGTGGCTATGGGGTCAGGGGGCAAAGCCCCCAACCGCTGGGCGATTTTTGTAAGTTTTTGAAAAAAAATCTATTTTAATACCATTGGATCACATTTCGCACGTGTTCACAGCCATTTGAAAGAACTAGATTTTTAACATTTTAAAGCCAATCGAAAAAATTTAACAGTTCAGTCCTCCTTTTACTTGCAATTAAAGTCCAAAACACGTTTAAAATCTTGCATTATGGAGTAAAATTTTAATTGTAAGTGATTTGGTCCATGTAGGGGTAAGTAAGGCACATTGCCTCTCCAATATTTTAGTAGTAAATAGTAATTCACTTAAAGATTTTCCTTCAATATTTTTGTTTTGTCATGAAGTTAACCAGTTATAGGAGTACATGTACGGCTAGGGGGCCCAAGCCCCCTCAATTGAAATTCAATAATTTGTTCATTGAGCATTTTGCCTAGTTCTTTTTTAAAAAGTATTATGTGCGTAAACACTGGCTAGGTGGAGGTGAATCGTTATTAAAAAATGATACAATAGATGGTTACGCTTACTAAACATGTTATTCCTGGGCCAGATTTACATTGCGCGGGGCCTCTGGCACTCAGGGAATTTTTGCAACATCTTCCTGCCAAATATAAGTGAAGACCAAAAAAAGTTCCACTATCTGAGCGCTGGGCCCTGGCACTGTGCCATATGGCAAATACGGCGCTGGTTATTGCATTACGTTCACAAAAAGTTTGGATGAGAGCCTGAGGTAGCAACTTTTAGAACAAAAACCCTTAATTTCACCCTGGTTATACGTTTAAATTGGTTGGAAAAAATTGAATTAAGGGGGTGCGCCGGGCCCCCTGGTCGCCAATATTATTTATTGTTAATTACGGTTGTACGCATGTGCTGTTCTACACAAAAATGCTAAAAGAAACAAGTTTTTTTGTTAAATTTTTGTCATTGGTCGCATTTCAATTGAGGGGGCCTTGGTTCCCTGGGCCACCCTTCTGGCTATGCCTATGATTTTGAGACAAAATCGCGCCCTTAAAGTTCTTTCATAAAAACAAAATATTTAAAGCAAAATTAAAATAACTTTTTTCGAAAACGGGGAGGACTCGAGTCGAGTCACTTGACAGTTTTTTGAAACCTCCAGGAATTGCATGATATTATTATGACGTGGACAGATGGTCGTCATTATTATAACTTACTTTTGTACAACGTAAATCCTAAATCAAAGAAACTGCAATTCCGGACAAGGACAACATACTGGCTATGCTCTCATTATATTCATCATTGGTAGTATTTCAATTGGGGTTTGCATTACCGCCTGTGCTATAGCATTAAGTTCATAATAAGTTTAAACGATGGCCTGTAATTGCAACTTTTAGCACAAAACTCTTAGATTTTTCACAGATTTTGCATAAGAATTGTTAAAAATTTGAATTAAGGGGCTCCTGGTCCGGGACCCTTGGTCAACAGTAAGGGGCACCAGCGCCCCCTGGTCGTCAGTTAGGGGCTCCGGGCCCCCTGGTTGTCGGTTAGGGGTTCCGGGGCTCCCTGGTCTTTGTTAGGGGCCTTGGGCTCCTTGGCCATCATTTAGAGGCCCCGGGGTTTCCTGGTTGTCAGTTAGGGGCCCCGGGGCTCCCTGGTTGTTAGTTAGAGACCCTGGGGGCCCCTGGTTGTCAATTAGTGGCCCCAAGGCTCCCTGTTCGTCAGTTGGAGGCCCCGGGGCCCCCGTTTGTCAGTTAGGGGCCCCTGGTTGTCGGTTAGGGGCTCCGGGGCCTCTGGTTGTTGGTTAGGGGCCCTGAGGCCCTCTGGTTGTCAGTTAGGGGCCCCGGGGCTCCCTGGTTGTTAGTTAGAGACCCTGGGGGCCCTTGGTTGTCAATTAGAGGCCCTAAGGCCTCCTTTTCGTCGGTTAAAGGCCCCACGGTCCCCTGGTTGTCGGTTAGGGGCTCCAAGGCGCTCTTGTTGTTAGTTAGGGGCCCTGGGGCCCCCTGGTCGTCAGTTTGGGGCATCGGGCCCCCTGGTTGTTAGTTAGGAGCCCTGGGGCCCTTGGTTGTCAATTAGGGGTCCAGAGCTCTCTGTTCGTCAGTTGAAGGCCCTGGGGCCCCCGTTTGTCAGTTAAGGGCCCCAAGGCCCCTGGTTGTCGGTTTGGGTCCTCATGGCCCCCTGGTCGTTAGTTAGGAGCCCCCTGGTTATTACTTAGGGGCCCCGGAGCCCTCTGGTTGTTAGTTAGGGGCACCGGGGATTCCTTGTTGTCCGTAACTGCAACTAAACATCGTAAGGCTATGTAATCATAATTTTTTATCATTGGTGGTATTTTAATTGGGGGGGGCCGGGGCCCCTGGCCCCCCTGGCTACGCTTATGACAGTATGTGGCACGGAGCCAGAGTAGTGTGTTTGGGGGAGGGGGCACAAAAGCTTGGGCGGGGGGACGCTTACGCAACCGAGACCAGACGAATTCGGAATGCGGCAGCGATCTGGTGAATATTTTGCTCCAAATCCTGTGTTATCCTTCTTTGGTATGGATTTTGCCCTCAAATTTGGAGGTGAAGACTAAAAAAATAAAAAAAAGGGTCTTCATCGCAAAATGTAAGGCTAATTGATTACGTTCACTTGATTGTTTCATAGAAAAAAGCGTTTGTGGTTCCCTTTTTTTGGGCAAAAGTTTGCTAGTTGTGCTACTACAAAACTTTACTCTCGCTTGCGGAGCTCAACCAGTAATTTGGGGGGACACGGCTCGAAATGCCATCCCCCGTGCATAGGCGTAGCCAGGATTTTTGATTGGGGGGGCAAAACCAAAAATCACATGCAATGAAGTCATCAGAAATTTTCGAAACAGGATTTTTTATTGGACAACGATATCGTAGAATGGAAGATCAGAAGCCGTGGCCTGGTTTGGCACTTAACCGAGAGTTTTCTAAAGGGAGAGGGTTTAAACCAAAAGTTAAAAATGAAAATATTTAAATTGGGAGACTTGTGTATGTAAACTAATTTATTCAAACGTATCACAGACGGGGATCTGGAACGAAGCCACCAGTCGCTGGGCGATTTTTTGGAATTTTTTTGAAAAAAAGCTATTTTAATGCCATTGGATCATATCTCGCACGTGTTCAGATTCATTTGAAAGAACTAGATTATTAACATTTGAAAGCCAATTGAAAAAACTTAAATTCTTTTAATTATCCTTTTACTTATAATTTGGTCGAAAATACGTTTGTAATTTTGCAGTTTGTGGTTAAATTTTTATAAGTATTTTAGTAGTAAATAATCCACTTGAAGATTTTCCTTAGAGATTTTTGTTTTGACGTGAAACTAACCAGTTGTAGGAGTATGTGTACGGTTAAGAGGCCCCAGGCCCCTCAATTTAAATTCAATAATTTGATCGATGAGCATTTCTCATAGATAATGTTTTTTTCAAACGCATTTTTTAGCGTAAAAACTAGCGAGGTGGATGGAGGTTAATTGTTACTGAAAACCGTACAATAGATGGTTACGTTTAATTACCATGTGATTGCCCGGACCGGATTTACATTCCACGGCGCCCCTGGCACTTTAAAGATTTTCGCAACATCTTCCTGCCAAACACAAGTGTAGACCAAAAATAAAGTGGTAAATCCTTGGTAAAAGTGGTAATATGGTAAATCCCTCCCTGTTATTTCATTACGTTTTTAAAAAGGTTAGATGAGAGCCCGAGGTAGCTACTTTTATGATAAAAACTCTTAATTTCAGCCTGGTTATACATTTTACAGTCAACCCTCGATTTAACGGACCTCGATTTAACGGACTTCGGATTTAACGGACTTCGGATTTTACCGTTCCGTAAGCATAGACTGCTGTACATGTAATTGTTACAAGCGAAAATCAATAGCCGACGAAACGAGAAATCGTGCTACGTTGTCGCAGAGACATAATGGTTCCCCGTTTACTTGCATTGTGATAAGCTATGTTAGCAGTTGAGGTGCACGCAATTGTAACAGAGTGAGGAACACTGCGTTTTCGTTTGACGGACTTTTTCCAACAACGGACCGTCGTTGGTCCGCATTTGTCCGTTAAACCGAGGTTTGACTGTAATTGATCGGCAAAAATTGAATTTAGAGGGCCCGGGCCCCCTGGTCGTCATTATTATTGTTAATTACTGTTGTTGGCTAAAAATAATAAAAGAAACTAAAACTGACGAAACAATAGTTTTTTTGTCACATTTTTATCATAAGTAGTATTTGAATTGGAGGGGGCCCGGGCCCCCTGGGCCCCCCTCTGGCTACGCCTATGCCCCGTGGCGCCGGGCCTGAGTAGTTACATCAATGCGTAGTAAAATAAATTTTGTTACAACAGTTAACAGTAAAAGTAAGAATTGAATTTATAGTGCGCTGAGAATTGAACGAACAAATAGAACCAGGTAATAAATAAGCTTCAAAGACAACTTAGTTATGGAGTTATACTCGTAGAAAAAACACTTAGTGTAACTTGAATCGCATTGAGCATCATTTGCTTAACATGAACTTCATTACTACGTATCTCCTTCGACTTCGTAAACATCATTATCTAAAACGCTCAATCTAAGTTACTTTTGTGTCAAAGTTGGACAAAATCATGGCAGGGGCGTGAATCACCTACCATTTCTACAAAACTCCAAGAAATGTTTTGGAACTCGGTCGATTGATAAATTTTCCTTTCGGATCTCTACACGAAGAATTATTTTAGTGGTTGAGGGCCGAGAGTGTGATAAACAGATCGACTACTTCAGAGCTATAAGAGCCCGGACAGAATTGTATAGAAGCTAAATGCTGTATGTCACTGTGCTTTAATGGCAAAACCTTAACTTATTTGAGTCAATATTTCTTATTGCCTTTTGTTTGTGTAGAAAATGCGATAAGGAATTTAACTTCCTAGTGTAACTTCCAAGGGTAACTTCCTAAGTAATTTCTAAAGCGCTGGTTTAACCAATCAGCATTTTGAAATGCTTGTTTTTTTGAAAGGAGCATGCCAAGACCTAATTGAATGGTGATTTGCTTACTTGTCTACCATTTAAGCCTGCTAATGCCGATTGTAACCTGAACCAATATCTAAAAGGCTAGAATAATTAACTTTCGTAAATAAAGTTGAAATTTCACCATTAGATACCGTATTTGAATGCCATCGTTCTTTGTACTATTTATTTTTTTTAAGTAGCGGCAGCGGTTTTGCATGTAAGTAGCGGCAGCGGCGCTACTTTTTTATTTGAGTAGCGATAAGCGGCAGCGCCGCTGCTTTTTTTGCCAAATAGCGGCAGCGCCGCTACTTTTCAAGTAGCGGGTGCCCAGCTCTGTTCATTGCATTATTCACCAAGAAGCGCTTTGTGCTTGTACATTTCTGCAAATGCTCTTCATCACCGACAATTTCGAGAAATTTTGCAATTGAGTGAAACGTCTGCGGAAGACATACTGTCTCAGGGAGAAACATCTCGCTGTGTTCTGCACTTGCGCAAAGAAATAAGAGATTACTATTCCACAAAAAACAAAGATTGCACTTTACAAAATTCCAGCTTCCTTACATCTTTGGCGTTTCTGGTGAATTTTCTGTCCCACGTGAACAATATAAATCAAAGCCTACAAGGAAAAGCAACAACAGTATGTAGCATGTACAAAAAAGTATTGGCTTTTCGTGACAAATGTCGTCTGCTCAAAATCATCTTCAACAGCACAATTTTTCCATTTTCCTCAACTAACATCTTTGGTCAGCAACGGATTACAGGTTGACAACATTTTAGTCACTGTCTTCTTTGGCGTATTTGATGCGTTGTTGCAGGATTTCGCTGATCGTTTTCAAGATTTTGAGAAAATTTTGCAAACATTGAGACTCGTCGCCTTTCCTCATCTGGTTGACACCGAAAGTGCTCCGCTACATCTTTAGATGGAACTGGTGGAGTTGAAAAATAATGAGAAGCTTGTGGCAAAATTTATCCAAGAAGAAAATTTGATAGAAACGTGGTAAAGTGCCACGGAATATCCACTGCTACGAGAATTGGCAAAAGAAACTATTGTACTTTTTGGAAGCACTTACGTTTGCGAATCAGCATTTTCAATGATGAAGTACTTGAAGAACGAGTATCGCACACGATTGTTGTACAGAAATCTAGAATCTCAACTAAAGCTGATGGTATCCAGAGAGATTCCTGACTTTGCAAGATTATCTGCTCGTATGCAAGATCAAGGAAGCCATTAATTGTAAAGATGCCTTACCAACTTTTATTGAATAAATTCGTTTAAAAAATAATGTTTGACGTTTCATTGTATTATTAGGCACAGTACGTTTAGAAGACGCACGTAGATATATCTTTATTTAGCTACAGTACCGCAATTGATAATAAAAAATCTATTATGTGGCCGTACTTCATAGAAGTAATCATAATGCGGCCGGCAATATTCAAAAGGTTGTACACCCCTGTTATGCTCTTAGTTTATTGTTGGTAAGGATATACCATTATCTATAAAGATAAAATGCAGCAGCATATATTCTGAAATAACCGTTACGTTACTAATTAGTATTACTCCAGCAGCTTACTTCAATATAACTATGATCTGATCAAAGTTATTTTGAGGACTTTTACCGAGTGCATAAACTATAAATGTTGGTATGGTACTTGAAAACGGCGGCCTAAAATTCAGAAAAATTGACTGTACAGCACTGAGTACTCTAATTACCAGACTGGGAAAAACAAACTTTACAGTAGCTAAAGGCCCAAACTTCAAAAAGAATTTAAGTTGCGATTACAAGTTTGACTTCAACCTCAAATGCTGAAATTGCTTTTTAACTTTCCTCTAGAGTCCGATATTGCCTCAAGCTCGGTCTCGAAATAAATTTTTGTCGAATATTTCACAACGCATTACTTGGCAACAAAGTTACCTACAGCAACCTCAAAAGCAATAAATTACAGTGATAAAAAATTATTGCACATAGAAGCATTGGAGATAAAACAGAGGGAGCCAAATGTTACTCAACCTCACTAAAAAAGTTTTCACTCCGCAGTATCACAATCACAGCTGCAAAATGTAGTAAAGGACATAATGAGGCCAATCTAAATTTTAAGCCCAGCTGGAAGATTGCATATCTGCCTAAAAAACAAGTCGAAGTAAAGTGGTGTGCCTTGCCTGATCTCGTTTAAAGCGATTGGAAACAAACATCATTTGCAAACAAGCTTAACCTAAACGATTTAGAAACTGCAACAAATCAATTACTCAAACCCAAAAAAACAAACCGTCGCTTAGCAAAGCAGCCAAAGCCTAATGAAATCGAAAACAAAAAATCAATTTTTCTTCTGTACAAAATTGAATTTATTCGAAGTAATAAACTGTACCTGTTGTGCTTGGAAAACTTGAAGTCTCCACAACAACAACTCCTGTTGTTTCAACTGGTTGTAAAACGGTGGTTTCATCAGTGACAACGTTCGTTGTTTCATATGTTTGGTCGACTGTGGTATCATCCGTGACGCCGCTCGAAGTTTCATCTGTTTGGTCGGCTGTTGTTTCATCAGTGACGATAAATGTTGTTTCATCTGGTTGGTTGACTGCGGTTCCATCAGTCAAAGAGCTAGTTGTCACAACACTTGATGATGTACTGTCGGTGACAAGCACTGTGGTTTGAACTTCAGTTGTGTCAGGCTCAAATGATGTGCTGTCAGTTGTTTGCACAGTTGTTTGGAAATCAGTTGTCGCTGTTTGAACATCACTTGCTGATGTGGTGTCAGTTATTTGCCCTGTGGTTGTTGTGGATTCAGATGCTGTGCTTTCAGTCGATGTCGGATTGTCGGTTGTCACTGCAGTTGTTTGATATTCGGTTGTTGCAGTTTGCACTTCTTCGGATGATGTGCTGTCGGTGATCTGCGCTGTTGTTTGCTGTTCACTTGTTGCAGTGACATCTTCTGGCGATGTTGTACTGTCGGTGACAAGCACTGTGGTTTGAACTTCAGTTGTGTCAGGCTCAAATGATGTGCTGTCAGTTGTTTGCACAGTTGTTTGGAAATCAGTTGTCGCTGTTTGAACATCACTTGCTGATGTGGTGTCAGTTATTTGCCCTGTGGTTGTTGTGGATTCAGATGCTGTGCTTTCAGTGGATGTCGGATTGTCGGTTGTCACTGCAGTTGTTTGATATTCGGTTGTTGCAGTATGCACTTTTTCGGATGATGTGCTGTCGGTGATCTGCGCTGTTGTTTGCTGTTCACTTGTTGCAGTGACATCTTCTGGCGATGTTGTACTGTCGGTGACAAGCACTGTGGTTTGAACTTCAGTTGTGTCAGGCTCAAATGATGTGCTGTCAGTTGTTTGCACAGTTGTTTGGAAATCAGTTGTCGCTGTTTGAACATCACTTGCTGATGTGGTGTCAGTTATTTGCCCTGTGGTTGTTGTGGATTCAGATGCTGTGCTTTCAGTCGATGAGGAAATGTCAGTTGTCACTGCAGTTGTTTGATATTCGGTTGTTGCAGTTTGCACTTCTTTGGATGATGTGCTGTCGGTGATCTGCGCTGTTGTTTGCTGTTCACTTGTTGCAGTGACATCTTCTGGCGATGTTGTACTGTCGGTGACAAGCACTGTGGTTTGAACTTCAGTTGTGTCAGGCTCAAATGATGTGCTGTCAGTTGTTTGCACAGTTGTTTGGAAATCAGTTGTCGCTGTTTGAACATCACTTGTTGATGTGGTGTCAGTTATTTGCCCTGTGGTTGTTGTGGATTCAGATGCTGTGCTTTCAGTCGATGAGGAAATGTCGGTTGTCACTGCAGTTGTTTGATATTCGGTTGTTGCAGTTTGCACTTCTTCGGATGATGTGCTGTCGGTGATCTGCGCTGTTGTTTGCTGTTCACTTGTTGCAGTGACATCTTCTGGCGATGTTGTACTGTCGGTGACAAGCACTGTGGTTTGAACTTCAGTTGTGTCAGGCTCAAATGATGTGCTGTCAGTTGTTTGCACAGTTGTTTGGAAATCAGTTGTCGCTGTTTGAACATCACTTGCTGATGTGGTGTCAGTTATTTGCCCTGTGGTTGTTGTGGATTCAGATGCTGTGCTTTCAGTCGATGAGGAAATGTCAGTTGTCACTGCAGTTGTTTGATATTCGGTTGTTGCAGTTTGCACTTCTTTGGATGATGTGCTGTCGGTGATCTGCGCTGTTGTTTGCTGTTCACTTGTTGCAGTGACATCTTCTGGCGATGTTGTACTGTCGGTGACAAGCACTGTGGTTTGAACTTCAGTTGTGTCAGGCTCAAATGATATGCTGTCAGTTGTTTGCACAGTTGTTTGGAAATCAGTTGTCGCTGTTTGAACATCACTTGCTGACGTGGTGTCAGTTATTTGCCCTGTGGTTGTTGTGGATTCAGATGCTGTGCTTTCAGTCGATGTCGGATTGTCAGTTGTCACTGCAGTTGTTTGATATTCGGTTGTTGCAGTTTGCACTTCTTCGGATGATGTGCTGTCGGTGATCTGCGCTGTTGTTTGCTGTTCACTTGTTGCAGTGACATCTTCTGGCGATGTTGTACTGTCGGTGACAAGCACTGTGGTTTGAACTTCAGTTGTGTCAGGCTCAAATGATGTGCTGTCAGTTGTTTGCACAGTTGTTTGGAAATCAGTTGTCGCTGTTTGAACATCACTTGCTGATGTGGTGTCAGTTATTTGCCCTGTGGTTGTTGTGGATTCAGATGCTGTGCTTTCAGTCGGTGACGAAATGTCAGTTGTCACTGCAGTTGTTTGATATTCGGTTGTTGCAGTTTGCACTTCTTTGGATGATGTGCTGTCGGTGATCTGCGCTGTTGTTTGCTGTTCACTTGTTGCAGTGACATGTTCTGGCGATGTTGTACTGTCGGTGACAAGCACTGTGGTTTGAACTTCAGTTGTGTCAGGCTCAAATGATGTGCTGTCAGTTGTTTGCACAGTTGTTTGGAAATCAGTTGTCGCTGTTTGAACATCACTTGCTGATGTGGTGTCAGTTCTTTGCCCTGTGGTTGTTGTGGATTCAGATGCTGTGCTTTCAGTCGATGTCGGATTGTCGGTTGTTACTGCAGTTGTTTGATATTCGGTTGTTGCAGTATGCACTTCTTCGGATGATGTGCTGTCGGTGATCTGCGCTGTTGTTTGCCGTTCACTTGTTGCAGTGACATCTTCTGGCGATGTTGTACTGTCGGTGACAAGCACTGTGGTTTGAACTTCAGTTGTGTCAGGCTCAAATGATGTGCTGTCAGTTGTTTGCACAGTTGTTTGGAAATCAGTTGTCGCTGTTTGAACATCACTTGCTGATGTGGTGTCAGTTCTTTGCCCTGTGGTTGTTGTGGATTCAGATGCTGTGCTTTCAGTCGATGTCGGATTGTCGGTTGTCACTGCAGTTGTTTGATATTCGGTTGTTGCAGTTTGCACTTCTTCGGATGATGTGCTGTCGGTGATCTGCGCTGTTGTTTGCCGTTCACTTGTTGCAGTGACATCTTCTGGCGATGTTGTACTGTCGGTGACAAGCACTGTGGTTTGAACTTCAGTTGTGTCAGGCTCAAATGATGTGCTGTCAGTTGTTTGCACAGTTGTTTGGAAATCAGTTGTCGCTGTTTGAACATCACTTGCTGATGTGGTGTCAGTTATTTGCCCTGTGGTTGTTGTGGATTCAGATGCTGTGCTTTCAGTCGATGAGGAAATGTCAGTTGTCACTGCAGTTGTTTGATATTCGGTTGTTGCAGTTTGCACTTCTTCGGATGATGTGCTGTCGGTGATCTGCGCTGTTGTTTGCTGTTCACTTGTTGCAGTGACATCTTCTGGCGATGTTGTACTGTCGGTGACAAGCACTGTGGTTTGAACTTCAGTTGTGTCAGGCTCAAATGATGTGCTGTCAGTTGTTTGCACAGTTGTTTGGAAATCAGTTGTCGCTGTTTGAACATCACTTGCTGATGTGGTGTCAGTTATTTGCCCTGTGGTTGTTGTGGATTCAGATGCTGTGCTTTCAGTCGATGTCGGATTGTCGGTTGTCACTGCAGTTGTTTGATATTCGGTTGTTGCAGTTTGCACTTCTTCGGATGATGTGCTGTCGGTGATCTGCGCTGTTGTTTGCTGTTCACTTGTTGCAGTGACATCTTCTGGCGATGTTGTACTGTCGGTGACAAGCACTGTGGTTTGAACTTCAGTTGTGTCAGGTTCAAATGATGTGCTGTCAGTTGTTTGCACAGTTGTTTGGAAATCAGTTGTCGCTGTTTGAACATCACTTGCTGATGTGGTGTCAGTTATTTGCCCTGTGGTTGTTGTGGATTCAGATGCTGTGCTTTCAGTCAATGTCGGATTGTCGGTTGTCACTGCAGTTGTTTGATATTCGGTTGTTGCAGTTTGCACTTCTTCGGATGATGTGCTGTCGGTGATCTGCGCTGTTGTTTGCTGTTCACTTGTTGCAGTGACATCTTCTGGCGATGTTGTACTGTCGGTGACAAGCACTGTGGTTTGAACTTCAGTTGTGTCAGGCTCAAATGATGTGCTGTCAGTTGTTTGCACAGTTGTTTGGAAATCAGTTGTCGCTGTTTGAACATCACTTGCTGATGTGGTGTCAGTTATTTGCCCTGTGGTTGTTGTGGATTCAGATGCTGTGCTTTCAGTCGATGTCGGATTGTCGGTTGTCACTGCAGTTGTTTGATATTCGGTTGTTGCAGTTTGCACTTCTTCGGATGATGTGCTGTCGGTGATCTGCGCTGTTGTTTGCTGTTCACTTGTTGCAGTGACATCTTCTGGCGATGTTGTACTGTCGGTGACAAGCACTGTGGTTTGAACTTCAGTTGTGTCAGGCTCAAATGATGTGCTGTCAGTTGTTTGCACAGTTGTTTGGAAATCAGTTGTCGCTGTTTCAACATCACTTGCTGATGTGGTGTCAGTTATTTGCCCTGTGGTTGTTGTGGATTCAGATGCTGTGCTTTCAGTCGATGTCGGATTGTCAGTTGTCACTGCAGTTGTTTGATATTCGGTTGTTGCAGTTTGCACTTCTTCGGATGATGTGCTGTTGGTGATCTGCGCTGTTGTTTGCCGTTCACTTGTTGCAGTGACATCTTCTGGCGATGTTGTACTGTCGGTGACAAGCACTGTGGTTTGAACTTCAGTTGTGTCAGGCTCAAATGATGTGCTGTCAGTTGTTTGCACAGTTGTTTGGAAATCAGTTGTCGCTGTTTGAACATCACTTGCTGATGTGGTGTCAGTTATTTGCCCTGTGGTTGTTGTGGATTCAGATGCTGTGCTTTCAGTCAATGTCAGATTGTCGGTTGTCACTGCAGTTGTTTGATATTCGGTTGTTGCAGTTTGCACTTCTTCGGATGATGTGCTGTCGGTGATCTGCGCTGTTGTTTGCCGTTCACTTGTTGCAGTGACATCTTCTGGCGATGTTGTACTGTCGGTGACAAGCACTGTGGTTTGAACTTCAGTTGTGTCAGGCTCAAATGATGTGCTGTCAGTTGTTTGCACAGTTGTTTGGAAATCAGTTGTCGCTGTTTGAACATTACTTGCTGATGTGGTGTCAGTTATTTGCCCTGTGGTTGTTGTGGATTCAGATGCTGTGCTTTCAGTCGATGAGGAAATGTCAGTTGTCACTGCAGTTGTTTGATATTCGGTTGTTGCAGTTTGCACTTCTTTGGATGATGTGCTGTCGGTGATCTGCGCTGTTGTTTGCTGTTCACTTGTTGCAGTGACATCTTCTGGCGATGTTGTACTGTCGGTGACAAGCACTGTGGTTTGAACTTCAGTTGTGTCAGGCTCAAATGATGTGCTGTCAGTTGTTTGCACAGTTGTTTGGAAATCAGTTGTCGCTGTTTGAACATCACTTGCTGATGTGGTGTCAGTTATTTGCCCTGTGGTTGTTGTGGATTCAGATGCTGTGCTTTCAGTCAATGTCAGATTGTCGGTTGTCACTGCAGTTGTTTGATATTCGGTTGTTGCAGTTTGCACTTCTTCGGATGATGTGCTGTCGGTGATCTGCGCTGTTGTTTGCCGTTCACTTGTTGCAGTGACATCTTCTGGCGATGTTGTACTGTCGGTGACAAGCACTGTGGTTTGAACTTCAGTTGTGTCAGGCTCAAATGATGTGCTGTCAGTTGTTTGCACAGTTGTTTGGAAATCAGTTGTCGCTGTTTGAACATTACTTGCTGATGTGGTGTCAGTTATTTGCCCTGTGGTTGTTGTGGATTCAGATGCTGTGCTTTCAGTGGATGTCGGATTGTCGGTTGTCACTGCAGTTGTTTGATATTCGGTTGTTGCAGTATGCACTTCTTCGGATGATGTGCTGTCGGTGATCTGCGCTGTTGTTTGCTGTTCACTTGTTGCAGTGACATCTTCTGGCGATGTTGTACTGTCGGTGACAAGCACTGTGGTTTGAACTTCAGTTGTGTCAGGCTCAAATGATGTGCTGTCAGTTGTTTGCACAGTTGTTTGGAAATCAGTTGTCGCTGTTTGAACATCACTTGCTGATGTGGTGTCAGTTATTTGCCCTGTGGTTGTTGTGGATTCAGATGCTGTGCTTTCAGTCGATGAGGAAATGTCAGTTGTCACTGCAGTTGTTTGATATTCGGTTGCTGCAGTTTGCACTTCTTTGGATGATGTGCTGTCGGTGATCTGCGCTGTTGTTTGCTGTTCACTTGTTGCAGTGACATCTTCTGGCGATGTTGTACTGTCGGTGACAAGCACTGTGGTTTGAACTTCAGTTGTGTCAGGCTCAAATGATGTGCTGTCAGTTGTTTGCACAGTTGTTTGGAAATCAGTTGTCGCTGTTTGAACATCACTTGTTGATGTGGTGTCAGTTATTTGCCCTGTGGTTGTTGTGGATTCAGATGCTGTGCTTTCAGTCGATGAGGAAATGTCGGTTGTCACTGCAGTTGTTTGATATTCGGTTGTTGCAGTTTGCACTTCTTCGGATGATGTGCTGTCGGTGATCTGCGCTGTTGTTTGCCATTCACTTGTTGCAGTGACATCTTCTGGCGATGTTGTACTGTCGGTGACAAGCACTGTGGTTTGAACTTCAGTTGTGTCAGGCTCAAATGATGTGCTGTCAGTTGTTTGCACAGTTGTTTGGAAATCAGTTGTCGCTGTTTGAACATCACTTGCTGATGTGGTGTCAGTTCTTTGCCCTGTGGTTGTTGTGGATTCAGATGCTGTGCTTTCAGTCGATGTCGGATTGTCAGTTGTCACTGCAGTTGTTTGATATTCGGTTGTTGCAGTTTGCACTTCTTCGGATGATGTGCTGTCGGTGATCTGCGCTGTTGTTTGCTGTTCACTTGTTGCAGTGACATCTTCTGGCGATGTTGTACTGTCGGTGACAAGCACTGTGGTTTGAACTTCAGTTGTGTCAGGCTCAAATGATGTGCTGTCAGTTGTTTGCACAGTTGTTTGGAAATCAGTTGTCGCTGTTTGAACATCACTTGCTGATGTGGTGTCAGTTATTTGCCCTGTGGTTGTTGTGGATTCAGATGCTGTGCTTTCAGTCGATGTCGGATTGTCGGTTGTCACTGCAGTTGTTTGATATTCGGTTGTTGCAGTTTGCACTTCTTCGGATGATGTGCTGTCGGTGATCTGCGCTGTTGTTTGCTGTTCACTTGTTGCAGTGACATGTTCTGGCGATGTTGTACTGTCGGTGACAAGCACTGTGGTTTGAACTTCAGTTGTGTCAGGCTCAAATGATGTGCTGTCAGTTGTTTGCACAGTTGTTTGGAAATCAGTTGTCGCTATTTCAACATCACTTGCTGATGTGGTGTCAGTTATTTGCCCTGTGGTTGTTGTGGATTCAGATGCTGTGCTTTCAGTCGATGTCGGATTGTCAGTTGTCACTGCAGTTGTTTGATATTCGGTTGTTGCAGTATGCACTTCTTCGGATGATGTGCTGTCGGTGATCTGCGCTGTTGTTTGCCGTTCACTTGTTGCAGTGACATCTTCTGGCGATGTTGTACTGTCGGTGACAAGCACTGTGGTTTGAACTTCAGTTGTGTCAGGCTCAAATGATGTGCTGTCAGTTGTTTGCACAGTTGTTTGGAAATCAGTTGTCGCTGTTTGAACATCACTTGCTGATGTGGTGTCAGTTATTTGCCCTGTGGTTGTTGTGGATTCAGATGCTGTGCTTTCAGTCGATGTCGGATTGTCGGTTGTCACTGCAGTTGTTTGATATTCGGTTGTTGCAGTTTGCACTTCTTCGGATGATGTGCTGTCGGTGATCTGCGCTGTTGTTTGCTGTTCACTTGTTGCAGTGACATCTTCTGGCGATGTTGTACTGTCGGTGACAAGCACTGTGGTTTGAACTTCAGTTGTGTCAGGCTCAAATGATGTGCTGTCAGTTGTTTGCACAGTTGTTTGGAAATCAGTTGTCGCTGTTTGAACATCACTTGCTGATGTGGTGTCAGTTATTTGCCCTGTGGTTGTTGTGGATTCAGATGCTGTGCTTTCAGTCAATGTCAGATTGTCGGTTGTCACTGCAGTTGTTTGATATTCGGTTGTTGCAGTTTGCACTTCTTCGGATGATGTGCTGTCGGTGATCTGCGCTGTTGTTTGCCGTTCACTTGTTGCAGTGACATCTTCTGGCGATGTTGTACTGTCGGTGACAAGCACTGTGGTTTGAACTTCAGTTGTGTCAGGCTCAAATGATGTGCTGTCAGTTGTTTGCACAGTTGTTTGGAAATCAGTTGTCGCTGTTTGAACATCACTTGCTGATGTGGTGTCAGTTATTTGCCCTGTGGTTGTTGTGGATTCAGATGCTGTGCTTTCAGTGGATGTCGGATTGTCGGTTGTCACTGCAGTTGTTTGATATTCGGTTGTTGCAGTATGCACTTCTTCGGATGATGTGCTGTCGGTGATCTGCGCTGTTGTTTGCTGTTCACTTGTTGCAGTGACATCTTCTGGCGATGTTGTACTGTCGGTGACAAGCACTGTGGTTTGAACTTCAGTTGTGTCAGGCTCAAATGATGTGCTGTCAGTTGTTTGCACAGTTGTTTGGAAATCAGTTGTCGCTGTTTGAACATCACTTGCTGATGTGGTGTCAGTTATTTGCCCTGTGGTTGTTGTGGATTCAGATGCTGTGCTTTCAGTCGATGAGGAAATGTCAGTTGTCACTGCAGTTGTTTGATATTCGGTTGTTGCAGTTTGCACTTCTTCGGATGATGTGCTGTCGGTGATCTGCGCTGTTGTTTGCTGTTCACTTGTTGCAGTGACATCTTCTGGCGATGTTGTACTGTCGGTGACAAGCACTGTGGTTTGAACTTCAGTTGTGTCAGGCTCAAATGATGTGCTGTCAGTTGTTTGCACAGTTGTTTGGAAATCAATTGTCGCTGTTTCAACATCACTTGCTGATGTGGTGTCAGTTATTTGCCCTGTGGTTGTTGTGGATTCAGATGCTGTGCTTTCAGTCGATGAGGAAATGTCAGTTGTCACTGCAGTTGTTTGATATTCGGTTGTTGCAGTTTGCACTTCTTTGGATGATGTGCTGTCGGTGATCTGCGCTGTTGTTTGCTGTTCACTTGTTGCAGTGACATCTTCTGGCGATGTTGTACTGTCGGTGACAAGCACTGTGGTTTGAACTTCAGTTGTGTCAGGCTCAAATGATGTGCTGTCAGTTGTTTGCACAGTTGTTTGGAAATCAGTTGTCGCTGTTTGAACATCACTTGCTGATGTGGTGTCAGTTATTTGCCCTGTGGTTGTTGTGGATTCAGATGCTGTGCTTTCAGTCGATGAGGAAATGTCAGTTGTCACTGCAGTTGTTTGATATTCGGTTGTTGCAGTTTGCACTTCTTTGGATGATGTGCTGTTGGTGATCTGCGCTGTTGTTTGCTGTTCACTTGTTGCAGTGACATCTTCTGGCGATGTTGTACTGTCGGTGACAAGCACTGTGGTTTGAACTTCAGTTGTGTCAGGCTCAAATGATGTGCTGTCAGTTGTTTGCACAGTTGTTTGGAAATCAGTTGTCGCTGTTTGAACATCACTTGTTGATGTGGTGTCAGTTATTTGCCCTGTGGTTGTTGTGGATTCAGATGCTGTGCTTTCAGTCGATGTCGGATTGTCGGTTGTCACTGCAGTTGTTTGATATTCGGTTGTTGCAGTATGCACTTCTTCGGATGATGTGCTGTCGGTGATCTGCGCTGTTGTTTGCTGTTCACTTGTTGCAGTGACATCTTCTGGCGATGTTGTACTGTCGGTGACAAGCACTGTGGTTTGAACTTCAGTTGTGTCAGGCTCAAATGATGTGCTGTCAGTTGTTTGCACAGTTGTTTGGAAATCAGTTGTCGCTGTTTGAACATCACTTGCTGATGTGGTGTCAGTTATTTGCCCTGTGGTTGTTGTGGATTCAGATGCTGTGCTTTCAGTCGATGTCGGATTGTCAGTTGTCACTGCAGTTGTTTGATATTCGGTTGTTGCAGTTTGCACTTCTTCGGATGATGTGCTGTCGGTGATCTGCGCTGTTGTTTGCTGTTCACTTGTTGCAGTGACATCTTCTGGCGATGTTGTACTGTCGGTGACAAGCACTGTGGTTTGAACTTCAGTTGTGTCAGGCTCAAATGATGTGCTGTCAGTTGTTTGCACAGTTGTTTGGAAATCAGTTGTCGCTGTTTGAACATCACTTGCTGATGTGGTGTCAGTTATTTGCCCTGTGGTTGTTGTGGATTCAGATGCTGTGCTTTCAGTCGATGTCGGATTGTCGGTTGTCACTGCAGTTGTTTGATATTCGGTTGTTGCAGTTTGCACTTCTTCGGATGATGTGCTGTCGGTGATCTGCGCTGTTGTTTGCCGTTCACTTGTTGCAGTGACATCTTCTGGCGATGTTGTACTGTCGGTGACAAGCACTGTGGTTTGAACTTCAGTTGTGTCAGGCTCAAATGATGTGCTGTCAGTTGTTTGCACAGTTGTTTGGAAATCAGTTGTCGCTGTTTGAACATCACTTGCTGATGTGGTGTCAGTTATTTGCCCTGTGGTTGTTGTGGATTCAGATGCTGTGCTTTCAGTCGATGTCGGATTGTCGGTTGTCACTGCAGTTGTTTGATATTCGGTTGTTGCAGTATGCACTTTTTCGGATGATGTGCTGTCGGTGATCTGCGCTGTTGTTTGCTGTTCACTTGTTGCAGTGACATCTTCTGGCGATGTTGTACTGTCGGTGACAAGCACTGTGGTTTGAACTTCAGTTGTGTCAGGCTCAAATGATGTGCTGTCAGTTGTTTGCACAGTTGTTTGGAAATCAGTTGTCGCTGTTTCAACATCACTTGCTGATGTGGTGTCAGTTATTTGCCCTGTGGTTGTTGTGGATTCAGATGCTGTGCTTTCAGTCGATGTCGGATTGTCGGTTGTCACTGCAGTTGTTTGATATTCGGTTGTTGCAGTTTGCACTTCTTCGGATGATGTGCTGTCGGTGATCTGCGCTGTTGTTTGCTGTTCACTTGTTGCAGTGACATCTTCTGGCGATATTGTACTGTCGGTGACAAGCACTGTGGTTTGAACTTCAGTTGTGTCAGGCTCAAATGATGTGCTGTCAGTTGTTTGCACAGTTGTTTGGAAATCAGTTGTCGCTGTTTGAACATCACTTGTTGATGTGGTGTCAGTTATTTGCCCTGTGGTTGTTGTGGATTCAGATGCTGTGCTTTCAGTCGATGTCGGATTGTCGGTTGTCACTGCAGTTGTTTGATATTCGGTTGTTGCAGTTTGCACTTCTTCGGATGATGTGCTGTCGGTGATCTGCGCTGTTGTTTGCCGTTCACTTGTTGCAGTGACATCTTCTGGCAATGTTGTACTGTCGGTGACAAGCACTGTGGTTTGAACTTCAGTTGTGTCAGGCTCAAATGATGTGCTGTCAGTTGTTTGCACAGTTGTTTGGAAATCAGTTGTCGCTGTTTGAACATCACTTGCTGATGTGGTGTCAGTTATTTGCCCTGTGGTTGTTGTGGATTCAGATGCTGTGCTTTCAGTCGATGTCGGATTGTCGGTTGTCACTGCAGTTGTTTGATATTCGGATGTTGCAGTATGCACTTCTTCAGATGATGTGCTGTCGGTGATCTGCGCTGTTGTTTGCTGTTCACTTGTTGCAGTGACATCTTCTGGCGATGTTGTACTGTCGGTGACAAGCACTGTGGTTTGAACTTCAGTTGTGTCAGGCTCAAATGATGTGCTGTCAGTTGTTTGCACAGTTGTTTGGAAATCAGTTGTCGCTGTTTCAACATCACTTGCTGATGTGGTGTCAGTTATTTGCCCTGTGGTTGTTGTGGATTCAGATGCTGTGCTTTCAGTCGATGTCGGATTGTCGGTTGTCACTGCAGTTGTTTGATATTCGGTTGTTGCAGTTTGCACTTCTTCGGATGATGTGCTGTCGGTGATCTGCGCTGTTGTTTGCTGTTCACTTGTTGCAGTGACATCTTCTGGCGATGTTGTACTGTCGGTGACAAGCACTGTGGTTTGAACTTCAGTTGTGTCAGGCTCAAATGATGTGCTGTCAGTTGTTTGCACAGTTGTTTGGAAATCAGTTGTCGCTGTTTCAACATCACTTGCTGATGTGGTGTCAGTTATTTGCCCAGTGGTTGTTGTGGATTCAGATGCTGTGCTTTCAGTCGATGTCGGATTGTCGGTTGTCACTGCAGTTGTTTGATATTCGGTTGTTGCAGTTTGCACTTCTTCGGATGATGTGCTGTCGGTGATCTGCGCTGTTGTTTGCCGTTCACTTGTTGCAGTGACATCTTCTGGCGATGTTGTACTGTCGGTGACAAGCACTGTGGTTTGAACTTCAGTTGTGTCAGGCTCAAATGATGTGCTGTCAGTTGTTTGCACAGTTGTTTGGAAATCAGTTGTCGCTGTTTCAACATCACTTGTTGATGTGGTGTCAGTTATTTGCCCTGTGGTTGTTGTGGATTCAGATGCTGTGCTTTCAGTCGATGTCGGATTGTCAGTTGTCACTGCAGTTGTTTGATATTCGGTTGTTGCAGTTTGCACTTCTTCGGATGATGTGCTGTCGGTGATCTGCGCTGTTGTTTGCCGTTCACTTGTTGCAGTGACATCTTCTGGCGATGTTGTACTGTCGGTGACAAGCACTGTGGTTTGAACTTCAGTTGTGTCAGGCTCAAATGATGTGCTGTCAGTTGTTTGCACAGTTGTTTGGAAATCAGTTGTCGCTGTTTGAACATCACTTGCTGATGTGGTGTCAGTTATTTGCCCTGTGGTTGTTGTGGATTCAGATGCTGTGCTTTCAGTCGATGTCGGATTGTCGGTTGTCACTGCAGTTGTTTGATATTCGGTTGTTGCAGTTTGCACTTCTTCGGATGATGTGCTGTCGGTGATCTGCGCTGTTGTTTGCTGTTCACTTGTTGCAGTGACATCTTCTGGCGATGTTGTACTGTCGGTGACAAGCACTGTGGTTTGAACTTCAGTTGTGTCAGGCTCAAATGATGTGCTGTCAGTTGTTTGCACAGTTGTTTGGAAATCAGTTGTCGCTGTTTGAACATCACTTGCTGATGTGGTGTCAGTTCTTTGCCCTGTGGTTGTTGTGGATTCAGATGCTGTGCTTTCAGTCAATGTCAGATTGTCGGTTGTCACTGCAGTTGTTTGATATTCGGTTGTTGCAGTTTGCACTTCTTCGGATGATGTGCTGTCGGTGATCTGCGCTGTTGTTTGCCGTTCACTTGTTGCAGTGACATCTTCTGGCGATGTTGTACTGTCGGTGACAAGCACTGTGGTTTGAACTTCAGTTGTGTCAGGCTCAAATGATGTGCTGTCAGTTGTTTGCACAGTTGTTTGGAAATCAGTTGTCGCTGTTTGAACATCACTTGCTGATGTGGTGTCAGTTATTTGCCCTGTGGTTGTTGTGGATTCAGATGCTGTGCTTTCAGTCGATGTCGGATTGTCGGTTGTCACTGCAGTTGTTTGATATTCGGTTGTTGCAGTATGCACTTCTTCGGATGATGTGCTGTCGGTGATCTGCGCTGTTGTTTGCTGTTCACTTGTTGCAGTGACATCTTCTGGCGATGTTGTACTGTCGGTGACAAGCACTGTGGTTTGAACTTCAGTTGTGTCAGGCTCAAATGATGTGCTGTCAGTTGTTTGCACAGTTGTTTGGAAATCAGTTGTCGCTGTTTGAACATCACTTGCTGATGTGGTGTCAGTTATTTGCCCTGTGGTTGTTGTGGATTCAGATGCTGTGCTTTCAGTCGATGAGGAAATGTCAGTTGTCACTGCAGTTGTTTGATATTCGGTTGTTGCAGTTTGCACTTTTTCGGATGATGTGCTGTCGGTGATCTGCGCTGTTGTTTGCTGTTCACTTGTTGCAGTGACATCTTCTGGCGATGTTGTACTGTCGGTGACAAGCACTGTGGTTTGAACTTCAGTTGTGTCAGGCTCAAATGATGTGCTGTCAGTTGTTTGCACAGTTGTTTGGAAATCAATTGTCGCTGTTTCAACATCACTTGCTGATGTGGTGTCAGTTATTTGCCCTGTGGTTGTTGTGGATTCAGATGCTGTGCTTTCAGTCGATGAGGAAATGTCAGTTGTCACTGCAGTTGTTTGATATTCGGTTGTTGCAGTTTGCACTTCTTTGGATGATGTGCTGTCGGTGATCTGCGCTGTTGTTTGCTGTTCACTTGTTGCAGTGACATCTTCTGGCGATGTTGTACTGTCGGTGACAAGCACTGTGGTTTGAACTTCAGTTGTGTCAGGCTCAAATGATGTGCTGTCAGTTGTTTGCACAGTTGTTTGGAAATCAGTTGTCGCTGTTTGAACATCACTTGCTGATGTGGTGTCAGTTATTTGCCCTGTGGTTGTTGTGGATTCAGATGCTGTGCTTTCAGTCGATGAGGAAATGTCAGTTGTCACTGCAGTTGTTTGATATTCGGTTGTTGCAGTTTGCACTTCTTTGGATGATGTGCTGTTGGTGATCTGCGCTGTTGTTTGCTGTTCACTTGTTGCAGTGACATCTTCTGGCGATGTTGTACTGTCGGTGACAAGCACTGTGGTTTGAACTTCAGTTGTGTCAGGCTCAAATGATGTGCTGTCAGTTGTTTGCACAGTTGTTTGGAAATCAGTTGTCGCTGTTTGAACATCACTTGTTGATGTGGTGTCAGTTATTTGCCCTGTGGTTGTTGTGGATTCAGATGCTGTGCTTTCAGTCGATGTCGGATTGTCGGTTGTCACTGCAGTTGTTTGATATTCGGTTGTTGCAGTATGCACTTCTTCGGATGATGTGCTGTCGGTGATCTGCGCTGTTGTTTGCTGTTCACTTGTTGCAGTGACATCTTCTGGCGATGTTGTACTGTCGGTGACAAGCACTGTGGTTTGAACTTCAGTTGTGTCAGGCTCAAATGATGTGCTGTCAGTTGTTTGCACAGTTGTTTGGAAATCAGTTGTCGCTGTTTGAACATCACTTGCTGATGTGGTGTCAGTTATTTGCCCTGTGGTTGTTGTGGATTCAGATGCTGTGCTTTCAGTCGATGTCGGATTGTCAGTTGTCACTGCAGTTGTTTGATATTCGGTTGTTGCAGTTTGCACTTCTTCGGATGATGTGCTGTCGGTGATCTGCGCTGTTGTTTGCTGTTCACTTGTTGCAGTGACATCTTCTGGCGATGTTGTACTGTCGGTGACAAGCACTGTGGTTTGAACTTCAGTTGTGTCAGGCTCAAATGATGTGCTGTCAGTTGTTTGCACAGTTGTTTGGAAATCAGTTGTCGCTGTTTGAACATCACTTGCTGATGTGGTGTCAGTTATTTGCCCTGTGGTTGTTGTGGATTCAGATGCTGTGCTTTCAGTCGATGTCGGATTGTCGGTTGTCACTGCAGTTGTTTGATATTCGGTTGTTGCAGTTTGCACTTCTTCGGATGATGTGCTGTCGGTGATCTGCGCTGTTGTTTGCCGTTCACTTGTTGCAGTGACATCTTCTGGCGATGTTGTACTGTCGGTGACAAGCACTGTGGTTTGAACTTCAGTTGTGTCAGGCTCAAATGATGTGCTGTCAGTTGTTTGCACAGTTGTTTGGAAATCAGTTGTCGCTGTTTGAACATCACTTGTTGATGTGGTGTCAGTTATTTGCCCTGTGGTTGTTGTGGATTCAGATGCTGTGCTTTCAGTCGATGTCGGATTGTCGGTTGTCACTGCAGTTGTTTGATATTCGGTTGTTGCAGTTTGCACTTCTTCGGATGATGTGCTGTCGGTGATCTGCGCTGTTGTTTGCCGTTCACTTGTTGCAGTGACATCTTCTGGCAATGTTGTACTGTCGGTGACAAGCACTGTGGTTTGAACTTCAGTTGTGTCAGGCTCAAATGATGTGCTGTCAGTTGTTTGCACAGTTGTTTGGAAATCAGTTGTCGCTGTTTGAACATCACTTGCTGATGTGGTGTCAGTTATTTGCCCTGTGGTTGTTGTGGATTCAGATGCTGTGCTTTCAGTCGATGTCGGATTGTCGGTTGTCACTGCAGTTGTTTGATATTCGGATGTTGCAGTATGCACTTCTTCAGATGATGTGCTGTCGGTGATCTGCGCTGTTGTTTGCTGTTCACTTGTTGCAGTGACATCTTCTGGCGATGTTGTACTGTCGGTGACAAGCACTGTGGTTTGAACTTCAGTTGTGTCAGGCTCAAATGATGTGCTGTCAGTTGTTTGCACAGTTGTTTGGAAATCAGTTGTCGCTGTTTCAACATCACTTGCTGATGTGGTGTCAGTTATTTGCCCTGTGGTTGTTGTGGATTCAGATGCTGTGCTTTCAGTCGATGTCGGATTGTCGGTTGTCACTGCAGTTGTTTGATATTCGGTTGTTGCAGTTTGCACTTCTTCGGATGATGTGCTGTCGGTGATCTGCGCTGTTGTTTGCTGTTCACTTGTTGCAGTGACATCTTCTGGCGATGTTGTACTGTCGGTGACAAGCACTGTGGTTTGAACTTCAGTTGTGTCAGGCTCAAATGATGTGCTGTCAGTTGTTTGCACAGTTGTTTGGAAATCAGTTGTCGCTGTTTCAACATCACTTGCTGATGTGGTGTCAGTTATTTGCCCAGTGGTTGTTGTGGATTCAGATGCTGTGCTTTCAGTCGATGTCGGATTGTCGGTTGTCACTGCAGTTGTTTGATATTCGGTTGTTGCAGTTTGCACTTCTTCGGATGATGTGCTGTCGGTGATCTGCGCTGTTGTTTGCCGTTCACTTGTTGCAGTGACATCTTCTGGCGATGTTGTACTGTCGGTGACAAGCACTGTGGTTTGAACTTCAGTTGTGTCAGGCTCAAATGATGTGCTGTCAGTTGTTTGCACAGTTGTTTGGAAATCAGTTGTCGCTGTTTCAACATCACTTGTTGATGTGGTGTCAGTTATTTGCCCTGTGGTTGTTGTGGATTCAGATGCTGTGCTTTCAGTCGATGAAGAAATGTCGGTTGTCACTGCAGTTGTTTGATATTCGGTTGTTGCAGTTTGCACTTCTTCGGATGATGTGCTGTCGGTGATCTGCGCTGTTGTTTGCTGTTCACTTGTTGCAGTGACATCTTCTGGCGATGTTGTACTGTCGGTGACAAGCACTATGGTTTGAACTTCAGTTGTGTCAGGCTCAAATGATGTGCTGTCAGTTGTTTGCACAGTTGTTTGGAAATCAGTTGTCGCTGTTTGAACATCACTTGCTGATGTGGTGTCAGTTATTTGCCCTGTGGTTGTTGTGGATTCAGATGCTGTGCTTTCAGTCGATGTCGGATTGTCGGTTGTCATTGCAGTTGTTTGATATTCGGTTGTTGCAGTTTGCACTTCTTCGGATGATGTGCTGTCGGTGATCTGCGCTGTTGTTTGCTGTTCACTTGTTGCAGTGACATCTTCTGGCGATGTTGTACTGTCGGTGACAAGCACTGTGGTTTGAACTTCAGTTGTGTCAGGCTCAAATGATGTGCTGTCAGTTGTTTGCACAGTTGTTTGGAAATCAGTTGTCGCTGTTTGAACATCACTTGCTGATGTGGTGTCAGTTATTTGCCCTGTGGTTGTTGTGGATTCAGATGCTGTGCTTTCAGTCGATGTCGGATTGTCGGTTGTCACTGCAGTTGTTTGATATTCGGTTGTTGCAGTTTGCACTTCTTCGGATGATGTGCTGTCGGTGATCTGCGTTGTTGTTTGTCGTTCACTTGTTGCAGTGACATCTTCTGGCGATGTTGTACTGTCGGTGACAAGCACTGTGGTTTGAACTTCAGTTGTGTCAGGCTCAAATGATGTGCTGTCAGTTGTTTGCACAGTTGTTTGGAAATCAGTTGTCGCTGTTTCAACATCACTTGCTGATGTGGTGTCAGTTATTTGCCCTGTGGTTGTTGTGGATTCAGATGCTGTGCTTTCAGTCGATGTCGGATTGTCGGTTGTCACTGCAGTTGTTTGATATTCGGTTGTTGCAGTTTGCACTTCTTCGGATGATGTGCTGTCGGTGATCTGCGCTGTTGTTTGCTGTTCACTTGTTGCAGTGACATCTTCTGGCGATGTTGTACTGTCGGTGACAAGCACTGTGGTTTGAACTTCAGTTGTGTCAGGCTCAAATGATGTGCTGTCAGTTGTTTGCACAGTTGTTTGGAAATCAGTTGTCGCTGTTTGAACATCACTTGCTGATGTGGTGTCAGTTATTTGCCCTGTGGTTGTTGTGGATTCAGATGCTGTGCTTTCAGTGGATGTCGGATTGTCGGTTGTCACTGCAGTTGTTTGATATTCGGTTGTTGCAGTTTGCACTTTTTCGGATGATGTGCTGTCGGTGATCTGCGCTGTTGTTTGCTGTTCACTTGTTGCAGTGACATCTTCTGGCGATGTTGTACTGTCGGTGACAAGCACTGTGGTTTGAACTTCAGTTGTGTCAGGCTCAAATGATGTGCTGTCAGTTGTTTGCACAGTTGTTTGGAAATCAGTTGTCGCTGTTTGAACATCACTTGCTGATGTGGTGTCAGTTATTTGCCTTGTGGTTGTTGTGGATTCAGATGCTGTGCTTTCAGTCGATGTCGGATTGTCGGTTGTCACTGCAGTTGTTTGATATTCGGTTGTTGCAGTTTGCACTTCTTCGGATGATGTGCTGTCGGTGATCTGCGCTGTTGTTTGCTGTTCACTTGTTGCAGTGACATCTTCTGGCGATATTGTACTGTCGGTGACAAGCACTGTGGTTTGAACTTCAGTTGTGTCAGGCTCAAATGATGTGCTGTCAGTTGTTTGCACAGTTGTTTGGAAATCAGTTGTCGCTGTTTGAACATCACTTGTTGATGTGGTGTCAGTTATTTGCCTAGTGGTTGTTGTGGATTCAGATGCTGTGCTTTCAGTCGATGAAGAAATGTCGGTTGTCACTGCAGTTGTTTGATATTCGGTTGTTGCAGTATGCACTTCTTCGGATGATGTGCTGTCGGTGATCTGCGCTGTTGTTTGCCGTTCACTTGTTGCAGTGACATCTTCTGGCGATGTTGTACTGTCGGTGACAAGCACTGTGGTTTGAACTTCAGTTGTGTCAGGCTCAAATGATGTGCTGTCAGTTGTTTGCACAGTTGTTTGGAAATCAGTTGTCGCTGTTTGAACATCACTTGCTGTTGTGGTGTCAGTTATTTGCCCTGTGGTTGTTGTGGATTCAGATGCTGTGCTTTCAGTCGATGACGAAATGTCAGTTGTCACTGCAGTTGTTTGATATTCGGTTGTTGCAGTTTGCACTTCTTTGGATGATGTGCTGTCGGTGATCTGCGCTGTTGTTTGTCGTTCACTTGTTGCAGTGACATGTTCTGGCGATGTTGTACTGTCGGTGACAAGCACTGTGGTTTGAACTTCAGTTGTGTCAGGCTCAAATGATGTGCTGTCAGTTGTTTGCACAGTTGTTTGGAAATCAGTTGTCGCTGTTTGAACATCACTTGCTGATGTGGTGTCAGTTATTTGCCCTGTGGTTGTTGTGGATTCAGATGCTGTGCTTTCAGTCGATGTCGGATTGTCGGTTGTCACTGCAGTTGTTTGATATTCGGTTGTTGCAGTTTGCATTTTTTCGGATGATGTGCTGTCGGTGATCTGCACTGTTGTTTGCTGTTCACTTGTTGCAGTGACATCTTCTGGCGATGTTGTACTGTCGGTGACAAGCACTGTGGTTTGAACTTCAGTTGTGTCAGGCTCAAATGATGTGCTGTCAGTTGTTTGCACAGTTGTTTGGAAATCAGTTGTCGCTGTTTGAACATCACTTGCTGATGTGGTGTCAGTTATTTGCCCTGTGGTTGTTGTGGATTCAGATGCTGTGCTTTCAGTCGATGTCGGATTGTCGGTTGTCACTGCAGTTGTTTGATGTTCGGTTGTTGCAGTTTGCACTTCTTTGGATGATGTGCTGTCGGTGATCTGCGTTGTTGTTTGCCGTTCACTTGTTGCAGTGACATCTTCTGGCGATGTTGTACTGTCGGTGACAAGCACTGTGGTTTGAACTTCAGTTGTGTCAGGCTCAAATGATGTGCTGTCAGTTGTTTGCACAGTTGTTTGGAAATCAGTTGTCGCTGTTTGAACATCACTTGCTGATGTGGTGTCAGTTATTTGCCCTGTGGTTGTTGTGGATTCAGATGCTGTGCTTTCAGTCGATGTCGGATTGTCGGTTGTCACTGCAGTTGTTTGATATTCGGTTGTTGCAGTTTGCACTTCTTCGGATGATGTGCTGTCGGTGATCTGCGCTGTTGTTTGCTGTTCACTTGTTGCAGTGACATGTTCTGGCGATGTTGTACTGTCGGTGACAAGCACTGTGGTTTGAACTTCAGTTGTGTCAGGCTCAAATGATGTGCTGTCAGTTGTTTGCACAGTTGTTTGGAAATCAGTTGTCGCTGTTTCAACATCACTTGCTGATGTGGTGTCAGTTATTTGCCCTGTGGTTGTTGTGGATTCAGATGCTGTGCTTTCAGTCGATGTCGGACTGTCGGTTGTCACTGTAGTTGTTTGATATTCGGTTGTTGCAGTTTGCACTTCTTCGGATGATGTGCTGTCGGTGATCTGCGTTGTTGTTTGTCGTTCACTTGTTGCAGTGACATCTTCTGGCGATGTTGTACTGTCGGTGACAAGCACTGTGGTTTGAACTTCAGTTGTGTCAGGCTCAAATGATGTGCTGTCAGTTGTTTGCACAGTTGTTTGGAAATCAGTTGTCGCTGTTTCAACATCACTTGCTGATGTGGTGTCAGTTATTTGCCCAGTGGTTGTTGTGGATTCAGATGCTGTGCTTTCAGTCGATGAAGAAATGTCAGTTGTCACTGCAGTTGTTTGATGTTCGGTTGTTGCAGTTTGCACTTCTTCGGATGATGTGCTGTCGGTGATCTGCGCTGTTGTTTGCTGTTCACTTGTTGCAGTGACATCTTCTGGCGATGTTGTACTGTCGGTGACAAGCACTGTGGTTTGAACTTCAGTTGTGTCAGGCTCAAATGTTGTGGTGTCAGTTGTTTGCACAGTTGTTTGGAAATCAGTTGTCGCTGTTTGAACATCACTTGCTGATGTGGTGTCAGTTCTTTGCCCTGTGGTTGTTGTGGATTCAGATGCTGTGCTTTCAGTCGATGTCGGATTGTCGGTTGTCATTGCAGTTGTTTGATATTCGGTTGTTGCAGTTTGCACTTCTTCGGATGATGTGCTGTCGGTGATCTGCACTGTTGTTTGCTGTTCACTTGTTGCAGTGACATCTTCTGGCGATGTTGTACTGTCGGTGACAAGCACTGTGGTTTGAACTTCAGTTGTGTCAGGCTCAAATGATGTGCTGTCAGTTGTTTGCACAGTTGTTTGGAAATCAGTTGTCGCTGTTTGAACATCACTTGCTGATGTGGTGTCAGTTATTTGCCCTGTGGTTGTTGTGGATTCAGATGCTGTGCTTTCAGTCGATGTCGGATTGTCGATTGTCACTGCAGTTGTTTGATATTCGGTTGTTGCAGTTTGCACTTCTTCGGACGACGTGCTGTCGGTGATCTGCGCTGTTGTTTGCTGTTCACTTGTTGCAGTGACATCTTCTGGCGATGTTGTACTGTCGGTGACAAGCACTGTGGTTTGAACTTCAGTTGTGTCAGGCTCAAATGATGTGCTGTCAGTTGTTTGCACAGTTGTTTGGAAATCAATTGTCGCTGTTTCAACATCACTTGTTGATGTGGTGTCAGTTATTTGCCCTGTGGTTGTTGTGGATTCAGATGCTGTGCTTTCAGTCGATGTCGGATTGTCGGTTGTCACTGCAGTTGTTTGATATTCGGTTGTTGCAGTTTGCACTTCTTCGGACGATGTGCTGTCGGTGATCTGCGCTGTTGTTTGCCGTTCACTTGTTGCAGTGACATCTTCTGGCAATGTTGTACTGTCGGTGACAAGCACTGTGGTTTGAACTTCAGTTGTGTCAGGCTCAAATGATGTGCTGTCAGTTGTTTGCACAGTTGTTTGGAAATCAGTTGTCGCTGTTTGAACATCACTTGCTGATGTGGTGTCAGTTATTTGCCCTGTGGTTGTTGTGGATTCAGATGCTGTGCTTTCAGTCGATGTCGGATTGTCGGTTGTCACTGCAGTTGTTTGATATTCGGTTGTTGCAGTATGCACTTCTTCGGATGATGTGCTGTCGGTGATCTGCGCTGTTGTTTGCCGTTCACTTGTTGCAGTGACATCTACTGGCGTTGTTGTACGGTTGGTGACAAGCACTGTGGTTTGAACTTCAGTTGTGTGATTTTCAACCTTGGTGTATTCAGTTAATCTATTGGGTTTTTCTTTGTATGCAAAATTAGTTGGTTCATCATCTTTGGACCATGTCATTTTTGTTAGCGCCGAATTAGTTCGATGGTTGGTCTGGTTTGATTCATTGTGCTCTGTTATAACATAGTCGTTGTTGTTTTATTTAAGGCTTGGTTTTGGTAGCTTTGCTATTGTGTTTTCAAGTTTTTTGTTGTTTTATGTTTGATTTTTTCGGCTTTAGCTCACGTTTTGTCTTTGCTTTTTTTCATTTAGTAGTAGTTTTTAGAGATTTTGTAGAACATCGTATGGTTTTGCAGGCTTTTTTTGTTCAAACTTCCATGATATATTGGAGTTTTTGGTGGTTTGGCAATTGAAAGTTTAGCGGTTGCTGTTTGTTTTTTGCTTAATTTGAAAGTTAAATATAAGTGCTAATTATCAAATTTTTAAATTTGATGTAGTATTTTGTTTGTTTGGTTTATTTTTCACTAAAAAACAATTTATTTAGTTTATAGCAAGCGCTGTTTTGAAATTGTTTTTTAAAATTGTTTGCAGTGGAAGAAAGCATTGGTAGTTGCTGAAAATGAAAACCTGCATTGTAGGATTGGCATTTTGTCTATTGGTATTTTGTAGTAAACCCAGTTTTTTCTGTTTTGTTTTATCAAACAGTTTTATATTAGCGGTTGCGTTGTAAGAGGTTTAAAGTGTTTCCTTTTTATGCTAAATCAGTTTGGATGCGATTAGTTTGCTGCAAGTAGTGCATCCATCGATAATACGCTAAGAAACTTAATTTTGTGATATTTACCTGCTGCAGCGACTTCACAACCTTCTTGAGTGAATAGAAGCATTGCCAAGAAGTATTGATAGATAAACTTTTGGTTCATTGCACTCGTTATGATTCAATGACTAGCAAAACTACTGCACTCTTTTTTTAACAAACAGTCTTATTCATTTTTGAATTTGATTAATCTCGAATACAATTACTTTCACTTAAAAGTAGAGCAAAATCTTTCAAAACACAAAAATTGATTGAAACGTTAACCGATCAGTGGTCGAGTTCATATAGCGTCTGCTACTAAAACGATAGACTGGCTTCGATTCCCGATTGGGTCAAACCTACGACTATGAAAATTGGTATTCACAGCTCCTTTGCTTGACGTTCAGCAATTATAGGGACGGCAAGAAGCACCCACCGTGTGTGATAGACAGGTGGCAGCTTGACTCGAAGACCAAAATAGTTTTTTCGCTGTCTCCTGGCCAAGGCAACTTGGCGAATAAAATGTTATTATAATCATAAATACAATTACGTAATAATAATTTCGAATTTAACTTGAGCAGTACTTCTGGTGCCACTAGTTACAAAAAAAAAACAAGATTAAGAAAACAAACTCCTGCGTTAAAAATGTGAACTGAAAGCAGTCAATGCTGGTGCAATGTACAATTGCATTATCGTGCGATATTCTGGAACCAACGCGCAGCGTAAAGAACCTCTGTAAGAAATCGGCAAAGCAAACCATTTCAACCGTGTTCGACTGAGTAACTGCGCAACTAGGAAGGGGCTAATGGGCTTCGGCCAGTAGGGTACGCAGGATTATGAAAAGGGGGGGGCAGAAAATTTGAGAACAAAGATCTAAATCAGAAATTGTTTCACTCAAATTTAGTCCGATTTTTTGCCCGAAGAGCAAAAAAAGGTCTTAACTCAAATTTAGTCCGATTTGAAGCCCAACGCCTAGAAGAAACGCACAGAACATACCCTTTGTGTGATCAAACCTTATGCCCAACTTGCAAAGGGGGGGGCCATGGCTCAATTTTGCTTTTCCATGCAATTTTGCAATCCTGGCGACCCAAAGGGGGGGGCCATGGCACAATAGCCCCCCCTAAATACGCCCCAGGCTTCGACCCCTTTTTTACCCAAGCAACTTAAAAAATTTGTGCAAAAAATGCAGGCGTTTAAAGTATTTTGAAGTTTACCTATTTGTGGTGATGAAGGGCTGAGCAATTTTGTTCTTCAACTGTTTTCCAAATCTTAACATTTTAGTTCTTTCAAATGACTCTAAAAACGAGCGAAATTTGATCTAAATAGCGTTAAAATCAGTACTTAAATTGTAAAATTTCGCATGGGGGAACGCTTTTGCAGTCTTGACCAAACACATTTAACCTGCAAAAGTACTTTAGTGAAAATAATGTAATTCCGTTACCAAAATTGAATGAAGACCAAAAAAAAAGGTTTTCGCCAAAAATTGAAGTGTTTTTCCCTCGAAATCAGGTGAAGACCAAAAGAAAAAATGTAAAAAAAAAAGGTCTTTGCCGCAATTTGGGACTATATTCGGTCGGAATTTGGGATTTATTCGTGCTGACTGACTCTTTTTCGTCTGATTTTCCAGCGCTCAAATCTTGATGGGGGAACGCCTAAATCTCGATGGAGGGACGCGTCCCTCCTACAATTTAAGTACTGGTTAAAATGGCTTTTTTATTCCGAAAAGTCACGCTTTGCCCCAGACTCCTGTTTGTTATACGTCTGAGTTGCACCAGTTTTCACAGCTTGCCACTCAATTTTGCTATTAAAATTCAACTGTTGAACAAAAAAGTTTAAACTTTTGGTTCAAGCGTCTCTTTTGCAAAATTCTGGCTGCGCTTCTGCGACCGAATGACGTTATCGGCCACTTGCGAAAAAGTGGGATGCGCGAAAAAATTCAAGAATATAACAGTACATAAAAAATTGAAACACGGTAGGGCCTACGCGGAAACAAATGGTCAGAAGAATGGCAACACCGTAGCTTTTGCGCAGTAGGAAGATAGATGTTGTAAAACAAGCAGCTATTAACAATACAAGCCAAAAACCCCGTCAAGCAAGGTTTTTGTGTTTTTATCGCGCTCAACCATGAGAGCGAAGCTCAAATGTGTCTACGATGAAAGACATTTTCGCCAACCACACATCGAGATTTTGCTATCAAAATTCAACGTAAAAGTGAAGCCAAAGCGCAGAAAAGTGCAACTATCCAGCGAAAAAAATTTAGAGCTCAAGCCACGCTTGGCGCAAGCTAAGCGACTGCACCTGGCTAAACTTTGTGAAACTTCAAATTACGTCAAACAAACAAGAATTGAGCCTGCGCAAACCCAAAATGAAACGATGGACTCGGGTTTGATTCCCGACATGGCTTAAAACAGGGTTTTCTTTAATCCGATCGACCAAATAGGTTTGACATCATCTCAATGGTAGACCTCTTTGGCAAAAAAATAGTGCAGATGTATTCGGAGTAGAAGTAAAATGGTCAAGTGTGAACGCTAATTGGGATTCCAGGGCTGTGGAACCAGTGGGAAAAAGAATGGCGCAGAAGCTCTTGTTCTTCACACCAATGGCTCCTGCTACCGCTCCGAAGCCGCAATTTTTTTTAAGTTATGGCTCCAGCTCCGCATCATTGTCACATGCCAGTTGCAATAAAGTCGGAACGTTTTGTTCCGGTAGTTCATCTCGTGAAGTCAACTGTTGATGGATGTGCAACCAGAATTTTGCTAAGGGGAAGGGTCTTGAACCCAAAACTAAAATTTGCTTGCGTTTCATACATGGGAATTTGAAGGTGGAACCCCCAGCCGCAGGGCGACTAGTGTAATTTTTTGAAAAAAAAAAATTGTCATTTCAACGCTATTTGGATCGTATTTGAATGTTTGTCGGGCCATTTAAACTAAACCAATTGTTAAGATTAGGAAGTCCTTTTACAGTTAATTTTCTCAGCCTAATTAGCTAACCATCACCCGTTTACATGCTGGTACAGCACAAAACATGTTTAAAGGCGTACATATTTGGGTTAAATTTTTTAAGCGGCTTTACTAAGGCGGGGGCTTCATCTCCCTCATCCCTTCCCATGCTGGTTGTGCCACTCATTGTTGACTACCGATGTATATCCACACTGAAAAACGATACGGACAGACTGAAATACCTAATGTTAAAATTTAGGTTTTGAACAATATATGAGGGTTTGCTTGGCTTTGGCAAGGTTTTTCGTTTCAGGAAAGTCGGAGCTGGAGCTTGTATATTTTTTGTAGCTTCGGCAAAAATGCTTGACTCCGGCTCTGCAACCCTTTTACAGCTGCTGTTTGATGATAAATGCATGACCATGATGCCCTGCTTAATAATCTTCTAATAGATAGTTTGTCTCTTTTTCTCTGTCGCAACTAATGCCAAGCTATGGAGATTCATTCAGTACCACACAGCACGACAAGCATCACCAAGCGTTGTTTACTGGCTTCACAAAAACAAATAAACGTGTTTCATCTTGTAATGCAAAATAAGGCGCTACGGGGAAATCTCATGATTACTATAATCGTTGCGCTTTTCCAGGTAAAACTTCAGCAAAGTAAAAATTCAATCATTTCTCTCAAATCTCCCCCCCCCATTGATATGTCGACCAAAATGCAGAATGAGAAAAACACTACGTTTTTAGCACTTTTGAGACTGTTTTATGAACTGGAGTGGACTAAATAGTGATTTAAAACATCTTTTGAAAGATATATTTAGGGGCGGGGCCTAATTTGTCAAAAATAAAACTAACAAATAAATGAAAACTTTGAAAAATGGTCAAAATTAAGCAATCAAATTTGATCGCAAGTGTCAAAATGCTAAACATAGGTGTTATCAACAAATATACTGTAAACTAAGAAATAGGGGTGGGGCTATTCAGTATTAGTTAATTACCAATCATTTCTCTCAAATCTCTTTTCATTAGCCCCCTCCCCCGCCCAATTATTTTTCTCTATAAACTGTTCACGAAATAGATTACATCGTGTGAGTTTATTAAACTATTCGATTTTATAATTTACCAGCATCTAAACAAGAGAACTAACATTTTACCATTAGCCACCTCCCAAAAAGCCCATTTATGCCACCAGTTTAATCATGTTTGCACTGCCAATTTTAATGCTACATTTTAAAAGCATTTTTAATCAAAACAGCCCTAAAATGAAGTTATTTTTGCAAAACAAATGCAAAATTTTTGAGCGCTGGGGGCTCCGCCCCCAGACCCCCGTGCCTCCGGCGGCTGGGGGCTTTGCCTCCAAACCCCCAGACTCCAAAACAGCCCCCCCATTACGAATTTCTGGCTACGCGCCTGATTAAGTATGTGTTGTCTTCATTTGTTTTCTTACCATGCCCTATAAAATTGCTGAAGCGAAAAACTCGAACTTTTGGTTTAAAGAAACCAACACAGCAAAATAATGGTTAACTTGTCGATATTGGTGTTGCTGTTGCGTATTTAAATTCTTGTCACCATACAGCGTCAGATGCTAACTATTGGATAATCTGCACACTTTTCATTGCGATGACTACTTCACGTTTGGAAGAATCCGTACCTGCTTAGGGTTTCCAATGTTTCCGGTTTTCTTCAATTCGTGTCCACTGAATTTGCTGCTTGTTCGAAGCCTCTAAACAGAGATAATAATCCTCGAATTCGTGTCCACTGAATTTGCTGCTTGTTCGAAGCCTCTAAACAGAGATAATAATCCTCGTGAAGCCTCTTATCCAAGGACGCAACAACGTGACTAGGGTGCGGATTGAACCCAGATCATGCGATCAGGGTCGTTAGAAAAACGATGCCTTTACCCTCTCGTCCACGCTGCCGACAAATACATTGCTTGCAAAAACCAATTAATGATACAGGTTGCTGTTCCAGCGATTACGAAATTCGAAAACTAATTGCGTAGCCTTCGCCGCCCTGGTTAAGATTATTGTTATTCAAAACAACTTAAATGCGCGTGGATTTAAGTGCACTCAAACGTGTTTCGAGTTCCATCACCGTGGGAAAATCAAGACAAAATTTTCATTGGACTTGCTGCACTGTATCATCAATGAAGCGGGCAAGGAGTTTGCGGTGCCCACCTACGCTTCTGTGATACCATTTGACCGTCTATCCAGTGGGTGTCGTTGTGAAATTACAACGCCAATCATACACAATTTTATGTTATTAGATGCACGAATCGAAACGCAATCACCAGACTAATGGAAAGCAATAAATTAACAAAACACAAAACCCTACATCATATAAGTCTATCTTCCTACGTTAAGGTGCAGAAACAATGCTATAGATGGGATTCGAAATTCATGCTCATACAAACAACAGACAAAATATCTAGTTTTGAAGCGGCAGTATTCCTGTACATGCAACACGCAATACGGCTTCAACCAATAAAGACCTTCAGACGGTCGAAATTCAAATTTTGATTGCTTATCGCTTTCTCAAAACTCTGCCAAAAGTACACAGTCAAAAATGATCACCAAATAAGCTGTTAATTAATCACGAAAATGAGGTAACTCTGGAAGATATGTAAACTCTTGCTGCAACTAGGTACACAACACGGAATGTTTATTCGTTGTTCCAATAAAGTTGGCTAACGTACTACCTTTCGACATGGATCGTTATATTTGCCTTCAACAGATAATCTACCCTCTATCATTTATTAATCATGGAGCACTCTGTTCTATCATTTATTAAAGGATGGCCTGATAAAATTACAAATCGAGCAGAACAAATAGATTCTTGCCAGCTTGGGTTTTACGGAACCAAAACGCTAAGTTGCTGTGTACACAAGGGAGACAAAAATTATTGCTTATCTACCTTATTATCCATTAAGAACTCATAAATTTGGATTAAAATTTTCAACAATTTACGAGTAGTACGATCCAATAAAGTCCCTATATGTTAAATCGAAACCGCTCTTCCTTTAATCTTTAGCAAATCCATTTCAAATTTTGGTGGTGGCTTTTTGCTTTTACCGGCAGGCAGTAGCAGTTTATACGAACTTTTGGATTTCAACGTGATATTTTCAAAACGATACAATAACTCTAGCTAACTTTTGCAATTTCCACACAGCAATATACGATAATTAATTGTTTTTGTTTCGTGACATTGAACAACGACAATGTTATCACTTCGCGATATAATCTTTTTCGTCCAAAAGTATAGTCATTACGTACTTCTGAGTGAATTGAAGTGCATATATCAATTTTATAATATCTAAATTGTGATAGCGGTACAGGAAATTCAATTAAAAATTTAAAATAGTGTAAATTAAAAAAAAACACTACAGGCTGTTAACCCCATCCCCTAGTAGGTTCGTCAGGTGGGGCGAAAACTTAATTAAAACTTCCTGTACCGTTAACTGGCTCTAGCCCACGTCTATTGAGCAGTTTGGAAACTGGGAAGACAGTGTACAAGTTAAACTGTGACAGCCTATAATTTGTTGAAAACTTAGGACGCAAAAACAAAAAAGAACGGGATTCGGTTACCCCATAGCCAGGCCCCTTACTTTCGTGGCATATAAACGTGATCGTACTTTTCCAAAAATGATTGTTTATTTTTGTTTCAAAAGAAATGAAAGTCGTTACAAATTTAAAGTAAATATATACTATTCTCAAAATTAGAAAGAAATAATATCAATATGCTCTATTACACCATTGTTTTTATCCAAATCGCTTTGGCTGAATGTAAATTTTTGGTCTTTGATGCTTGCAAATCGATCTTGGAAAATATGAATTAGAATCATTTTTTGTACAAAATCACTTCAAAACATATTTTGATAACTTTTATACTACTTTAACTTCAGCTGCATGTAGTGCACCTTGATTAATAAAAGCAAAGATCGTGTTAAGGCATTGGAGGAAGGGACACAAACTTTTCGGTGGGGGAGCTAATAAAATGTAACTAATAAAAAACATTGCGTATCCTACTATAATTTGCTGAACGTATACTGCTGTGTGTATAATTTACTATCATTTTCAGAATTTAAGAGTAATTGTGCTCACTAAAAAAAAAACTCACTGCATTGGTCTTGTAAGTAATTACAGAAAAATTAACCAATATTTCAGGTTGACGTCCAACGACACCATTCTTTCTTTATTTTTGTTTATAATGTGCAAGATGCAATTTTGCGTTGCTCAGGTAAGATGTTGATTAGCCTTCTCTTCTATACCTTTGTACAAGTATAGTACGAAATAACATGAATTATATGCTTCAGCATTTAGCCACGGCTACACTGTGCGTAAAATTGTGAGCGTACGAGCACATCTTTAGTTTATTTTAACCAAATGGCAGCTTGTTTGCTGGTAATGCGATATACGCCGGGAGTACCGAATTTCGGTTAAAAACAAAGCTTAAATCCGTTCTTACGCTCACAATGTTGCGCCTACTGTAGACCAGGCTTTAAGCTTGGGAACATATTGTCATAAGTGGAAATTTCACTTTCTTTACGTTATTTTTGTCCAATACACATGAAATATAAAACATTGTTCCACTAAGAGTTTCGTTTTCCAAAGCTATTTACTAAAAGCGATATTGGTTGTTTCATTTGAAGGATCAATGAATGATATTCTTCGCCAGAGGTCACCAAACTACGGCCCGCGGGCCGGATCAGAGTTGTAAACGGGCCAACTAGTTCAAGCCTGAACCCGGCCCGAACCCGAAAACTAATTTCAAGCCCAAATCATGCCTGAAAAAACTCAAAAGTTAAATTAGGTCTGAAAAAATTAGCAATGTTGCCAAGTTATTTTGATTATATTTTTGTGCACCTAAGACAAAAAGTAAGTCTCAGGCCCGAATTAAGCCCTAAATTTTTGTCAACTTTGGGCCCGAACCCGACCCGAAAAGCCCCGCCCGACTTGCAACTCTGGGCCGAATCTGGCCCGAGAGCTAATTTTATCTGGCCCGCCACATGTTGCAGAAAATGAAGCTAACTATCTGTTACGGAAAAAAGGCAACTAATTTTTCATAAATGACTGACGTTCTTGAGCCACACGCAATCCATTAATGATTCGGTGTCTTCTTATGACATATCAAACTTGATTTCTTTTTTAATTGTTTCATTAGGGAAATATTTTCATTTTTAGACAGACCATAGCAGCAGACTACGCAGCTTAAGCAGGATAATTGGGACAGTCCCAGTACTAAATAACTTACTTTAAGATTGTGTTGTAATACTATAAAAGAAAAGTAGATTATGAGTCATAGGCGTAGCCAGGATTTTTAATTGGGGGAATCACCTGCAATGACGTCATCAAAAATTTTCAAAAAAGAAAATTTTTGTGGGGCAAAGATGTCGTAGAATGGAAGATCTGAACCTGTAGTCTGTTGGCACGAAACCAAGATTTTGGTAAAGGGAGAGGGCGAAAAATAATCGTTAGAAAATGCAAACGTCTAACTTTGGAGATGTGTTGAGTAAGCTAGTGTACTCAAACGTATCACATATGGGTGTCTGGGGGTGGAACCCCTAGCCGCTGGTGGCTATGGGGGTCTGGGGGCAAAGCCCTAAGCCACTGGGCGATTTTTGTGTTTTTGGAAAAAAAAGCTATCTTAATCCCATTGGATCACATTTCGCACGTGTTCAAAGCCATTTGAAAGAACTAGATTTTTAACATTTGAAAGCCAATCGAAAAAATTTAACTGTTCAATCCTCCTTTTACTTGCAATTTAAGTCCAAAACACGTTTAAAATTTTGTATTATGGTGTAAAATTTTAATTGTAAGTGATTTGGTCCATGTAGGGGTAAGTAAGGCACATTGCCTTCTGCAATATTTCAGCAGTAAATAGCAGGGTTGGACCCATTCATTTTTTTTTAATTCTTAAATTCAAATTCATTGACTTTGAAAAATCTAAATTTAAATTCAAATTCATTGACTTTGCAAAAGTCGAATTCAAATTCAAATTCATCAGTTACTCGAGAGCGGATTCAAATTCAATCCAACCCCACTTTTTATGCCAAAGATTCAAAAAAGATTTTGCAATTTGCACTTAGCAAGTCGCAGTCTCGCAGTCGTAGATGTGTATTAGCGCATCACAGGTGCGTAATATACCAACAACTCAAGTTGCTTGAATCCGGAATTGGATCCAGTACCGTCGCCAGAGCAAACGAAGTGAAGAGGCACTAGCCAAAAGTGGGGAGACACTAGCCAAAAGTGGGGGAGGCCCTAAAATTTGCATAAAAAACTGATCGTCAAATCTTGTACGGCTACAATTTTGCGCAATTTTAAAATAAGGCCGGCCGCGTTTCTTAGCTTGTTTCGTCTGTGGCCATTAATCGCCAAAAAAATCTATCCACAGCAGTGAATGCTACCAGACGTGCAACCAGGATTTTGCTAAAAGAGGTGAACCAAAAGTAAATTTTTTTACACAAAAACTGCCTAAATTAGCTCCCGTGCTGAACAAACTGATGCAACTTAAGCGTGTTACTGACGGACATAGACACTAAATATTAAGTGAATGTGAACGGGGCCTGAGGACGGAACCCCCAACCGCTGGGCGATTTTGAAGCAAAAAAAACGCAATTTTAACGCCATTTTAATCATACTTCACACTTTTAGAAGCGATATGAAAAACTAAATTCCTAAACTTCAAAAGTTATTTCAAAGAATTAAATTGCTTTGCACCTCAACCCCCCTTACTTTTGGTCAAGTCTAAAATACGTTTAAACGCTCGCATTTTGAGATTAAATTTTCTAAGTGACTTTGCAAATGGGGTTTAAGCCCCTTCACCCCAGTTGCGCCACTGATTGTGACCTCAAAATGTTGAGTGTGCTCTAAAAATCAAAATTGCTGGTCTTTGAAAAAAGTTTTCACGCATTGTTTCATGTCATAATCACTAACAAAGTACCGGTAGCAATTCTGCATGCTTACATGTCTCTTCCGTGACCAGGCGCGTAGGCAGAAATTCGCAATGGGGGGCTGTTTTGAGGGTCCGGGGGGCGGAGCCCCCAGCCCCCAGAGGCACAGGGGTCTGGGGCGGAGCCCCCAGCGCTCGAAAGTTTTGCATTTTTTTGAAAAGATAACTTAATTTTAGAGCTATTTTAATAAAAAATAATGCTTTTAAAAGGTGGCATAGAAATTGGCAGCGCAACATGATTCAACTGGTTGCACAAATGGGCTATGTGGGAAGTGGCTAATGATAACATCGCAGTTCTCTTGTCTACATGCTGGTAAATCATAAAATCCTATTATTCAATAAAACTCGCACGGAGTAATCGATTTCGTCTATATTTTATGAAGAAAAATAATTGGGGGGGGGCTAAAGAAAAGATATTTGAAAGAAGTGATTGGTAATTAAGCAACACTGAATAGCCTCCCTCCCCTCCCGTCCCTTATTCCTGAGTTTATAATATATTTGTTGATAAAACCTATGTTTGGTGTTTTTACACCAGCGATCAAATTTGATTGTTTATTTTTGGCATTTTTAAAGTTTTCATTGATTTGTGACTTTAATTTTTGATGAATTAGACCCTCCCCCCGAATATATCTTTCGAAAGATGATTTAAATCACTTTTTAGTCAATTCCAACGCTAAAAACAATCTCAAAAGAGCTAAAAACGTGTTATTTTTCTTATTCTGCATTTTGGTTAACAGGCCAATGGGGGGGCTATAGCCCCCCCCCTGGCTACGCTACTGTCCGCGACACATCCGTAAAGGCGTGTCAATAAGACGGAATATTGCGTCAGATTAATGTACAGCAGTTGGTTGCCAGCAATTTTGCAAAGAATCGAAAAAACATCAAAGGATAATTATGTTTAAACGTAATTATTCCTTTTTCCATCATTGTCTGTTGTCTTGTTGCGTGATGTTTCAAAATCAGTATTTTTAGTAACCAAAATGGGGGCACAAGCGGCCGTTACGGGGGTACGGCCCCTTTTGTCCCCCCGTAGCGACGGCACTGGTTGGATCCATTCATTTTGTTTAGAATTTCTAAATTCAAATTCAAATTCATTGACTGTAAAAAAAACTAAATTCAAATTCATTGACTTTGAAAAAGCTAAATTCAAATTTATTGATTTTGCAAAAGTCGAATTCAAATTCAAATTCATCAATAATTCGTGAGCGGATTCTAATTCGAAATTCAAATTCAATCCAACCCTAGTAAATAGTAATCCAATCGAAGATTTACCTTCAAGATTTTTGTTTTGTCATGAAGTTAACCAGTTATAGGAGTACATGTACGGCCAGGGGCCCAGGCCCTTTTAATTGAAATTCAATAATTTGTTCAATGATCATTTTCTCTAGCTATTTTTTAAAAGTACATGGTGGGCCGTAAGTCGCGCTCCAAAGAATTACGTGAATTGTGATGTCAAACGATATAAAATCTGCGGCGAGAAATATTTCCTCTTTCCTTGGGTGTAAAATACGGGTTCTTTTGTAGAATGTAATGAAGCCCGGTTTGTGCGTTAGTACTAAGTAGTTTATCAAAATTGTTTTATATGTTTTGGTGCGCGACTAACGGCCCACCCTGTATTTTGTGCGTAAAAACTGGCGAGCTGGAGTTGTATCGTTATCGAAAAATGATACAATACATGGTTGCGCTTACTAAACATGTTATTCCTGAGCCGGATTTACATAGCGTGGGGCCTCTGGCACGTAGGAGATTTTTTGCAACATCTTCCTGCCAAATATAAGTGAAGACCAAAAAAAGTCCTACCATCTGAGCGCTGGGGCCTAGCGCTGTGTCATATGGTAAATACGGCGCTGGTTATTGCATTACGTTTATAAAAAGTTTTGATGAGAGCCTGAGGTAGCAACTTTTAGGACAGAAACCCTTGATTTCACTCTGGTTATACGTTTAAATTGTTTGGAAAAAATTGAATTAAGGGGGTTCGCCGGGCCCCTTGGTCGTCAATATCATTTATTGTTAATTACTGTTGTACGCGTGTACTGTTGTACGCAAAGATGCTAAAAGAAACTGAAAATGAACAAACAAGGTTTTTTTGTTAAATGTTTATCATTGGTGGCATTTCAGTTGAGAGGGCAACTCCCTTGGCTAGGCCTATAATTTTGAGATAAGATCGCGCCCTTAAGTTTTTTCATAAAAAAAACATTTAAAGCAAAACTAAAAAAACTTTTTTTCCAAAACGTGGAGGACTCGAGTCAAGTCATTTGACAGTTTTTTGAAACCTCCGGGAATTGCATGACATTACTACGACGTCAACACATGGTCGTCATTATTGTTATTTGCTTTTGTACGAGTAAATCCTAAATTAAAGAAACTGCAATTCCGGACCAGGACAACATACTGGCTATGCTCTCATTATATTTATCATTGGTAGTATTTCAGTAGGGGGTTTGCATTACCGCCAGTGTTATAGAATTAAGTTCATAATAACGTTAAACGAGGGCCTGGGGTTGCAACATTTTGCACAAAACTCTTAGATTTTTCACAGGTTATGCGAATATATTGTTAAAAATTTGAATTGCGAGGCCCCTGGCCGGGACCCTTGGTTATCAGTTAGGGGCCCAGGGCCCCCTGGTCGTCAGTTAGGGGCCCTGGGACTCCCTGGTTGTTGGTTAGGGGCCCCAGAACCCTCTGGTTGTTAGTTAGGGGCCCTGGGACCCCCTGGTCGTTAGTTAGGGGCCCTGGGGCCCCCTGGTCGTTAGTTAGGGGCCCTGGGGGCCCCTGTTTATCAATTAGGGGCCCCAGGGCCCCCTGTTTGTCAGTTAGAGGCCCCGGGGAAACCGTTTGTCAGTTAGGGGCCCAGGGGTCCCTTGGTTGTCGGTTAGGGGCCCCGGGGCCCTCTGGTCGTTAGTTAGGGACCCTGGGGCCCCCTAGTTGTTAGTTAGGGGCCCCGGGGCTCCTTGGTTGTCGGTTAGGGGCTCCCTGGTTGTCAGTTAGGAGCCCCGGGGCCCCCTGGTTGTAAGTTAGGAGACCTGGGGGCCCCTGGTTGTCAATTAGGGACCTCTGTTTGTCAGTTAGAGGTCCGGGGCCCTCGTTTTTTACTTAGGGCCCCCGGGCCCCCTGGTCTTTTTTTAGGGGCTCTGGGGCCCCCTGGTCGTTAGTTAGGGGTCCTGGGGCCCCTGGTTGTTGGTTAAGGGCTCCCCCTGGCTTTTAGTAAGGGGCCTCCTGGTTGTTAGTTAGGGGCCCCGGGGCTCCCTTGTCGTCCGTAACTGCAACTAAACACCGCTAGGCTATGTTGTCATAATTTTTTATCATTAGTAGTATTTCAATTGGGGGGGGGGCAGCCCCCCTGGGCCCCTCCCCCTGGCTACGCCTATGTTCTGAGTAGTGTTGGGTATTTAATGAAAAATGGGAAGAACAGCGTTATTGTTTTGAAAGAGTATAATCTTTGTCGGCACCATGACATCAAACATCTGTTAAAATATTCGAATTGTCCAACCATACACTCGTACTGTTTATTTGGTCAACTAGAAACACACGCGAGTAAAAAAGAAGAGCATTGGAGAAAAAAGTTTGCTCTTGTTGCGAAGGTTTTTTGCGGTCACCGGTATTTGACTGATTCGATTGGACATATTTGTAGCACGAGGAAACGGTGAAGAAAAAAGTCACGCTGATTGGACGAATGGGCTTATTTTAGAACATAAATTGTGAACAAAAAAAGACAAAACTCCTTTGTCAAAATCGTTGGATCTTAGTCCGCTTTGATTCGTTGTTCGTTGAATTTGTGCATTTTTTTTCAACATGTAACCTACTAGTTTAGTGTTTACCACATACCACGGGTAGTTTTTGGAGTTCTGTTTTCATTGGATTAGGCCTACGCAAATGAGAACAGCTCGGGCTAATTTGGAAAAAGGTGGAAAATGTTTTTTTTCCAAAAACAGGATGTCCTGTAGTGCATCACAGCAGGAGTTAGCTATTCCTATCGATTTCCATCACAATTTTGCTGCACCCCCGCTGATTTCGTCGTTGATTGTGCTCAATTTAAACCAAGAAATATTTTAAATAATTGTAGACCTGTTCGCAATTCGCATCAGGCCCGTAGCCGTTAATCTCGCAGTAATTCGGCCCTCAGAGAGAAAAGTTTGGTGATCCCTGTTCTAGGCGAATAATTCATATCAAACAACATACAATAACATGATAACTGATGATTTTTCATATTTGAGAACAACATAGGCCTACATTCCGTAGCTACTAGCTTTGCGATAAAATTTATTTAATCGAATTTATAATATCGCTCAAAAAAAAGCAAAACGCGGTTAAAAACCGCTAAGTTAGTGTTTTTATGGCTTGTGCTACATAGATTTTTGACTATCTTTTATAGTTCACATCAAAATTTAAAAGAATACAACGCATTTTGCATACACCTTAATGCTGATGGTCAGCAAGACAACATGGTAGCTACAATTTGCTGGCAGGCACGTAGCCACCGGGGGGAGGGGCTTTTTTATTTTTTTTCAAATTATACTTTTCAATTTTGTTTCAATTATACCAGTCTCTGGTAGGCTACAAGCATGCCATTCATAGGTTAAATCGGCAGAGCACAAAAAAACTTTTCTTTCAAAACCAATTATAACAACCTATTCGAACAATTTCTTTTTTATTCCCGTTGACAGTTTGCTAGCGCATCAACGAAGCTTTATCAAAAGTTTAGCTGCTTCGATATTGGTAAAATATTAAATTTTAAACTATTGAAGCAAAATTGATATGCAGTATTACATAAGTTGACAACTCACCTATAGCTTCAAAAATATGAAAAAACTTATTTTAATCTAACATGTTTGGTGTTATTTAAGAAATTGGAAGCTGTACTTTTGAATAATATGTTGCTCAATTTCGCCAAATCTATTGCACACATCTATAAGACAAGAATCACAACTAGTTCCCAGCAACCACACAGAAACTTGCTGTTTCAAGACAATTTCATGAAGAGTAACGTAGTCAGGGCGGGGACTAAAGACTTTAATTAGTTATTATTGGCCTACAACCGAAATGCACAATAAGAAAAATACAACATTTTCTACGTTTCTAAGCTATATAGTCTTTAGCAGTGATACGAACTTGAAAGTGGGTTAAGGCCGTTTTTGAAATATGAATAAAGACTTGGCAAATAATTCGATCAAAAACGATCAAATTGATTGCTTGTCAAAAAATAATCAAGGTAAGCTGAATCAAAAAATGTGTTCTTATTTATTTATTTATTTTATTTTTTTGGGTGGGGGTTATTCGGAATTAGTTAATAATCAATCACTTCTCTCAAATCTCGCTGCATTAGTCCCCCCTCCAATCAACTTTCTTCGTAAAATGTAGACGAATTAGCCTAATTAGAATAAAACTTGTGAGGTTTTCGAATTACAGATTTGTTTTCATGGCTGGATTTAGGATGAATGAAACTTTCTAATTGCCGATATACCAGCGCCCGCTTAGCTTGTTTACGCAGCCAGTTTAACCATTCTTTGCAGTGCAATTACACGCAGCGTTCACAATAATTAACCAAAATAGGCCTTAAATTAAGTTAATTTTGCCAAAAAAATTGCAAAAATCCCCGATCGCTGGGGCTACGCTCTCAAACCTCTTGCCTCCACGGCTGGGGGCTTTGCCTGAACCCCAACTGCCTCGGATTTTCGTAAAGCCCAAACAGCCTCCTAATTTAGTATGATTAAAACTTTTCATATTGATAAAAAACAAATACGAAACTTATGAAAATTGCATTAACACAACAAAATTATTGGTTGCACAGTAAAACCATGCAATCGCCAAAATGAGCGAAAATATATTGCTACCCCAAGTTTTGAGTTTGCCCCCCCCAAAAAAAATATCCGGCTGGCTACGTGCTCGCTTGCTGGCCTGGTTGTAATCCTTTTGCAGTCCCCCTTTTCTATCACTACTAATATATTTTAAGTTTAGTTTTACGATCCGCTCCGTAGTGGTCTGGTAGTACTCGACTACACCCGATAAATAAACTCAACTCTAAGCTTAAAGAGATACGGCTCGAGATCGGCTTTTTTGAAGAAATGAGAACTATTTGAGGTAATAAAGAGGTACTCCAAACCTTTATACAGAATTCCCTTTTTTCGCAAAAATACGATTTAAACCGTTTTACTCCGTGCCATTGGCAACTCTGCATTTCGCAATTTTGTTACATCACAAAAGGCATGACTTTGCAAAATTTCTCGCTGACTAAGAAATGTTATTACCGACTGGTAGCAGTGAGCAGGGCATGGTATGGAATGGAAAATGGAATGGAACGGAAATTTCGGTATGAAATATGGAAGATGCCAGAATGGAATGGAATGGAAGATTTCAAGAATGGAATGGAAGCCAATCTTCCATTCTTCCAAACCAATTCCAAACTAAATTTCTTTCATTGCATTTACAAAAACAATATACGGATGTCGGGTAGTGATAAATAATATTGTCACAGAAGCATTCAACTTCAATATTTTCGCGTATTATTTGTTGACAAATCGCGGTACTTTGGTTGTGTAAATAGCGCAAAAGTGTACGCATTGCATCATATTAAGTACATTGCAATTTGCAGCATTGATGTTATAGTTGACGACTTTGACAGGTTTGACTTTTTTTTATTTTGAGATTGACAATTTGACAAGTCATAATTTTTTTTCCATCGTCAAGAAAATTCGTATTTGCTATTTCATGCCGTTTCAGCTTAACTTTATTCATATTTTTAGTTTTTAAGCTTATACTAATTCCAGATTCTTCATAGTGGTAAAGCTTGGTATTTTTGTTACGGTAAATGTTCTTTAGCAGTTTGGTTATGCCAAATTATATAGTTCATGTGAGAGCAAACTTGTACGGTAATCATTAAACCTTAAGCGTAACCAGAGGGCCCGGCCTCCGAGCAATGTGCATACCAGATATCCGTTGTTGCATCTTTGTATTGTTACGCGCATCATCACTAGTGGTAGCTTACAACATTGCAAAGGTGCAAAATATACGTCGCATTGCTTTCAGTCAAAAAGTTTTTTGGTATGAAAAAATGAAATGGAATATGGAAGAAAATTTTAGTATGAAATGAAACATGGAATGGAAGATTTTTAGTATGGAACGGAAATGGAATGGAAGAAAATTGCAAGTACAGAATATGGAAAAATCATCTTCCATTCCATACGCTGGCAGTGAGTAGCCTAACCAAACCTGAAAACTTGGCTACTGCTGCTGGTACCGGTACCTGTTCTAGAGCTAGGCTACCAGTACTGATCTACAATATGATGCTTTTTGCTTTCAAATTTTATAATTTTACGCCATCGACGTGAAAAATAATAATAATAATAAAAAAAGATAGCATTTATAGCCTAAAAACATCACCCATAACTGGTCTAATTTTGATACAGTAGTGATGTAATGTCACTGATAAGTTTACTTTGGATGGAAATCGCTGGCTAAAGCAGAACCCTAAGCTACTACCTTCCTCATCGAACATCGCATTTCTTAGTCTACGAGATATTTTGCAAAATCATACCTTTTGTGATATCACAAAATTGCGAAATGCAACGTTGCCAATGGTACAAAGCAGGGGCGTATTCTCCATGCATGCAAGGCATGCATTGCATGCCTATTCATTTAGCCAAAAAAGAAAATAATAATTTGAAGAAGTACATGTAAAAATTTAAAACAAAATCAAACTAAGTTGCCACAGTTACAGGAATTCACTTTCAAGTCGTAGTAGCTATAAATAGTCTTGCTTAATTCATTGATTTCAGTTTTATCCTGTTTTCAGCATATTGTTAAATTACAAAATATAATGGCAACACGCATGCAATTTTCAAATTGCATTCAACGGCTCAAAAGATCACTGTGTTTCGATACGATTACGAACAAAATTAAATAGGTTTGAAAGCTTTGATTGGCGCATTGTTTGCAGCGAAAGTTCTTTTATCCGTCTAGTTTCTTGTTTTCGTAAAATAAAGTCTCTATTTTGATTTTAGATTTGTTACAGTAAATAAGCTTTAGACAGGCCACAAACAATTCGCCAAAGCATGCAATTTTAAATATTGCATGCGTGTTGCGATTTATTTTATGTGATTTAGCAATATGAAAAAAGCGAATAACTAAGCGGCAAAACCAAGCCGTGATAGCCGGTTGGTATTGGCTTTAAGTAATGTAAGTCAGAGTGAGTACTGTTCGCACTATTTAGGCTAAATGTTGAGCTATGAAAGTGAAAGCAAGATGTGAAATCAATTTAAACAAAGAGTTACCGGTAGTTGGTTCAGTTAGTGTTTAGTTATCCTAAGCTAAAGCTAGTCGTAGAATTTGCACTTGGTTTGCAAAAAAGTTTTTAGGACTATCAATAAATTACCGTTTGGTAGTTTTGCTACTTTGCTTGTGCTTTACTGGTTCTTAAATAAACTAAACAAGGCCAGGCCTAACCATATATACATTGGACTAGCCTTGCGCCCACTAGCTTGCTTAATATTGTATAGCATCGCTGGCTCTTGCCAGCAGGCTATGGTATATTGTAATGACATGAGGAAGAGGCTTTGAAAGTAGGCTATGTATTTGCTATTCAGCAAGTTGGCTCTGCTTATGTTTTTACTTCAATATTATGAAGCCTACTTTACTGTTAGTGTTAGCCTAGTATGGTACCGGTAACCGGCTACTGGCACATATAAAACTGCTAGACCTGTCACTATCTGTAGTAACACAAGGAAGACTTGTACTTTGACAGTAAATGTACAGTGCACACCAATGTGTACTGGAGAGCAGGGCCACCGAGAGGGGGGGTATAATGACCCCGGAACCCATGGACTTTGGGGGGCCCATGAGGCTGCCCATGGGCTTCAGGAAGGCTCAAAAGGGGCCCATCAAATGGCATTTAGAAATGAGCATGTGAGACCCTCTTTTTGGAGATCACCTGATTTTGACTGAAAAAACCGTTAGAATTCCGGTGAAGAACTTTTTTTTTTTGAGATCGCATCATAATTTGGACAAAACTGCGGCATTGTTTCCGTCTGTTTTGGAGTTCACAAAACCTGAATTCCGTCATATTTCAGCTGGCCCGGGCCTACGTTCGGCTCTCGGCGCCCCTGCTGGAGAGAGGAGGCCTAGTTGCAATACCAGACATTTATTAGTGTTAAGTTGTTTTTTTATTTCACTGTCTGATAATTATTGACGTCATCAAAACCGATGACGTCATCATAACTGCATGCCTTATCTGAAATGTCACGCTACGCCACTGGTACAAAGTCAAACGAATTAAATTATATTTTCGCGAATAAGCGAATTGTGGAAAAAGGTTTGGGGACCTCTTTATTACCTCGAGTAGTTATCATTTCTTCAATAAAACCAATTTCGAGCAGTATCTCTTTAACTTGACTTTAAAAATGTACACAAAAATTTTAAGCGATCAAATATTTTATCTTTTTCTCTCTTTGCCTTTCCAATCTTGTAGAATAGCACTTCGATTAAGATTTTGCTTTTTGGCAGTCTTTGCCACCGGTCAGACATGCAACCAGGATTTTGCTGAGGGGGAGGGGCTTGAACCAAAAGTCAAAATTTTTTTGTTCGAATACTGTCTCATTTGGACGGCGGTGCTGAGCAAACTTAAGCTACTCAAGTGTATCACAGACAGGGACAGTCAAGTGTATCCCAGCCGCTGTAGTCCATGGGGACTTCGCCCCATCCTCTGGGCAATTTCTGTGATTTTTCAGAAAAAAATATCCATTTTAACACTATCGGATCATATTTCGCATGTTTTTGGAGCTATGTTCAAGAACTAAGTTGCCAAAACTCGGAAGGCATTGGAAAAAATTAAATTGTCCAGCTCCTTCAGCCTCCCTTACTTACAGGTAAAGTCCAAAACACGTTTAAACGCTTATATTTCGGGTTAAGTTTTTTAAGTGACTTGGCTAAGGGGAGGGGGGCTGAAGTCCTCTTAGCACCCCCTTCCTAGTTGCGCCACTGCTACCGGTACGTATTTCACGGTAAGCTTTGTGATTTTCATTTATTATCTTCTGCTGCAGTTGATTCGAACTGCTCTTACAAGTCAACAACTTTTACTACACTGTTATACATGGTGTGAAGAGAGCTTTTGCAAAAGCGAAAATTTTGCAAATTGGACGCATGCCAAAAGCACTCGCATTCTACAATCACTAAGCATTAAGCAATAACGATAAAACATATGAATAGCCGTAACTTTAACATTCTAGAATTCTGTACATTTCAAACCGACATAATTTCTGCATCAGAATTTTAAAAAGTAATTAACTCGAAACTACGTAATGACTTTTTGTTCTGTTGCATGAGTTACGACGTAGACTGACAACACGGTAAGCTCTGAGCTTGGACGCAAGTTTCACAATTTGAAAAATTTTAAAGCGACTCTCTGTTATCAACAAAAACAAATTCTCTATGCCCACGATCAGTTTACTGAGGGCATGAAAAAGTCACTAGCGACCTTGACATAACTGTACTGTTTTAATGAATGTCAGTAAAACTGAATCTAGTGTTAGTATACTTTTTTAAAAAAGCAATTTTATTAGAACACGAGGCTCAGTTTTACTAAAAATTTCAAGAATGAATTTGTGTCATTTCATTCTCGAATAAAGTTAAGAACAAATTAAGAACAAACGAAGCTGAACATTCTTGAAAATTCTTGAACAGCCAGCCTCAACTCAAAATTTACTAGTTCTTGTAACAAAAGAATGTATACTCTAATTACACAAAGCAGTGGCTTTTTTAATTGCTAGCTCCTTTTTTAATTGTCTTCCAACATCCAATAATATTTTTGCTTCAAAATGTTGTTTTCGCATCTGCTTGCCCAAGATTAAAAAGTTTATACTGAAAATTTAAAAAAATAAGCACAAAAACATCGTCATTTTCCGATGAAAAGTAGTCAATGCTTGCACAAACAATACAGTATACTCTGAGTTATGCTCTGACTGCAATTTTCTTATTTCATCATATAAACATACTCTTCTATATTATACAGCTCACTAACTCTCTGCTCCGCCCTTTAACCTCACAGTTAACTAAGAAACAGGTATGGAAATGGTGTGCAACTGATTACAAAAACTGACGGTCGCTTAAAAATTCGGCATTCTATTCACCCAATTGTATTTTCGCTTTGGTAGATTTATGGCTTGCATTTTTTAACAGTTTTTTTTTGAAAGAAAATGTAAAATTTGGACCCAAGTGACTGTATGGTCTATCATTACAGCTGGGTTGCTTCAAAATCGAGTTTTTCATTTTTTATAAATCTCACTTGAAATATTTGCCAGGGCACTCCCTTCTTCATATGCAAAGATTTTATCACAATTATATACTAAGCTTTTTTTGCTAATCAGTTTTCATTATACGCCTTTGTTTGAATAATTTTTGGTAAGAGGCTGATTTGTATGCTCAGATAACTTATCAATTTTTCACGCAGAAATCTCCAGCATATCTCTTGCTGCAAGCTGCCTCTTCCTATATGCGCAAGATTACTCGTTATAAAGCAGCAAATTCTCTAATCAGACTTGTCTTTACTGCACAAAAAATTTGCTCAAGATAAATTTGACGTATACCACACATTGCTCTCTCTTTATTTTGCAGAAGTTCATTCTATGCGTAGTCTTTATTTCATTACTCAACTTGAAAAATACCAAAGAAGTTCAACGGCACTCTCACCGGTAATTAATTAAAGCTAAAAGTATTACCTGTTTTGATAATTATCTCCACATAAAATGCTGCTACTTAATGGCAAAATGTTTTCGGTATTAGCATTCTCCGCATAATCTTTGGTACCGGTAACAGAAAATGATGAACTTGCCTCTCAGAACTTACATATGCACTACACAGCAACTGTCGCATATAATTTGAGGGCCGACCTATACCGTAGTATGGCAGTTCTTACCAAGACTTAAAACACAGAATTTGACAAAACCGATCACGGTGGGGTTCTTTTGAAATAAAAATGGTTGAAAAATGATATTTTTAAGGAAAACCGTAAAATGCTTTCCTTCCGTAAGATCCAAAAATAAAACCAGACATATTGTAAATGAATTCATAGTTTTTTCAGAGTTTTTTAAACTCGACACCTAAATAGCTTTATAACTGTAGCTGCAGCACTTTCAACAAAACAAGAGCCTGCAAATGCCGGAATTGTTTATACCAGTAATTATGACTCGACTCAGAACCGAACCTACTTTGCCTGTTTTTAAGTCGAATGCTGTATTCCTGATATATCGTGTATCATAGCAAGTATATCGTTCTGCAATGATCGCTTTGTGATGTATGTGAAAATGAGCTAGCTATAAAATAAAAGCTGTATGAACGCTACTAATTTTTTTCGTTGCTTCAACTTTTTTGCTAATTTTTTTTACTATCCACTATTTTTTTCACTTTCACGACCTCAAGCCTCCATACTTCACTCATATATGCATAAATTTCATGGGTACGAAATCAAACTAAAAAAAAATCAAACGATTTGCCGGACTTCAGCATCTTCAAAACCATTTTTATTTGAGTTGAAACGTAATTCGAAAAATTGGTAGTCAAGTTTGAGTCTTGTTACATATCAAAACATCATGAAATCTGCACGAAAGAAGACAAAAAAGATTATTTTGGTTTTTCTGTTTCTAACTGACATTATGAATAACTAAATTTAATGTAGTTTACGTAGTGCGTACAATATTTTTGGAAGGCATTATTTCACCAGAAATTTCTATCAACTTTTTATTAATTCTGACTCAACTCTAACCCAAACTCAAATCCCTAGTCTTCAGCTAACCACAAATCTAACCCTACCACGCATTTTCGTTTGCTTTTTTAAGGGTTGAAATTAGGGTTTGAGTGAGCGTTTAAGTTGGAGTTTGAGTTAGAGCTAACCCAAACTCAAACTTAAACCCTAATTTTAATCCTTAAAAAAGCAAACGAAAAATGCGCGGATAAATGTTTCTGCTTTTTGTTTTACTCTCTGGAATTTTTCATGAAATGGTTACTCACAATTTTTTCATACAAACCGATTTTGATAGCTTGCTTTTGAATAAAATTTGAACAGGAACTTAAAACTCGAGCTCTGAAAAGTCAAAATAATGAATTAAACTTTTTTAAATTAGCCAAATTCGAACCAGAACTTGAACCGGCATAAAAAATCAAACAGTTCGCATTTTAACTCATTGATTTTAATGTAAGCAAAGTCGACCTTATGTAACAACCCTTTTTATGCTATGAGATCTAACTCCTTTTTATTCCATTTTTTTCTCTGAAAAAGGCGCTGAACACGCTGCATACTCTTATTTAATTAACAGCAAGAGCTTCTGCCGAGAGGCGTTTAGCATTAGAGGTGCGTTTGTCAGCATCTTTTGCTCGTGTTGGAAACGTTTGTTGAAAATTAACTCATCCTATCGGCTTCAAAGACTCATTTCACGAAAAAACTTCAAACTTGGACTAACTTCACGCAACTCTTTAACCTAACAAAAAAACTACTTCACCAGTTTAAATTTGTTTGCTTTAACCACGCAGTTTTCATTTTTTGATGGGCATTAATTTTTTTGTTTGCCCGTATCAGGTTTCATGTTCATTTGGACGGGCGCGCATAGTTCGTGGTGGTGAGAATTTTTCATTTGTGTATTTACGGATTTTTTGATGAAAAAGTAAAAAAAGGAGGAAAAATTGATGAATTTAGTGAGTTGGTGAACTACGCCCACAATTGATGAAGTTTGGATTTGGCTCGAAGCTCATCCAATAGCGTGCTATACTTTCAACTCGCAAAAAGCTAGCCAATTTTTGGCAGATTTTTTGGCCAAAAAACACAGAAAGTATAGTTGAAACTTAAAACAATCATTCAAACTCCTGTAGAAATTACAGTAGATTGATTACGTGGATGCCATAACAGACATGTTGTGCTAGTCATGGATTGTTCGTCAAGAGTTCATCTTTTCCCTGTCGGCAGGTTAAGGGCCTGTCATCATGAAGAAAAAGAAAAAATACGCTTTGTATTATGTCAATGTTGGATTGCGTTTTAATATTCACTTTAGCTTTGTTACGTTATAAGCAAATTTTGTGCAAACAAATAAGTCCCTTCGTATTTGCAAAGTATCATCGAAATTAATAATATTACCTTTTGTTGTAGTAAGAGGCAGAAAATAAAAAAATTTACTGCAGTTTCAACAAGACATGAATTATACCAACTGAAATTTATTGCAGTCAAATTCATAAACTTTCAAACTATACTATTTCCTTTCATGGGATCTTCAATAACGGGTAAGAAAGTTATGTATTATTATACCATAAGCATAAAAAGGATTTTTAAGCAAAATAAAATTTTAAATTGTTTATATTAAGTTATAAATTATTATTAAGTACTAATACAATATAGAACTACTACAATCCATAACATTAGTAAACAATAACAAAAATAAAGGCCAGTTGTAAAAATGGCAGATTCATTTATCTACAAAGCAAAGCACCTAACTAACACTAAAATTTTAAATGAATTTCAAAATGAAATCAAAAAGCAATTTCGTTGACTCAAATCGAGCATAGCGCATGAAATCCAAACTAAAGCAAGAGTATTTGCAAAGTTTTCAAATTCAGTTTGCAAAAGTTAGAAGGTTTGGTGAATACAGCAATAGCTAATTGCGTTTCATTACAGACAAAAGTGAAAAAATTGAACAGTATGAAACAAAATGGGTATTAAACAGGCACTACTAAAGAATTTTACGATGTTTTATCATAAAATTGTAACATGACAATATTTTTGATTTCAGACATTTTTGTAATTGCCATAATAATTACAATAAACACAAGCAAAAAACATGAATTTGCATTTAAAAAGCGGCGCTATATGAAAAAGCTTGAGACTTTTCACCTTATAATCCTATTGCATTTTCAAAATCATCGTATGTTGCGGTTAAGTGTACTTATTTTGAGATGGAGATCATAGATTGTTTCCAAATTACACAAATAGGTAATGGATGCTAAAGATTGAAACACACCGAAGCTAATTTCAATTTTCTGCTTTAAGTGACATTCAAGGTGAGTTTTTTTACTGTTGACTAAAAAGTCTAAAATGCATTTTCACTAAATTTGAACTTTATGCGTCTTTCCTTTTTTAAAATATTACAGTTCAAAAGTTACAGTTTTTCTCTTACTTTAGTTTTGTGACCGAACATTTATTTTTGGAAAGCTGGCTTACATTTGCTTCAAAAGCAGCTAATCTACAATTCTAGCTGTTTAGTTTGTCTTGGCAACAACTCTGCCACAAAACACTTATTGAGAATTGGAAACATGCATTAACTCTTTGAAATTTTGTTTTTAATTGGCAACTCTGGAACAATTTCTTAGAGAAAAAAGCCTTTCTAAGAGGATGTCTAAACTGCAATATCTCGGGAAAGAAAGGTCATGCAAAGCTCAAATTTGGTGAAGTTACTCTTAAAGTCTGTCACAATATTTTGAGAAAAAAAAACAACGAAAAAAAACTTCCGACCTGAATGTCCTTTAAAACCTACAAATTACGAATAGGACCATATTTCAAAAAAACAAGCAGCAAAATGCAGTTTTAAAAAGATGGAGAAAGGGGCGGTGACAGAGGCCAAAGTGGTCCAAGCACTGTGACCAAAATATTCGTTCGCATAAAAGTACACACTAAAGACGGTGCCGTGAGAAAGCGATAAGAATACATACAAACAGGTGTTGCACATAACCAAAAAGACCATTATATCACGGAGTATGATGCGGATTCTTGTCGGCTGAGGCGGATTCGAGCTTTTGCTGTCCAAATCATAACTGCTCCAAGTGCTCTTTGAAACACTAATGTTTTCTTGTTGTTGCTGATTCAGAATCATCGCAGGAGGATCAGGCATCGGAGACTCCTCTTCGATTTCAGCTGCAGGATTAGAAATTCCTCCGGAATGAGTCGGTCTATTCACGTCGGCCAATGACGTTACGGTTCTTTGCGTTTCAGCAACGTTTTTTTGGGCTGTCTAAGACAATAAAACTTAAAGTTAACAATCAATCTCTGAAGCTGAATTAACTATTTACCTTTACCAAGAACCAGTTCTGAAGATTTTTCTCTATCTCGATGTTTAGTCACAAAAATTTTTAGATGAAGTTTCACAAAACGTTCTAAAAGTATTAATTTCGATCTTAAATGCGTTCTTACTTGTGTGGGATTAGTGGTGCTGTTTTGAAATCCATACTCATTTTTTAATCGTTTTCTTTTCTCTTCTTTGCTGGCCAATCTACAACCCAAGAAGTTACGGAATTAGAAAAAAAAAGTCAGTGTTGAAAATCAGCCATAGAATGTTGATATCTACTTTCGAAATTCGAAGACACCAAATCAAACCCAGTCTTTCATTGTACTCGCTGTATTCCGCCAAAGCGTGTAACGAATTTTCGAGGCCCATCTTTACGTCACTGCGCATGTGGGCAACACAGCTCCTTTCGAAGAAATGTCGCAGCGGTGGCAACACTGTGTCCGATTTGACCGGCTCGAGAATTGAACCTCAGACCTCCCGCTCCAGAGACGAACGCGTAACCGCTCGACCAACTGGCCGGTTTTTTCTAAGATATCAATAAAATAATATTTCAACAAAATTGAAAAAAAACACCATTTAAAAGGTACATTACGAAAGCAGTGGAACAAACATCAAAATTCACAAAAGACATTACTGAAAGCAGACAAAAAGATTACCAGTTGCTCGCCCACAACAGCTGTAAACTAGTTTTGTCGAGGTAATATTTGTCATTTCGGCCCAGCTAGCCTAACTGACGAGCCATGATATTAGGCAAAACAGCTCTCTTAGGCATGCAACTAATAATTCTTTTTTTTGTTTGCTTTCAGTAACGTCATCTGCTACTTTTGATGTTTGTTCGACTGCTTTCGTAAAGTACTTAATTTAAATAGTGTTCCTTTTCAATTTTGTTTTAATACGTGATAACTGCACCCCACTCATCTTGGATGGATTTCCTGATGCAACAACGTTGTTGTCCCTTTCTTTTGAAAATAATATTTCCCTCAAAATGCGAAAAATATGTTGTTGTTTTTAAATTTTGTTCATCAAAGTGATTCGTTAAAATTAACATTTTTAATTGTTTTTATAAAGTTCAAAGACTTAACCTTAACAAATTAAAAGTATGGTTTCTGTCTCTCTTTCATAGCTTAAAAGATATTGTATACAAGGCAAAAGACTGTAATTATCTGAAACAAACCTGCAGAAATATCTCACACAACGGGGCCAGTCAGATTAGATTTAAGTATTGAATATTGATATTAATTTGTGAATACTTACGTGTCATTTAAAGTTCCAGGTTCTTTGTTTAATCCATGAACCGCAAAAAGAACCTAAAATACAAAACACCGAAACGTTTTTAGCAAAATTTAAGCAACATTTGCATGGAAGCAAATTTAATCATTCAAATTATTTTGGAAAAAATCTGCAAATATATACGGTACGAATATTATACCTAAGTATGTGAAAACCACCACAGCAAACACGCAGTTTATCTTTCCTCATGCTTACAGCAGGTGATTGTTTGTTCGGCATACCTGAACAATGCTCACAATTACATCAGCCAGTGCAGAAAATAAAGAAACAATCCATCCGTTGGCTTTGGTATCTTCAGGCCCTACAATCAGCCCTAGCGCGGAGAAGATTCCAACAAGAAGTGGACCCACGACACAGATAAAGAGCAAAACGATATCAAGAGTAACCTGGGAGTTGTGTCGCTTCAATTTGGCGAGGGAATAAACATAGAAGCCAAGGCAGCACGCGATCAGGACTGCAATGTTGAAAGCAAGCTGAAACATAAAATAAAAACAGTAAGTTCTCGTTGGTTTGGTGGTCTTCAGCACCCTTAGATCTATAAAGCTGACAAATGATCTAACCTTCACAATTGGTAGAAACAACTCATAACCAAGTATTCCAATCACCTGGGCTTTATCGATCGCAACGAAGTTTATTTTTGTGATGTTTTGTTTTAGTGTGATTGACTTAAAATGTTTCACTTTTTGCCTTTATTCGACTATTATACTTCAAAATTTTGTTTTAATCCGAGCTGCAGCTTTGGTTGATGATAATGTATAGTACTACCAGAGGTGGGTACGGACACATAGGCGTAGCCAGGGGGGCCCAGGGGGCCCGCCCCCCAATTACCTTGCAACCAATGAAAAATGTGTTGCCAAAACGGCTAGTGGTTTTTAGTACCCGTTCCAAGTCTGGTTTCTGGCTTGACCGTAGACCGTGAAGACCTTTTTTTTTGTCTTCACCTAATTTTCGGGACAAAATAGGCTTTGCAGCGTGTGCTGACCTTTAGTTCAGTTGTTTTTTAAGTTTGGTCCTCACTCTGTAACTTGAAGTTTGGGCCCCCCCCAATCCAAAATTGGTCTCCTACTAAATTTCGGCCCCCCCCCCCCAATCACAAATCTTAAATCGAACTGTGAAGACTCTTCTTTTTTTTTCTTTGTCTTCACCTATGTGATTTCTGGTTTGGGCTCCCTCAATCCAAAATCCTGGCTACGCCTATGCACGGACAATATTTTACCAAAAGCGCTGCGCAACAAAGCGCAACAACGTTTTCGACCACTAACAGCGCAAGAAGCGCATTTTAATTTTTTTTATTTTCTGAAGCGCAGCGCAACTTCGGTAGCCAATTTTAGGCGGTAAAAAAGTAAGTAATTTGCTAAAAAATATCGGAATTTCACAATTTAGCGATTGAAATAAAACAAAATGTATTTCAAAGTATAAAATAGCGCTATTAACAAAAAAAAATTAAAGCGCAGCGCAATTAATCCGCAACAAATTTTGAAAACAATAGTCTGCAACGCAACTTCGGCAATGTCTCAAAATAAAAAATTTCCCGATTGCGGAAGTTGCGCTTTGCGCTTGTGAGTTGCATCGTGGCACGGCCGTACAGTCTGCCTTTTCGAGAGAAAATTAACAGGGTCACTTTTCGCTAATCGCGTCTCGTGGTGCGGCTGTCTGTAAATAATTGCATAGTGCTTTGCATTGCGGACTATGCATTTTACCGATGCCAATTATGCAAAATATCTTCTATTTAAACTTGGATTATGGTAAAACACAATCAAGCTAATTATTAAAGAAGAATACACATTTCATCAACAGATGCAGTTTTGATTAATATCCATGGAATTACTAATTATATCTCTTGTGCGGTAGGTAGATTAATATAAAGTCAATCATACAAACAATGTTGAAATGCAACTTGCACCACTTAAAAAACAAAAGTTTTATTTTCGTACGTTAATTATGTTATCGATATTTCGTGTTTACGAGACTTCAACTTATTTGTTGGCTAGTTTATGGTTTTGTCTACGCTTAAACTGCTGCAGAGCATTTTTTGCATACTTCACTCACTCATTTTTTTGCGCATTATCAAAATACCGGTACACATTGCATACAATCCAATATTAATGAACGTGATGTTGGTCGTATGTTGTTCACACAGGAATGACTGCGCAGAGTGCACAAGTGTTCATGGTGAGAACACTCCCGTCCGCATCTATTTCACGTAAAGTTGATTTCAAAAAATATTGTTAGCTGTGTCTAGCTTTGCAAATGATTTCGATGCATAATTTACCAAGTCCACAAAACGAAAAATGAGGCCAACGCGGGATAATTTCAAAAAGTAATCGTTCGCTTGAGCTTTGTTGTGGGAAGTAGCGTAGCGCGGGGGCTATATCCCCCCTATTAGCCTGTCGACAAACATGCAGAATAACCAAAATACCACGTTTTTAGCATTTCTGAGACTGTTTCTTGCAATGGAATAGACTCAAAAATGCTTTAAAGCATATTTTTGAAACGTTTATTTAGGGGAAGGAGGCTAATTTGTCAAAAAGAAAACTAATAAATCACAAAAAAAGCTTGGAAATGGTCAAAAATTAGAAATCGAATTTGATCGCTCATTGAAAAATGCTTAACGTAAGTTTCATCAAAAAACATATATGCTCAGGATCAGGGGGGGGGGGCTATTCATTATTAGTTGATTAGCAATCACTTCTCTCAAACTTCCGTCCATTAGCCCCCCTAATTATATCTTTCTCTATAAAATATAGCCAAAATAGATTACTCCTTGAGAGTTTTATTGAACTGCCGGTATAGGATTTTACGATTTAACAGCTTGCAAATAAGAGAACTGAAATTCTAGCAGTAGCTATCTCCCACATGCAGCCCATTTTTGCAACCAGCATTAATGGTCATGTTGCTGCACTGCTAATTTTTATGCCACGTTTTAATAGCATTAATTTTTATCAAAGTAGGCCTAAAATTAAGTTATTTGTGCCAAAAAAATACAAAATTTTTGAGCGCTGCCCCCCACTGCAGATTTTTGGCTACGCGCCTGGTTGTGGGCCACAGGTAGTCAATGAGTTTTGACGTTCAATTTATTGAGATCTGTTTATCAGTTTTCTAGCAATTATCCAGCAGCAACAGTAGCAACTTCCGTAGCATTACTTTCCAAACTGCAGTATTCAAGGTCGCCCGCTATTTTGTTAAGCTTTTGTTTGAACCAACCCAGCACAACGGCTTTGGTTTGATCTGGACAAACATCTTTATTCAATACTGAAATTGACTCTTTGAGAAGATTTTTTTGTGGTTAAAATTCGTTCGGATGCTTCTACCGCTCGTAAACTGACCAAAAACCTTTGCCTCTCGTTTGGCGCTCCTTTAAACATCTCAGTTCTAAAAGATCAGTTAGTAATCGTGCTGTTAAAACACACTTGTAGTCTTTGCTAAGCAAATCTTCTACTAAAGAAGCAATGCATCGAAGCGTTTCTACAAGGTCATCACAAGTCAGTTTCGACAACGAAAACTTTTCCGTTTTTGAACATTAGTCTTCTTTCAATTACTATTCTTACGATTGTTGCTGTATCAAGCTGCTTTTAACATTTCAAACTTTAACTGCATCAGCATAAGTTTTTCAAAACGTGGTTCAGATATCTGCAATATTAACTAATTTTCTTAAGATAAAGTCTAATTCTTAACAAACTATCAAATTAAATCATTTAAAAATAAAAGTTTTCTTGCAACTTATATGCAGTGAAAAGCAGCCCTGCTTTATATTGATCTGCCTGCTCACAGTACGACTCACAGTAAGAGTACGACTGACACTGATGGCAAAGGTAGAAAGTAGGACAAACTGCTGTCACACGCGCTAGAGAAAAGTGACCCCGTTAATTTTCTGTCGAAAAGGCAGACTGTACGGCCGTGTTAATTAAGTAGGCCATGGTTGTACTTTGACCACCCTTGCTACTACACGCTGGACTTTTGTATCAAAGAAAGTTACTCTAAAAAAAATACAAATGCATGGCAAGAACATCAGCATAATTATCTCAAACTGAAACCTAAACACCTACCACAAACTGTCCGTAGCATAGCCTGCAGCCCCACCCCCCAATTGGCATGCAGAATATGGAAAATACCACGTTTTTAGCACTATTAAGACTGATTTCTGCACTGGATTAGAAAATATCCCCCCCCCCCCCATTGGCAATTCCACTTTTAGGTGAAGATCTTTTTTTCTGCTCTTCAACCTAATGTGGACACAATATTTGTTTCAGTTTTAAGCGAAGACCTTTTTTTCGGAATTCAATTGGTCACAAAATCAGCCCCCCCCCACTTTTGCAGATTTCTGGCTATGCGTCTGCAAACCGTTGAAGAGGGGAAAGATTAGGAAGGCCAAGTAAAATTTTGAGCATTAACTGAAAAAGCATAGTGAATCAACTTACTGTCTCTCATTAGCGTAATCAGTATAAAGCAGTGCGCTGAGAATACACTCAAAATTAGTGCGATAAATTCAACAACTTTCTAATAACGCACCAAGAAACTGTCGTAGATGATGAGATTTTGGCTTTCTGTGAAGTAAGACTTTTTCATTGACTCCGTTGCCGAATCCAGAGTTCCGAGCAAAGTCATTATGATAACAGTCCCAACTAGCATCAGTGCTCCAAAGACAACGCCTTGAATAGCAAGAAAAAATTACAATCCATTTAGCATTTTTAATTTTTCAGACTTTCTTTTTGATATTGCAAATCTTTTTCAAATTTGAAATTTTATTTTTCTGACAATGCAAATTTTTTTCCAAATGACAATCTTTTAAGAATTCCATTGCAGCTTTCCTAAACAAAAAAAAAAGGTACTACAGAGTACTAACTAAACAAAATTATATTTTTACTGTATTTTTGTGACTAGCAGGTTATAAATAAAGGTAGATAGGAAATTGCTGTAAACTGTAAAGGTACCACAACAATTAACTGGTCTTGAGTTTTAAAGTTCAAGTGGTCGAAATTTGTTTGGATATTTTGCCTAACGTTCTTAAAACATCACTTTTACCATTTGCAAAATGCACAACATAAAATGATCTTTTCGTTACCTTTATATGACTTGTAGAGTTTGTGACTCGGTTTCGCGACTGGTCCGTGGTGCTTTGCATCCTTGCCAATGTGACTCCACGTGACGTAAAAAAGACAACTGGACACGAGGCAGTATTCGACCAATAAAGGAGTAAGAAACTTTTCGGCTCGACCAATCACTGCGCACACTGCCGTGTGGCAAGAGCACGTGCCACTGAACAATCCCGCTGTAAAAAAATCTTAAATCAAAAACGAGGCAAAGTTTTTGAGAAAAATTTACAGGTTTCAACTAATTCTTGTTGTAACTAATCCATCAACTCGTATGAATAAAACTGATTACATCTTACAAATTGATATGATCAAAATGCAGCTGTGCATTGATATGAGGACTTCATCTGAAAATATAGCTTAATTCGTGGTTTTGAACGCTGACCAGACTCTTTATACGTAAGCTTTCTTCAAACCTATTCCTCATCGAAAATAAATATTATATAACATAATGAAATGATATTCGATGAAACTTTTTGGTTAAATTTTTGTAATTGTTTGTTAAAATATTAAAAACTTACCTTTCTTGTAGTAAGAATGATAATCTGATAAATAAAACAAAAAAATTTTTGATAAAATCTGATAATACAGCATATCTGTTGAAAATTTTATTTGTAAAAGAAAAAAATAACTTTTATTCAAACAAAATAAAATCTTTCATTACACTCGCTGTTACGAGTTTGCGGGGTCCATCTTCACGTCATTGCGCACGGGCAACATAGCTCTTTTCGAAGAAATGTAGCAGCGGTGACAAACCGATGGCAACACTGTGTCCGATTTGACCGGCTCGAGAATTGAACTTCACACCTCCCACTCCAGAAACGAACGCGTTACCGCTCGACCAACTGGCTTGCTGTACTAAACACGTCTTCCTAGCCCACAACATGCCTTTTTGATTAAATTTTGAAAGGATGGTTATTGGTCAAAATCTAAGTCTCCAGCCAATGAAAACACTAAATGGTTTTGGATTTGATTACTAACAGCTGATTTGTTACGCTTTTTTTAACATTCCCGGACGCTGAAGAAATTGCATGGTATAGCACTAAACCCACACGAATAACGCTTGTAATTTTTGTATGCAAAGAACCGTTTTTGAGCTAGTTGAATTGAGAGACAAGAGTTATACTTGTTTTTGTCTCTTATGAAGTATAATCTTAAAAATCACCTAACTTACTTAGAAAATGCATTTCATTTTAGACAAACGCACGGCAATTAGATCGTATAGTTTTAAATATTTTCAAAAACTACTTTTCTCATTAATAGTTCTGGCCATGCCAACATCGTAACAATATAATTTTTGATACTTGCCATTTGAATCATTTGGTTTTCCAAAATAGTCCAGAAGCATGGTCGAGCTGTTGCAATGAGTCTCAATACTCTCGACGAACTTGGTGTAGTTGCCTCCATAGTCTCCATACCCCATTTTACCTTCATTGTCCTTGCTGATTGCACTTAAAGCCTTTTTATGGAGAGCGTGGGTGGTTTCATCCGCGATTACTGAGACCCAGACGGCAAGGTTGCTTGCTATGATGTGCATTACTCCGAATCTGAAACAAAAGACAAATCCTTGAGCTAAAAAATTTGCGGTCAAGTTCTACAAAACCGATCCATGGTCGAGTGGATAGAACGCCTGCAACTGAAACGGTAGACACGGGTTCGAATACCGGTCTGGTCAAACCAAAAAGTCAAAGACATTAGAAATTACTATATTTACAGCATCCTTGCTTGCCGTTCAGCAAATAAAAAGGAGTGTTAAGCCTTTATCGTAGGAGGTAAACAGGTGGACTTGTGGCAACTTGACTCCACGACCGCAAGGTCTCTTCGCTTTCTCCTGGCCAAGGCAACTAGGTGAATGAAGATGTTATTACGATTACAATGTCAAAAAATTGCTCTTAGATTCTGTAGGGAGGAAAATACTAACGCTACAGAAACTGAAGGATTGGTGTCTCTTGAAGCAAACTTTTTAACTCAACTTGCAGCCACGAAATTAAATGCTTTTTCAAAAAATGCTTCAAAGGTATTGAAGAAAGTCAAAATTAAAATTTGAAACCAAAGTTTGAAAACCGTCTGTTTCAGCAAAGTGACTTAAAAGTGACTATGGTTTCAGCTAGTATAGAAGAAAAACAAAGCCATCATCTCTGTATTTTTCAATTTAAGATTGATAATTACAGGCAAAATTAACTTCAAAAAAATGTCTACGCTTTTAAAGTTGAAACCAATCAATGTACATACGAGTATATCGCAATCGATCAATGTCTATTGATCAATCCAAACGCAGTTTACATGAACGCGTTTACATGATAATCGTGTTAGTTTTTGAGGTACGTACGTCCGTATTGTTTTTTTTTTTACGTCGTGTCCAATGCCCATGGATTCATGGAAACACTCCGTATTGATTTGGTATTTCTCAAATCACTGCAAATAATCTATCAATTTTGGAAAAATACGCTAAAACAATCGATTGTATGTAAACACCTTTTTTATGTTAGCAGGATAGGCCTGCTAGGCTAGGTTTTAGGTGATGAACGAGCTAGCTTAGTTCATTGCTATCTTATCAAGACTTAAACTTGTTTAAAAGTTTACAAAATAGAGACCTAGGCAAAGTAGCATATACATAGCTTAGGCTATAGCCAGTACTTAAATTGTAAAATTTTGCATGGGGGGACGCTTTTGCAGCCTTGACTGAGCCTGAGTTAAGATTACATAATTCCGTCGACGAAATTGAATGAAAACCAAAAAAGATTTTGAAAGAAAACCAAAAATTGAATGAAAACCAAACAAGTCTTCGCCGAGAGTCTAAAAACTAACGTGTTTTTTCGCTTGAAATTAGGTGAAGAGCAAAAAAATAAGGTCTTCGCTGAAACCAGAAGTGTTTTTTCTTCCGAATCACTATTCCGCGGAATTTGGTGCAATATTCGACCAGACTCTGTAGGTCTTTTTCCTCTCATCAACCAGCGCTCAAATCTCGATGGGGGACGGCTAAATCTCGATGGTGGGAGGACGCTCAATCTCGATGGGGGGACGCTCAAGCTCGATGGGGGGACGCATCCCCCCCGTCCCACCTACAATTTAAGTACTGGCTATAGCCTACTAAAACAATAGCCTAACAGTACAGTAGGTTAGTGCAGAGCATTGGCTTACTAAGTTACTTCCTTGATCAAATAATCACGAGTAGCCAAATTAGGCAAAAATTCATCTTAATCATCTTATTGAAATAGCCTAGATTTGAGGCTGATTAGTGTGAAATGCCGGTAAGACATTCTTTTAAAGTCTCACGTCTAATGTGGTAAGATTTAAGCTAAGTAGGCTAGGTTTCGGTGAGAATCAGAAATGAACTGTCCAAGGCTTTGTTAGTTTCTTCAAATTGAATTTAATTGCAGGATGCATACGTACAGACTGACAACGTATAAATTTACTTGCGATAGTCTATCTACCCATACCACGGCCGTAGACGGTGGAATATTTACACTAGTCAGGCTATGGGCAGTATCGCAATACAAGTATAATTGGAGATATCTATCTCGTGATAGGCACTGATGCATGATATTGGTATCAAATGAGCATTGGTCAGATAATAGATATGTAGCGTCAGCTCCAACGTAGCCACTAGTGAAAGTGCAAATGGATATATCATATGTGAATTAATGGAGGGATCGATATGATGCAGCGTCAGCTCCAACGTTGCCACAATTCAAACATTGATAGGATACATGAATGAATAAGTCAACCCGGAGAGTAGCTCGATAGGTTGTTCAACGGAGCCGGTCGACCGCATTGGGACGCGTCCTTTTGACACAGACGTTACAATGGCTAGCACGCCAGGACGTTGGAGTGGTGAACGCTCTCCCTTGCGCTGGTTGGAGACGTGGAAGTGCCGTCGCCAGCAATAAAGGGAGGGATATGATGCAGCGTCAGCTCCAACGTAGCCACATTTCAAACATTGATAGGATATATGGATCAATAAGTAAACCCGTAGAGCAGCTCGATAGGTTGTTCAACCGAGCCGGCAACCGCATGGGGACGCGTCCTTTTGACACGTACGTTTCAGGTATCTAATAATTGTTTTTTTCATATCTGAAATATGCACATTTCTACTGCGATTGTGTGTGTTTTCAAGTTTGAAATGAGGTCAAGTTTGTTGATTTTATTCGAACTAAAACTTTATTTGCAACGTAAGCGAAAGTAAATTGCAACATACAGTGCTTGCAACTCAATCAACAATAATAATTTCAGGGATAAAGCGTTGAAAAGGGTAGTTTAATTTGTTAATGGGTTTAACGGTAACAAGATCGTCTTTGGAAGAGGGAGCTGTAGAGTTCTATTCCCGTGCCGTTCTAAGGTGCAGTATCATGTTGCATAGTAAGCTATAATACTGGTTTAACTCAAACCCTGGAGGCTTTAGTCCTAGTGGAACTGGTTTAGTAAAATTCCTCTTTTTGAAATGATTAGGCCTATTTTTTTCACCACGCTAAGCTAAAATTGTAAAATCATGAAAACTGGTAATAAGTAGTCTAATTCTGCAATCTGGCAGCGTTCCCTTTTACTTTAGTTTGTGGGCGTGTGCCCGAAAAACCGATTTTTCGATAGCAAACAATTGAAAATCCAAAAATGAATCGGCGCGAGCCCAATAAAAATGATGTTTTGCTGATAAAAACTGGCTTCATAGTTACAAAGCAATCTGGTGGTACAATTTTTAACTTTAAAAAATTCTTTTTCCTTTTTTGAGTTTAGATTGTGCAAGTAGACCTGAAAGTGTTAACGTCAATGTAGAGTTCTATGTTAGTAATGTGTACCGGCTACCGGTACCTGTGTGAAATTATGCAGTGTGATTTTCCAAAATGACTGATAGAATCAAGAATGCTGTATGTGGGAAAGTCATTTTCGATCGAACTTGTTTGTCAGTAAACTGCACAGCTGGAAAAGCACAAGTACAAAATAGGACCTCCTTGGTAATTTCGCAAGAAACGGTTTAACAATACAGTAAAGACAATCTACAATCAGGTATCGTACGTACTCTGAGTATGTGCTTTAGTTTAAAGAATAAAAAACAAACTCATAAGTAGCACAAGACAATTTCTAAACACAGGTAATTACTCACACTTTCGGAACTTACATGGCAGGGAATCGAACCGTTACCCTTGCGAGTTTGAGTCCCATTCCCAACCACTGCGCCATCTGTAAGTGCACTGCCGTTACAATTTGTTAATAATTTACAACCTCATGAACCATAGGCGTAGCCAGGATTTTTAATTGGGGGGGGCCCAAATCACAAATCACATGCAATGACGTCATCAAACTTTTTCGGAGGAGAAACTTTTTGTGGGGCAAAGATATCGTAGAATGGAAGATCTGAAGCCGTAGCCTGATGGCACTTCACCAGGATTTTGGTAAAGGGAGAGGGCTAAAACTAATAGTTAAAAAGTGTAAATGTCTAACGTAGGAGACGTGTTGAGTAAGCTAGTGTACTCAAACGTATCACAGACGGGGGTCTGGGGGCAGAGCCCCCAGCCTTCGGTGGCCATGGGGGTCTGGGGGTAAAGCCCCCAGCCGCTGGGCAATTTTTGTAAGTTTTTGGAAAAAAAAGCTATTTAAATCCCATTGGATCACATTTCGCACGAGTTCAGAGCCCTTTCAAATAACTAGATTTTTAACATTTCAAAGCCTATTGAAAAAATTTAGTTGTTCAATCCTCCTTTGGCAATTAAATCCCAAAACACGTTTGGAATCTTGCATTATGGTGTAAAATTTTAATTGTTAGTGATTTAGTCTATAGGGGGAAGTAAGGCACATTGCTTCCTGCAATACTTTAGCAGTAAATAATAATCCTCCCGAAGATTTTTCTTAAAAATTTTTGTTTAGTCATGAAGTTTACCAATTATAGGAGTACATGTACAGCGAAAGGGCCCAGGCCCCTTCAATTGAAATTCAGTAGTTTGTTCGATGAGCATTTTCCCTAGCTATTTTTTTAAAAGTATTTTGTGCGCAAAAACTGGCGAAGTGGAGGTGATATTGCAAAATGGTACAATAGATGGTTACGCTTACTAAACATGTTATTCCCGGGCCGGATTTACATTGCGCAAGACCCCTGGCACTTAGGGGATTTTTGCAACATCTTCCTGCCAAATATAAATGAAGACCAAAACAAGTCCTTCCATTTGAGGGCAGGACCCTGGCACTGAGCCATATGGCAAATACGGCGCTGGTTATTGCATTAAGTTCATAAAAAGTTTAGATGAGGGCCTGAGGTAGCAACTTTTAGGACAAAAACTCATGATTTCACCCTGGTTATACGTTTAAATTGGTATGAAAAATTTGAATTAAAGGGGTACGCCGGGCCCCCTGGTCGTCAGTTAGGGGGCTACGGGGTCCCCTGGTTGTTAGTTAGGGACCCCTCGTTGTCGGTTAGGGGCCCCGAGCCCCCTTGGTTCGGGGCCCCCTGGTTGTCGGTTAGGGGCCCCTCGTTGTCGGTTAGGGGCCCCTGGCCCCCTTGGTTGTCGGTTAAGGGCCCCCTGGTTGTTAGTTAGGGGCCTTTGGGCTCACTGGTCATGAGTTAGGGGGCCCGGGGCCCCTGGTTGTCAGTTAGGGACTTCGGGGCCCCCTGGTTGTTGGTCAGAAACAACAGGGCCCCCTGGCTATTGGTTAGGGCCCTGGGCCCCCTCGTTGTCGGTTAGGGTCCCCGGGGCCCCCTGGTTGTTAGTTAGTGGCCCATGGTAATCAAAAGCCCTCTGTTCGTCAGTTAGGGGCCCCCTGGTTGTTGGTTAGGGGCCCGGGGCCCCCTAGTTGTCAATCAGGGGGCCCCTAGTTGTTGGTTAGGGGCCCCTTGGTTGTTAGTTAGAGGTCCTGGGGCTCCCTGGTTGTCAGTTAAGGGTCCCAGGGCCCCCTAGTTGTTAGTAAGGACCCCTGGTTGTTAGTTAGGGGCCCAGGGACTCCCTTGTTGTCATTATTATCATTGTTAATTACTGTTATGTGCGTAATTACTGAAAAAAAACTGCAACTAAACATCGCTAGGCTATGTTGTCATAATTTTTTGTCGTTAGTGGTATTTTGATTGGGGGGGCCGGGCCCCCTGGGCCCCCCCCCCCCCTGGCTACGCCTATGTCATGAACAGCGCTTTTGGCCATCTAGCTTACGAGTATGAAGTGATTTTCGCCAAATCTCAAAAGTTTCAATTGAAAAAGAAAAAACGATTCGCAATCAATCGTTTCATTAATCAAAACGATAAAACACGGTTATAAAGGATTCATGTTAACTCGATCGGATAATTCCATTTTGACGCAAAATACATCGATTCAAAATTTAAATGTTTAGATCGATTTGTTTTGCCGAATCGTCTTCATGTAAACAAGCTAATCATTGTTTTTGTTTATCCATTGCCGCTCGAAGAGAAGCTTCCAAAACTGACAATCAGAAGCGCCAAGTCATGAAGTAAGAAAACAAATGCATGCAGCTTCTACTAGCAAAGAAACAAGTGCATTTTCAGCCAGCGGCATCAAACAATGCACAGTGCCGTCGCCAGAGCAAATGAAGTGAGGGGGCACTAGCCAAAAGTAGGGGGGCACTAAAATTTGCGTATAAAAACTGATCTTCAGATCTTGTATGGCTACAATTATGCGAAATTTTAAAATAAGGCCAGCAGCGTTTCTTAGCTCGTTTCGTCCTTGGCCAATAGTCGCTTGAAAAATCTATCTACAGCAGTGAATGCTACCACAGACGCTTAATCAGGATTTTGCTAAGAGGGGTGACTTCAAAAGTAAATTTTTTGCACAAAAACTGCCTGATTTAGCCCCTGTGTTGAACAAACAAATGTAACTCAAGCGTGTCACAGATAGGACATAGTCACTAAATATTTAGTGACTGTGAACGGGGGCCTGGGGGCGGAGCCCCCAGCCACTGGGCAATTTTGGCAATTTTGCAGCAAAAAATAGCGATTTCAACGCTATTTCAATTACATTTTACACTTTTTGAAGCCATATGAATAACTACTTTGCTAAAATTCACAAGTCATTTCAAAGAATTAAAATGCTTAAAACCTTCAACCTCCCCCCCCCCCTTATTTCAAGTCAAGCCCTTATTTCAATCCCCCCTTATTACGTTTAAACGCACGTATTTTAAGGTTAAATTTTCTTAATGACTTGGCCATGAGGGTTTGAGCCCCTTCACCCTGGTTGCACCACTGACTGCGACTTCAAAATGTTGAGTGTGCTCTAAAAATCAAAACAGCTGGTCTTTGAAAAAAAAATGTATCACGTATTGTTTCATATCATAATTACTTACAAAGTACCAGTAACGATTCTGCAATCTGCAGGCTTACATCTCTCTTTTGCGACACTTCCGTGAAGGCGTGTTAAGAAGACGGAATATTGCCTCAGGTTTATGTGGCTCACCAGTTGGTTGCCAGAAATTTCGCAAAGAATCGAGAAAACGTCAAAGGAGAATTATGTTTAAACGTAATTATTCCTTTTTCCATCATTGTGTGTTTGTTGTCTTGTCATGGAGTGATGTTCCAAAAACAACATTTTGAGTAAACTTAAATGGGGGGGCGCGGCCCCCCCTGGCCCCCCGTAGCGATGGCACTGACAATTCAACAGCCATAAGAAAAATACTGCATCAAGTTATGCGGAACTAGAAGACGTAACATCATAATGCGACTATTTCGAAGTAATGTAACTTGTTTTAAACCTTGCTACATCGCAATCCATGTTTTTGTACGCATCACATAAATAACATATGCAGTACTTAAATTGTAAAATTTTGCATGGAGGGACGCTTTTTCAGCGTTGACTGAACCTTAGTGAAGAACAAGCACGTAGCCAGGATTTTTTGGGAGTGTGTTCCATAAACGAACTTGACCCAAATTTTCATTACTCCTGAATTGGATTTAGGCGAATTTTCAGTGAAAATCAGGTGATCTCCAAAAAAAAAGGTCTTTTTCTGGCCGAAATCAAGAATTCAAACGTTTTTTTCGGCCAAATTTGGGAGATCAAGAAAAAAAAAAAAAAGGTCTCTTTTTCTGGCCGATATCAAGAATTCAAACGGTTTTTCCGGCCAAAATCAAGTGATCTCCAGAAAAAAAAAGGTCTTCGTCGAAATCCGAAGGCTTTTTCTGGCAGAAATCAAGAATTTAAACGGTTTTTCCGACCAAAAACAGTAACTTTTTCCTCCCATCAACTAGCACTCAAATCTCGATGGGGGGACGCCTAAATCTCGATGGGGGGACGCTCAGTCTCGATGGGGGACGCGTCCCCCCCCCCGTCCCCCCTACGATTTAAGTACTGAACATAAGATATGGAATTCGTTGACACTATCTCTGCGTGAAATTGAAGATTTGTTTCTTTTTCAAGAAACGTTTGAAAGCATACTCGTATAACGTATTACTTTAATTTAGCCTTTGAGGATGTTAACACTGTTTGATGCCAGTATTTCGCAGCTTATTGCTGTAGACTCAATCTCTTTGTTGTGTATTGAGTTTATTTCTGTAAAGCTTTTTTTTTGAATGTTGCTATGGCCCCTTGGTCAGATGCATCGACGATTGGTGGTGTTGTCTTAAAAGAGGATATAAATTGCTTATTGTTATTCTCGTCTTAATCTACCTCAGTGGTTATGTAGAACTAAGTGTTGACGTATTGTATATTATCGCTTGTTGAAAATGATTGAAGACCTTCAGGTCAAAACAAGTCAATTTTTAGAAGTGGGCTCTAGAACCTTAGTACCGTGTTGAAGTATTAATAACTTGTTTTTCGATAGGTGAAAACAGAACGGTAAAAAGAGCGGTTTATGGTTAAAGATTTACAGTATGCATCAGGAGTAGTATCTTGTTGGTTAAAACTACCTTTACCTTTCCTGTCGATGAGTGCATCTGTAGAACGAAATGTTACTCTACAAAATTTCAGCAATGTGCTGGAGAACTCGGAAGAGAAGTGATCATTTCCAAGCAACTCCAGGAGTAGGTACACTATCGATAGCCACACAAATGATTACTACTACTGAGTACCGAGCTATCCACTAGTTGTGCTTTATAACCTGGTGTGTGGCCGGTTCTACTTTTCTGCTACGAAAGAAGCACATAGAAAAGATTTGTCATTTTTTTCTTTTATGTAGATTGTGTGTGTGTAATTATGCGTACTTGATATTTTGGTGAGAAATATCGTTTATTTTGTTCTTTATCATTGGTTGACGATAGCATTACAAATTTTTTTTTTAATAATAATGTAAAGTGCTACTCTCTTAAATACACGTATTGCATCAATCCAGTACTCTGTGTTGTCATTCAAGGTGTCCACTGCCCACTTGCTGAGTTGATAAATATATCGGTATTTCTGAGAATAAACGGCCATTTTACTCATCTGAGGGAAGCCATTCTACCATATACGCTCTTTAACCGGGGATGACTAGACTTATCAATGCATCCTGCATGAGCGAAATAGAATGATGAGCTACAATTTGAATACTTAGCGAATATTAATCTAATGTAACAGGTGTTTTTGATCCGCTTTTGTAATGACACAATAGTCTTCCGCGTTTTGTTGACCACGCTTAACGAGAACAGACTTTAAATCCATTGTGGCAGTGCACAAGACAAAACTGCTTCACCAAAAACTAGTGTAGTAGATGCTGAAACCTGCGCAAACAAGGTGTGATAGCCTAACTATGATTGTACCTAGGAAAAGATGGAGACCTAGGCAGATAAAGTTGATGCACAGCAAAAGCAAAAGTTTGGTCGGTAAAAGACATACCTTGACAAAATATCGGACCCAAATTAGTGATATGGATTGTAGCCCGTACAATACGCAGGCAAACTCGAATTATCTAACGTGAACTGCAATGCCGAGCACTGCTATTACGATATCAAAAAAACAAAACAAAAACAACAACACAGGAAGAACAAATTCTTAAGTAATACAATACAATTTTTAAGCACAGGTAATAACACATACTTGCGGAACTTACATGGCAGGGAATCGAACTGTTACCTTGCGAGTTTAAGTCCCATTCCTTACCACTGCGTCATCGGCAAGTGCACTGGCGTTACGATTTGTTAATTCTTATCATGAACAGCACTTTTGGCCACATAGCTTGCAAGTCTTACGTGATTTTCGCCAAATCCTAAAAGTTTTGATTGAAAAAGAAAAAAAAAAAAAACGATTCACAATCGATCGTTTTATTACTCAAAACGATAAAACACGATTGTAAGGAATTCATCTAAACGTGATCGGATAATTATGTTTAGATCGATTTGTCTTGCCGAAACGTGTTCATGTAAAGAAGCTAAATGATTATTGTAACGCAGTGCTGCCTTGTGTGGTGAGAAGCGTTCAAAGCGAAAAAAAACAACAACAGCATGGACTCACCTTGAAACACATTTCATTTCTTGAATGTGAACTTTAGCGTAAAAAAAGAGCAGAACCACCTGTCCCATGATGAAAAAACCGTGCAAAATAAAATTAGAGAAGAACACCGCATGTTTGGTGCAGTTGGGGTTGTCAATTTCAACTGTTCCAATAACTTCTAAGCTGTCTTTGATGATAATGGCAAACCCGAATAAAGCAACAACTCCTACAAAGTTTCGTAGTATGCAAAATCAATTATTTTTATAGTATTATTGATTATTTGCCAATGCTTATACCATTGGCCCAAAAGTAATAAAGTAGCAACAAAGACTGCTAAAAAATCAAAATCTCACACCAACCGTTTTCAAAATAATCAAATCAAATCTTTCATTATACTCGATGTAATACGCCGAAGCGTGTAACGAGTTGGCGGGCCCCATCTCCGCGTCATTGCGCCCGGGCAACACAGCTCCTTTCGAAGAAATGTCACAGCGGTGGCGAGCCGTTGGCAACACTGTGTCCGATTTGACCGGCCCGAGATTTGAACCTCAGACCTCCCGCTCCAGAGACGAACGCGTTACCGCTCGACCAACCGGACTTTTTGAACGTTTTTTCAAAATAATATTTGAATTTTTATTTTATGAAATACTAAATTTCAGTGAATCTGATTTGAAACTAAAAACAAACACCTAAAATAAAAAGAAATCATTTTTAAAGATACAAAATCAGGTGTTAATCTCCTACTTTTATAAAACAACGTACTAATTTGCCAAAATGCAATTGTTATTCACAAAAATTACGAAAAAGAGAAGAACAATCACCCAATACGAAACTGCAATTATTTTAAAACAATACAGTAAGGTTAGATTAAAACTTTCATGCATTGATGTGTTTTAATTTAGACCTTAGATATCCGCACAAAGTCCAGTATACCTTTCAGCCATCTATTAGAAGCGTGAGGACTTTTTATTTCATCTCGGATCACTGTCTTTCGATCGAGCCAAGTGTGGTAGAGTTTAAATACGATAAACCACACAATCGTAGCAGCAAACAAAACAATTTGGTACTCTTTTGAAACGAGCTGACCCTTCAAAATACAAGTTATAAATACATGTCCTTGGGAATGCGTGCCGCAATACTCAAAGACGCAAGCAAAAATAGCAACCAAAAATAAAAGTAAAAATCATGAGAAAACAGAACAAACCAGCAAAATCTTAAACAAGGGTAAAGTTGGTTACACTAAACATTGACGCAGGAGCTGCGGCGCTGTCCTACGCAATAATGCAGAGGATAAACTTAGCCTATTATTTACAAGACAAATATCCCCACTGAGTAATGACTGGTGAATGTAAAATGTTTTACCTCACGTATGGGAAAACTGCAGGAAAAGTCATTCCCGTATTTCGTTTTACTCTGATGCAGCAAGCACGTTGTAGATACCTTATTTATAACAAAACAATAGCTTGCCTTTTCGAAAAAATTTGATTGTTTTTCTAATACAAAGCAAAGCACATTTGAGCGAGGGTTCGAAACTTGGCTTGACAACTGAGATAGGGACTTTTAATTTTAACGTACTTTCAATACGGGGCGGCTGTGGCTCAGAAGTCGAGGGTGATCTTGCACAAGGCTTGTGATCGAAAGGTTGTTGATTCCGATTCGATTGCCAAACTGGCAATTTGTCATTGCATCCTTGGGAAAGACACACTTAATTCCCATTGAAGACAAGCAGTCTACATATCGTGGTGACCTAACAAAAGACTTACAAAACCGAATCCAAAAAAGGGTGCGTTGCGTTTGTATGGTTAGACATTCTCGAAAAGCCTGGTTTATACTGAGGAATAAATGAATGTGCTTTTCATGACAATGGACAACACTACTACAAATGAAAGCATAAAATCGGTAAAAAATTCTCCAGAAACATATTTCTGGTTCTCCCTTTCATTCCCAATCTTTGATGAGATTTAGAAAAAGAAATACATACTTTTTCTGTAACGCTTTCCGTAATTTTAAACACAATCGCTAGTATAACAATCAGAATCCCGTAAACAATGGAAAGAACAATGCTAATCTCATCTCGTTCGCTCTCATTGAATCCTTGATGGTCGACAAAGTTTTCGAAAGGATATTGAGATGTCGAGTTGACTATCTGTTTGCTTTTTTGTTCTCTGATAAAAATAAATTGATTTAGTCAGTACTGGAATTTGATTTGGTTTGGTCAACACTTAAAACCAATTAGTAGTCAAGTAGATGAAGCGTGAGCTGTATTAAACAATATTTTCAGTTTCGATTACCGGTGAGTTCACACTATAAAAATTGGTATTCACAGCTTTCCTGCTTGGCGTTCAGCAATAAAAGGGACAGTGTAAGGCTTCACCTTGTGCAGTAGACAGGTGGGCATGTGACAGCTTGATCGAAGACCAAAAGACCCCTTTGTTGTCCCCTAGTTAAAAAGCAACTTGGCGCATAAAAAAACAGTATAATTACAAAATTTTTTTAGCTGAGCACGTGCTATCGAATGTCTAAAATTGGGGTTCGATTCCCAGTGGCATCAAAATTAAACCAAAGATTTTAAGATTGGTAATCACTGCTTTTGTTGTAAAAAAGTTTCCATTGTGTGGATATGGGATATTCAGATTGAAAGACGAAAATGCGCTATCATCATGCGTATGACTCAGGGCAAAGGCAAATGATATCTAATACGGTAATCATCACATTACTAAGCGTATTTTGTCTTTTTCATACTTCTGTCTTGTTTCTGGGTTTGTATAGTTTCCATTTTCATACGTGGCATCGCGTTGATTGATGTGCGACATATTGCAAAAAATATATAGACTTCAATTTAAAAACACAAAAATTGTAGAGTGGTTTAGCCTACTTAGTGAGTCGATTTCCGAATTTTATCTTGTGTAAACACAAAACTATCTGAAACGCAGAGCAAACAAACGTCTTTCCAAACACAAACATGCTTTTTGTAGTATATAAACATGCACAGTAAACTTGTCGGAGAACAATTTCATATTTTCTCAATTTCCTCATCTTATCTTGAGTTTTGTGTATGGACCATTTTTTAGTTATCGTTTTTTTGTTTGTTGATGACTAAAAATTGCTGATTTATTCATACATCTTTATCCTCCGGTCACAAGAAAGCGAATGTGGCGCAATTATTTAGACGAATCCGCATGGCTTAGGAGTAGACTATTTTTCATTATTTTTCGTTAAAGTTTGATCTGCTTCTCACGTAAATTTGCTGCTTGTTCGAAACCGCCAAGCAGAGATAATACTATTGTAAAGCGCCTTACCCAGTGACATTGCTACGGGGGGACCAAGGGGGGCTGTGACCCCCTACTGCGGTTTATTCAGAATTCGTTTTAGGAACATCACGGAACATCAAGACAACAGACAATAATGGAAAAAGGAATAATAACGTTCAAACATAATTCTTGTTTGTAGTTTTCTGGATTCTTTTCAAAATTGCTGGCCACCAACTGCTGTACAAAAATGTTACGCTATAATCCGCTTAATTAACACGCCTTTGCGGATGTGTCGCGGAATAGGGAAGTAAGGCTACAGAATCGGTACCGGTACTTCGTTAGTGATTATGACCCGAAGCAATACGTGAAAACATTAAAAAAACAGCTGTTTTTGTTTTTTTAGAGCACACTCAAGGTTTTTTTGAGGTCGCAGTCAGTGGCGCAACCAGGGGAAGGGGCTAAAAAAGCTTCAGCCTCCTTTAGCCAAGTCATTTAGAAGATTTAACCCCAAAATACAATCATTTAAACACTTTTGGACTTGACTTCAAGTATAAGGGGAGCAAAAAGGGCTGAGCAATTTAATTCTTTCAATGATTTCTGAATTTTAGTAATTTACTGTAGTTATTCATATGGCTTCAAAAACGTGCGAAATGTGATTGGAATGGTGTTAAAATTGCTATCTTTGCCGCAAAATCACAAAACTCACCCAGCAGCTGGAGGCTCTGCCTCCCTCTGTGATACGCTTGAGTTGCATCAATCTGTTCAGCACGGGGCACAAATTAGACAATTTTCGTGCAAAAAAAATTTACTTTTGGTTCAAGTCCTCTCTCGCTCTTTGCAAAATCCTGGTAGCGCTTTTGGTCGCACTTACTGCAGCAGACAAATTTTTCAAACAATTTTATGGGCCGGATACAAAACGAGCTAAGAAACGCTACAGGCCTTATAAGCAGTACTTAAACTGTAAAATTTTGCATAGAGGGACGCTTTCGCAGTTTTGACCAAACACATTTGAAATGCGGAAAAAATTTAGTGGAAATTGCGCTTCAAGTTTAGATGCTGTCCCCGATTTCCATTGAAGACCAAAAGAAAGATCTTCAGCCCAATATGGTACTATATTCGGCCGGTATTTGGGATTTATTCGTGCTGACAGCCACTTTTTCGTATGATATTCGAGACGCTTACTCTCAATGGAGAGAACACTGAAATCTCGTAAGGGGGGACGCTGAAATCTTGATGGGGTGACGCTAAATCTCGATGAGGTGATGCTAACTCTCGATGAAGGGAAGCGTCCCTCCTACAAGTTAAGTACTGCTTATACGTCCCGTTTTTCAGACATGAATACAAAATTGTTAAAATAGCGCATAATTTGTAGCCGTGAAATATCAGTTTTTATGTGCAAAAATTTATTTTATTTTAGAGCCCCGCCTCCACTTTCGGCTAGCGCCCCCTCACTTCGTTTTTACTCTGGCGACGGCACTGGCCTTACCCAAGGACGCTATACTATGAGAAAAGTGCAGATTAAAATCATATAATGCAATCAAGGTTGTTCTAAAACTTAGACCTTAACTCTATCGGCTGGCCTTCCTTTCCCGTCATTATTTCAACGCTACGAATTCTGGCTTGAAAATATTTTCACTATTTCAAAGTAGAAAAAAAATTTGTTGGCTCTTTCAAATAACATTGTACTTGCATTCGCTGCAAAGTTGTATTGCATAGTATGTCTCTATTTTGTTGTACAGAGGTATATGAACACTAACAAAAATGTCCTCAGGTGATTTTCTAAAATGCACGAGTATTTCAGTGGTGCGCAGCATTAGTTAACCAGTGTTTTTTTGAAAAAAATTTAGCAACGCAAAAATGCATTTGCTCCAAAGAGTGACGTAAATTTTTGCGCTCTTGTTCAACAAGTGCATTTAAATAGTTTTTTAATATCTTTTTGAAAAACTAATGATTTTTTTATTAAAGTAGATATTATTAGAGCAATTCTATTATCGTTTCTCTCATTTTCGGCTGTTTAGTTGCCATGAACTCGAGTTTTTATGTTTTGATGACGTCATGCTGTCAATTGAAATTTTAATGACGTGTCGATATTACAGTCCCAGATTTTTATTGGTCACACTTTGTTTTTCCAATTTTTACCAAATTTAACTTTAAAGTGAAGTCAGTATTAATCAAAAAAATACACGAAAAAAAAGTTCATTTTATATCGTAAAAATTATTTTTTTTCCAAAATTAAAAGTTGTTCGTACACCAGGAGCCACTTTTATTCAAATACCGATTTACGTTGTTGCAAGTTTTGTATTGGATATCGGAGAATGCATAGCGCACCGACAATTTTGACTTATTTGCAATGTTTTGTATGATAATTCTGATTGATCAATGACCACCAGCATTGAACTATTAGAATAATCTCTTGTAATATTGTGATTACTTTATATTTTTTGGGGGAAAAAAATTGTGTCATGATCTGGTTAATTTGCGATTCTTTGCCTTTCTACGCTCATGTTCATACCTGTAGTTCTAGCTATACTGACGAGGAATAAAAGACAAATGTCGATTCCGAAACAGTATGTCTTAGGCTGTTATTCAAAGGTTTGATTGTGCCTATAAGACTCCGTATACTGTCTGTAGCTTACTATTAATTTTTAAGAAATATTTTTACAATATTTTGAGTGTTGTTCATGCCCATGGCATCTTTTCAATGGTGGCAATAAATTGCCTTCTTTTCTTGGTTAAACTCTGCTTATCGAGTTTGCTTGTTTGAAAACATGGAATAACTGCATATGAATATGTTTTCTGATATACACTGTTACACGTGCAAACAAAAACTTATGAATGAAAGAGATTGCAGGCCTCAAAAACGTTACCCCAACAAGTTTAAATTCTTGTTTGGTGTAAAATCATCTTTTACTTATAATCAAGCCGCCAAATGAATGCTTTTTATTCCGAATTTATTAAACTTGTATATGATTTGTGGCAGTGACATAAAAATGGTTGTAGAAGTGGAATGAAAGTGCATGGTTGTGGAATGAAAATTTAGTTTCAAAATAATACTCAATTACGTTTATTTGTTTCAATGTACTGCATTAAAATATACGAAGAAAGCTATTTATTTATCAATCTATTCAGACGATTTTAATGAAGTAGAAAGAAAACAATCTACTCTCACAGTAGATGTGAATAATTTTCATCCCAATCACTAAATTTTGAATATTTTTGTTCACATTCATCGTAACCTAAAAAAAAACTCTTTAAACTTGTTTTTGAAATGGATAGGGAAAAATTGACGGAGCTTGTATCAGGAACAAATTGCCGAGAAAAAAAATGACTGAAATTTATTCAAAAATAACTTTTCTGGTTGATTTGGCCTGGTCAAACAATACGGTCCTGACTGAATCAGAGACAGTGCTTCTCCGTTTTTTTGTCTTTGTTCTTTTTTTAAACAAACTGTTTGCTATCTGATCCATTTCTCGCGAGAGCTGACTGTAACACACTATGGTACGTAATTAGCACTGCGTAATAAAAATTATGTTCCTCAAGCAACCGATTCTGCTTATTATTCTCTCTATCCTCCTGCCAGGTGGGCTATGGACAGCACTATTTGGCATGTGTGTTACTGAAGCTATAAACTAAACGCTTGGCCCTGGAGCAACACCTAATTTTGTTTGCAAGAAAGAACCTAATCAAACCGTAAATAACAATTCTCGTAATTTTGTAGTGAGGTCACTATTAGCAAAATAGTCACTTTTTGCTTCAGCTGTGAAGTATGGAACTACAAACTCTCGGAAATTTTGCCGCTTCGTTCGTTGTGAAATGCAGTGTGATTAGATTACTGTCTATTTTTCGTTGGTCTTGATTGATTGAAGCATTTTGATCTTCCTTCAATCAATCAAGATCTTGATTTTAATTGAAGCATCTTGATCTTCCTGTCTTTGGCTTGATCGATTGAAGCATCTTGATCTTCTTCCTCAAGCGCTATCTTTTGCATGAATCATTCATATAGGAGTTGACATTTTTCGAGGTTTCAGACTGAAGTTTGTTTAACTTCTTCCAACTAAATTTGCTGCTTGTTCAAAGCTACCAAGCAGAGATAAACATCACTTACCCAAAAACAACATCGGTTGGACGTTGGACCCAGACCTTGCAATTGAGCCGTCGTTGAAACGACGCATTTATCCTCTTGGACTATCTCGGCCACAATGCTGACATGCATAGGTGGGCACAAGTCCGTTAATCGTTAATAACGAAGCTAACTTTTTCTTGAACTCGTTAATCCGTTAAAAAGTTTTTTCATGTTAACGGACTAAATTAACTTCTGTTAAGTGCTGTTAACGTACTAAAGTAACTTTCGTTAAGTTCTGTTAACTTCCGTTAAGGTTCTTATGTTTAATTTCTTGCGCCATTCATTTATCGTACCGGTACAAACCAGTTTGCACTGGTAACACTTGTTGCGTATTTGCACGAGTTTTATAGAAGAAAGGAGCTCTTTTTTGTGACAAATAACAAGATGCAGCCTCAAAGGTCTTTTAATTATCGCTGTTCGCAATTTCCAAAGATTTTCCGATCGCAGTTTCGTTACCGTAGTGCATTTGAACTTATTTCTATCTCGAAATCAGATTAGACTTTAAAATGTAACTTCCAAACCACAAAAAGACCACCATAGCAAGAAATATTTCTTTAACAATCAGCTCAACAACGTCAATACGTGTTCTAGAAGCGAGTGAATAAAAATAAATGTAAATTACACGCTAAATGTTAACGAATTAACGGACTTTATTAACTTCCGTTAATTAAAGCTGAAAATAACGGATTAACGTTACGGAGGTGTGAAGTTTGTTAACGGACTAGTGGTTAACGAAGCTAACGTTTTGCATTAACTTGCTTACTAGGCTTATGATTTTTTTTTAAAAACAAGTGCCTGGTGTTGGAGGTGATGAACTTTTGCATGTAAAGGACGAATAGTACTTTCATTTTGCTCAACATTACAAAAACCTCGCACACCCATGACCAGAAAAATTCTTATAAATCACAAAAAATCGTATTTGCATAACACATTAAAACATAATGCAACACAACACTAAAGTTTCAGTGAATCAGTTTAACTAGTCGTACAAAGCCTGAGGTAGAGTCAAGTCACATGTTAAGGTTACTAATCAAAAATTTTAAACCGAGATATTTGTTATGCTTTGAATTTTTTTGAATTTCTTCCATGATTTTGATTCCTCTTTTGGCAACCATGTTCGATCTTGCAACCTCGACTGCAGACGGTATATCTACCCAATGAGTCTGAAAACATTTCAGTATTTTTGGGCAAGAAAGTTGAGTAATGCCGCGGAGGAGGTCTTGATATATCGATTTCTTGTAATGCTGATTGCTAAACCAAGCTTCTGCCCACTCATTAGATATAAAATTGCAAACTTTTTCCAAGTTCTCGCGATGACTTTGTATCAAGAAAAAGGCTGAGTGCAAACGTTGCTTTGAAATTCCACCCGGCATTGTGGAGTGATGGAAGCTTTCTCCACTTGATTTTTGGAAATACCCCCAATGTTTTGAAATATTAGAAGGCTTGACATAATTCAAACAAAAACTTGTAGTCATGTCTCTAGGTAAAGTCTTTAATTTCACTTTTGGCCACTTTTGCTGAACCATTAGCGATATATTCATTTTTCAATTTTTCATAGTCATTTGAAACGTCATCAACAAAGCTGTAGTTAATTTTTGTTTGTTTTTTTTGATGCAGTAGGAAAATTGAAGCCAAGCAAGTGACGAAGAATAAGATCCAACACATGATTTTGACAGCCAATATATTGAGGTTTCTAAAATCCTTTGTTTTCAAACTCTTTTTGCAAACGAATGACAATTCCATTTTTTCTTCCCGTATTAACTGATGTAGTATCACGAATTATCATTTGGATGCTAGACCAAGCATCAAATTCATCGATAATTTTTTTATGTTGGTGAAATTGCATTCTGAAGAGCCACTATCACAACAGACAGCTGATAAATTTACGCTTCTGGTTGGACTTGTTAGACATATTACTTCATTTTCTTTTTTGCCAATTCGTTTACTATTAAAGTGGAGGCAAAAATGTTTTTCAATTTGCTAGAGATGCTTGATCTTTTCTGCTTTAATTTTTCCATTCTCAATCACTCTTATCCATATTGCAGTCTGTGATGCGGTTGGCAAGTCCAGAGTCCACACCACCATCTGCTAAACTTTGGCAAACTCTGGAAACCTGTGTTGTTGATAAAGTAAATTTTGAAACCAGGCTAGATGCTGATTTGGCACTATGATATTTTCGTTTTGAAGTTTGGTCTTCAGGAGTGTACTCAGAACTAGAGCTGTCATTGTTTTCTGCAGTGGATTCATTGGAAGATGTTTAGGGGTTGTCAGTTGTACTTCAAGAACCATAAGTCACTTCTGTATTCATTCTAGGTCTTTTTGATGGATGAATTGTAGATTTTGCCGCAAATTTTGATGTAGTGTACCCAATACAACCTCGTGATTCCATTTGCTTTTTGTAGAGATCTTTGTCTTCTTTGCACAACCAAAACCCATCAATTTTAGTGGTATCAAAAACATGTTCCAGTTGCTTTCCAAATTTTTTCGTTTTCTTCTTGCGATAGCTGATATAATCATTAACCAACCTAAATATTTTTGCGCTAACTTGTTGCTTCGAAATTGTAGGAAAATTTAACTTTTGCTAGAGACAAAGTAATTTTTCAGAAGTTAGTGCAATTTTTTGGTCTTATTTTTTATTCCGACTTAAAATAACCTCAAAAATCTACCGATAATCTGCTTCTTTTTTGGCATTCTGCACAAGTCTGCCTATGAACTCATTACGGGAATTTCTTCTCTTCGCTTTACTTTACTTTTCAAATTTTGTGTCTATTTATTCGTACTCTTGTCTACCACTGTTTTAGATAGTCTTGACATTTTTTGCAGTACTCAATTTAATAAATAATACAAATGCAATACAGGCATGTTAAGCTCTACTGACAACTAAATATCTGTATTAAAAATTGAAAAAGTTGGTTGCAACAGCAAGCATTTAGCTGTATTTATGTTTCTGGTGCGCTACCAAAGCTTTAGTGCATTCTTGCATACTTTCCACAAAATATAATACACTTTTTTTTGATAAGAATAATTCCATAAGAACACGGCGCTCATTTTTGCTCAAAATTTAAGAACGAATGATGCTCAAAATCGGCAAAAATTGATAACAGCTAGCCTCAACTCAAATTTTTCTGGTTCTTAAAAAATGGAGTACTGCTCCAACTGCTTCAAACTGTTCAAATATGAAAAATGAAAGTTTGCTGACACCTAACAATATAAAGCAATTTCTCCAACGCATTAAATTTTGGTAATTGATCGGTGCGCATAATACGAAACTGTTTACTTTCTAAATCTCATACATTTTATTTGCTTTTACTTTTAATTAGAGTAAGCTAAATTCTTATTTACACAAAAGCTTTCCACTGAGAACCATTCTTTTAGCTATTAACTTAATATAGTCTATAAAACAATGATTCGAATTGTTTGACAAAGTGCGACAGAAAGGCTAAACTATGCCAAAATCTGAAAAATTACAATGCGATGGGTGTGCGAGCTTTTTTTTGCATCTGAACGAAATATTGGTGTAGAAGTTCTTAGTAGGTAAAAGCTCATTGGTTGCAAACCCAGGAATTTGATTTTATTCCAAAAGTTGAAAAATTCATATGCTTATTGCCCACCTATGCTGACATGTCGTTCCTTTACCTTTTTGCTGCTTTTTTCGATGAAAGCGTTTTTTCTTCGGTTTGCGCTAGTCACACTGCAGATCGAATAGTTACCTCACTCCAGCTTTATCGAGTTCTTTTGGATTGATTTACCTAACAAACAGCCAAGCAGGACCGGATTTACCTTACTGCACTTTGGCACAGTGCCAGGGACCCCGTGCTTGGCTGATAATTGCAACGAAAATCTAGAGAAAACTTTCTTCGATCTTCACTTTTACTTGGCAGGATAATGCGACGAAAATCTGGCGAAGACCTTTTTTTGATTTCGAAGGTTTTGTTGCTTCTGAGAGTGATAAGTGCCAGGGGTCCCCGGCTTCGCGCAATGAAAATCTGACCCTGAAGCCAAGCCTGCCAAACTGGTGAAACTTTAAACAAGAATTCACATATTATATTGGAATATCAAATATTTTGAAATCAATTTATTAAATGTTGCTACTTTGAAACAATTTAATAAATAATAATGCAGTGCACTGCACACCACTTTGGCTGTTATGAAGTAAATTTTGTGATGATCAACAACAAATGGCAGCAAACCGCATGACCAACTCAGAGGAAGCCTGTTTAGATCCTAATAACAGATAGCACAGCTTATATCAATCAGCTTTACCAAATTTTTAAAATATTTTTGCTAAGGTATTTTCATAACGACTGTTCTTTTTATTGACCAGGCAAAAACGCAGGGGATTTGTGGACCTGACGGTATGGATGCAGCGAATCTCTGATAAAGCTTGCCCCTCTGACTCAAACCTCTAGTTACGCCATCAACTAACTTACAAGTACAAGATTGTCTTGCCAAGGCATCTAATACAAACGTGCTTTTCGGTCAAACACTAACTAATACCTAGTCGTTTTCAACATTTAGTTCTTTCTGTAACATTAAAACTGTGAAGCAAAGAATAAAGATTCTCATTTACAATTGGGAGAAATTGGACCTCTTCCATTGCTGTTAATATAGATCAGAACGAATTTGTGGTTTCACCCGCAGATACAATTTGCTGTAGGAAATGCATTTCACATATACAAACGCAAAATTGATTGACAAGCTGCAACAGGACTGCAAACAACAAAATGATTGTAAATGCAGCTGTGTAGGAAACGGCCTCTTTACTTGGTCTTCTTGGTGAGTAGCTACCGGTACCAAAATAAGAGATAAAAAATGCAGTTAAATTCAGAAGTACTTTAAAATTTAGTAACAAAAGTTATGAGTGCAACAAAAACAAATTAATCGTCACGAAAACAAGCTAAACATCAAATTTGTGATTGCCTTATTTTCTATAAAACGATTCGAGCATTGACTTTCTACACTGGTGTTTTGCATACAAAAAATAAGTCATATGCAAAAACCCCAACCAATTGAGAATTTAACATTCTAAGCTCGGATTCGGTGAACTCGTGACAAGTTATATATACCAATACCTTTACGAATGAGATTCAAAATCAATAAAAATACTACTTGCAGCTCTCGCACACTAACCGTTTTGCTTGCAAATTAGCGATGCGATTCTTTTAAAGACCTCTGTGCGGGACAGTACTGTGTAAATAAAAATAGTTACATTTTGCTTATTTATTCAACTAATCGCAATGCGTATAGCTTGTATTAATTATTTTCATGGTAAACACTAAACAGGTATCTAGGACAAACAAAATATTCCTCCTATTTATATTTGAAGTATAAGCTTATTTGTATATAAAATATTTGTCTGGGAATGTTATGAATTAAATTTTGGATTAATACGAGTAAATGGAAAGACTAATTGAAAATTACTTGAAAGCACTCCGTATTAACTCCACTCCTACACAAATGTATTTTATTTATGCAAAAAACAACCCTTCAAAAAAACTTAAGCGTTAGAATATTTTTAATGGTCCTTTAACCGCCACATGAACAACAACTGAGCATTGACGGTTTATTCTAGTTATGTTTCAAAAAAATTGCAGTAAATAATATCTGCACAGTCTACATACAACAGTACACAGTCTACAAATTCAACTTTTGACCACCCCATCTAACTCAAAAACGATGCTCCGGAAATACAAACACGACAAAATAATACACACCTTACTTGAATAAACACAATTCTTTGGTTCGTACAAAAGTACAATTAGATTGTACAGTAACGCGGCTTTTACCAATCACCTGCACATAGTTGGCACATAGTTGGTAAAAGCGGCCTACTTCAAAAACCTAAATCACCTTGAGTAAAAACTTCCAGAGAGTATGGCTCTGCTAGACTCAGCCTACCAAACCACATAAACTTTTGTTTAAAAGCACAGGCACGATCGATTTCAGAAAACCAAACATGGTAAAATCAGTCAATTGCCTAATCGTGGGTACATAAATGTTTAAACAGTTTTTAACGCTGATTTTAATTTAAAACCGTGTCGAAACAAAATATTTACAGCGTTTAAAAGATTTTTCCTTTCAAGTCAAAAAGTTTTGCTATGCGCTTTCAGCTGCTCGAGTTCTAGCATTGGCAAATTCTTAATCGTCAAGTCTCTACTACTACAAAGCAATTGCAAAAATACAGCAGTCCGCGTGACAATTTCTTATACATTAGTTTAGTTTTCAAAATAATAAAAATGCGACAGACACTTGCCATCGTATTCGTGTGCTAAGTACTGTAACTTATCAGAGATGGAAAAGTTGCTTCGTAAAAATAACAATAGGTAAACTCGGCAAAAAAGTAACAAAGTTACGGTTAAATATTTCAAAAAAGTAACAACTAACAATAACCTTTTTGCTTACCACTGAACTAAAACAACTAAAACTTTTGATACTGTTCGGTTTGCTAAATATTATTGTGATAGACGATTGAAAAAATGCTATTACCTTGAACACAATCGCTAGAAAATGGCAATTAAAGTACAGTATTACACATCATAACGACCGTTGTACAATTGTACATGTAATGTTTATGCATATTTTGGGCGGTCAAAGAAGTACGCTTTTCTGGTTTTATATTTGCTATACAACCCGACAAGCAAAATTTCAAATACCTACATTAGGGTGGTCCAAAAAAATTTTTTTTGGAAAAGTTTTGCTCCCAGTGCATAAAAGTGTGCTACCTCACCCAAAACTAGCTTGTGGGAATAATTTTGAAAAAATATTAATGTTTGGGGGTTGCTACCACCCACCAAAGTCTGAAGTTTAGGTGATTTTATGCTTAGTGTTTTGTACTATATATTAGGGTGGTCCAAAAAAAATTTTTTTTTGAAAAGTTATGCTCCCAGTGCTTAAAAGTGTTCTACTTCAGTAAAAAATGACATATGCAAAACATATTGAAAAATTTTATTGTTTGGGGGTTGCTACCACACTTCACTAACCCTAACCCCAAAGTTGATCCATTTCATAATAGTGTTCTCTACTGTACGGATACTACTAAAACAACCTTTTTGACTTTTATCAAATTCACAAGCTTTTGTTACACAGCTGACTGCATTTCTCTTCATGATTAGTTGAGATCAGTTCACAATTTATCTATTCAGCTACCGTAATGCACTCTTTTACAGATTTTTTAGGGTACAAGTTTATTAGTAGAACAAACCACAAATAGAAAATTATCTAGTAAACTGTTTAAATCAGTGACCACTAAGCATTGTTACAGAGAGTAAAGTTAAGGAATATCAAACCAGTTAGACAATAGAACTACTGACTAAGAATACAGACTTGCAACTTGTTTAATGTTTATAGAGTAGCTTCCTAAGTTTGTCACCTAATAAAACTGTAAAATTTTAGATTTGCATTATCAGTTTAAAGTACAGTACATGATGCTATGTAGAAGTGAAACTGATATCTGGTTGGTGGGACATTGCAAGCAAGAACTCACGGGAAGCAAGTTGCCTTCACAAAGGGAAGTTCTAGCTGTTTTTATGCACCATCACAAGATAGACAATAAACCTACAAAAGAATGTGCAGCTTTATTAGCTAAAGAAGTGATGGTATTTTGGGAAAAGGCAAGAATTCCTACTCAGCGGAATGATCATGTTGCCGAAAAAGTCAAAAAACTATTTACAGAATGGGCTGGTCTAAAAAAGAACAAAGAAAACAAGCAAAAGAGAAGCAACAATCTAGTCAAAAAAGAAAGCCAATTCAATGATAAACTTGATAATTTATTTGACATTGCCCACAAAAATGCGATGAAACTGATTGAAATTGAAGAAGACCGTCAATTCTTATTAGCTCAAAGAAAAAGTGGAAGACAAGGAAGAATGGGATCCATTGATATGCAGTTACATAAAAAAGAAAAATTGAGAGAACTTTGAAACAACAAAGCTTTGCAGAAAAAACAAAGTTGCAAAACGAAGAAGTATCATCTCAAGTTAGAACAATTCCTGAATCAAGTGATAATGCATCAGTTAGTTCTAAAGCTAGTGATAATTACGTTCCACAAAAGTGGCATTTGAAAAAAACCAACCCATCAAAATTGGAACCTCCACCTCCCAAAAGATCAAAACAAGTTGTTACTCCTGGATTAGCAGCAGCACTTGACAGAACTAAAACGAGTGCCAGGAATGCCACTTATGTAATTTCTGAAGCTTTCAAATCTGTTGGTTACAATGCTGATGAATTGGTGCTAAGTCGGCAAACGGTGCGTCGAAAACGAATGGAATTTCGCCAATCTTTTGCTGAAGATTTAAAGGAGTCCTTCAAAGCAGACATTCCATTAACAGTTCACTGGGATGGCAAAATGATGTATGATATAGCTGGAAGAGATATAGTTGATCGACTTCCAGTAGTTATATCCGGACTTGGTGTAGACCAGCTATTATGTGTATCTAAAATTGCATCTGGAACTGGCGAAAACATGACCTCATCAGTTTGTGATGCAATTAAAGATTGGGGAGTCACTGACAACATTGCATCTCTTTGCTTTGATACTACGAGCAGCAATACAGGTTTAAAGAAAGGAGCATGCACTTTGATTGAGCAAAAGTTGGGGCGTCCATTGCCACATTTGGCATGCCGTCACCACATAATGGAAATTTTACTGGAATGTATGTTTAGCAAATGCTTTGGCCCATCTTCAGGGCCAGAAATCAAGTTGTTTCAAAGATTTAAAACCGAGTGGGAGTATATCAATCAAGAAAATTTTGAAGAAAATGATTTAGATTTAGATCCAGAAACTAAAAATGAAATTATTTCATTTTGTTCATCTCAACTAAAACAGCACCATCCACGAGATGATTACAAGGAATTTTTGGAACTTGCCATGATCTCATTGGGAGCGATGCCAAAATCACAGAGTAATAAAAAATCGTATCACTTCATTGCACCTGGAGCAACACATCCAGCAAGGTGGATGGCTAAAGCAATTTATACACTAAAGATAGGATTGTTCAGCGATCAATTTAAGCTAACTCCAAAGGAAAAATCTGCTATAAAAGCTATAAATCAATTTGTAGTCAAGTGTTATATTAAACCCTGGTTTTTGAGTCGTATTGCTGTTTGTGCTCCTTGTGTTGATCTTGCTTTGCTCAAGATGCTTGCTTCGGAAGAATGCTACCATCCTGTTCTTCGTAAATTTAAAAACCATCTTTGGTACTTAAGTGAGGAGCTCATTGCTTTATTGTTATTCGATTCCGATGTGTCTATTTCACGGAAACAACAGATAGTACAAGCAATCCAGGCTAACGTAGTGCAAAAAGAACCTACAAAAAAATGCAATTTGGATTTGGTGAATCTGGAACAAACAGAATTGCACGACTTTGCCACCAGCAATACCTTACGGTTTTTTAGTACCCTTGATTACACTTTTTTACAAAATGATCTTGAACTATGGGAAGGATTACAGAGTTATGATGATGCTTTGAAAGTTGTTGAAAATTTGAGAGTCACCAATGACAATGCTGAACGTGGAGTGGCTCTGATTCAAGAGTGCAATCAACTGCACACTAAGGATGAACACATGAAGCAATATTTACTGCAAGTGGTTCAAGAGCACAGAAAGAAATTTCCTTCATGCAGCAAAAGCGTTTTAATCATGCAGCTGGTTTAAGTTGTTAAGTTTATGTGTCACTGAAATATCGTATTGATGTTAAAATTTTTAAATGTGGCATTTATTAGCAATTTGCTTGTCGTATGAGATTCAGGATTAACCTCATTTGATTAACTGCAAGTAAAAAGCTTGTTTTTTGTATTAAGTGTTAAATATTACACTTTCCTTTGATGTGAAACTGCATAACAGCGTTAAATACTCGTATGTAAAGCTTTACTTCAAATGCAAATTTGTACAGTTATGCACTAATTATTGTAGGCCTAATGTAACCTAATGATTGTGCCAGACTGCCAGTATCAGCTAAATCTATAGGTGCCATGTCAAAATAAGTGTCTTCATTGGATTTGTGGACGCCAAAAATGCTGAAATCGACACCAATTTTGTAAATGAGAATGAATACTTCATATTTTGAGACAACAGTGCCACCTAGTGCCTTTGCCTTAAAATAATTACAACCCCAACATTGCTAAAGAAATTTAATTATTTGTTTGCTTTAGCTTGCTCACAACAACATTGTGTTTCATTCCACAAACTTGGTTTGTTTATTTTCAAAAAAGTTACAATTTACTAAGGAATTTTAAGTGTTAGAGAAAAAATAGGGAAAACTTTGGGGGTTGGTAGCAACCCCCAAATATAATTTTTTTTTAAACAATTTTTGCACGTGTTGTTTTTTTGCAATGTAGCATGGTTTTGACCACTGGGAGCACAACTTTTCCAAAAAAAAATTTTTCAAGCCATTTTTGGACCACCCTAACCTACATCTAGTAATTCTTGACGCCTCTCATTTTGTGACTTGGAACTGATTTCGATCATTTTTCCAAAAAGTAGCCAAGTCAGAAGTTGAGAGTCAGTCATACACAAGTCCTGTCCACATGTGTTCTGTCCACAACATGTTACAAGATCGTCTTGACAAAACGTGTTAGTGGCACACATGGAGGAAGTACTGTGAGTATAGGTTGCAAAAATAAGTTGTACTTTAAACCTATTGAAATAAGCAACAGAGGCGTTGCTAAGAATGGTGGCACCCGGGGCGGGATTTTGTGGTGGCACCCGGGGCGGGATTTTGTGGTGTCACCCTTTATGATGTGACAACCTTTGTGAAAATTAAGTCAAACAGTAAGTGAACATCAAAAAAAAAGGTCTTCGCCGGAAATTAAGTGCGCTTTCGGTCCAAATGAGGATGGGGACCAAACAAAACAATAAAAAAAGTCTTCATCACAAATTAGTGGAGTTATGGTTTCACATCATAAAATGGTGTCACTCCAAATAGTGTCACCCCAAAATGGTGACACCCGAAACGGGCCGCCCCCTTAGCGACGTCACTGATAAGCAATGGCAATATAATTGCAAAACATCACAGATAGCAGCAATTCTCTATCTGCCCAATCAAGAAAAGGATTTATCAGAGTCGTCAATGAGTTCAAACTAAGCTGCAAACCAACAAGGAAGTTTTAACAAAACACTATAAATAGAAATAAAAAAAAATCTTACTAATTATTGCCTATAAGCAACATAACCTGCGTAAATAAAAAGTAATAAATAGTTCCACTACCACAAACACGTCATGATTTATGCTTTTTGAATTGGCAGTTGCAATTCTAAGCTAGCAGTAGGACCGTATTTTAAAACTGCTTCAATAGTCAATTTAAATTCATCGTGAATTCTTCCAAATGCCATCACATTTTCCGGTTCTGATTTCATCCAAAATTTATCGAATTCGTAAAAAAGATAACCTAAAAAAATTCCGAAGTTCTAACACACAAACCACTAGATATAGAAAACTACAAAAAACTTGTTATCAGGGGCCGAATAATGACTATTTTGAAAGAGTTTAGATGTTACGTAGGTATTAGGAGTTTGAAATATCGTAAAACTTACGATATGTATGATGCCCCATTGTTAGGATTAATAGATTGTTTCATATTACGCGTAAAGTACTTTGTCCTACCCTAGATGATAACAGCTGCTTTAAGCGGGGATAGCTCTACCATTCATGACTGGAAAGCATAAAAACTGAAGAACCAGATAGAAGACGAAACAACTTTATTCTAATACAACACGGTAAACAGCGCATTACAGTAATTATTGTAATTACTCTATTAGTCTAATTGTCTTAGCCAGGAGACGCCAGAGAGCAGAGTCAAGGTTGCACCTACCAGTACCCACCAGTTCACCACACACAATGGAGCTTTAATGTTTAAATATTTCTAAATTAAACGCTGAACACCAAGCACGCAAACTGTGAATGCTGATTTTGAAGTCTTTGGTTTGACTCAAGTGAGAATCGAACGCAAATCTACGTTTTAGTACCAAACGTTTTGCTAACCACTACACCACTGAAATTTAATTCTTAAATAGTTCGAAATAGTACGTACAATAAACCTGATGAAAATCTTCCATTCGGGGTCGCTCTGATACTTGGTTGTAGAAATGAGATCGAAGTAAACCAGATGTGAATAATTCATAAGCTGTGCTTGTGATGTTAATGCCGACGATTGCGAAAGAATAACTGCAAGTCAAAATAAAGCTTAACAACAATAATTAATAAACATACTAGCAAACCGAACAATGAACTAGCTATCTCATTCGCAGAGCTATCTAACTCTCAAAAATAAAGCGACCTAAAAATATAGGTACCTCTGTTATTGTTAGCAAGATTGATTATCTTTAGTTACAAGATTACATAAAGCTGCAACGCGTTCGTCTCTGGAGCAGGAGGTCTGAGGTTCAAATCTCGGGCCGGTCAAATCGGACGCAGTGTTGCCCGCAGGCGCAACGATGAGTAAATGGGCCCAGTAAACTCGCAACACGCTTCGGCGTAATACAGCGAATATAAAGATTTGATTTTGATTGATTTACAAGATTTTGCACTTATTGCAGTTTGCAACACTGAATTTGCGGTCTTACAAAATGAAAATTCTTGAACTTTTTCACCTCAACAGCAATATTCGAATGGAGTGTTATGCTGCAATTAGTTCATCATGAGCAGCCAACATATATTTCAATAAATAGAAGGCAAAAACGGTATAATCAGAGAAATCACTGAGTTTTTTCAACGCATACGAGTATTTACATTTTCACAATATTTAGAATTTTAGAGTAATTACCCATATTGAGGATGTTGGGAATGGAGCAGTACTTGTTTGGCAAGGTCTGTGTGCATTTCTGCAAAGTACAACAGATTTTGTAGCCCAAGGACTCCCATTCCGCGAAAATCTGTTTTTGGATCATCGCCCTGCAACGAAATGGCATTGAAAAACGGTGATCGTGAAAAAATTAAACACACCTGGATAGCAGTATTTGGATTAAATAGGATCGTAGCTTGAGAACAGGAGATGAAACACAATGTAATGATTTGAGTCAATGTAGCCGTTTCTCTACCTGACGTCCTTTCTGGTCCAGTAAATTCAATGTTTTTAGGTATGTACACTTACAGCGTAGGGGAAGGTGGGGTATGTTGGCCGTTTTCTTTTTAATTTTCAAGTATTTTTGTCATTGTAAATGCTATTAGAAGATCAAGTAGATCCTCTAAATCTCGAATCTTTTGGCTCTCATTTAGCATTCTTCTTATTTTGAAATCTGCTCAATTTTGCTCTCAAAGCTAACTTTAAAATGTCCACTCAAACTGACCAACTTGCCCCACTGGTAGGATAAGTCGGCCATATAGGCATTTCTCTCCGCTTCGTAACTTTTTTTCTGTTTCTCATATTATCAAAATACAGTAGTTGCAGTATTACAGTAAAAAAGTGCTATAAATCGTCTCGATCCAAAAAAAGACATTACACCAAAGTAAAAAATTAACCAGATTGAATATGCGGTGGGGTAAGTTGGCCAGAGAGATGATCCGTCGCAAATGGCAGTGACCCATTTACCCCACTCGGTAACCATATTTGAAATAGCCTCACAGCAGTATGAAGGTCAACGTTCAGAACACTAAGGGTAATAGGAATTCAGAGCTAAAGCACTTACCAACCTTTGACAGGAAACTTTCTTTTCTAATGTTTTACAAAGGTAACAAAAGCTGATGCTGAACTGAATTTTTCAAAATCCAAAGTATTATCAAAAATCAGTTTTTTATACATAACTTTTTCTCTGCATGGAAGAACCTTATCTGATTTCATGTGATAGTAGGATTGCAACAGTGGGATTGGTTGTAAAAAGTACGTGACCATCGGGCTGCTAATTTTCGACAAAAAAGCGATGGCCTACTTACCCCACCTTCCCCTACATTTGTACTTACAGTGTAGCCTACATTGGCTTGGCACACCCAGGTGTATTCCAATTCCTTTCTAATACGAAGCGAAAGCCTTGACTACACCAACTCGAAAGAAAGTTGGGGTAGTTGGTGCTAGTTTTGTTAGGGGTAATTTTATAGATTTGCATATGGAGTTGTAGCTAGGTCATTGTGAAAGGCGCTAAAGTGCGGAGAACTTACTTGGAAACCGATTTTACCCCACTGCTTCGAAACTCTGTTCTCCAAAGCTTCGTCGGGTTGAAGTAAATTCCAAAGCTGCAACAAAAACAAGGTGAAGAAGCACATCTAGTGCAGAGGATAACTTCAAAGTTTCACAACGTCTTTCTTCAACACATAATGAACACGACCAGTCCACTGCATTTCGATTCAAATACATGAAAGAGACCTAACAAACTTAATGATTTTTAACCACAATTTAAGATAATTACGACCAACCGTTTAAGCTATCATGCAAGTTCATAGTTAGGTAATAAGCACATTGTGATGGGGAAGGAAGACCGTTGCGGCAGCACCAACTCGAGTTGTTGCTACCCCAACCCTCCTGGAAGTCCAACAACTGTTGTGAGCGCAAATGCACGAGCACAACTTGCAGTAAGGTACAGTAAGCTTTTGGAATTCAGTGGCGCAACCAGGGGGCTTGATCCTCCCCCTTAGCCAAGTCACCCAGAAAATTTAATCCAAAACACAGGCGTTGTAAACGTGTTTTGGACTTCATCTGTAAGTAAGAAAGGCTGGGCAATTTAATTCTTGCGAATAACTATAGAGTTTTTGCAACCAAGTTCTTTTTAATATTAATAACTCTAAAAACGAGCAAATGGCACTAAAATAGCTCTATATTTTTTTAATCACAAAATCGCCCAGCGGCTGAACAAAAACAAAAATCGTCCCCGTTCGTGGCACACGTAGTTGCACCGGTTAACTCGCCACGCCACTTGAGTTATTTTCCCCACAAAAATTTAACTTTGGGTTCAAGCCCCCAATAGCACATTCCTGATTGCGCGCCTGACTAAACTTGATGTAAATTATCCATAAAATTACTTTTAAAAGTGACTGCTCATGCGTTTCGTTCGTCGAGTCGTATTTTTCAGCCCTTGTTTCCTCAACCGTTTCCAGTAAAGAATTGTAACCGTGTATTTGGTTAAGACAACAACGCATTTCTGAAGCAAACCTGTTAGGAAAGTGAGGATCACAATCAAATTATATCAAGTGGGATTTAACAAATTAAACATTTTGAAAAATTCGAAAGCATGATGATGCATTAAGTGCCAACAGTAAGCAAATACTGTAAACTAAACGTAAATCATTGTTTAAATCGGTCCAGTTGTCAATGCTTTAGGAAAGAAATAACTAGTGTGGTCCCAATAATAGATTGACCTTACTTTTATAGTTACTTTTTTCCATCGGGTTAGAAATGTGTTTCTAAGCTTTTGGAACGTCCGGTGTGTATAGGTTTCCGCCATATTGCTACAATGCTAACATAAAGCAGAGTGCGGCACACTTTATTTAGTTAACTTCGTATTTTAGGATGAGCCAAAACAAACTGCTTCAAGACTGTGAGATGTTCCAACTAATACCGGTAATCGTAATAATACCATCGTAATTCTTTGTTAAAGAACACCACAAAATCTTTTTCAACTTGCGGAGGATATAAAATGGAGAACCTACAAGAGCCTAAAATAGTAACACAGCAAAATAACAAAACACATTAGTTAATGCAAACGAAAGTGGCATCTGCGGTATAAGAACCAAACGCACATTTCTAGAGATCCGCTTAAAACCTTCACGGTGGGCAATATTATCCGTTTCGACTTCATGATTTCCAAAACATAGTCTCGATCAGGCTTCGCTTGACTTTGGACAACTTCGCGCAAAACCGAGACCTTGGATCGCATCATGCTTTGTTCTGAACATAAATACATAGAAACACATAAAAATTTTTTTTTAGTTGAAAAACATGGCAGTTTGTTCGTATGAATCAATGTGTCCACACCGGTTTCCCAGAACAGAAAACCCGGGCTTTGGAGGTTATTTTTAAACCCGATACCAAAAATTTAGAAAAACACGCCCGAATCGGACACCTGAGGATGAACCAGGGATTCTGCGTTTGTATAGCCACGCCAACGCAAAGCACCCTTTTTTGCGTTCTGTTTGCAAGTCTTTCGTCACGCTGGGCCATCACAATGGATCGCCTGCTTGGCCCTGCATGGAAAATAAGCGTAACATGGCAGTAGTCTGAGGTTTCTATTTTGAAAAAAAAATTAGAATTAGCAACACACAGAACGTAATTGAGATCTTCCAGATTAAATCATCATGAATCTCCAAATTTTACATGTTAATAATAGTCTGTTCATGCACATGTCAACATATGACTAATTGCCTATATCCCATTTTGCACAATCAATGAAGAAAGACACTTTAAATAATGATAAATAGTAACCTTAATCCATTTTCAATCTAAGAAGAAAACGGTTAAACCACACCGCCAAACTCCATCTGATGGTGGTTTCGATTTTTGCTTTTTGGTATTTCTTGTCAAAGCAATCGTTCTGGTTGCTTCGTAAAACTTACCTAGTTTTAAAGTACGAATTCCACCGTTGTGATTTTTTATTATTCGTTGGATTTCGCAGGTCCCAGTGAAAAAGCGAATTAACCATTTTATAATACATCGAATAATGGTGATTTCGTAAAGTAAGAGTAAAAAACTATGTTTTTCATTCGTGTTTATATCACAACGTTTGATAGTAGCCATAACATTAGCGCGATTGCACGGTGTGTCTAAAATTTAATAAAAAACAAAATCACTTTTTGTAAATTTCTTTTAAATTTTGTGGTAACAGCAGCACAGAAACTCATTTCAGGTCACAAAATTATTGCATCATTTCTGCTACTACTACTAGAAACACCCGAACATGTTGCACAACTAAAAACAAGATAATACTAATCAATAAATATTTAGAGAAAAAAAAGCAAGACATTGAAATAAAACAGCTTATACAATATGCTATATCGTGTTACAATGATAATAAGCAGGAGTAAAGAATTAAGGCAGTCACTTGTGGAAAGCTTCCGGGGGGCGAAAAACTTAACAAAATGATGGAGCAAAAAAAACAAAACACAGGGACTGGTTAGCGGTGGCAATGCAACGAAGTGTGAGAGAAGGCGCAGCTTTTATTTAGTGATAACATCAGTGTTCAAAAATTGACTATGTTCTAACTCTGCAAGCTAAGCTGGATCCAGTATCAATAAAGACATTATATAGTTTACAATTAAAAAATCAAATGCTACCATATTTCACAGATTTTGGTCTTAATTGGTTTGATATTAATCTACAAAATCAATACAGAAATACATTCTAAATCAATAAAACAATACTGTCACTATTATACGACAGTTATGTTTGCCTAAAAGGCCATAACAAATAACCAATAACCTTAGAATTTTCGAAATGTTCTGATAAGCGATTAAGCTAAACAAAGCATAATGTTCTGCTCATTTGCATAGATCAAATAACAGCGTTCCAAAAACGAGAACCACAGCACTGTCTGTATATTGCACCACGTGTCGTAAAGCACAGTGCTCAGTGAAGGAAAGCATGGCAGCTTTTCTGTGTGTAGAATTTTCTATAAGTAACTGAGTAAATCTGGACCCCATTCTGAAACATGCGTTAAGGCAGTAATTACAACAGCACCAACAGCTCCTCCAAGAGCTGTTGCTCCCATTCGAAGATATGTCCAGTTTCTAGAGGATCTTCTTTCTTCTGTGGATAAGTTTGGAGGCATGCTCGTAGCAGCTCCAGAAACCACACATCTTCGTTGCAAAACTGTATCTGGCATCTCATGTTGTGCGACTAAAGAAAAGTCATTGAAAGTGGACACAGCTAGATCGTTTTTGTAAAATTCGGCACGTTCAGCTAATGAAGAAGGAGGATACTGGATGTAAAAGTCACAAGCTTTTGATATAAGAGATTCAAGAGGTAAATCAGTTTTTCGAGCTAAATCCAGTAACGTTTTATATACACGCGCCATTTCACATTCGCCGTTCATTATTTCTTCGCTGTTTTCTGACACAATTTGGGCAGCAAAATAAATCGGCATAAGTGGGTGAGATGATAGAAAAAAATCATACAACCTTTCGATATCACTTTGCTCTGTTAATACATAACTAAACCAGGTTATCAACCAACTTATAGCAAAAACCATATCAACTTCAGAGGCCAAAATAAATCGCACAAGCTCTGGTTTCATTTTTTCAAGTAGTGGAATCAAATAATTTAATATATTAGTAGTGTTTTGCATTGTGGGGTCCATAAAATCTCGAAGATGGTGGGTGGAAAGACGCTCCACAAGTGGTAAGGCCTCTTCAGCGCCACAAACAAGAAGAAAAGTAACACATACGTCATGGTAGCCTTGGTAATAATGCAGCTCAGGATGAAGTGAAAGGACACTCAAAATTAAGTCCACTAATTGCTCTTGCAGCTTTTTTCGCTCTGCTTCTTTCATGTCATGAGGAAATCGACCTGTAGATCTATACACGTCTAAACAAACCTGGTTGTACTCGGAATGCTCTCGCACATTTTTAGGTTGCACGCATTTACTATCAACAACGTTTAGTAAATAAGGCCATGCTTTGCGTCGATATTCTCTTGTAAGAAAACCACCAGGCGAGAAAGCTTGCTTTCTCAATGTCTTTACATCAACGGGCACTTTGTTTAACGCTGCTTCGATACTATTTCTTCTTCTAGACATAATCACTTTCGAATAAACATAAACCACATGATAAATCTATACCTAAAAAGCAAGATCTGAAAAAATATTAAAGGTATTGTTCATTACTTCTTGTAAGCACATTTTGCAAGCAACAAAAGCAACATTTTTTTCTAATAGCTGGTAAGAGCAGCATGCTTGATATCAACCAAAGCTCTAACAAGCTAGTCAACAACGATGAGTACTATTCAGTAATTCACTCACTTAAAGCTATAACATTTACAAAAAACACGGCAGTACACTACCTACTAAAACATTTAAAAACTCAAATCCTATACACACCCATCGGTCTGTTTTACCCGTTAATGGGATCATAAGTTTAAAAAAGGGCTAAATAACAACAGAATCAAAGCAAATATCGAGGCAAGTTACCACAGTACAAGAACTTTATGAAATCCACTTGATATTGGTTATTTAGCACTTCTTAAAGCTGACTAGCGATTAACCCATTAATAGGTAAACAAACTCTTGGGGATTTTGATAAGAACTAAACTTTTTTAACGTTTTAGTACTATGGTAATCGTCTGTGGAATTCTCTCCAACTTAATGCTACTGAGCATTTAGGATCCTTGATATCAATCGCAGATACATTCACAAAATACAGCAGAAAAGTATCGTAGTGATCTGGTACCGTGTATTGAATTCAAGATTACATGCAGAATAAATACACTAACTAAATAATCGTATAATGTTACATATAGCAAAAAAATCATTTCAGCTTTCTCTTGGTAGGCTATACGCTCAGATAACTTATCGAAAACTGCAAAAAATGTCTAATTGGAGCATGAGCGAATAAGCAAAGGCTGTGAAGATTACCCAGCAAAAATCTGTAGAATTCCATGCTCAGTAAATTTAACATTTAAATCATTAAATGTACACTTGCAATCGTCTTGCCAGGGATATCCCTGAGTCTTGCTTGCATAATGCAAATAAATAATTTAAAACCAGAGATAAGCAAATAAAAGCTTTGACAAATTTAAGATCTGTTTTGTTTGTTTGTTTTTTTAGCTTATTATGTATTCTTCAAACTTCTGAATTCATTCAATATTGCACTGAACCAGTTGCAGTATTGCGGCATATTCGATTATTCGTAATGACACATATTGCAATTTAAATCATAAACACAGAAGTTACAACTAGGGATGGGCATTTCAGAATAGTTCGCTATTCCGGAATTATTCCGAATAGCTAAAACCAAATCCAGAAAACCGAATCCTATTCTGGCTTAAATTAACTTAATTTGCTAAATATGTGAAAAACCAGTCAACCACCACCAATGTACAAAAAAAGTTTATTCAATGATTTGCTTAATCAAAGCAGCACTTTGTTGCAGTGCATGAAATTGAGTGCTTCTAAATGTTCACCACTAAATTGTGTTCTTAATTCGCTCGCAGTCAAGCCTGCACTGGAGAAATATCTTTCAAGCTGATGTTGCAGGACTGCAAAGGTGTTTTAAAGCAAGCTGCTTCAAATGGGGAATTGAGAATTTGTGGAACACCATTTCATGTGTCCAGCTTAAAAGGTTAAAAAGTTTAAATCTTGAAAGGCCCCGTTTGGGGGGAACTTTTCTTCATAGTTGCCTACCCTGAAAATTTCATGTGTCCAGCATAAAGGTTAAAAAGTTTGAATTTTGGAGGGTTCTTTTGAGGGAAAAAACCCCATTGTGGCACACCCAATTTTTGTTTGGTTTAAAAGTAGATAGCGGCAGAAGGAAAAGAAAAAAGATGCAAAACAAGAAATAGTAGTTTAGCTCTGATCAGCAGCCCTCAGCATATCAACTCTAAACCTATGCTATTGGTATTCCGCAACCTCCTTTCAGCCAAACTGGATAGTGTACAAACCTTAATGTCTTGCACAGTGGCAGAGGCTTTACAGGGAAAAAACAATTTTTCTCTTGTGGTACAAAAGAACAAGTGAAAAATCGCTGGGCTCTTGATTTAGGACAGCCATAAGCTATCCTTAATTAAGGAATCCCCTCTCCATGACCACGGAAATCAACACTGAAAAAACTTGAAACAGCGCTGTCCGGCTCTTTGCATCAATGACTCGAGCTGCTTGCTGCTGCAGGATTGGTGGTTGATATTGCCACCTAACTGCCTGAGGAGGTCCTTTCGCCTTCCCGGGAGTCGGCCACGAAGGACGTCAAGCTTTTTCAGTTTTTAGGTTTTACAGTTTGCTAGTCATAAGCTAATCAATCCTCATCTGCCAAAATTCGTGAACAAAAACAGAGGTAATACGCGTTCACGCGAAGTCCCAATTACAGAGCAAATGGCTCACTAAACTTTTATGTCAGAATTAACTGCAAACAATTTTTAACAACTTAATTACGTTGATTTAAAACGGGTTCTAATTATCCGGTTTATGTTTCAATTTGGATTCCAGATAGTTTGGGATTCGAATCCTTCTGGATTCGGTATTCTGAAATGACCATCCCTTGTTACTACAAATTTAAAAGTGAACAATTTTGAGGTGATGCAGAATTTGAACTTGGCTTTCAATAAAGTCGTTTTCATTTTAGCTTTTGCAAGAAGCTTTTCGGACAGAACGATTTTCTCAAGCCAATGCATGCTACCTGCTGCCAAAAAAGATGGGCAACGTGCTAATCAAAGAAGTATGGTTATTTATGAATATGTGTGCCACTGTGATAGTCAATACAAAGGTCACACAACCCAAACGCTTCAGAAACACATTAAGCAGCATGTTCCAAAAGCAATAAGGCAAAGAACCACTGCTACTCAGGAGCAGGGAACTCACCAATCCCAACCAGCCAGAACACAGCGAAATAGAAAATGCAAAGCAAAAAGTATATAAGACTCAATTCGAACCAGAGAGCAATTCAGCCATTGGGCAATATTTGTTGGAATCAAATCAGTGCGCATGCAACTATTCTGATTTGCGGTTTAAAATCTTAACCACAGCTCATTCTTAATTCCACTTGAGCCTGTTGGAAGCGGTTTAGATTTCACGGAAAAACAGATTTGTGCATGCAAAAGCAGTTCGTATTTACCCTTCAACTGTTACGATAAGATCAGAGCCTGCTGTCACCAAATAGATTGCATTTCTCTTTACCATTGATTATCTCCTTAGAATGCGTTTCTCCTTACTGTAGACTGCATTTCTCCTTCGTGCAATTGGTCTATAAAGAGCTCCTGCTCACCACATACCAAACCAGACGAAGATTGCAACTGAAGCGTTCTGTCCGAAAAATTTTAAAAGTACGCGTAAAAGGTCACAAACAAAGTTGATAAAAGAAGCAACAATTGCGCAAAAGTTATACTTGGCAATATGTCAACAGGACTTGGAAAGTTAACAGATCAAACTGGAACCATTGCTCCAAAACCAACAAAATAAATCAATCCCACAGACTAGCATTGCAAGATTGCTCAAAGCTAGTGAAACAGCATTTGTTTATAAAGCAATATCCAACTCCATACCACACCAAATGAACAGTAAGTGGATATTAACATTAATGGTAAAAATTCGAAATATTTTGAAGCACTGGTAAAGGGAAACACTACATTACAAAATATTTCAATCCCTACCAAACCAAACACATATAAAGATTCTATTGTACTTAGACATGGCAAAAATCTTGATTTTGGTTGATGAATTTGCTTGAAAATAACAAATGCCAAAACTGAATAAAATAAAGCAAGACATATTTTAATGACTGTTTCAAAGGAGGTAAAAAGTAAAGGAAAAAGTGAATAATGACCAACAGCTTGCAAAAATAAAAAAATTCGAGCATCTGTTTCTTTTCCAGTAAATGCCAGCAATGTAAATGGCAGTATAGCCATCAAAATTGCTTTTTCATGAACGTGCCACCCAAATAAGAATGAGCACAAGGAGCATAGTACAATTGTTCGTAAAAATTGATTTAGCTGCTCTTTTATCACTGCTTTTGGCTTGAAAAACACAACTAGCAAACAAGGCACCATGGTAAAAAATGTTAGCACAAACGTAAAAAAAGGTGGCACTGATGGTAAAACCACATGATCTACTGTCTGCACAAGACCACCAGTTGAGCTTGCAACTTTGTCACTTGACAGTAATCCACATCTTTTCCCTACAATAGCGCCTACTCTATCAGCAGCATTATATAAAGCCCAAAAATTAGGAGCCCAGTAAGCATGTGTTAGGCCACGCTTAAACGGAAAAAGTCGTTTAAGAACTTGTTCTATATTTGTAAAAAATGGTCCAAAAGATACACAAAATACAGCAACTACAATAGTAGCTAAATAAAATAACCTATGGATTTTCAAAAACTTGAATAAATTTAATGACTTCTTCGATGGATTCATGCAATAAACCCTTAGTAAAAACACACCATAAGCAGGAGCAATATATAAAAAAATGTGCTTGAAATTAAGTAATACTGCAAACCAAAATGCACTCCATAAAACATGATCTTTAGCAAAATTATAAAGTGACAAAAAAAGCATTGAAAACAAAAACCCATTATATTGAAAATGCATATGGTCTACGATCAAAAGGCCACAATTAAAAACTAACAATGCAAAAAATGATATTGGAATGTTAATGTTTGCAGAAGGCAAAAGACTGCTACATTTGTAAGCAGAATACGCCAAGACAAGATCTGACAAAATCACAGTACCTCTTTGAAATAACAATGTTTCATCACTTTTGTAATTCGTATTAGTCACATTCACAATATTAGGATCTAGCTGGACAGCAACTTGTGCTAATGCTTTTTCAAACCAGGCAAAAAATGGAGGATAATCTAAGGTCCACTCAGATGTGTCTTCAAAGTACCATTTATCAAGTGGCAAGCTACAAGTGATTGCAAGCCAATTACGATGGACTTCAAAATCAGTTGATGTGTATGATGGAATTAAAAGTGTCTTCAGACAAACTGACACCACCACAATTGAAACAGCATAGACAAGCTTATCTTTCATTATCACAATGAAAAAAAATGTACTGGCAATAACAAAACCTTGTTTATTGTTTGTACTATTATTAGCCCTAAAGAATTTAAAGCATGCAAGTTTGGTGCAAACATAAACCTGGAAAAATAATGCAATATGGTCAGAGGTCAGTCTATTACTACCAAAATCATTAATAATTGACAACAGAATTACCGTATCATTTATTCAGTGCAGATGGTAGGTTTAACAATTTGACCAACAGTAACAATTCTATGGTATATCAGATATGGATGTTAACTTGGAATCAATTCCGCACTTGAAATCCAACACTTATTGATTCAACTGGTCTGTTCAGCATAACTGATTGTGTGTTACACAAAATACTTTTTTTTGTCTTATTCAGTATTCTACCTATCATTATCAGCTTAAATTGTACTTACTTAACATTAAATAAAAGCAATCAATGAAAATTTTGCCTTTAATATGAAGAGGCAAGCAAGCAAATTGCAGTTTAGTTCAGTTCATATGTTCTATTGTCACTTAATAGCGACAAAAAAGGTACAAACAATAGCAAAAAACATGCAGTGACGAGAAAATGTGAAAGACCATTAGGGTTGCACGATCACCGAGTCCGCATCTCCTCAGCAAAAAAAAAGATGAGAAAAAACACAAAGCACAACACAAAGCGAGAGAAAAAATCTCACGACAGAACGTAAATGTACCAGGGATTTCTTGACACACAAAAATTTGTTGTAAGTGTAAAGTGAGTTTACTTAGTAGGTTAGTAAAATGAAGAAAATTTTTATTCTAGTACTCCGTTAAATAACATGGTCCATTCAATTAACAAATTGAAATAAACTTATACATAACAATTAAGAGAGAAAGGATGAATTGCATTATTGCATTCTTGGCAAGGTGTTTAAAATATTAATAAGTACAATGTTTCTACAGTAATAAGATTCAATCACAATTTTTCAACCATTACACACAACTTCAGGAACTGAGTAAAAATGTTTTAAAAATTTTGAATAAAGTTCTTAAGTTAGCTTCAGGAGTAGTTCTTTTTTTAATTGAATCAGGCAAGGTGTTTCAAATTTTAACTCCAGAAGTTTTGATTGATGAATGAGTTTTGGCAAATTTAGTCCGTTGCAAGTAATAATTTCTAGACACTGCAGCTGGTGTGGAATACAGGTGGATTGAAGAAACCTTTGTAAATTTACGTTCCGTATCACCAGTAAAAGGAAGTTTGTTTGAATGGACCTTTATCATATATTTTGCTAATTCTAATTTGTAAATTTCATTAATTCAAAAAAATTGAAATTTTTGATACTAAGGAAGCAATCTAGTCTTTCTACCAAAACGTTTACACAATATTTTTCCTATGCGATTTCATGTAACTTGTGGTTTATGGATGTAGGAATTTGTAGAGTTTTCCCAGTTAATGATTGCGTACTGGATGTGCGAATACACTAACCCGTAGTACAAATTACTAAAACGTCAAATGATGAGATATCGCAACGAGGGTTGTTTTATGTTAATCAATATTTCAAAAAATTTTTGTTGACACTAAAATTTATTGTTTCAGATAAAATTTCAATGTGTTTTATGATTGAGTTATATGAACCCCCATAAAATGACTACACCTGAAGAAAAACCCCATCAAAACAACCTGTTCAAACACCTTGTGATGCAAACAGCGACGCGAAGTCACGTGATTCGCATCACAACCTGGTTAAACAGAATTAGCATCACAACCTTATTCTGTTCAACGAGCTTGTGATGCTCATTTTGATGCTCATGTGATGCTGAAGTAATTTCACGTTGCTGTAGGCGTTTGCATCACAAGCTGGTTGGACAGAAAAAAAGGCTTCGATTTTTAGTGAGGAGACAGCTGTCACGTCCCTGTCCCCATAAATTTCTTGTACCATAAACAAATTGAAGGATGTGGTGGTAGGTCTCTTCCATACTTAGTTCTGTGATCTTGATGTGTCTAAACATCTGATTTTCTCACTAAACCAGGAAACACATTGCGCTTTTTCTAGAGGAGAAGTCATTTCAGATTTTAAGGTGGTTCATGTAACTCAATCATTACACTTGTAGAAATTTTATCTGAAGCACATGAAAATTTTATCTGAAACAATAAATTTTACGTGTCAATGAAAACTTTATGAAATACTGATTAACATAAAACAACCCTCATTGTGTTATTTTATTATTTGAAGTTGTAGTAACTTTTTTAAATTGTAAAGAGACTTTATGAACAAACTGTATATTAAAAATAATATAGGACCTAATGCACTGCCCTGCGAAATACCTGTGTTAATGTCAAAAAGTGAAGAAGAGAAACCATTGCAACAAACCATTTGTTTAATGTTTTAGCAACACCTCTGATACCACACTTTTTTAGTTTGGATAAGAAAATTTAGTGATGTACCATGTCAAAAGCTTTGGCTAAATCCACAAAAATGGCACAAACATTAAGATTATTGTCCAACTTATTGATAGTATGTTCATGTAGATGCCTTATTGCCAAGTTTGTAGAATAGTTTTCTCGAAACCCAAATTGGGTTGGTACAAACAATTCATATTTATTCCAAAAATTAAAGATTCTTTTTTTTATAACAGTTTCGAGGATTTTATTAAGCACTGGCAGCACAGATATGGGACGATACTTTTTGGCTCTGATTTTGAACCACTTATGTGCAAAGGAGTAATCTTTGCAATTTTCAAGACATCCGAATACTGGCCATTATTTAAGCAGTTATTAAAAATTTTCAACAGGTAAGGTGCTAATGAATATTTTGCAGCTTTAGTTAGCTTTGTTAGTATTTCATCAATACCTGGAGCTTTATTTGAATTGAGAAAGCCAATCATCTCCAATTTTTTTTTTCACTAGTAGGTTCTTTATAAAGAAAATTTTGAATTTGGTGTCCATGAAATGACTGTGACAGTGAGGTCGAAGAAGCAGCATTTCCTAATTTGGCCATTTGTGGCCAATATTACAGAAATGTTCATTCAATTCTTCGCATACAGAATGTGGATTGTGAATGTTTTTTCAAGTTCAACTCTGAAGGCAACAAGTTTAAATTACATTTGTTTTTTTGTAAAATTTTGTTAACTACTTTCCACGTCATAGAAGTACCTTTACTTTTTTCTACTAAGTTTTGAAAATATGCTGCTTTTGCAGCATTTTTAATGTGTGTTAAATCATTTCTAAAGGATTTATATTTTTTCAGGTCATTCTTATCTTTAGATTTATTTTTTAAACTTGGCAAAACGTTTATTCTGATATTTGATGGACTTCAAGATATCACGAGTAATCCAGGGTTTTTTAGCTTGCTGATATTACTTTCTTGGTTGTCCAACCTTCAGAAAAATTTTGTCAGTCACCATAACCAAGCATTTGACTAACTCTTTTAAACTGCTATCTTTATTTTTACTCTTGAGATGAGTCTTTAAATTCTCTACAAAAATATCAAACTGTTGAGGTCTAATTTTTCATATAAAAGGTCAAAAATTTTGTTTTTGACCAGCTTTGCACTGTAGTTGTATTATGGTTGGAAAATGATCGGTTATTTAATGTTCTATCACTGTAACAGTAGCAACATCATTTATCATAATGCAACTGTCAACATAAATATGATTTAAGATGGATAGTCTGGTAGAAGCAGTTCTAGTTGGCCAAGTGATCAGTTGCTCACAACCATGACTTGCATTATTGTCTGCACAATTTTTGACAACAGAAGAACAATTATAGCAAGCATAATCGATGTCAAAATCTCCCAGAATTACAAATTTTTTGAACATTTTCAGTTCAGCCATAATATTTTGCTAACTTAAAGAAAACTCTCTGAAGTTTTGTTGGGGTGTCGATAGTACCTATTGACTAAAGAGTAATTTTTTATTTAATCATTTGCGTGCTATATGGCCTAAAATAAAGGCTACCAGTGCGAAAACCTAGGGAAGAGTCACCAGAACGGCAACTACTTAAAAACAAGCAATGGGAAAAAGTTGTCTTCCCGCAGGAATCGAACCAGCAGCCTTTGGATTACCGTAAGGCTGTAAATTTGATTCCTGTAGGAAAACAACTTTTTCGCATTGCTTGTTTTTAAGTAGTTGCCATTCTGGTGATTCTTCCCTAGGCTTCCACGCTGGTAGCGTTTAAGCTAGATACCATGCAAACAATTAAATATTAAAAGCTTTGGCCAGCAAATGTCAAAAACATCACAACTAAAAAGTAATTGTTTTTAAGAACTGCCTCTAACCAGGCATCTTCACAGCTGTTTCAAATTATGAGCAAGTCAAGACGTTTGCATCAGTCCATGTCATCCGCAACATAGATGCCTGCTCCACCAGCCTTTGATTCAGAATTAGAACAAAAAAAATTATATCCAGGAAGGCTAACAAGGTTTATATTAATATTGTTAGTTCAGTTTTCAAATATCGCAGAATGACTAAACTTTGGACAACACGGTCCAAATTTGGACAGCTCCCCTAGTGGTTGGTTTTGAGTTTTAATATTTTTCTTTTTTTTAAAGGGTTATTGGAAACTCGCTGAACCCTTTCATAAAAGAATAAAATTTAAAAAAATTAAAACCAGCCAGTAGGGGCACTGTCCGAAGGTAGAACTGGTGTCTGAAGTACTGTAGTTTTACAGTATACATCCAAATACAGAAACTTCAAGTTCTTTTACAAATTTATTTACGAAATCTTCAAGCTTAGATAAGTTTTTGTTGAGGCTTACCATATTTAGGTGACAAATGGTCAGATCTGCATTAGGCTGTGAAAAAGCGGCATTTATGTAGCTGAACCCATCAAACAGCTGACACTCAAGCTTATCTTGATTGCCCCAAGGGCAATGCTGATTTGCATTATAATGCATTGTCAAGGTGTTCATTAGGGTTATGAATTTTCAACTTTTGGAATGAAATTAAATTCCTGGGTGTGCATTAATGAACTTTTATATATTGAGTATTTCTACACTAATATTTCATTCTAAAATCCAAAAAAGCTGGTGCACCAAATACTTTGAAATTTTCCAAATTTTTGGCACATTTTAACATGTCCGTCATGTCAATTTCACCGCTTGATTTTTAAAGACTTGTATTATTAAAAGAGAGACATAGTCCAGAGGGGTCGAGGCAGGGCTGAAACCATCTTATAAAAGCTAAAACTATGGTTGACATGGCAGATATGCAAACAAACTTGACAAGCTCGAAAAATCTTTCTTTTGCCCCAAGATTTCGTCTCGCTGGCTGCAAGTGATCTCTTTTTTTAGTTTAGTGTTTATCAGCTTTCCAACAGTAATTCGTGAGCCCCACTTGATAATAGACTCTGTCTACAGCCCTGGTTAATAGTCTAGTACAAAGAATTACAATAAGGCTTTAACAAATAGTGGCAACTAAAAATATTGGCAATGGAGATGACCTGAAATTTTTTGTAAAAAATTTTGCTTGCAACTAATGAAAAACAAAAAACACTTAAAATGTACAAAAAAGCCCACTTTTAATTAGAACTGCTGCTCTGGTCCTATAGTTTACGAATTAAAAGCAAAAGTTTAATGCATTATAGTAGAGCTCGACCGATATGACTTTTTCAGACCGATATCGATATTTCGGAATTTTTCAGGCCGATACCGATAACCGATATATTAACTTAGTAGCTACGAAATTTTGTGACTATTTTTCAACTAACTTGACACTAAACGCTTCACTAATTCCCATCCAAAGAAAGACTATTGCAAACACAAGTCACACTCCAGTGCTATTCATCAAAAAAACAAACAAAAAATACAACGATTTGGCAATCAATAGTCAAGAGCGGTTGTGCTTGCTCTCAAAAATAAACAGTTTAAGGTAATTGTCCTAAACCGATATTTTATCGGTGGTAAACACCGACACGATATATCGGCTTGACCCTGATATCGGCCGATATATATCGGCTGACCGATATATCGGTCGAGCTCTACATTATAGTGAGACTGCCCTTTCAGCAGCACATTTAGTAGAAAGTGATACAATGATGAAGTAATGCTGTAGTTACAAACGAGATCCACAAAATATGACTAAGTGTTGGCTGTTGCAATCTTTTTGATCGATTCTCCCAGGCAGATACTTATTTATTAGTAAAGTACAATTTGCATACCAAATTTGTTCTTTGCATATGCGCTGTAAAAAATTATGTTACTGTTGTATAAAAAAAGCTGTGGTAGACTAAAATGCCAATCTAAAGGCGCAAACTTTGAAATATGAACTATGGCAAACAGAAGAAATTTCTTCGATAAGAGGGCTTTGAAATATTTGTACAGAATGCTTATAAAAGAGATCGTTGGCAGATATTGGAGTACTGGATTTATTGTTTGCTTGGACTTTTAGATCAGGCATTCGATTTTGTAAAACTTTTGTTGTTTCCAATAATCTTGGAGTCACTTTTGCAATTGCAAAGGGACAATTTTCGGGATTGTATTCAAAACTAAGCAGAACTTTTTCCATTTTTGTTTATCTTTTGTCATTGTGACCAAAAAAGATTAAATTTTTTTCAATTATTCACTAAAAATTTAGGTCAATGACCGATAAATGACCGAAAAAGTAAACAATCTAAAGTTTGAGTTTGCCATAAAAAAAACATATGCTAAAAAGCAAAAATTTCTGAAAGTGCATAAAATAACAAATGCCAAAAAAAGCAAAAACAAAGGCCAAAAGAAAAGCAAAATAGTGGCAATCGCAATGATCTAACCTGTCAAAAAGCCTAAAGCAGTTAAACATCATAAGCTCACAGTTTTAGTCGTTCTAAAGGCTTTTGTGGCTAAATTATGTAATGCGGTGGGTGTCACCTAACAAATTTTTGCTTGCATAATTTTTCGAACCTTATTAGGGATTAAAATGTTGCCAGTGGGGCAGCAGCAACACCCTAAGAAAAGCTTTTTCATGCAAAAACAAAACTTTCCAGTTGTTTCAAAACAACAAGTCAGTACAAAACTATTTACTGTAAACCATAACCAAATGAGCATAAGCTTGATTTAGCTATCAGTGTTACTAAAAATCGATATACAGTAATATCCAATACCTCTTTACTAGCCATTTTAATTTTATGCTTAAAAACACTGACATTCACCCGCACTGGGTTGATGTTCCATTAGCAGTTGATATAGCACGATCAAACAAGGTAGACAAAAGAGAAATCAGTATCACAGAAAAAAATTAAAAAATTTGTCAAACATTATATACAAATATTTAGGGAAATAATTTTTAAAAAGTTACCTTAAACGTGAGACTTCTCTTCACTAAAAAACTTAATTCATATGATTAGATGACAGCGGGGTGTGTCATTTATAGATTTCGTTCATACAATATGCTGTGTATAGTTATTTTCGTTCTATTTTGTTGAGTAATTTAAATTTGATTTTTCAGTGAATCATAGAATTTTTTCAGGGCAAGGGTACGCCAGGTTTTTTCAATGTTAAGCCAAAAAACAGTTATATTCGTCATTAACATGCAAGAGTTCATCACTTCCAACATCAGGCATATGCATACAAAAAAAAAATCATAACCCTAGTGTTCATCAGGGCATGGTGTGGAACAAAACGGAATATGGAAAACAATTTTTCCATATTCCATACTGGCAATTTTCTTCCATTCTATTTCCATTCCATACTAAAAATCTTCCATTCCATTCAACAATTTTGTTTCATATTCCATTCCATACTTCCATACCAAGATAAGTTTTGACCAAAAGCAACGTGTAATTTGTATTGTACTTTTGCAACGTTAAGCGTACCTTTGCAATTAGTCGCTCACGAAGGTAAACAGTATGGTACAATGCATTTCATGCCATATTTGAAGCTCTACCGCAATGAGCTACCATAAATTCACTCAGCATTAAAATATCAACCACTTAATCAACAGACAATAGGTTGACCAGTATGCACTGGGTTTGATGATTGCAAGTTTGTAATCACGCCAACGATGAAATTTGGCATACCCAAATTGCCTAAAACATTTCACAAAAATATCGAAAAGTTTAAACGCAAAAAAAAGCAAGAACGAAGAATTAAGCTCAATTAAGGATTGAAAAGCAAATACAAATCTTTGTTATGATAGAAGAAAAAGTTTTGTCACTTGGCAAATTTGGTACCGTCACTATGGGGGGCCAGGGGGGCCTTGCCCTCCATTTTGGTTCACAAAAAATAATTTTTTGAAACATCATGCAACGATAAAACCGAAAATGATGCAAAAAGAAATCATAACATTCCATCCTATCTACTTGACTAAAGTTACGTACATTAGCAGTATATTGAAGTTTTCAAATACCAAAAGTTTAGTGGTTAAAGTTTCAAACACCAGATTTAACAACCAAAGTTTACACCTCTAAACCTAACACGTAGGTCATCAAGTATATAGGCAAGTCATATCAATTTCAAAACCATGAACATTTGCATCATATTCAATTCAAAATATTCTACGCCCAAACCTTGTGTGTTTGCAAACTATGAGTCGAGATGCACAACAGGCCACTAAGCGTTTACGCATATAAGTGCCACAACAAGTCACTTAAAAAATTTACTGTAAGCCTAAAATGCAAGCATTTAAATGTGTTTTAAATTGACCTGTAAGTAAATAAAGTAGGGCTGAATGAGCTGCACAATTTGATTTTTTTACTGGCTTCTAGGTGTTAGCAATTTAACTCTTTCGAATAGCTTTGAAAACGTGCGAAATGTGATCCAAATGGCTTTGCAATAGTTTTTTCGCGAGAAGTCAAAAAATCGCCCAGCGACATGGGCTTTGCCCCAAGACCCGCTTGTACATGACATAATTAAGTTGCACCACTTTGCTCAAGCCACCCAATTGAGGTGTTTTTCAAACAAAAAATTTTAACTTCAAGCCCCTTCCTTAAGCAAAATTTTGGTTGCACGCCTGATTATGTGTGTGTTGAAGAGTAGGAAAGCAGATCAACCAAATTGTTTATTTCGTTTTTTAAAAAGGCCAGCTGTTTTAGTTTTTTTAGAGCACACTTAAGGTTGTTTAGGTCGCAGTCACTGCTGTAGATGGAGTTGCATGTCTCTTTTTTAGACGTGAATACAGAACTTTGAAATTGCGCATAATTTGCAGCTGTACAAGATCAGTTTTAATATGCAACAGTTCAGTCTATTTTAGTGCCCCCTCACTTCATTTGCTCTGGCGACGGCACTAAGCAAATTGTCATTCTCCAAACAAAAATTAAGCCAGTCAGCAACAATGCAGCTGCAAATTACAACGAACATATTCTATGATCTGATGATGTAATGCCTACACTGTTTGCACAATGTCCATGATCGAATTACCCTACTAATTTGTCGAGAAATGATTAGCTGCTAAACGCTTCCCTGTTCCGCATATTTTTGTTTATCACTATCCTTATATTTTTCTGTAAATGCCATGAGCAAAATCTAGTATGGAATTTGCATGGAAGTATGGAAGATTGTCGTCTATTCCATTCTTGAAATCTTCCATTCCATTCTGGCATCATCGATATTTTATACTGAAATTTCCGTTGTATTTCATTCCATTTTCTATTCCATTCCAAACCATGCCCTGGTGATAATACATCTGTCATGCACAATAAAATTAAAAAATACATCATATACTGATCAAATTTGTTAACGTTCAATTCAGTTTGAATAACAAAACGTGCACAATCTTTATTTCTACAAATGTACTGTACTATATCTTTCCGTTAACACTAACTTGTCCATACAAATTCCTAGTCTAAAGATTTAGCAAGCTCTTTATTTTTCAACAAAAACTGTTTTCATTCTTGAGTTAGATTTTTGTTTACGTACAAATCCTTCATCTCTGGGTCAGGAAAGTCCTCTTTAGGAATCCTTCTTACAGCAGTGCGTTCACTATAAGCTAGATGAGATTGTAAGTTTCGATTTATAAACCTTGCAATAATACTATAATAGTGGGCGGTTCACTGAACTTTGCGTTGTGTTTGGGACGCAGTCTATAAGTATTCGAGATGTCATTTTTGGTAACATGAAGGCCTACAAGACTAATAATTTCAACTACTACGGTAGTTCTACTACGGTACATCTTCAAAGTAGCCTAAGCTACTGGTAGCATGTACGTACCGGTCTGCCAGTGGGTAGGCTAGTACTAACCGATAAATAGCCTACTAGTATGCAATACTTAAGTAGTAGGCTATGCCAACCAGGTCTGCAACTTGATAGATTTTCATAATTAGCCTATTCAAGTTCAGCTTATTTTAGCAAGTTTAAGTTTAAGCTCTCTTAATTTAATTTTTTCAAGTTCAAGTTTGGCAAAAATATCGTTTGAGTTCGAGTTCACGCTGACAAAAATAGGAAGCCTGCTGTTCAGTGTAAGTCTACTTCTCGACTTACTCGCCCTCTTTGTATACCGGTACCTCATACATGCTGTTTTTCTAGATTGCCGCGGCATAAACACTGAACAAGTGAACGACAAGCACAATTTACATGGCATGATCAACAAAAATTTCTTTAATTAATCGTTTGCGTGCTATCTGGCCTAAAGGCTAACAGCGCCGAAGCCTAAGGAAGAGTCACCAGAACGGCGACTACTTAAAAGCAAGCAATGCGAAAAAGTTGTCTTCCCGCAGGAATCGAACCTGCAGCCTTTGGATCCCAAAGCAGTGGACCGGTAATCCAAAGGCTGAAGGTTCGATTCCTGGGGGAAGACAACTTTTTCGCATTGCTTGCTTTTAAGTAGTCGCCGTTCTGGTGACTCTTCGTTAGGCTTCCGCGCTGGTAGCCTTTAGGCCAGATAGCACGCAAACGATTAATTATAAAAGCTCTGGCCAGCAAACGTCAAAACATCACAAAAATTTTTTTTCAACAATTTTTTAATGTTTAAATTTTGTTTCCATAAACTCCAACTCAAGCAGTTTTATTTAAGTGCAAATTAAGAAAAATTATTTTTTCAATTTTGAGAAAGTATTATAAATACATGAAAAGAAGATTAAAAAAAAAATTTTCTGCAAAACAGCAAAGTTTTTATTTGTTTAAAGCCTAGATGTCAAATGTCAACTAACTGGCTTAGCTTAACCAATAGCCTAACTTGTTAACTCTGAAGTACATACCACTGTACTAGGGTGACCAGAAGTTTTTTGACGAAAAGTAGTACATTTTACATTTATGGGCTAAAAATTCTAGTTTTAATTATCGTTCAACTTTAAAAGTAGTGCGAATGATATAGTGTGGCTGATGAATTGCACCCGACGATAATGGCATGATTTAACCAGAAATTGATATTTTCGCATCAAAACTGAACCGACAATGCAGCTAAAACTTCCATACATCAGAGTGTGTTTTCAAAACAACAAGCCTAAAAGAATCAACAAAGCAGCAAGAAAAAGGCCAAAGAATAAAAACATAAATTGCAAGCATCAAGACAAAAGAAAACAAAAGCAATAGAAAAAAAAGCCATGAAATGCTGTAATTTAATAGCAACTCGAAAATTTTAAAGAGCAGGATTATTATACAAGAATACATTTTGCATCTCTAGTACGCAGCTTGATTGCAATATGCATGAAAAGCGTCTTAGTAATCGGAAGTGTTAAGAGACATACTTTTCAGACCCATGTATTTTTTTAAGTATTGCTTTATCTTTAGCCAATTTCTTTGCAAAAGCATCACATGAAAGATTGATATTTGACTTTATCATGAGTATGGACTTGATAGTTTCCACAAGAAATCTGTTTTTTTCATCAGTCCATAAAGCGTTCATCTGGGAAAAAATTCTTTCCACAGGAGCATTACTTCCGGGAAGGCACATAAGAACTGCACTAAGTTTTCGTAAGTTTGGAGTATTGATCTCAAGTTCAGACAAAAGTTCAAAAACTTTCTTCCATCGATCACTTAATGTGGTACCATTGTCTTTCCAGTCACTAAGAATATCACAATTCAACACTTGCTACAGATATGTTACTTCATCAAACACGTTATCGATTGAAATAGAGACATTCGGACATTTCACTTGAAGAAGCAATCCTGCCTTTTGAAACTCGGAACGTTCTGGAAACTTTTTCAAAAGAAGGCATTGTAAATCTTTTTGGTCATCAACATGTTTGCCCCAAGCGTTCAGATAAGCAACTGCAGTAGAATAAAATGCACGAGATAGTTTCAAAAAATCTTCTTTTGTTGTATGACCTTCTTCCGAAAGATTGAACAATTGTACTGAAACAGATTCAGGAATGAAGTCGTCAGCGAGTCTTCCGCTCAGCACTATTCTTAAACTTTTCAATTTTTCACCGGTTTTAGCAGCACAGTAATGTTGATATTCAAGCGGTCGGATGGTATCACTACACAACGTCAAATTTGCGTGCGCAAATGTCATCCATAGTTTGGTGAGAGGGTCATCGAAGAGCTTTCTTAGAACCGCTGGACATTTGTCAAGGGAGAAAAAGTAAGATTTCAATGGAGCGTACATTTGTAATATGCGTTCCACTGCAGGAAGCATGGACAACCACCTCACGTTGCTGTGTGACAAAATAGTTTGGTATGCTTCCCCAACGAAATCACAAAAGTCCTTCAGAGCTTCGACTCTCACAGTATAAATATGGAAGTAACTGTATATTTTTCGCAGTAAGTACTCAACATCAACTGGAAGAGTGTCCATAGCAGTTCGGCAAGTGTTGCGAACAATGTGCGCTGGGCATCCCAATCCAATTACTTCTCTCTGCAGAGCAGTCTTTACTTTAGTGTGCACATTTACTCTTCCTGCACGATTTAAACCACCAAAGTTTGAGTTGGTATTATCCGCAGACATGGCAACGATTTTGTCACTCACACCAAATTTTTCAATCACCTTTAAAACTTCTGAAGAGATTATTTCCGCAGTTTCACCTTTGACATCAACAAAGTCTATCAACTTAGTCGCAATTTCATTGCTTTCGTGATTGTAAAATCGTGCCAGGATTGGCAATAGCTTTAAATGTCCATGATTAGATGTATCAATTGACAATGCTATTGCGTCGGCTTTGATCAGGTCTTGCGACACTAATTCCAACGCCCAAGGAGCAAATACATTTTTTATAATCGCTTCGCATTTGGTTCTGGCACATGTGAACTTTTGTTGATAAAAGTTACGGTACGTATCATTGAGCTTGAACAGTCCATTGAACGAAAGCTATGGTTGTGTTGTATCGTATGATATGCAAAACTACCTTCTTGTGTGGCCAATTCATATTCGGTAGTGCTTGGTTCTTTTTTTTTGTAATAAGCGTCCATTGCAGATGAACCAGCTCTTGCAGAGACAGAAGATTTATGTTTGGCTGTGTCTTCATGATTTTTTACTTGCGTTCTTCCACTGTTGGCTATAGAGAAAGAAGTTGAGCAAAAACTGCAGAACACCTTGCCGTCACTTCCAATGTCACGCAGATAAGGATAGTCCTGAAATTAATACGGTTCCCGCAAAGTTTGCTCATATGAAAATTAAAGTAAAAATTAAACTTACCTTCAATATATCAGGAGTAAGTTGACACTTTCGCCTCTTTGCTGCCATAGGCTACCAAAACCAAACCCTCGTAGCAATCACAAGTAATAAATTGTTGTATTCGTATTGAGTATTCTTGCTAATCCTTTCTACCAGGTGGCTTTGTTGAAAAAGAAACATAATCGGCCACTTCGAAAAACACTAAAATGATTTTCCTCACGAATGTATTATTTCGTCACAATCGGTCTAACTAAAATAGAACTATTCCAAATAATCTCCTGTCAATGTCAATCATAGGGTTCAAAAGGGAGTTTAATTAACGTTTATTTCCAAAGATAGAGTATCATTAAAAACTGATTATTCTCAGTGCAGTTGGAATTATATTATTATATCAATTGTGAAATAGCAGTTTATCGCGTGAACGCAAAAAAGTAGTACAAAAAGTAGTACGCTGCTTCAAGTAGTACAGAATTCCAAAAAGTAGTACTGTACTACTAAAAGTAGTACGTCTGGTCACCCTACACTGTACTAGCCTCAAAATAAAAAGGACCAGGCCTACCAGCACCAATACTGCACAGTGTGCACTCATACAAAAGATTGTGCACTTATACAAAAAACAAAGCTTTTTGGGGTGTCGTTTAAGCATAAGCAGTCTTTTTTTTTGGAAGCTCTGCGACCCGCGTATGAGGGGTAAAATATTATCAACCTTTCCAGTCACATCACGTGACCAACCCAATTTTGATAAAAACACCCTTTTTGTCTAAATTGGGGTTGAGGGAATCGCATAAAGTGTATTTAATCCCCCCAACTCTATTTCATCTCCCCAAACCCATAATAAATGAAAAAATGGGGGATTTATCAAAATTGGCTTGGTCACGTGATGTGACGGAAAAGGTTGATAATATTCATTCTAACCTTACCCGCGTATGAGCGCACATGCACTCTCTCCTTCTCACCGACCTAAGCTATTCCCCAAATCTAGCCCCAACCCTAATGAGTGCATGCATGAGAGGAGTGAGAGAGCGTGCACGCTTAAACACGGGTCGCAGATGTTAAAAAAAAATCAGACGGTGTAGAGGTACTTAACCTTAATGACATCCGCTTTGTGTAGGCTCAAGTTAAAAACCAGCTTTTACGATAGACTCCAACCAGCACTTAAACTGTAAAATATTGGATGGGGGACACTTCCGCAGCCATAACCCGACGTAATTGAAATGAAAACATTTCAGGCCAGAAAGAAAAGAGTACCGGTAGGCCTATTCACCAGAGGTGGAATCGAGGATACAAGGCTCGAGGCCAAGGCCAAGGACACAAAAAAAATCCGAGGCCAAGGACAGCCTTTCCGAGGACAGAACCTCTCGAGGCCAAGGACAGGAATGCTCGAGGCCAAGGCCAAGGACCGAGGACACAGGCGCAAGCGTTCTCCTAAAAAAAAAGGTCTTGAAAAATATTTTTCAGGCGAGGCCTAAACCACAAATCACATGAAATGACGTCATCAAAGTTTTTTCAAAGAGGAAGTTTTTGCGGGACAAAGACATCGTAGGATGAAAGATCTGAAATCGTTGTTGCCTGTTTGCACGTAACCCGGATTTTGCAAAGGAAGAGGGCTTACTAATAGTTGAAAAATGCAAATATCTAACTTTGGAAACGTGTTGAGAAACCTAGTGTAATTAACTCAAATGTATCACAGACGGGGGTTTGGGGGCGGGGCCCCCAGCTGCCGGAGGCTTTGGGGGTCTGGGGGCAAAGCCCCTAGCCGTTGGGCGATTTTTTGTAATTTTTTGGAAAAAAAAGCTATTTTAATGCCATTGGATCACATTTCGCAAGTGTTCAGAGCCATTTGAAAGAACTAGATTTTTGACATTTGAAAGCCAATTGAAAAAATCAAATTGTTTAATCCTCCTTTTACTTGCAATTTAAGTCCAAAACACGTTTAACATCTTGCATTTTGGAGTTTGAATTGTTAGTGATTTGGTCCAGGTAGGGGGAAGTAAGGTGCATTGTCTCTGGCTACATTTTAGCAGTAAATAATAATCCACTCAAAGAATTTCCTTAGAGATTTTTATTTTGTCATGAAAATAACCAGTTATTGGAGTATTTGTTCGCCTGGGGGCCCAGGACCCTCAATTGAAGTTCAATGATTCGTTCAATCAGCATTTTCCATGGCTAATTTTTTTGAAAACTATTTGGTACGTAAAAGCCGGCGAGGTTGGTGGTGAAATACTGAATTGTTTTTGAAAAATGGTACAGTAGATGGTTACGTCTACTAGCCATGTTATTGCCAGGCCGGATTTACATCGCGCTAGGCCCCTGGCACTTTGGAGATTTTCGCAGCATCTTTCTCGGAAATGTAGATGACGACCAAAAAATCTTACGATTTCATTTCGGGGTCTCTAGCTGGTACTGCGTCATATTATGGTAAATCCGGCCCTGATTAATGCATTACGTTCACAAAAAGGCTATAGATGTGGGCCTGAGATAGCAACTTTTCAGACAAAAACTCTCCATTTTCTCCGGGTTATACGTTTAAATTGGCTGGCAACAATTAAATTGAGGGGAACCCGGCGCCCCTGGTCTTCTATAGTGTAAATTAGTTATACTGTTGTCAGCGAAAAATGCTAGAAAGAAACTGAAACTGAAGAAACAATAGGCTTTTTTGTCACATTTTTGTCATTGGTGAAATTACAATTACGGGGGGGCCCTGCCTCCCTCCCCTTGCCTACGCCTATGCTCCAATTGAGGAAAACAAAAAAGGTGTTCGCAAATTTTCCGCGAGGTTTTTGGCGTTTTCCAACGAATTTCAACGGTCAAAAAATAGTGCTGTCCTCGAGCCGAGGACAGGGCAATTTTCGAGGACTTGAGGCTTCGAGGCCAAGGCCATGGACTTGGGACTTCGAGGCCAAGGCCCAGGACTTCAAAATGTGTCCTCGAGGACGTCCTCGATGCCAAGGACGTCCTCGAGGACTCCACCTCTGCTATTCACGTTCCTAAACGGTCTCCATCACAGATCAGTCTAGAACGTTCAAATGTCTTGTATGGTCTAAGTCTCCAGCACGTTCGATGGACGCGTACCCCTCGCATTCCTCCTACAATTTAAGTACTAGCTCTAACCATCACGATTGTAACACAAGTCAATCCTCATAGGCAGAGGTGGGCAGCGCAAGTCATAAAAGTTGCGCCGCAAACGTTTCTGCAAGCCCAAAAAAATAATTGCGCTGCAAGTGCAACCACAAGCGCAAGTGTGACGTTTTGAAAAGTATAATTCCAAATGACTCACTGCTCAAACTGCGCTAGGTTACCGTACGAAACCAATATTCAAAACAAATTATGCGCGCTACCAAATTAGTAAACAAAAGATTACAGGTATTGATTTCCTTTAAAAAATACAAGAACTTCAAAATGTGCATCGCTTAACCGCTTTGGGCGAAGAACGTCTTTATACCTAACAAAAAAATACTGTTAGCACCCGCAATCAATGGAACCGGGTTGTTAAAAATTCCACCAATAAAGTCATCATGTGGTGGTAAGCAAACGACTTCGGAGTTCGGAATCACTGTTTTTTCTAATGACTTGTCAAGAAAATTCTTTACGAGCTTCGATACATATTTTATGCTTTTGAAACAATTTGCATAAGTCTCTAACGAATAGAGCACGCAAAAAATCATCGTCTTGTTTTTTGTTTGAAAAAATTGAACCATCCAATATTTACTTAGAGACCTATACCATTGCTTTCACTCGTGTTTGAAATATCTTTGAAGTATTTCCGGACTAGCAAAAAAGTTGTAATTAATAGTTTTTGTTGCTTTTTGTTTTTGAATTACGCGGATTGTTGCGAGTAACGCGTTTAATGCCTAAAGCAATTATAAGATTTTTTGGAAACGATTTGCGTATTTCTAGAAAGACAATTACAAAGGTAATTTTTCTGTTTAAAATTTGATTTTACTACCATTTTTTAAATTACTAAATCGGAAAATTTTTTTTGAAAAATCGGCAAAAAACATTTTAGATAAAAACGTTTCAGCGAAAGAATACCCCTGCTGCAAATCCAAAAGCTGTAGATGAATGAAATTCCCATGACAAGACTTTTTTGAACCTACCTCGTCATAGACGTATAGCCAAGGAGGGAGGAGGGGCAAAAGGCCTGCCCCCCTACAAAATAAAGTGCCACCAATGATAAAAGCAATAAAAACAAGCCTTACGTGTTTTCAGTTTCTTTTAACATTTTTGTGCATAGGTGGGCAAGTTAATGCAAAACGTTAGCTTCGTTTACCACTAGTCCGTTAACAAACTTCACACCTCCGTTAACGCTTATCCGTTATTTCCAACTTTAATTAACGGAAGTTAATAAAGTCCGTTAATTCGTTAACATTTTGCGCGTAATTTACATTTCGTTTTATTCACTCGCTTCTAGAACACGTATTGACGCTGTTGAGCTGATTGCAAGGAAATATTTATTGCTATGGTGGTCTTTTTGTGTTTTGGAAGTTATATTTTACAGTCTATAACCCAATTTCAAGATAAAAATAAGTTCAAATGCACTACGGTAACGAAGCTGCGATGGGAAAACCTTTGGAAATTGTGAACAGCGATAATAATTAATAGACCTCTGAGGCTGCAGGTTATTATTTGTCACAAAAAAGAGCTCCTTTCTTCGCTTTCTTCTATAAAACTCGTGCTAATACGCAACAAGTGTAACAGTGCAAACTGGTTTGTACCGGTACGATGAATGAATGGTGCGAGATATTAACGATAAAAACCTTAACGGAAGTTAACAGAACTTAACGGAAGTTAATTTAGTCCGTTAACATGAAAAAACTTTTTAACGGATTAACGAGTTCAAGAAAAAGTTAGCTTTGTTATTAACGAATTAACGATTAACGGACTTGTGCCCACCTATGTTTTTGCGTATACAACAGTACGCGAGTACAACAGACTAACATTAATATTGACGACCAGGTGGTCTGGGCTCCCTCAAATCAATTTTTTCCATCCATTTTAAATGTATAACCCGGGAGAAATTCAGGGTTGTTGCACTAAAAGTTGCAGTCTTAGACCGTCATCTAATTATTTTGTGAACTTAATGCAATTGCTTGACTACTTTGTAACCATCTATTGCACCAATTTCAAATAAACAATCTTCCTCCACTTCGCCTGTTTTTACGCGACAAAATACTTTTGACAAAAAAAATTAATGCTTATTGACAAAATTATTGAATTTGAATTGAGGAGGCCTGGGCTCCCTCGTCGAACATGTACTCATAAACCCGGTTATTTTCATGACAAAACAAAACTTTCCAAAGCAAATTCGAGCGATTATTTACTGCTAAAAATATTGCAGGAGGTAATGTACCTTACTTCTCCCATCTGGGCCAAATCACTTACATAAATTAACCCCTAAATTCAAGATTTTAAATCTGTTTTGGACTTGATCCATAAGTAAATCAAAGACTCACCACTTTGATTTTTTCAATTGGCTTTCAAATCATAAAAAGTTATTTATTTCAAATGGCTCTAAAAATCGAGCGAAATATAATCCAAATAGCATTAAAATTTTTTTCCAAAAAAAAAAAATACAAAAAATCGCCCAGCGGCCGGCCTACAGACCCCCGTCAGTGATACGTTTGGTTAAGCAAGTTTGCTCACCACGTCTCTCAACTTAGACAATTTTGAAAACTTGTTAAACTTTTGATTCAATTCCTTTTCCTTTAGCAAAGTCCAGGTTACATGCCAACCCAGGCCCCAACTTCTGATCCTCCATTTTACGAAATCTTTGTCCTATAAAAGTTCCTTTTTTCGAAAAAATTTTGATGACGTCATTGCGTGTAATTTGTGGTTTGGCCCTCTCCTCCAATCAAAAATTCTAGCTACGTCTATGTATCTCATCAATGTTTTTTTTTTTTAACTTTAATCACATTTGATTGAAAAACAATCATTACTAATCGTAATTAAATTGCGCTTGCGCGATTGCGCTCAAAATTGCTAAAATACTTGCGGTGCAAGCGTCAGCGCAACCGTTTGAAAATAATTGCGGCGCAAGCGCTGTCGCAAGTAAAATAATTGCGCCGCAATAATTGCGGCGCAAGTGCCCACCTCTACTCATAGGGCTAAAGACTTGCAATTTGATGCCAAATTGATTGCTAAGCTGTAAGGTAAGTTCCCAATTCAAGTCCAATCAACCAGGGCCACCGAGAGGGGGGCCAGGGGGTGCAATGACCCTGGGGCCCATGAGGGAGCCCATGGGCTTCAGGAAAGCCGTCGGCTTCAGCGGGCCCAGCAGAGGGCCCATGAGCTCGAGAGGGGCCCATCGAAATGACACTGAGAAATCAGCATGTGAGACCTGAACACCTTTTTTTGTTGGAGATCACATCATAACTCGGACAAAAATGCGGCATTTTCTCCGTCTGTTTTGGAGTTCACAAAACCGGAAATCCGTCATATTTGAGCTGGCCCCGGGCCCACGTTCAGCTCTCGGCACCCTAGCAATCGACTGCACTGCGCCGGATTTTTTGTGCCAATCAAGCACTTGTAATTTGTATTTTGTAATATATTTTTACGCCAAGATAGCAGATAAATAAATTTAGCCCCCGAAACTTTTGCGTATTTCTTCTTGCTGCAAAAGTAAAACTTGGCTTCTAATACAAAAAAAGAGGTGTTCACTCTCGGGACTGCATACATTGAAAATATTCTTGACATCCACGCTTTTATTTGAGGCTTTGAGTGGCTTTTGCGCAGCGCCACAGCTGTTTTTGGGATTTTTTCTGCGCCAAATAAATCCGGCACAACACGGCGATTTTCCAATAATGATTGGTGAGTGTTGACTTGTTTTGCAGTCGGGCGAAATTGGATTCGAAACAGAAATTCGGAGTGGTGGGAATCAGGGCCTGTGAAAGGGGGGTTCTTGGGGAGTGCGTCGTACTCGAGCCCGGAAAGATTTATAAGTTCACGCGCACTCAAGTAGATGCTCCAGTACTCAATTAGTTGTAGTTCGGTGTTCATGCAGGCAAAACCAGGCCAGATTCTTGATGAAGACCTTTTTTTGGCTTCACCCACTTTGGACGAAAAGCAGGCCGGATTTCCGACGAACGCTTTTTTTTAGGTCTTCACCTAATTTCCGGTCCTGAGCTTGGGGAAGGGCCCGATATCAGTCTTAGCACCTCCTGATAAGATATCTCTCTGAAACCCTGGTGGGATTCGGCAATTTTTATTGGAAGTAGAGTCAAAAACAATAATGTTTGCGAAATTAGTGCACTTTAGACAGGATACAAACTGCACAACAAAGCATAATTTGCAGCTTCACGATGCTACGCACATCTTCGCAAATGATCAATGACGTAATTAAAAAAGATCGCCACTTCTTGAGAAAGCTGATTCTCGTTACACGTTTCTTCTGATCTAAACGGACCTTTAGCTCACTCCAATTGAGTCAAGCGAAATACAGTTAAGAGTAGTTCACCCTGTGAATAGATTTCAAAGAATTGGCTTGTGGCAGTTTGCTGTGACTTCAATACATATCCACAATCTATTATGATGATTCTGTTTATTGTTTACTTCCAAATTATTTGTTTTTTATTTCAATTATTTCAGTGAAGACTAATAGCAACGGTCGTTTAGAACTGCTATAAAGTCGTTCTTCTTTCAATTGAAAATGTTTTCTTGTTAGCTATCGCTTTTTAGCTGCAATACTGATTTTGCTGGGTCTGTCATTGATAGCTGAATCACTTTTCTCCCACGCACTTGCTAGGATCAGCTTTGTGTAACTGATTAGAAAAAGAAAATGGATTATAAAACCTACGGATGCAGAAACCGTCTATTATGCAGAGTTCTAGCAACAAATCAAGCTAAGTTCTTCAAAATCTGAAAATTTCTATTTTTGTTACCACAATGTGCATGTGCCTTGACTTTAAACGTACGTAGGGGGAAGCGTTGAAGGCATTGTACTTTCCACCTTTATTTCAATTAAAGTAATACAAAATTTGAGTTCAGTCAGATCGAATCAGAACCAGGTACAAGATAATAGGCGCGCAAAGCAAATTTTGCAATCAAAACTAGAATTTAAAGTCATAAATTTTTTGTACAAAAAATATCTCCTTTTAGCGGCGTGCTGAGCAAACTGGTCCAAACAAGCTTTCCCTAGAGAAATCTGGAGACTAAGCACTAAACCGCTGGGCGATTTTTGACTTTTCGGAAAAAATAGCCATTTTCAATTTTAACTCTATCACATTTCACATGTTTGTAGAGCCATTATTGAAAGAAAGAAATTGCTAAAACCGGAAGTTATTTCAAATCAAATCAATTCTTTCATTATACTCGCTGTATTACACCGAAGCGTGTAACGAGTTTACGGAGCCCATTTCCGCGTCATTGCGCTCAGGCAAAACCGCTCCTTTCGAAGAAATGTTGCTGCGGAGGCGAGCCGTTGGCAGCTTTGTTCTTGATTTGACCGGCCTTAGAATGGAACCTCAGATCTCCCGCTCCCGAGACAAACGCGTTAACGCTCGACCAACTGGCCGGTCAGAAGTTATTTGTAAGAATTAAATTGACTAGCCCCTTCAGTCCCCCCACCACCACTAATTTACTTACAAGCAAAGTTCAAAGCAAGTTTTACTTTTACCGCTTGTATTTGGGGATTAAATTTTTTAGGTTACTTGGCTAAGGAGAAGCTGAAGCCTCTTTATCCCCCCTGGTTGCGCAATAATTGATTTATAATTTTTAAGCTGTAAGTTACTGACCGAAAAAAACTTCCCCCAGGCTAAGCCACTAACTATGCACATTGCACAAATTTGGATAACGGTGTTTATCGTCATATACTTGCTGCATAGACCATCATTATTTTGTCGCTCGGTTAGTCTTTCTAAATATATACTTGATCTATAGATGACAAGCTTTGAATATAGATGCATTTCAAAGTTTTTAAGTGCTGTAAACGTATCTACCCTAATTAATACTCGTAATAACTTTTTACTCTTTCCACAACTTTGTGTAAACTAACAAAATATAACTTAAGTAAGTACCAACAAAAAAAGACAAGGTTTTCAGTTACGGCTTTAATGTTTCAATAAAATCCATAAATGTGACAGATGTGTAAAACTGTAGAAATAAGTAAACAACAACAATGAATAGTTGCTCTTAAATTAACACTACGAGTATTTGGACAATCTGATTGCAACGCGAAAAAAATCATGTAATTGCTCAAATCAAACCACAATATGAAATGGCTTTAGATACCGTAAATCGAAAACGTAGCGAGTTCAAGTTCAGCCTCAGTAAAAACTGTTTAACTTACTGCATGTTTTTGAATTCTGACTTTAAAACATGTCGTTCTCAGTTAGGTGGCAATTAAGTCAATAATATAAAAAATTTTAGAACAACAAATTTTCACTCAAGTCGCAATTCGGACAATTACTGTAAGTCAGAGCTCAAGTACGTTCTTGTAATACTACGTTAAATTACAAACAGCTTCATTTAGGCCGCAGAAGCACAGAATCATTTCACTGGAGCTATAATAAATTAAGCTTGGAATACGATTTTAGATTGGCACTGAATCGAATTGCTGCCACGTGGTGGAGCTCTTGGATAAAAAGCTCAAGTATGTTTCTATGTCTGTTACATTGTTGCATCTTTACGACAACGAACAGTTTAAATATCGACAAATCACGTAAATTTGAAAAATCATTGCAACACTGCAAAATCTAGCGTATGCGGACTAAATTTTAAATCTGAGGATAAACAACACAAACCCATGGTTGTTTTTCCAGCAACAGCAAGATTAATTTTGTTCGTGGGTGCTTTTTCACAGATAGCAGAAATTGGAAAAATCACAAATTATGCATTATCAAGTATTGTTTGCACATGCTAGACAAAACAAAAATTTGGAAACTTCAGTTTAAGAGGCAGCAACAACAGGAAGATTTGTTTTATAAATAAACAAGCTTTGGACGAATACTGAAGGCACAGATTGTGCAGCCACATTAAATAGCTTAATGCTGCAACGAAAATTTACGTTTCTGGTACATGTACAAAAAATTCGGAAAATGGAAGTTGTGATTGTCTTGAAGAGGCAACTTTTGCTTTGCTTTGACGAGGAATATCAGATACAACATTGCGAAGTTCGGGACGATGTTTGTCTGGGACAATACTTAAGCCCAAATGAGGCTGAGCGCGAATATGGTGTTGCTGTTGCTGCCGTCTAGCGGCACTAGATTTAGAATTTTGCGCTCGCGGGAAAGTTTTGCTGCTAGATCGCATATGACCTAGTTTCGAAGCGGCTAAGTGCGCGGCTGTACTTTTAACAGCAAAAAGATCTTCATTTGGGGAATGCCAAACTTCAGAATGTCCTGTGAGACTATCGTCCAAAGGAGTAGCGATTTCATTTTCAATTTCATCTTTCTCTAGCAACTGCATAATCGCGCCGGTTGCGTCAGAAAAACTTGCTGATTTGCGATGAAGATTTACATTGCAACGACCGGTGGATGCAAAAAATCTTCTACTTGAATCGTTTGCCGGAGTCCCAACCGGAGACGGGAAAGAGGATGTGGAGGATGAAAATGAGGAGCTGGAGGAGCATATACTCCTCATGTCCAAATTAGCTTCTCGTAAGCTTTCTTCAGCTAGTTTTTCAACCCAAACTTCAGCTTCTCGTATTGTCTTCGCAATAAATCGAAAAGTCAAATTGGAAGCAAAGTCGGTCATCTCAAAGCTTCCACCCGCCGTTTTGGCCAACTTGGCTCTGCTGACAGAAATAACGCAACGAGGTTTCATCATCGACGCTGTTGGATTTTCATCTAAAAAAGATGAATGAATTAATGAAAGCAAAAAATACTATAAAAATACTAAAAATTTAAACCACAACAGCGCCCTGTTTCGCTAAAGTGGCCCTGCACGTGTCGAATGTTTATTTAAAGAAAAATTGCTTTTCGCAACTACGACTGTTTTTGTTCTGTGTTACAAAATTTATTAATTTCTTTACAAAACTTATTTACCTAAGCTCAAAAAAACAATGCAACAAACGAAGTTATTATTTTACGGAAATTGAACAGACTGTATAAACAGTAGGTGCATTCAGTCGTTCTTTTCAAATGTAATCTTGGAGAGAGACTAGAATAACACATCAAAGACCTTTTCTTAGCATTTTTCATCAACTGACATAAAAAAATTTGTTTTGTAACAAGAAAGAATGTACACATTTTTTCTTTTTGCAGCGCATTTGTCCCTTGAAATGTCATCGGGCTTGAAAATAATTCGTTTTGGCTGCTGCGCTATTCAAATTAATGCCACCTACTTCCGATGTTACTTCAGCGAAAATGCATGAAACACTCGACTTACTGCTCGAAGGTTTTCCTACAGGTTGCGTGTTTTTTCCTTTTTCCATTTTGTGCCAAACCAGAAACGGACTTGTCTCATTGGCGTAGAGGGTTACGTGACATTGTTTTGGTCGATTTCTCTTGCGCCTCCAAGGTTCATATATCTGAAAATGTCATTTTTAATTAAAGCAAAATCATTCCCTACTGACGCAGCTAATAACTTAATAATTTAAAACTAATTCGATGCACTTCATATCCAAAGAAGCAGCAGCTTCTTAAAATCGCTAGTCATTGCGCCTGATTACAGCACTTTTCTGGCAAGTGCACAGGCTTCAAAAATAAGCAGATATTGAACTCAGTCTCGGTTAAATTCATTTCCATATAAGCAATAAAGATACACGAAAGCAACTGCAAAAGGAGCAAAGCGTTGCTCAGTTCTACGAAAGCATGGACGCCAAGAAGAATTTTAAACTAACTACAAAATTCAAATGATTCTAAGTTTAACCATGATGTGCCGTTGTGTATATTTACTACTTTTTGAAAGATAGGTTTGCGAAAATTATGCTTGTGCACTAGGGTTATACATTTTTCAACTTTTGGAATGAAATTAAATTCCTGGGTTTGCAATTAATGAACTTTTATATATTAAGCATTTCGGCAAAACACAACTAAGCTGCTGCACCCAATACGTTGAAATTTTCCAGATTTTTGGCACATTTCAACGTGTCAATCATGCTTTTTCAAGCAATTTCACAGCTTAATTTTTTAAAGACTTTTATAGTTACTAGAGGGATAGTAACCAGTACGGTCGAGGCAGGGCTGAAACCGTTTTAGAAAAGCTAAATTTATGGTTGGCCTGGGAGACATGCAGATAAAATTGACAAGCTCGAAGGACCTTTTTTATGCCCCAAGATTTCATCTCGCTGGCGGCAAGTGTACTCTATTTTTAGTTTAGTGTTGGCCAGCTTTCCAATTGTAGTTCGTTAATAGACACTATCTACGGCCGCGGTTGAAAGTATGATAGAAAAAATCACAACCAAGCTTTTAACAATAGTGAAAACTAATAATATTGGCAATGGAGCTGACGTAAAATTTTTGTGTTAACAAAAATTTTTCTTGCAGCACTAATGAAAAACATAAATCACACAAAATATTCAAAAAAGCCAACTTTTAGGTAGTCCTGCAAGGCCTCTATTATTATTAATAGCCAAAAATAGTTTAATGTATTATGGTGAGATTGCTCTCTCAGCATAAAATTTAGTAGAAAGTGATATAACAGTAGAGTAAAGCTGTACTTGCGAACAAGATCCACAAAATATGGCTGAATGCTGGCTGTTGCAAATTTGCAATGTTTTTTTGTTTGATTCTCGGGATAGATATTTATTTACTAGTAAAGCATAATTTGCATATCAAATTTGTTCTTTGCACGAGCGCAGCTGCAAAAAAAGCAGATTGTTGGTAGATATTGAGAACCTTGGGTTTAATTTCTCGCTCAGAGTTTCAGGTCAAATCGGATTTTATGAATTTTGTGTTATTCCAAAAACCTTGAGGTCATTTTTACGATTGCAAGGGTGCTATGTTTGAGATTGTACTCAAAAATATGCAGACCTTTTTCAATTTTTTTTCATCATTGTGACCAAAATGGTTCAATTTTTTGCGGTCATTCACTAAAAAATTTAGGTCAGTGACCGAAAAAAAAACAACCTAATTTTGGATTTTGCTGACACGAAATAACAAGGGCAAAAAAAAGCAAAAAATTTGGAAAACTATTGGTGGCACTCGCAATGATCTAACCTGCGAAAAGTTCAAAGCATTTAAATGTGCTCATAGCTATAGTCGTAAAAAGGGCTTTTGTGGTTAATTTATATATTTTAGTGGGTGTCTCCTGACAAATTCTTGCTTGCAGGTATTTGACTTTTTCGAACCTTGTCAGGTTTTTTCGAACCAAAATTGTTGCCAGTTGGACAGCAAAAGCACCCAAGGAAAAATTTTCTTTTAGCACACGCGAAAGTTTCCAGTTATTTCAAAACAACAAGTCAGTACAAAACTATCTAGTATCTACAGTAAACCGTAACTGTGGGGGCAGAAGCTTGGTTTAGTTATATCACTTATCAGTATCACTCAAAGGAATAAAATTCAATATACTGTACTAACCAAGATCTCCTTTTACCAGTGTTGGACATTAACTTGTTAATTCGTTAATAACGAAGTTTTAAGTTTTTCATTTACGAGTAAAAAGTTAAAAAGCTTTTGTGAGTTAACTTATTAACTATAACTTTCGTTTAAACTACTTTAATATTTACGTTAATCCGTTAAATTTCTAGGCTATACCATGCGTCCTAATGCCATAATAATAGAAAAAAAAGGCTTCCACTCTGACTAACTTTATTGAAATAGTAAATACCTTAGTAACAGAAATAGAATAAGTAAATTTTATCTTGTATGGAAATGGAATCGTTTTACTGGGCATCAACCGCAGGCTAATATTGACTTTTTTTTTAAATAAATTAACCAATTAACTTTTAACTTTAACTAGCGTTACTTTTGTTTTTCAGTTAACTATTTACCTTTAACTTAGTTAAAAAATTGCTTAAAAATCCATAGCGAATTAACTCTTAACGAAGTTAACGTATCTCATTAACTTGCGCAACACTGCCCTTTACTATCCATAACTTTTCATAGCATGTTTGAAAGCACTGATACTCAGACTCATTGGGTTGATGGTCCATCAGCAGTTGAGATAGCACGATCAACCGCGGTAGCCAAAAGAGAAATCAGTATCATGAAAAAAACTTTAAAAAATCGTCAAACATTGCAAATAGTTAGGGGTATAGTTTTTTAAAAGTTACCTTAAATGTGCTATTTCTTTTCGCTAACTAACTTATTTTGTATGATTGGGTGTATCACTTATTGATGCAGTTTATACAGCTGTACGCGCTATTTTCGTTCTGTTTTAATGGGTGATTTAAATACGATTTTTCAGTGAATCATAAGATTTTTTGGGGCATGGGTGCGCCAGGTTTTGTTATGTAAAGCAAACAAGTGATATTTGTCATTAACACGCAACAGTTCATCACTTCCAACATCATGCATTTGCAGCAAAAAAGAATCATGTGCACTGTGCAGTAAATGGCGCAGCATCGCATGACATATGTATGTTAATGAAAAAGTTACTTATTGCAGATAAAAGAAATTACACGTCTTTGATGAAAGATACTTGACGTTTTGACATTGCTTATAGACTATCTAAATGTCATCATTATTAAGCCAACAAAAAACATGAAAGTTATTATGGACTTTGTTCTTGATAAAAATGGCCAATGGAGATGGATGAAGGAAGGAAAGTAAAACGGGTTTATTTTAACAAAAGCTAAAAAAGAAACTGAGGATTTTAAAAATAAAATTACGTACTCTAGCGAAAAATAACGCAAGTTAAAAATATAAACGAACTCTGTGTTAAAAAAATGTAGAAAAATAGAGGAACGCTACGGTAAAAGTTCCAACAAAAATCTGTATTATTCTCTACGTGAAAGAGGGGAAGGGACACACAAATGTCTCTACAACCCATTCAAAAATGAAGTTTAATTCAGCATTATTGTTGATTGTGCAATAAAATAATCAATTACGACTAAATGATGATAATTCAAAAATAAAATAAAACATGGAGGCTGCTGATGGTTTTCTCTCATAAGAAAAATTGACAGAATACCAGTTAGATCGATCACTGCTTGAAATTCTTGCAACAAATTCAACAACTTTTAATAAAGCTCTTGAATCCTTTTGGAACGTTTAAATATTCGCGAAAGAAATAAAAAAAAACTAGCTTTAATCACACCATATTTAAAGAATCGAACTAATATTGTCATTTGTTTCGAAAGGCAGTCATTTTGGTGCTATTGTTCAGTCTTAAACAATATCCATTTACGGTGGAAGCTTAATTGAAAGAACGGTGCAAATTTATTATTTTTGTTAAAATTAGTCTATACTGAGAACGCTTAAGTACAGAAAGCATTGTCCCAAAATTAAAATGGTTTTGCATGTGCTGTATCTAAATATAGTTAGTCAAGGCACATTTCTTAACAAATTAGTCGAAAGAAAAGGTTTTGCACTGTAGAGGTCTTACAAATATTCCACATTTCTCAGCATTTGAATTTCAATAAGCTGTTGAAGTCTTCGTGTCAATTGTGAAAGTTAAAAAACTTGTTTTTTTTACTTAGACTAAACCAAGTAAAATTACCCAAAATCTCTCTTGATGGTATCAATATTAGCGCAATAGAAATTCTACCGTATATGCAAATAAACTTCCTGATATTGTCTACTGTATAGAACTGAGTGATTTTTCTCTTGGTTTTTTAACGTCAAAGGAAGTATGAGGACTTAGAATTCAAAATTAAAAATGTTTAATAACTGAGCGCTTGTTGACCTTCTGCATTATTTGGCAAAATATTGCAAAAAATGCAAACAAAAACTATTTTTAAACCCAAGCTTAGGAAAAAGATTTATAGAACTTTGGAAATGTTTGATTGTCATTTAAAAAAAACGCCAGCTGACCAAAAAAGGCGTTGGGAATTTCAAATTAAAAAGTTAATTCTTAATTCGTAAAGCCTACAATTCTATACATGAACAAAAGAAGATTGTGTAGGGCAATTCAGGCCTTGTTGTTTTGTTTTGAGCTTCTGGGGAACACTAACAACATTAAACTATTCAAGATGTGTCACATCATCTATTCCACTCAACACTTAGGAGTTTTGACAACTGTTTTGAAATCATTGTGAAGCTACCAAGTTTGAGGTAAGACGGAAATCAAATCATAATTATTCAAAGTTTACAGTTTCGACAAAACAATGCGAAAAAGGGTCTACCAGCTGAAAACCGGTCAAAATAACATTGACATGTGGAAATTTCACGAAAATTGTCAAAGATAATGATGCATCTTATCGCGTATACCTACTAGTCCTTTGCAGGCGCGCAACCAGGATTTTGCCAAGTAGGGTTGGACCCAAAGTTAAGTATTTCTTGTTTGAAAAATTAATGTTTCTATCAAGCGGCGTATTGAACAAATTAATGTAACTAAACGCATCACAGATCGGAGTCTGGGTGCGAAGCCCAACAGAACACGAAAAGCCCCCAGCTGCAGAGCGAGCTTTGTGAGTTTTTGGAAAAACTAGCCATTTTAAGGCCATTTGGATCACATTTTGTTCGTTTTTAGAGCCATTTGATACAACTAAAGTTAAAATTGTACGTTAATTGCAAGAATTAAATTGCCCGTCTCGTTTTTAGCCTATCTCTTACTTACAGGTGAACTCAACACGTTTAAACGCTTGTATTTTGGGTTAAATTTTCCAGGCCACTTGGCTAAGGGGGACTGAACCCCCTTAGCTTTCCCATGGTAGCGCCTCTAGCCTTAATTTAGACTCTTAGAACTCAAATAACCCATTCAATATACTCACTTCGTTTTTACTTAATTTTATTCAAAAACTCAATTTTAAATCCTAATGTGTTTGATAGTGACAAAACCACTCGGCTTCTGAAAATGTGCAGTTCATGTTATTGATAGAGAAAAAATAAAATTGATTCAACTAATCCTGAAAAATAAAGCAACGCGCTTTATCCCTGAACCCAGACACGTGATCGAACCGATTTTTGCACTTAGGTGGTCTAATTACGATATTGTGTGCGTAAAATTTGCGATAGGTTCGTTGGTGGCAAAACGTGAGAACTCTTAAATTGCAGTTCAATTTTATGTTTCGATTCATTTAACAAAGTAATTTCGAAAGTTTAAGTGAATTTTTGAATTTAGAGCGCTATTTAAACTCACAGCCGACGAATTTGCTAAACTTGTGTTGACAAACAGAAAGTCAAAATTATGTAGTAAGTAAGACCGATAGACAACGCTCAAGTAATCAAAGTGAAACCAGCACTTTGAATTTTGATTTTAAGCGTATATTTGCGAAATTACGCAATTTGAATGAAAACAAACTCAAGAATTGTTCGAGTGGTGCTTGATTTCACACTGATTTGCTTAGTTAAATGGTCATGAGATAGCAAAGGTAGCCTATCATGCTTCAAGTCAGGCTACAAGCGATTGAGTCAAGCTTCCCTCCTCCCCTTCACATACAGCCCACCTGTCTTCCATACATGGCTGCGCTCCACACTGCGTCCCTTTTAATGCTGAGCATTACAGAGAGAAGCAGTCATACTAATATTAATGTCTTTTGTCTTCTCTTCGACTGAGAATCGAATCTCAGTTAGTCTACAGTTTCAGCAGCAGACGCTCTATCTACAAAACCATGGAATATGACCATTTATTGTTTGTAACTTGCAACGGCTACCGTTTATTTTTTAACTAAAAATACATACTTGGAGATCTCCTTCCAAGATCGCTACACTGACTTGAATGCTCGTAAAGAGACTGTGCTGGTCAATCTTCGGAGGCTTATTCGATCCAGGACGAAAAATTGTTCCCAAAGGAGTCATCATAAGAGATATTAATACTTCAAAACTTTGCTTTCTTTGTTAACTTGGACAAAACATGAAAAATTCACTTGAAATTAATTGCCAGTATCTTCAGGAAGAATTTTTTTTTTTCTGCAGCAATTATGTATTTCCAATCAGCGATTAAAACTACAATCAATAATTATTAACGGTAAATTACAACATTTTGAAAAACTTTGTTGGGCTGCAAAAACCAATAAAATTTAAATACAATTTAATTTTGAAAACGTAAAAAAGCGTAAATGTATTAACTTTTACGGCAAAAAAAGGATTAAAAATTGTTCAAGTCACTAGTATCCGTAAATATATCTTGAATGGACACAGAAACCCTAAAGATAGGTCTCTGTGGAATGGGTGTAAGGTTGAACTTGAGGAGTGTAAGGAGTCACGCGAGCTGAAGAGGATAGAAAAGGTTTCCATTTTTAATTTCGAAGTGCACAGTTTCAAGCATGAACCGCACTTTTCGCTTCTTTCAAAACATGACAGCAAAATTAACAGATGTAATGGTACTGTAGATTATTTAATTTAATGTCGCCAGATAACTTGTAAACAAGGCTGTCTACATATTGTGAACTAACATAACTTCAATTATCAGCATTAACATTGACAGTTTCAACATACTCCTGGGTAAAACAAGCTTGAAGACATTTATTACATGACGTCTTGCGTTTTGACAGGTTAATCACATATTGGGAAAAGCGAGATTTAAAATCGTTAATCAAATGCAATAATTGGCAATCCTAATCAATAACTACCTGAGTACCAGCTCTTCAATCAATTTAAGGAACTTTCTTGATCTGCCTTTCTTATTCATTTCCTAAATTCTGTTCTTTATTCATGCATGTATGCTGAGTAAAGCACAATGAAATGGGAGAAAAAGCATTGTAGCTCACTGGCTTGAAATAAAGCATTCCATTTGCCAAACCAGACATTTCCTGCTTCCAATTTGGTCATAAGGCTAACACGACAAAAAACGCAAGCTTACAAAGCAAAAAGATATCAATCGCTCTGACACCAAGCCAAACCCGACCGCAACAAGCAGACTGCTATGAGCAGAAAAAAGCACGTCAATAAGGCCTTCAGCATTAAATTAAGCACTTAATTTCTTGAACTGAACAACGCTTTACTCAAAGCAACTCATTTCACGATTTTTAGTCACGAAACATGTCTCCACAAACTAAGAAAATGAAGAATCAACCAAGTAAAATAAAGCGTAATCAAGAAAATCAATTCAACAGTTGTGCATGGTTCTTTTGCAAAAGAAATGTCGTTTTTAACCTATACTGGTAGATTCCGGTGATAATTTGAAACTATGCACAAGTACTTTTGTTCAAGAAACTCCGAAGAGGTTCCAAAAATAGTCCCAGCACGTTGTGCCTGACACCTAAATAGTTATCTTTTCATTTGAAAGGACGACTAGACAATTATTGTTCTTCAATGAATTCATACGATTTTTAGAAAGAAAATAATTAAAATTCAAATATTTTTCTAAAAATTGTTGTTCTACAGTATATCACAATATTATTCAGAAGCCAGACATTTAATTTAAAGTGAAATTGTAACAATACGGGGAGTCACTAATGCTCAACTGTTTCAAGTCGACAAGTTTGAAGTGAACGATAAAAATCAAAAAATCAAAGGTATGGGTTTCGGTTTACATTAATTTTACCAAACCGATAAAAAATGCTACTCCAATGCAATATCCAACTCGCAACAACTAAGTCTATCAAATCAAATGTTTCATTATACTCGCTCTATTACGCCGAAGCGTTTTACGAGTTTGCGGGGTATATTTCCACGTCATTGCGACCGGGCAACATAACTCCTTTTGAAGAAATGTTACAGCAGTAGCGAGCCGTTGGTAACACTGTGTTTGATTTTACCGGCCCCAAGGTTTGAACCTAAGACCTCCTGCTCCAAAGACGAACGCGTTACCGCTCGACCAACTGGCCGGTTATAACAACGCATACAATATGACAATCCTTCGTTCCTTTCATCCCAGCAATACGGCACAAAACGATCCATAATTTGAACTTTTCGATTATTTTTATGAAACCCCCGTCGGTACCACGTGTCCCCTAACTTTTTTATGACGTTGAATCGCTGAAAAACCGATAGCAAAACTGTTGAGAAGTGACGCATGCTTTTTAACTGTGAATTGTCTGCGTCAATGGCGCGCCTATATCATGGAAGTACTATATTCAGAAAAACTAATATTGAGTGACGTAAAAGACGAAAGTAACATTTTTTTGCAATTTCTATGTTTTGTTTTTTACAAACATCGAAAGTGGCTTCGTTGCACAAGCACTGTAAAACGAGTAATAAAAATTATTAAAGTACATGATGTATTTGTTTAAAGTACAAGATGTACAGTAAGTAAATCTACGAGCAACAACTGGGACAATGAAAATCTTAGCCAAAAACTACAAAAAACAAAGAACAGTTTCAAGCAAATATATTGGATTACTTTATTAGAGAAACGTTTCCAGGCTCAGGAGACAGGAACGCTGCTAAATTGGAACTTGCAAAAATCCTGCTTCAGAAATGGCTAGTCGACGTGCGCATTAGGCGAATCCCCATCACAGAGCATGATGCTTGTGCGTTACGTTTTGCGCGCAAGAGGAAATAGATTATCACGAAACAAGCAGCAAGCAGCGTATAAACTCTCAGTAAAGATATTAAATGTGAAAACGCAACGAGTGTAGTCACGTAATTTTTACGCCAATTTATGCACAGTACTTTCTACCAACGCAACGAAAAAAGCAAAAAACATATATATTTCGCAAAATTAACACGTAAATACGTGCAACCGCATTTTGGGGTTTTCCAAGGAATAGTTTAGGGTGACATGTGTTACGTCCTTCACTTTATAGACAATTGACATCAAATTTTTGTTACAAACGCTTCCAATATTTTAAGTATTTTTTCTGTCTTTTGTTTCATTGTTAACAACGTAATTACTACGCTGCAAAGTTGTAACAAGTACATTGTTTTTTCATAAAAACAATTTTATAAGACCACGAGGCTCATTTTTGCTTAAAATTTAAGAACTTATTTTAAGAACAATATCAACCCTCAACATTAAAAAAGTAATTAAGAACACGCACAAAATTTAATAGCAAACAATCAATTTCGATTATACAGTAATGTACCGTATCGTAACGAAAAAACTAGGTTTTAGCGATCATGGAAGACTATTTCATTGTTTATGATCAATAATAAAATCAACTTTTGTTCAAGCAAGAATAAGTTTGTGCCATTTTTTTCGCTAATTAAATTTGAAAACAAACTAAGAACAATTGAGACTGGAAATTAGTGAACATTTAAGAACAGTCAAATTCAACCTAAAATTTACTGGTTCTTAGAAAAATGCAAGCTTCGAGAACTGCAAACGATTCATCAATATATCTGCTTCACTACAAAAAAACGCTGACTATCTGGTAGGTAATTACGAGTAGCCTATCTTTGAGATAACTGAACATTTGCGTTTCAAAGGATAAACTAAAGTAAGACTGTAATATACAAGCTAAAAATTTCGTACCTGACTTAGTTGTTAGTGTGTATGTCGACTGTAACAGATTTATTAAGATATCTCCTTCACTTCGGAAAAAGTGCTGACTATCTTGTAGGTAATTATGAGTATATTTGAGATATCTGAAAACTGAGCATCGTGCGTTTCAGAGGATAAACTAGAGTAAGATTGTAATATACAAGCTAAAAATTTCGTACCTAACTTAGTTGTTAGTGTGTGTGTTAACTTAGTCAAGATTCGCTACTTATTTTCAAGATTAACGCTTTTTCTTCAAAATAGTTTTATGCTTGAGGGCAAACCTAACTGAAAAGGACTGCGGTAACACGCAGCGTGTTATTACCTGCGCTTTTCTTTTGGACATTATCTGCTTTGTCCTTGTTTAAGCGTACTATTTTTGATGGACATGTTAATCTCGTTGCTAGAATTAGCGGTTCGTAAGAAGCGCTAATAAGGCTTGACGAAGCTAAATTAAAAATTTTTGGACCGTTGTTTTATAATTGGCAACTTTAAGGTTGTTAATTTATCGTCTTGGTAATTGATATTTCGTGCTGTCGTTAGCATAATAGAGGTATGCATTGAGTGTTTATTGCTTACATGACTCCTCATACTAGCAAATGCGGACTTCTACAATAACTTTAATAGAATGTACTGACATTTGATAGAATAATTTTATCTATAGTTTAAATCGAGAGAAGAGAAGTAGCTAGGTATACCCTTCCAGCTACTCCGTTTTTTCGTTGAATTTCGACTTGCTAAAAACTCTTTCAAGGAACTTTTCAAAGAAACTTCACAAAGCAATTTGGGTAAAAATCTTGAACTTTTGTGATAAACCAAATTCTTTCAACTGATTGCTACAGTCCTTGGTCGGACAACTATAAATTGTAATTTTTGAGGCTTCCTTTGAAAAATTATAACCGTTTCGATTATATACGCTAGAGCTAGACTCCCTTAGCCAATGGACATATTTAAGAGCATCGTTGTCCGAATCCGTCTTTACTAAAACATTTTTGTCCAAATAAAACTTCAACTAAAATGCTACAAAAAAATTTTCCTTTTGGCTTTTAAACCAGAGTTTAGAACTTACGCTTGGCTTTTAAAACTTTATTTAGATCGATCTAAGCTCGCTCTTGCGATTTTGATTTGTCCATTATAGGCTACACCCACTTAAAGTATCTTGAATAAAGCTCTTTTTCTCAGATACTACCAGTCGTGAAAAACTAAATTTTGTATTTACACTTTTGTTGACTAAACCAAAATTAACAAATTCCGTCAGACTGATATGTGTGACCTTTCAACGTTCATTCATCTTCAAGTGATATAAAATAGCTATTTCATGCTTGAAATAGCGCTGACCTCAAAGACTTAATAAATAACCAAATTCAATATTAACATTAACTGTCTCTCAAACTAAACACAAGAGTGTGTGACTATGCCATTAAAACTGTCACAAAACTAATAAAATGAAGTGCGAATTCCAACAACTAAACATCACACCCTTAAACTTTACGATAATGTTGTTTCAAGTATTCTCGATATAAATCAAAAAATGTCAATTGTAGTCAAACCAGATTCTTCCATAATCTTGAAAATAGGAATTTTTGGTCTACTAAAAACCATGCTTAATGGTACTTAGAATGTTTAGATGATTTTTGATATGAAATGCGAAGTGCAAAAATCAATTTATAGTCCATAATAATCAAGGTAACACGATTGATGTATTTCGGGAAAAGTGCTTAAAAGCCCCATATACTAGTGCACACAACCCCGCAACTTCTCGTGATGACAAGATTTTCAAAATTTAAGGCGAAAAACAAAAATTCCAAAAAAATTAGTTTTAAAATACAATTACTGGTATATGCGAAATGCAACCTTCGCGTCCAGCCATCCACTCTGACGCTATATGACAGAGACAATTTTTTTTTACCTTCACCAGTGCCACTTTTTTATTGTGGCGTGTCAATAAATAAACTCCTAAACTTGTAGAAAATTCACAAAATTTGTAAAGGGCGTTGGCTTTTGAAGTGAGCGGCCTGGATTCAATTCTCGTATTCGGAGAGAGCCAGTCAAATCACATTCAGTATTGCCCACAACTTGAAACCTCTACGAATTAACATGTCTTACGGTAGCCTAATTGTGAGCTTGTACAGGATGTTGTGCTCATTAAAAAAGCTTTTAAAAAGAACCATTCACCAATAATCGCGAAGTCTGTGACCGGTTGTTTCGTGCTGGTGTAAACGCACCTTAGCGCGGAACCCCACTTCACCAAACCAATCATATGCCTACAAGAACATAACCAGGAGTGCCGAAACCCGGGGGGATGGGGGATATATCCCCCCAATAATTTGACTGTATCCCCCCCAAAATTTTGAGTATGGTCTACATCTGCATCCTCCCCAATAATTTGACTCTGGTGTGCATCTGAGCGTAGGTGTCCACTTGAATTCGGGGAAAAAAAGTTCCATATTTGGTAAAGACCGTTTTTTTTTTGGCCTTCACCTGAATTTGGGGAAAAAAGTGTTCCATTTTTGGTGAATACCTTTTTTTTGGTCTTCACTTAATTTGCTCACCTGAACAATATCGTGGTCGAGGTTCATCCCCTCCAATGTTGAAAATAGGGCAAATTTGGGGTAAAATTGCAAATTATCTTTCCCAATGCTCAACAAAGATCGGCACCTCTGAACATAACACGAAGGTTCAAGTTCAATTGTTTAACTTCGAAACCATAACATGCATAAAATCACCGACTATCGTATGACCGAACTTTTACGCTAATGTTGATGACGCAACAACAACAGTATCTGCAATCAGCAACAACATAAGCAGGCAAATCACAATCTACCGTTGCACTATATATACTGTACTTAGCATGTCTTGCATAATACAAACAAGGAACAAGGAAATTGAAGTATATGTTTCAAAAATGAAATTGAGTATAAGTTAATTAATGTGTTATATAAATTTAGAGGTTTTTTTAAATTCCATATTAGTAATGATCCAAAACCAAACATGATATGAATATCTCTTTACAGCGAAAGATATCTACTAGTTTTAGCCTCTGTTATACCTGTCAAGCTGCAACGTAGGTCTGATCTCGGAATTTTAAAATTTTTCTGCAACTAAGCTACTTCAGTAAAACGCTGACACTGAGAGCTCAAATCAAATCTTTCATTATACTCGCTGTATTATACCGAGGCTTGTCACGAGTTTTGCGGGCCCATGTCATTGCACCCGGAACACAACTCCTTCCAAAATGTCACAGCGATGGCGAGACGTTGGCAACGTTGTGTCGGATTTGACCGGCTCGAGATTCGAATCTCAGACCTTCCGCTCCTGAGATGAACGCGTTACTGCTCTACCTGCCGGCCGGTACATTGAGAATTCAAATATTCCAAAAAGAACTGTAAAATTGAAAGCTCCGAAACCTGCTTGATGCGGATAAATTTGGCAACAAACTCTTGAAAGGTTAAACAGACCTTTTTAAGGTCATCTTTGGATCAGCGGACACTTAAGGTCACAACTTCTGCTATGAATTTCCAACTTTTTCCTTTGCATCACAGCTCTTATCACCAGCGACGTAGCCAGGGGGGAGCAGGGGGCAATTGTCCCCCAAAAATTTTAGTTTGCCCCAATTAAATTTTATTTCAGCGCCTGAACCCTAAAATGGAGACCTGAAGATCACCTCAAAAATCCGAAAAAAATCATGGCATTCCTCACAGAAGATCTTTTTTGTCTTTTCTTTTGTTTTTGAGATCGCCCCCAGCGAGAAGACATTGCCCCCCACAAATTTTCGCTTGCCCCCCCAAAATTCTATTCTGGCTACGTGCCTGTTTATAACTACTTTAAAAGCTAGCTAGGTAGCCTTATCAATCCTCAAATGACCGCTGTGCTACATTGAGTAGCTACTTAGCTAGCCTAGCTGATAAGAGGAGATATTCCTTGAAACAGTAGCTGTACTTGGCAATTATATTTTGTGGGTAGGCTATCATGACATACATCTGGTATAACTCATGGGGCGGTTCATTTGTTTTTTTGACTTCTTAAGAAATTTTTCCTTACCAAATGGCAGGGTTAAAGAGCCTGTCAATCTTGAGATACTGTAAAAACATTTGAAGCAACTTTCAAATTAACTCAAATAGCTACAAAGACTACCAGTACATTACAGTGCAGGAAATTCATATTTCGCTCAATTAGCTGCCAGCTAAAGCTAATGGGACTTCATAAAAATTTGAGAACCTGTGATGCCAGGCTAAGTTCATTAATAGCTGCAGATATTGAATTCAAGGCGGAAAGCCGTAATTAAAATTTTGATAAATGCTAGATTTTCATGACACTTGACAGGATATTATTAATCTAGCTAAGGTATTGCGCGTTACAACACAGCTGCGTTGGCCTCATGCGACCGACCAACAAACTTGGTCTTTTCCTTGCATTATATTCTTAAGACTTGACGTTCCTGAGGCAAAAATAATGTGGCATAATTTTTTGACACAGCAATGAACAAAGACATAAGAATATGACTTTTAGTCTGGCAATCAAAGCAATTTATTTTACTCTCATTGTACTGGCGAAATTCTTAAATTAGTATCAAAAAATTTCAAATGAGTTAAAAATAGAGTATAATGCTCCTTTAACATATTCTCAAGACCGCGATCAGCAGTTAAAGACTTTCGTTAATCTTTAATTTTTGCTCTCCTTGTTCAGAAGAAGGAAGACTATAATTTTGAAAACATTCACGGCAAGCATAATAATTTAGAACATTTCTGCAAAAGTAAAAGCGACGATATTTGGGCAACACCCTTCCTTAAGGCTGGCGTATTTCTATACTTAGACGGGGAATTGAAAAAAAATTAACCAAAACCGGCATTATTAATTTCGCCCATAGATTTCGCAAAAACCTTGGACTCTGTACAGTACAACGCCATATACTGTGGATATGCAATTATTTTTGCATTTGCTTTTTTTTGTTCTATTGATCTTAAATCCACCACGGATTAAAAAAAAAAAACAAAGCTTTGAACGCAGTTGAATGAAGAAAAGCTTTGGTTGTACGTTAACTATTTAAAAAAATAATCCACTTTTATCTGCCGTTTTTTCAAAATTCGCAAAATAAAAGTCAATAAGATTTCAACAACATTAATCCATAGGTAGGTGCACTATATTAATCGCACCATATGTTTTTTGTGAGATATGAAAGAAGCAAATGCTATACTGAAACTACTTATGGTTGCTTGACTATAGCTCCTCTTATACTTCGGTTCTGAATTCTGACGCTTGCCAAGCTAGTGACACTGACCTACGATCTACTCGAGCTAATTTCTCAGCGACTTTTATAAATTAAAGCTGGAAGAACAAGAAGTCAAAGCAACAAATACACTTTGAGGATACGTAACGATTAAGAGAGTCGATTTCGTTGCTAGTAAAATCCTGGCTGTGCGCTTGAACGGAGGTGTGCGTTTGTTTTTAAATGCTTATAAGATGCAATTAAGCTGGTGTTATGGTCAATTGCACATGTTCTTCTGCATCATCTCCGGTCACTTCAAAACTACAGTTAAATTACTGTATTGTTTGTCCGATCAAGCGTAAAAGTAGATTTGGTTTAACAACTGACGATACGATTTTTACGTACTGTGCTGCTTCCAAATCCAAAACTGTGCAATCAAAATCAACACAATATCAGAACAAAAATATTCTACAGTTGCTCTGCTTCCAAAATCTTCAATAATCGCATCCACAACAAACTTGCGTAAAAGAGTCTTTACTCTTTATTTTGATCGAAAATAACGAAAACATCTTTGAAAATACTGCAATTATCGCCAACCAGCGTGTTTCATCTGATTCTATGATGCGTAAAGATTTTCTACCTTAGCTGCAAACAATAACAAAACCCGTCTGTTATATTGAGGCTTGCGCAAGGTAAACCTTGACCTTGGCTTAGGTAGTTTTTTGTTCGCTTTTTGAAGAAAAGCTCTCAGAAATCATTCGACTGTGCCATCATAAACAATCAGTAAATATGATCCGACGTCTCGCGCATGCCCAAGCGCCATTTGAGTGCACATTGCTTAGCAACGCGTTTGCGGGTTTCTGATGACACTTGACTTATGACATTTTTCGTTTTTAACAATGCATTCGTAAATAGCGAGTAATCCGTGTCACTCGTCGCGCCGAAAACCTTATCTGGTTATTTTATTGTCCATCATAATCGTTAATCCTCTCTATAGAGTTTCCATAAATAATTTGATTAAACATGAACGTCGAACGCTTTAGTTTGTGTGTCTGACCCCCTACTTGTCGACTCTCGTACCAAACCGTTTCACAGCACTTTGCTGCTTAAATGCTCGGTCAGCGAGTCAGTTGAACTCAGATCTTGTGACCCACTTTCTGCAAAAAACCTAATTGTGCTTATCGATGATAATTAATTATTCTCGCCTACAAAAAGATGTTAAGTTTGATTAAATTAAAGTCTCAGTTTCAGTTCAGTTGAGTTGGTTTATTTCATATAAAACAAATGTTACGCCAAATCTCACGTGTCTTCTTGACGCTTTTGAGAGCAGTACGAGCGAGTAGATAGATGCTAATACACTGGATTAGTTATACTCGCCGTTTGGCTAATTGCTTTATTTTCATGAAAAACAGAACAACGCATTTTTGTACCTTGTTTAATAAGCTTTAATTATATTGCATAATTACATACAGATAATTGCAGCAGCCAGCAGTGTGAATTCGAACGTGGGTTGCGAAAATTTAGCCTAGTAAGGCAAAAATTATAGCATACGGTGTAATTGTACATTCTTTGAAGTTCACGATACTCTTGTTTTGCCCACCTCCTATGACCGATTTTTGATAATTACATATTTCTGGATCTGCAATACAACGCTATGAAGATTTAGCGTTTATTTATCTCAAAAAATGCGCGATTGTGCATGTTAGACCAAGAATTAAATTCTCAAAACATAAGAGTTAATTTCCGCAATTTTGGCTCTGGACTAAAGGTGAAAATTAACCGTAATTTTACCTGTCTGAAGTCCACATTTTACAACACAAAACTTAAAATGCATCTAGCAATCAAAACTGTCATCCTTGACCTTAAATTACACAGTGGAAAAAAGCAGCAATTAAATCATAAACTTTGGTACTTGTTTTAGGAACTGAAACCCAGCGCATTTTGAAAGCAAACTATGTTTGATTTTGCGATATCACAATTCAAAAACACCATAACTTTGGAAAGTCATAATGAGAAAATAAGTCATGATCAAGTTAATAAAAGTTAAAAACCTTTCTAAAAAGAATTTTATACCACAAGCCAGTAAACTGCGTAATGAGGCTTTAGTTTTGAAAAAAATGCATGGCAAAATCAAAATGCGGAAATGTTTAGAAAACAATTCCCCAGCGAGCACTTGAAAAATTTAAGAACATCAAAAATGAAAAAGATCTTCAACAATTTCAGTTATGAAAATATTGATGAGCGAAAAAAGATCTCCAAGGTCCCGACAAATTATATTTTATAGTACCGGTATAGCTGAGTATAGGACAAACAGTTTACGGTATTACGTTTTGAAATTTGAATTGTGTTTTAGCGCCCTCTGTCAGAAATGATGTACTAGCGGATATTTTGATGAAATGTCTTTGTCCACTAAATATCACCACATTTCAATCTTTTCAGTTTTTTTGGACACTTTCTAATTACCAATTCAGATCACTGCTCACTGGCTATGTCTGATTTTGGTAAAATTAAGTATGGTGCATTTTAAAGGCCTAATAAATTGGCACTTATGACTACCGCGTAATAGGACAATACCGGTACAGGCGTTTTAAATTTTTTTTTTTTTTGCCTGATTTCTTTCTTGTTCGTGAATACTCACTTTTGTTTGGTGCTTGCGTCCGTCAAAGTTCTATTTCATATATCAAACGAATCAGATTTACATTAAGGCTTAAATTGTTTACTGTTAGGTTATCTGAACAATAGGAAGAAACAAATATTTGATTGCGTACTATTTTTATCACTGTTCTCTCGAGAATACTAAGTACCTCCTCCACGTTTTATCTTTCCATATACGGTGCCATATCAAAGATATCAATGTCACAATTTTGCAATTCATTTGCTTTGGATAGTCAAGTACTACCATCTAAGCCTACAATTCATAGCGTTGCTCTCAACAGAAATGAAAAATTCCTTTTATTTAATTCTACTTAGTTACATTTTATTTGTTTAGCCAGTACTTGAGATTTCTCCAGATTGTAGACTGAAAATTATACGAAATTTAAGGATATTTTTCTGTACAAAAATTCAGTCATTTTGCAAATTAGTTGAGATCTTAAAGCCCGATTAGCTTATGAATGTATTCGATCAAGATACTTCTCCACTTTTTGTACCTTTTTAGCACGAGGGACGATTCATCCATTGCAATCTTGAGAAAAAAGCCAAATATTTAAAATGGCCCATTTTATTAAATCAGAATCAGAATGATTAATTTTGTAAAGCTTACGTACAATAAAAAATTTCAGCTTCTTGTTAGAGGCCAATCACTAAGCTGAAGTTCACAAGCAATACTTTTGATTACTTCATTTAAAGACATTGGTCAATTGAAAAATTACGACTTCAATCAAATTCATCGCTATTTGAACAACCATACTTCACATTCCAAAAACGTTTAATGACACAAAAACCTCATCAATTCAAGATCAAACAAACGAAGTAGACTACTACACTTGGCAATCATTTAACTATATAGTCAGCCAGACATGCACATTCCGTTCAATTTAATAATATATAAGACCTCACGAATCGTAGGAATAAGAGGCCGGCCAGAATTATCCGCTTTCAAGTGACGTAGCTAACCGATTACAATATGTATATAGCAATAACGTATACAGTATTTCGACATAAAAAGACATATTTTATTTTTCTAGTCATAGCCGAGGACTACGACAAATTGTCGTTCTCCCATATCCTGAGAGAGGACTGCATACAAACGGAATGCACTATCCTCGACACGGTTGTCATAATCTTGCATGGACTCTGGTTGTCTGAAAAAACCACAGCTATCCGACCGTCCTCCGAATCCAGAAGCTGGTCCTAGAACGAGGATCAAGGCTACACTACAAGTTGTTGAGCAACGACTGGTGTATGAAACAAGGACTGTTTTTCTTGTGGAAAAAAGCGAAAGTAATGGTTGAGCACTTGACATCTTGCAAGGAGAATGGTCAGCTCCATCCGATCATATTAATGTTTAACACAATGTAATCAACTAATCACATAAATGAGGATTCTTAAAATTGCAATATTATTACGTAATTTTGGTTTATCACATAATTTAAAGTTAAAGTACAAAACTTTTCAACTGAGGGATTTTCATTGCAGGTTATAGCAAAGGATGATACAAGCAAGAGTGCAATTCAACAAAATTTAAAAAAAAAAGCAACTGATAATTAATTCAATCAATAGTTGATAAAATTTCAGGAAAAACTATGGTTTCTGGGCTATGAATTTCATGTTTAAAAAGTTAAAAACAATGACAAGAACGTTCACACGTTAATGCGTCAAAGACGTTTATTGTTACATTTAAACGAAGCTAAATAATCTAAAATTTGATCTGGCACGTAAACGTCCCAGCAAGCAATGGACTACCTCGCCAAAATGGCGACAATTACAAGTCAGCGCAAAAAAATTATATAACTACAACTGTATATCAATGTAAATCAAGTTAAACGTTTACTGATGGAACAAACTGTAGGAATTTCTTCAATCTCGCCATGCTGATGTAAATTTGAATTGAAATCCAAATTAACTTAATACATAAATTAAAAGGGCATTCAAGTTAAGTTTTTGACTGTTGACCAAATTGTTGAGCAAAATCTAAAACGCATTCTCATCGAATCTGAAATTTCTAGGTCTTGTCGTTTTCAAGATATTGCAGTTCAAAGTTAACAATTTTCCTCTTATTTCAGTGTTTCAATTTTTTTCAGTTTTGTAACAGAAGACTGACATTTGACAAGCAGGCTTACATTTACTTGAAAAGCAGCTACTATATGATTCTTTGTGCTAAGTATTGACAATAACTTTGCTGCAAAAGACCTACTGAGAAAGAACACAGAGTAATTTTTTGGAATTTTGTTTCTAATTGGCAATCCTGGCAAAATTTCTAAGAGGAAATCGAAACTGCTATATCTTGGAAACAGAAGGTCATAGAAAGCTCAAATTTGAAGTTAGTCTTCAGATCTGTCAAAACTTTTTGAAAGAAAAACGAGCAAATTTTTTTCCCCGTGTATGCCTTTTTAAGTCAAATAACATTGAAATTGATTTTAGGAAATATATGTTTCGAATCTTGGTTGCATACAACAATGATGCAAAGTAATTAGCAATAATGAACCGATAATAATGGGTGTTACACTATACAGATAAAAATGTTCATCAAAAATTTCTATATACCCATACGTCCTAGCTTGCACAGATACCAGAAAACCAAAGTCATTTCAGCTATCTCTGCTTTGGCGTTGAAAATTCCAAAGCAGGAATTACTTTCAATGGGTAAATAGCCATCTCAAAAATAAGCAAGGCATAGTGCTTACTGGCTAACAACAACAATGTACTTCCAGATTCTTCAAAATAACAGTCATGTATTGAATAACTTTTACTTTAAATTTAGCCACAGTTTTTTTCAACATACTTACAGTATACCTAGTACGATAACCAAACGCAGTAATTTCGTTTTAAAAAAGTTGAGCATTGTCAGGATGGTTTACTATGATTTAAAATTTCTTTACTTTCAAGATGGGCTTGTTATAGTAATGCTTTGAAAATGGTAATAAAATTCCTTGTTTAGATGAGACTGCAAGTTCATTGCAACTTACTTGTTTCGCACCACTACAATCAGTGAGAACATTCAAGTTGTATAAACTTCCATTTATATCTGAAAAGTATATTTTTCGATTGATCGAACAAGCAGATAAAACCTTTACATCAGGCAGACCATTTTTCACAAGAGTCCACAAGTTTTCCTGAACATTAAAAATTTCAATGCTGTTTATGTTTCTCAAAGCAAGAACACCGTTCATGAACCCGCCACATCTGCCACCTAGCACAAAAACCTTTGAATTCAACACTGAACAACCAAACCATGCTCGTGCTCTGTTTAAGCAAGCCATATTTTTCCATGTTTTAGTGGTTGGGCAATATGAAATCGTGTCTGCACAAGCCCTTTTGCAAAATGCATGCGTGCCAGGTCCATTAGTGATCTCACCTGGCTTGAAGCCTCCAATAAGATAGACTTGGTCATCAACTACTGCAGCAGCAAAATAAGATCGAGCTACATGTGAGTTTTCAAACATCTCCCAACAACGCTTGTCAATTAACTTCTCATAAGTTTTACAAAAGTTAGATGCTGCAGGATTGATATCCGTTTTAGCAAATATTGTCTCTGCTTTGACTGGACAATGTTCACCTCCAAATACATATATCTCATCATTGACTATAGCTGCAGCAGCCCCACATCGAGTCATATTCATGGATGGCATATTCAACCAGGAAATTCCATTAAAGCAAACAGCCAAATTTTTAGCTTCATTTTTACCAACATCAATTCCTCCACATAGCACAGTAACTGGGTGATCATTGGCCACAGCAGAATCTTTCCACACGGAACCATCAGTTAAGCCATCAAATGCCATTCGCTTCCAATTATTTGTTTTAATCTTATAAAATCCTTGAAAACTCTGCCGATAAGGAAGAAGCATAAGAATATCTTGCTTCTCAACAAAAATATTGCGGTGTTTTTGAGAATGCATAAACTTTGGCCTGATGTGATATTCCAATGCATCTTCCAACAAGTCTCTACACTCAGGGTACTTTTTAATAAGTTCATTTTGCTTGATGTTGTCCAGAATATAATCAACTGGAATAAATTGAAGACGAACATGCTTAAAAAGAATAGGCAAATATTCTTTTCTTCCTTCACTATCATGATTTACCCATTTCATAAGCAGTTCATACACATCAATTTCTTCAAAAACCTTTAAATCATCATCACAAAATATCTTACTAAGCTCATCATAGTTGAAATCACAATATCCTGGAAAACGCTGGATATCCCATATTTGTTTCACGAAGAAACTTCTTACTACTTTTTCTATGCATTCAAGAGGATGAAAACGAACCAAATCTCGATAATAAAAGCAATTATCTGCTTCAATAAACTTCTCAATAAATTCAGCAGCAGCATTAATTACATTTTGAAACTGCATTAACAAAGCAGCATGAATAATTTCCCCAATGTGTGCTTGGGAAAAAGAAATCTTTTGGGTATAAATTGAGTTTAAAATTTCATTCATTGCTTGTGAAGTGATGCTTTTAATAGAAACTTTTTTGCTAGATTTTTCTTTCATATCAATAGTGAACATTTTGCGGAAATATTCACTAGACGCAACAAGGACAGATCTATGAGCAGGAAATTCTTTGCCTTCAACTTGTAAGATTACATCACAGAACTCTCCTTCATGTCTAAGGTTTTCCAAATTCTGCAAAGTATTGCTTTCAATCGAAATAGTTGCAGCTACTTCATCTTCTTCAAATTCAGATGTGCTTGAATCAGAGATAACAGAAATTGAACTTTTCGATTGCTTATTCTCCATAGTAGACACTGCTTGAAAAATCATATAATTAACTGCTACGCAACATCTTAGTATGAAATGCTATACAGAAATGTTGTGAATAATAAAGCACATTTTTAATCAAAAAAATTAACAAAGTTATTTTTTCATGTGTAACTTTAAACCATGCTTTAACCAAATGCTAATTCTTAATTATTATAAAACTAATCTTCACACTGATCCTAAACCCTAACCCAAATCCTTTTGTTAACTTTTAAAAACAGAAGCATGAAACTGTAAAGCAATAGAAAAATCTTTGATTATTTTTCAATTTTTTTTTAGTTATTTTAAAACTAAATTTTCCAGTGAATGGTTATAGTAGTATAGAGATAATGATTGGGGAAAAAAATACAGCAAGGCTTACCAATATATTATCAAGCAAAAAATAAAAGATTTTTAAAAGTGCATTTTGTGAATTTGCACAAACAAACAGTAACAAAAGATTACACTATTATATGCTTACAACTAGACCTACATGTTATTAAAGTAGGTGAAGCATTCAGCCAATTCCGGTAGTCTGGTAGTTTACTATAGCTATAATCAAAATATAATTTTTGACATTTTTTGGTTTTATTTTGGGCTGTGGTTACAAAGATATTCAACAAATACAAAGACGTATCCCTTAAAAAGTTTTTGGAAACCCTGAACTTGCTCTCTCAGTTCAAATTTCCAGAAAAAGGAAAGGTTTTGCCAAATTTAAATTGGCCACGTGATGTGACTGAAAGGATTAATGTTATTCAGTCTCTCTTTTTTCCTGAAATTTCAGACTGAGAGAACAAAATTTCCAAATAGTTTTTCAGGGGACATCTCTTCATATATTTGTTAAATATCTTCGCTACCATAGCCCCCAAAAGTGAACAAAAACTTTCAAAAATTTATTTTGATTTTTGCTATCATTAACTACCAGAATTAGCTGGATGCTTCATCCCTCTCGGACACATATTAAGTTTTTTAATGCTAAAATAAATTGTTTACTGCTTGTGATCGGTTTTATTGAACAAATAAGAACCGAGGTTGTAAAAAGGTGCTTCAACTTTGTTCCACTATTTCCCTTATCTACAAAAATAGATTTAATCAATTTGAACCTGTAACTCTGACAACCCTGTGTTTAGAACTTTTGTGACATCAGAAAAGGATGACTTTGCAAGATTTCTTGCACAATAGAAACGCAATGTTTGATAGCCTAATCAAACATAGCAATGCTTATTCTGCAAGAAATTACCAATTTACTAAATTTCTTGCAGAATAAGCAATGCAATGTTTAATAATCTGCAAAAAAATTTTGCCAAGTCATCCTTTTCTGAAGTCATGTAAGATCAAAACACAGGTTTGCCAATGATTTGGAGTCAAACAGATTAACTCTATTTTTGTGGATAAATAGGAATAGTGAAAAGAATTGGGGCACCTTTTTATTACCTCTACTAGTTCTCATTTTTTCAAGAAAACCGATCTTGAGCAGTATCCTTTTATAACTAAATCAGGATTACTGCATTTTAAGGTCTACTGTTTTAACAAAGTGGCTATTTTTACAAGACAGTTGTTAGGGTAGGTGCTAAAGGGACATTGAGATTTAATTTTACTCATTTATTGCCACACCAAACAAATCTTTTTTAAAATTTTTTTGGCTAATTTCAAAATCCACCTACATCGAAAAATATTTGCATTTCTTTTTTCTGCTACTGAATTTGTAGCAATCCTTCCAGTTTTTAAAATAATGTTTGAATAAACCATGAGGTGCCTCTTGAGTGGGTGCAGCAATAATGTTTGGAAAGCATAATTACTAGCCTATGGTTACAAGAATGTTACGTGAACTGATAACTATCTTCATATCTTTGAACACATTATGAGTGCTTTCTTGTGATTTTTGTAACACCAAACACCTGGAATGTGTTGTGTGCCATGATATATACACTAAGGTACACTGCCATTTTTAGGTTCTGATGTTATTCATTGCATTGTTAGATTAGAAGAGGCAGGTCTCTACTAGTGCATTGGTTAATTAAGTAGGATGTCATTGGTATTTTTTATTCTCTCAGATACTGATATCATACAAGCTTGCAGGCATTTTAAGACTCTATTTGTCATATTTATTTCAAGAACTAATTATCTTTTCATTTTATTTTTTATGTTTTATAACTACTGGTATATAACCGGAATCAGGGGCGGCTCGTAATGAAAGCTGAAAAAGCTGCAGCATACCCTGCATCATCTGTTCGTTTTTGTTTGTTTTTTTAATTAATATTTTTATTTTGGATATTTTTAGAATTGCTCTGGTGACCAGTAATTAATTAGTCCTCTTTACCACTCCCTCCCCGCTAGACCGCAAAAATTAGAAAATTATTGCATTTTTATAACTATTTTAATAAAAAAAAATTGGAAACTCGTGAGAAAAGCTGTTCACTTTGCAGCTTTTAACAACGCATTCAAATTGTACGCGGTGACGTCACGGCTTGTCTTTCTTCACTCACTGTAGTGATAAATGGACAAAAATAAGCTGCGGCTTGCGCAGCTTTTTTGGATTGTTGAGAAAATGTAAAAATGTGGTTACTGGAAATCAAGTACTGAACTATTGAACATATCACATCTTATACTGTTGTAGGATACTGCGGTTAATGTAGACTGTACGTGGAAGGATATATGCTAAACCAGAACGTGACATCGCGAGTGATATCTGGGAACTTCGCGACAGTAACCAGATTTGACTGAACTTCATTACGCTTTTAAATAGTGACCCAATTGTGTTAAATGAATTTGTAAATATCAAATCAAATCTTTTATTATACTCGCTGCAACACGCCGAAGCGAGTAACGAGTTGACGGGGTCCATCTCCACGTCATTGCGCTTGAGCAACACAGCTTCTTTTGAAAAACTGTCGCAGCTGTGGCGAGCCGTTGGCAACACAGCGTCCGATTTAACCGGTCTGAGATTTGAACCTTTGACCTCCCGCTCCAAAGGCGAACGCGTTACCACTCGGCCAACTGGCCGGTTTTTGTAAATATGTGGTCGTTAATAGTCAGATAAATAATTTAAATGCCAGAGGTGGAGTCCTCGAGGACGTCCTTGGCCTCGAGGACAGATTTTGAAGTCCTTGGCCTCGAAGGTCAAGTCCTTGGCCTTGACCTCGAGGCCTCAAGTCCTCGAAAATTGGCCTGTCCTCGGCTCGAGAACGGCACTATCTTTTGAATTGTTAAAATTTTGTGCAGCGCTTAAAAATTTTTTGGAAAACGTTTTTTTGTAGAGATCGCCTGAAAAATTTTTGTGAAGACCTTTTTTTTTCTTTTTGGAGATTGCCTGAAAAATTTTTGTGAAGACCTTTTTTTTTTTGGAGAGTACTTGCGCTTGTGTCCTTGGCCTCGAGCATTCCTGTCCTTGGCCTCAAGAGTGTCTGTCCTCGGAAAGGCTGTCCTTGGCCTCGGATTTTTTTTGTGTCCTTGGCCTCAAGCCTTGTGTCCTCAACTCCACCTCTGTTAAACGCGCCTTGTTCAAATTTTTTTCACTAACTTTAACAGCTACTGGTTATACGCTTTCAATATTTAAATGTTTCGAAAAGTTGAAAATATAAACGAAGTAATGTCAATTAAATAATTGTACAGCCAAAGCCATTTACACCATCCTTGGTCTAGTTAATATTGTAGATCAGTAATTCCTCGTGGTTAAAATACCTGTGGTAAAAGATTAGACTACAAAATTCAGATTAAAATTTATTTTTCGAAGATTACTTATTATGTGTATTTATTATGCTTCGGCAGTTTTGTCTAATTAGATCAAATTAAAGTTTTTACATCGGCATTTCCGTTTTTTCGAAGAATTACGTGATCAAAGTATCGACTAAAACTGCCACGAGCGATGCTATGGCTAAAACTGCCACAGGCTGTCACGAGCGATGTTATGTTAAATGGATATTTAAATAAAAAATTATTGTTTCAGGGGAAATAATGTTTGTTGATAAGGTGTTGAAACATGCGTCTTCGGTCGCTCGCCGGTAACGACGGCCAAATCTAGAATCGAACTTTCGACGTCAGTGATACCAATCTAAACAGTTTTTCTTGTCTGTGCCCGAGCCTCTGTGCATTTGAGACATTACAGTAGATGAGGCATAATTTTCAATAATTATAAAAATGACTGCGAAGTAGACTCCCAGCCGTTGACTTAAGAAGCTCATTTTGGTGGTACGTTCAGTTGCACTTTTTCATCGTAGTTGAATTTACCTACGAAGTTGACTTTTTAGAATCCAGAAGCCTTTATGCAATTTGCAGCTTACCCTTTCAAAATGGTCACGAGCCGCCACTGACCGGAATACATGTAAAATTGGGGTTTGAATGTTGAATGCGCTGATACACGGAAATCATAGCACTGTACTTCATGTGATTATCTCTCATAATGATGACAAACAAAAGTGGTATGCTGCCGCTTTCTATTTTGATTTCTGTTTTTGCGTTGCTGTTGTATTATTATTATTATTACTAAGAATGCAAACGATAAAGTTAATTAGCCTATCCCAAACCTAATCCTATCCTACTCTTAACCTAAATAATGAAAAATGCGCAAATGAATATTCTATATGTTAGTTTCATTCTCTTCAACTTAAAAGTTTTTGGTAAAATAGGCTAATCAACATCTGTACCAGTCTGCAAAGAGCAATAGGCCTGCCAGAAATCCCACCGGTAGCCAGTGGTGCTGATTTATGTTGAGCATCAAGGGGATAATTTGCAATTTTACCCAAATTTTACCTATTTTAAACATTTGGGAGGATGAACAGATGAAGCTCGACCACTATTTACTTCACGTGAATAAAATATGGCAAACGCGCTTTTGGGAAAATGAAGTGAAGACCAAAAAAAAAGACAAAAAAAAGGTCTTCACCAAATTTTGAAGAGTTTTTGTCCCCCAAATCAAGTAAAGACCTAAACAAAAAAAGGTCTTCACAGGAATTTACCAAGTTTTTGTCCTTTAAAATCAAGTGAAGACCAAAAAAAAAAAAAACAAAGATCATGCAGAGCTCAAATGCAGACCATAGTCAAATTATTGGGGGGGATGCAGTCAAATTATTGGGGAGGGTATATCCCCCCATCTCCCCCTAGGTTTTGGTACCCCTGCCGGTAGCTCCTAGCCCTAACCTACCACCAAAAGCTGTAGTGTTATGGATGATTGTTGGAATGATGATGAGGAGGAATTGTATTTCGCTATCTGACTCTTCGTATTAAGCTCTATAAAAACTCGATAACACTTGTAAAAGCTCTATAAAAACTTTTATTATTAGCCTCTATAAAACTCTGGCAACACTTTACGTAAACTCTATAAGAACTCTATACCACTCTATGAAAAACTCTCTCGCCACGCCCAAAACAAGCTATATATACAGGTTCCATTTCTGCCTCTTTTGTCCTAATGGCGTCGAAATTTGGTAAAAAGAAACTAACTTGAGCTCGCAAGCTCACAGATAAAAAAAGATAGAAAACCATTCGTTTTGGGAAACTGAATCACTCAGACGAGGCAGATATGGAGCAACGCTGATACATCACAAAAACATGACACAAAAACAAGTTGAAGCGTTCGGAATTTGGTTCACTCGGATAAATCATCAGATACGGGATCTGCGTGATTGCAGCATTCACACGCGTTGAACATGATCAGTTCCTTCTCGCCACAGTGTAAAGTCTAATCATGCAGTAGGCTAGTACACTGCCTTTTCATACCAGGCTAATTTACTCTAATAACAGAACGACAACTAGGTAGGCCTACATGACATAAGTTAAAATTATCCATGTTATCTATCCGATTGGCAATTTTTCAACATTCTTTTCTAAGTTAACGAAATCGAGGATCTACCACCGTCATTCTGGCAAAATAAAAATCGTCATTCTAGCAGAAAGCGTTGCCAGACAAAAGCAAACAAAAACCGAAAAACGTCGTTGAGTATTTTTGGTGTTGCCAACCAGTGTTATTTTTTAAGGTTCGGCTTGAGGAACCGTTAAACAATTTTGAAACACAGCAATTTTTTTACCTAAATTTATAACTGAAACTGCGGTCAACAACTGTTTCAATAACTCTTTAAAAAAATAACTCTTCAATAACTCTCAAAAAAGTTTACTAAACCCTATTTGTACAATGTGCCAAATCTACTAAACCAGAAAACTCTGACTGAACCCTTTACGTAATAAGTAACTAAGCCTACATTCTCCTGACACTGACTAAAATAGTATATGACTAAAATACCAGAATACTTTTCTCCAGGGTGTCGAACCGTTTCAAATAACGGTTCGGGTTCAGGTTTAGCTCCTGCTCAAAATGTTTTTGCGGTTCAGGTTTGGTTCGGGTCACTTGATCACCATTTTCGAGGTTCAGGTTTGGTTCAGGTTCACTCAAGTAAAATATTATTGGTTCAGGTTCGGTTCGGGTTCACTGACTTAAAATTTAACTGTCGTTACTCGTTTCGTCCAGAAAAAAAAGGAGAAATTGCTGATCCTCTTGATGATAACCACTGCTCTTATTGTGCGTGTACCAGCGCCAGCGGCATCCGGATATGGAAAAATATATTCTTACTTTTGTTAGGGGTTCAGGTTCGGTTTGGGTTCACTTGAGCACAATTTTGAGGGTTCAGGTTTGGTTCAGGTTCACTGAAGTAAAATTTTGCTGGTTCCGGTACGGTTCGGGTTCACCAAAATGAAACGGTTCATTCGGGTTTACGGTTCAGGTTCGGTTCGACACCCTGCTTTTCTCTAACAGCTTCCTAAAAAAGTTTACTAATTAATTGAACTAAAAGGAAGTAGTCTAGCCACTAGCTAACATCATCACTTTTAGTCAAGTTAAGAAACGAATGTCCTACTTTGCTTGATGGGAAGTTATACCACGTTCCACATTACTCTCTTGCGTTGGTCTACAGTAAACAGTGATTTAGTGAAAATGACTGAAGTAAAATAGTTACGATTGACTCTTCAAAAAGTCGTTTGTGACGATTTCAAAAGTCGAATTGTGATGCGATTTCTTTTCATTTTGCCGTAACCTAACTGACTACTGGGCTCTGGCACGCTGGGATTTTATAATGTAAAACACAATTTGACTGTTAGTTTGTAAACATTTTTCCTGTTGCAGAGGTGCCGAAACCTGGGGGGATCATATATCCCACCAATAATTTGACTGTATCCCCCCAATAATTTGAGCAGGTCCAAAGCTCTGGCTTAAGGTACCGACAAACATTAAGAAAAGCACTTCCACCAAAATATTTGCAACAAAAATGAAAAAATATATCTTAACTACAGCCCAATAATCAACAAAGACAGCTGTTGAAGCTGTTTCATTTTTAATAATAATTACTGGTGTCACTACTAGCAACCGGTGTCACCATACAAAACTACATGAATAATTTGTATAATTTATGTATAATCAATAAATCATCAAACTTTTAAAAAAACTAATGCTCGAATCCCTAAGCCCCAATGTTCAACTCCAAACCCCAAAAACTTTTTAGAGTATCTTTTAAAATACAATAATTACAGCTTAGATGACTGACTACATAACTCCTAGGAATTTGAAAAGTGCTATCAGTCATTTAAACAATTCAAAACATTTCCATCTTTAAGTGTTGCTTAATTAAAGTCATTAATATAAAGAGTTATTTCTTTTATTTTATTTCACTTGATCAAAAGTTTTATTGACGGCTGATAGCATTTATTATCTTTGTTTTATTGGCAATCAATTTTTGCATCGAAATTGTATTATTTTGGTACGGTAAACAAATCCTGAAAAAAAAAAAAATTTTTTTTTGTTTTTGTTTTTTTGTTTTGTTAGTTTTAAGTGTGTACAGAATATTCGTTTTTGCTCGTTTGTTGTTTTGCCTGTGTTGATAGCCGGGTGGCGTGAGCATGGCAGTCTCTATCTCTATTGTAACTATATCATATTTTATTGCTGTGATTTGGTTTTTGGTTTTTGCCATGTTATAACGTAAGTTTGCGTTTTTCTTGCGTCTCCTTTTCTGATGTCAACGTTGTGACTTGGCATTCAAAATAAAACTCAGAAAGAAACTCAGAAAGAAAGTATGGTCTACATCTGCATCTCCTTCATTTATTTGACACTCTGGTGTGCATCTGAGTGTAGGTGTCCACTTGAATTCGGAGAAAAAGTGTTCTATTTTTGGTGAAGACTTTTTTTTGGTCTTCTCCTAATTTGCTCACTTGAACAAAATCACGGTCGAGGTTCATCCCCCCCAAATGTTGAAAATAGAGCAAAATTTGGGTAAAATTGCCAGACGCGTAGCCAGAAATTCGCAATGGGAGGGGGACTGTTTTGGGGGTCTGGGGGCGGAGCCCCCAGCACTCGAAAATTTTGCATTTTTTTGCAAAAATAACTTCATTTTAGGGCTATTTTGATTAAAAAATAATGCTTTTAAACCGTGGCTTAGAAATTGGCAGTGCAAACATGATTACACGGGTGGCATAATTAAATGGACTATTTGGGAGGTGGCTAATGGTAATATGTAAATTCTCTTGTTTAGATGCTGGTACATTATAAAATCGAATAGTTCAATAAAACTCACACGGAGTAATCTATTTCGTATACAGTTTATAGAGAAAAACAATCGCGGGGAGGGGGGCTGATGAAAAGAGATTTGAGAGAAATGATTGGTAATTATATTAATTAACTAATACTGAATAGCCCCCCCGCCATTTTTTAGTTTATAGTATATTTGTTGATGACACCTATATTTAGCATTTTTACACTTGCGATCAAATTTGATTGCTTATTTTTGATCATTTTTCAAAGTTTTCATTTATTTGTTAGTTTCGATTTTGACAAATTTGCCCCCCCCCCCCCCGAATATATGTTTCAAAAGATGTTTTAAATCACTATTTAGTCCACTCCAGTGCGTAAAACAGTTTCAAAAGTGCCAAAAGCGTAGTGTTTTTCCCATTCTGCATTTTGGTCGACATGCCAATGGGGGGTAGCTATAGCCCCCCCCCGCCCCCCTGGCTACGCTACTGAAAATTGCAAATTATCCCCCCACCTAATATTCAACAAAGATCGGCACCCCTGTCCTGTTGTTCCAGAGTGTACTTAGCTTTGTTTACGCTATTGTAGAAGCAGATTTTGAGAGACCGCTGGACAATTTTGAGAGACCGTTTTGGTTCCTCAAATCGTCTTTAAAAAAACACTGTTGCCAACTACTATATCGAAAAGCAGATATAAACGTCATCCAAAGAGAAACAAACATTTCCTCCAACGTGCACATCAGCCGCACAAAACAGATCAGGTTTGCCCAAAATAAACTAAACTCAAAACTGAAAGCGTTCATGTTCAAAACAAAAGGAAAAAGAAAAGGAACGATCTTGCTGAATGAAAAAAAAAAAAAAAGAAACCGATACCATAAATTTAGAAAGGAAACAACTCAGCATTACAACGTTCAGAGCTTCCTCTACATGATCCAATTCTAACTTCTGGTGCCCCATCACCAGAAGTGCCAGCAGAATGATTTCACAAAAAAACATCAATTTTCGGCAAAAACCGGAATTTTGCACCCCCAATTTCAAACTCTTCCGATTTAAGTTTCCGACACCCCTCAAGCTCCGTGTTTGGATGGGTTTGGTAGCCCAAAGCTTTTTTCTACATGACCCAATTCTAACTTCGGGCGCCCCATTACCAGGGGTTCCAGCAGAATGATTTTACAAAAAACATCAATTTATGGCAAAAAAAACGAATTTTGCACCCTCAATCTCAAACTCCTCCGATTTAACTTTCCGACACTCCTCAAGCTCCGTGTTTGAATGGTTTTGGCGAGGCTAATGCAGCTGCAGTAAAGTAACGAAGCACATAACCAACTTAAATGAAACTAACCTTATTACTAAGGCAAGTATTTGTTGCACTAAAAAATTGAAAAAATTGCATTTATTTTTAACGAAAGTTGCAAAAAGTTGCATTTATGCGTAAACATTAAAAACGACAGTGATTTACTCAAACTATTTATTTACTCATGGGCGTAGGAGCTCAAGATGATTTGGGGGGCACCAAACTTTTGCTCGAAAAATGACTTGATGCATTCAGTTTTGCCGGAAAAACCAATAAGTTTTTTGGGTTAAGGTGATCTCCAAAAAAAAGGTCTTTACTGAAATTGAGACGGTTTTTCTGTCCAAAGTAAGGTGATCTCCAAAAAAAAGGTCTGTTGCTTTCCAAAAAAAGGAAAGGGAAGAGAAAGGGGGGTTTGTGTGGGCATGCTGGAAATTTTAGGGGGACAAAATTGCCCAAAAAATATGGAATTGCCCAAAATTTTGACGCAAAATTGCCCCAAAAAATATGAAATTGCCCGAAATTTTGACGCGCTATCGACGCCTTAATACCAAGCGGGGGGGGGGTCAGTTCCCCCCAGCCCCTCCACCTCCTACGCCACTGCGTTTACATATAATGCCGAATATTTGCAAACATTACTCAGGGAGAAATGGCGATCGTTTGCCAACAGTTTGCGTAGCATGCTACAACTTCGCTTTACAGTGCACAAAGTTGTAAGCGAACTGTTGCGTCATACATGACATTAAGACGCAGCAATCCGTCACGTAGCTATTTGTTATGCAAATTAGAGACAATAGAACTGATGAAATAGTTTTATAGCATATTTTTGAAATCACACTAACATTTCGCGCCACTCTTAATGAAACTTGTGGTAAAAAGTAGCATGTATAAAAGAAAAAAGTTGCAAAAAGTTGCCATATAAAATTCCTAAAAACAGCTTAGAACATTGTACTGCAAAAGTTCTTAGTATTTACATACCTGTCAACTCTCCCGATTTCGCCGGGAGACTCCCGATTTCGAGGATTTCTCCCGATCAACCGATTTCAACGAAAAATTTCCCGATATCACGATTTAGCTCAAGATTTTTTGAATTTAAAAATTAATCAGTTTTTTGAAAAACTAATCAATTTTGCTCGCGAATCTTTTTTTTTTTTTCTGAAAGAGAAAGAATATACTTCGACCCCCTGCTTCGATTGATTTTATATTTTTCAAGAGTTGTGATTTGAAAATTAATGTATGATCTTGCTTTCACATAACGGGTAACATCAGTTCGAATTGTTAAGAATCGATGACGTAATAAATAACAATGGCATGCACAAATTTGCAGTCTCTGATACCGGTCATTGCAACTGTGAAGAGCTGAGTTCTTTTAATGATGTCTGTCGAAGAAAGTGTTACTACTAATAAGCGTAAGGAAGATGGTCAGCGAGAGCTGAAGAAGAGGCGGGTAAAAGTAAAAAAAGAAGTATAGCTGCAAGTCCAAGCAAGCTTGGGAGAAAGATTATCTTTTCATATGTAGATGCCATAAAGGGAATGAATACGCTAAATGTAATTCTTGCAGAATAGACATTAGCGTAGCTCGAGGAGGGAAGAATGACGTAACGAAACACGTCACCTCCGAAAATCATTAAAAGAGCATTTCAGCGAAAAAAAAATCAAAGGATAACCAGTTTAATGTAAAGGGACCTCAAGAGAGCGATAAAGTTATTTATGCGGAAACAAAATTTGCAATGCTCGTGGTGAAAAACCACTTGCCGTGTAGCATTTGTGATGAGCTTTCGAAAATCGTCGGCGACATACGTTTCCAGACAGCGAGATGGCGAAAAAATATGGAGCTGCAAAGACAAAAACTTCACAAATCATAAAACGTAAGAAGAGAGGTAATTTTAAAAAATCCAAAATGCAAGCCTACTAGCAGAAAAAAAGGCGACTTAAAGTTAATTGAATTAATATGATCATGGTCTAGTCTACAAAGATTGGGATTGCTGCAAAAATTAAATTTTTGTAGAATCGGAGTGGTCTACCCAAAACTTTTCACGATCAGAAAAATTATGTCTTCTTTATTTCTTACTTATGAAATAAATTCTATACATGACAGTTGTGAGGTTGTCCCAATCACTCCCTCTATTGGCTTGATGAGTTTTTAGAGTACCAATTGCAGGATGACGCTGAAATGCTCAAAGATCTGCAAGTGGACAAGTTTTGGGGCTTAATGGGGCAGAAGAAAATAGCCTGTGAACGAATTTTCAACAATCTTGCTGCATTAATGAAATCGCCCCTGTGCATACCTCACTCAAACGCAATCTAGCAAAAGAACCTATTCCATGGTGCAGAAGATTGTGACCGAAAATAGAACCAGTTTGCACAATGACACTGTGTGCGCGCTTTAAATTGCAGATTAAATTGTGACCGCAGTGCAGCTGGCTTTAAACCTTCCAAAGTAGGATTGAATGCTGCCAAAAAAGCCACATACAAATATAATTAAGCCCAGAACAGTTGAAGTCAAGCCCACAAGTAAAAACAAATGCTTAAGGCAAGGGCATAGGCGTAGCCATGGGGGGAGGGCCGCCCCCCCCCCAATTGAAATGCCACCAATCATAAATATGTGACAAAAAGCCTATTACTGTATATCTTCAGTTTCAGTTTCTTTTAGCATTTTTCGCGTAAAACATAAACGCGTACAACAGTAATTAACAAAAACATTCACAACCAGGAGGCCCGGGCCCCCTCAACCAACTTTTGCCAACTAATTTATGTGTGAAACCCGGATAAAATTAAGGGTTTTTGTCCTAAAAGTTGCTATCGTAGGCCCTCATGTAATCTTTTTATGAACGTAATGCAATAACCAGGGGCGGATTTACCATATGGCACAGTGTCAGGGGCCCCGCTTTCAGATGGTGAAACTTTTTTTTGGCCTTCACCTATATTTGGCAAGAAAATTTTGTGAAAATTTTCGAAATACCAGGGGCCCGACGCAATGTAATCCGTACCGGTCAATAACATGATTAGTAGACGTAACTATCTATTGTACCATTTTTCAATAACAATTCACCTCCACTCTTAGGCATAGCCAGGGGCTCGGCCCAGGCGCGTAGCCAGAAATTCGCAATGGGGGGGGGCTGTTTTGGGGGTCTGGGGGCGGAGCCCCCAGCCGCCGGCGGCCAATGGGGGTCTGGGGGCGAAGCCCCCAGCCGCCAGAGGCTGGGGGTTTGGGGGCAAAGCCCCCAGCCGCAGGAGGCACGGGGGTCTGGGGGCGGAGCCCCCAGCGCTCGAAAATTTTGCGTTTTTTTGCAAAATAACTTCATTTTAGGGCTATTTTGATAAAAAAATAATGCTTTTAAACCGTGGCTTAGAAATTGGAAGTGCAAACATGATTAAACTGGTTGCATAAATGGGCTATTTGGGAGGTGGCTAATGGTAAAATGTTAGTCCTCTTGTTTCGATGCTGGTAAATTATAAAATCGAATAGTTCAATAAAACTCACACGGAGTAATCTATTTCGTATACAGTTTATAGAGAAAAGTAATTGGGGGGAGGGGGCTAATGAGAAGAGATTTGAGAGAAATGATCGGAAATTAAATGATACTGAATAGCCCCCCTCCCTATTCCTCAGTTTATAGTATGTTTGTAGATGACACCTATGTTTAGCATTTTTACACTTGTGATCAAATTTGATTGCTTATTTCTTACCATTTTTCGAAGTTTTCATTTATTTGTTAGTTTTATTTTTGACAAATTAGCCCCCCTCCCTGAGCATATGTTTCAAAAGATGTTTTAAATCACTATTTAGTCCACTCCAGAGCATAAAACAGTCTCAAAAGTGCTAAAAACGTGGTGTTTTTTACCATTCTGCATTTTGGTCGACATGCCAATGGGGGGGCTCTCGCCCCCCCCCCCCGCCCCCCCCTAGCTACGCTACTGGCTCGCCCCACCCCCAATTGAAACGCCACCAACGATAAAAATGTGACAAAAAAGCCTATTGTTTTTTTAGTTTCAGTTTCTTCTAGTATTTTTGCGTACAACAGTACATGCGTAAAACTGGAATTAATCACACTTTGACGATCAGGGAGCCCGGGCCCCCTCAATTCAATTTTTGCCAATCAATTTAAATGTACAAACCGGGTGAAATAAAGGGTTTTTGTTCTAACCGTTGCTACTTGAGGCCCTCATGTGACCTTTTTATGAACGTAATATAATAACCAGGGGCGGATTCACCATATGGCACAACGAGAGGCCCTGCGCTCCGATGGTAACACCTTTTTTGGTCTTCATCTATATTTGTCAGGAAGATGTTGCAAATTTCCTTAGTACCAGGGGCCCCGTGGAATGTAAATATCAGGGCTGTAGTCGAGACCGACTCGTCCGAGACCAAGACCGAGACCGCGAAATTTTTCCGAGACCAAGACCGGTCTCGATCTCAATTTTGGCTTCGAGACCGAGACCGGCAAAGTTCGAGACCAATTAGACCGAGACCGAAAAAATGACGTCATCAATAGCTTTTTCGATTTTTTGAAAAAAAGCTTTTGGAGCTCATATTTACTCATAAGTTGGTTTTATGATTATATAAATTGATTCAGATGACAAAGTGCTTTAGTCCAAGTGACGATTTCTTCATCAAAACATCTAAACATATCATTTTATGTAGATTTTCACCAAAAAAAGAGATCCTTTAACTAAACTTAATGCCTCTTATTCAAAGCTCGAAGCCTGGTCACCTTTATTTTTGTCAGGAATTACGGGTCAATAAAACTGACGCAAACTTAATGAAATAAAATTACTAAAAAATTGTAAAAAGCTATTTTTATATTTGAAGTACCGTATTAAAGGTATAGCTACAAAAACGCAGCCAGGAGTTTCAATTAGGAGATGGGGGGGATTTCTAAGCACGTAACTACGATTATACTAAGAGAAGGCTTAAACAAAACAATATAATTTTTACCCGAAAAATATTTTGTTGCAGGGTTGCAAACTCGATCGATTTTTAATTGAGTTCAAGTTTGAGTTCGGTTTATTTTAGAAAGTCCAAGTTCGAGTTCAAATATTTAAATTTTTTTGAGTTTAAGTTTGATAAAATTATTATCAATGGCTCTACGCTATGAATATTTCATTATTTGCCACTACGAAATTAATGAAACAATAAATGATAATTCAAGGACTATCATATGTTGTTTAATATTCTGCTAAAGTAAAATATAGATTTTTGAATTCATCAAATACGATAAACAATGTACTTTTCTGTCACGAATAGACCGCACTAATTTGCTTAAAAGCTATTTTCACTAAGACTTCACACTTTTGCGTTGTGCTAGCCTATTAAATACAAAATTTTGTATGAAGCTTTCATTTCGAGAATTGTGTAACCAAAATTAATTTTGTTGCAATAATTAACCGCCGCGACTTATTTCATATATCGTGAATCTTTTCAATCTCAAACTCATTTCTTATAATTGCTCATTTTTTGAAAAAAATTAAACTCGCAGATTTATTCCACTGAGCTGCAAATACAGTACTATCCAAATTTTGTACTTTTTTTACAAACTGTAGAGTAGACCATTGGTTCTCAACCTATTTTCAAAGCGACTTAAGTTTATTGAAAAAATTAATGGTGTAAAATTTTGTGACGCATGTATATTCTGATGCATAGTTTAAATTAAAAGCTATGTAGAAAAAAAAACTTTTCATGATGACAGAACTGTGTTGAAAATCATACAAAGAAGTTTTCACTAAAATGTTTATGAATATTTGCTATTTAGCTTTCAATATCCTTACCAATAACGTCCTTACGTAGTCTGACATACATGACATTTGATTTCTAGTCTCCCCAAGCACAAAGCTTCTTCACTGCGTGAATTCTATGCTAGTTGGTCGAGCGGTAACGCGTTCGTCTCTGGAGCGGGAGGTCTGAGATTCAAATCTCGGGCCGGTCAAATCGGACACAGTGTTGCCAACGGCTCGCCACCGCTGCGATATTTCTCCGAAAAGAGCTGTGTTGCCACGCCGCAATGACGCGGAGATAGGCCCGGTAAACTTGTTACACGCTTCGGCGTATTACAGCAAGCATAATGAAAGATTTAATTTGAAAATATATCGTTTACCACTTCTAAGCGTTTTATACCGTTGCGATCTTGAGAAACTCAAAATTTCACTGCTGGAGTTTTTTGTTACAAAAATGCAACTAGGGTTGACTACTATATGCGTTTATTTTATTACTGTATTGCTTTCTGCAAGTTTCACTCTTTGTAGATGTTTACAAAAAAAAATACCCTAAAAAATTTTTAGGCGACCCATAGGTTGAGAATCATGAGAGTAGATAACTGTTAACGCAATGATAGTAAAGTTTTCGCTATATAAGATACAAATTTCTTATCACTTAATTAACTCAAGATAAAACGTTGCGTCGCTTTTCCACCTTAATCGTTTCTTTTTTATACTCCTAGCTGTTTTTCTAGGTCGCCTAAGCGCAAACAGTAAAAAACATGCACTGTTGGGAAAATCGCAATCTCAATTTACAAAGCTTGATCAACCAAAATATTTCAAAGGATTTTTTAATCGTTAAATTTCGATTTGTGAACTCGGCCAGTTTTATTCGAGTTCAAGTTTGAGGTCAGCAAAAGCGAGTTCGGCAAAAATACCGAGTTTTTTCGAGTTCAAGTTCGAGTCCGCAGCACTGTATTGTCGTCGCGCTGAGCAAACTGTTGTAACTTAATCGTATCTCATCCAGAGGTTTGCTTCAGTCGCTGGACAATTTTTGTTATTTTTCGTAAAAAATAACCATTTGAATCATATTTCGCACGTTTTTAGAACTACTTAATTGTTAAAACAGCTAAGAATTTAATTGCTAAGATTCGAAAGCCGTTTGAAAGAATTAAATTGCTCAACCATTTTAGCCTCTCTTCTTTACCTGTACAGGTCAAGTCCATGACACGTTTTAATGCTTGCATTCATGAATCAAATTTTGTAAGTGATATGACTAAAAAGAGGAGAGCTGCAGCCCACTTTGCCCTCCTGTTTGCGTCACTTGCCATTTTACATTTAGCTTAGGCCTATACATCATGAACAAACGAAATTTGCCAATTTTAAAGTAGTGGGTTTGTTCGCTTTTGACAAAGAGACAAAATATGTACTATAGGTTAGCATATCACTGTTGTCGACAATCGACCAGTAGCGTAGCCAGCGGGGGGGTGGGGGAAGATCGAACCCCTCATTGGCCTGAAAAATATGCAAAATAGCACGTTTGTAGTGGTTTTGAGGCCGATTTTTGCTCCAAAAATGAAAACAGCCCCCCCCCCAAAAAGATTCTGGAGCCAAAGTTGTGAAGAACTTGCTGTTGTTTGGACCAGAATAGTGGATTTTTTTGGTTCTGGAGCTCACTCAAAGTCGGTGAAGACCTTTCTTTTTTTTTTTTTTTTTTTTTTTTTGAGATCACCTAATTTGGGCCAGAAAAAACCTTTGAATTTCTAATTTCGGCCAGAAAAATCCTTTGAATTTCGGTGAAGACACTTTTTTTCTTTTTTTTTCGGAGATCACCTAATTTGACAAAAAAAACACCTCAATCTAATTTAAGACTAATGAAAATTTGGGTCAAGTTCGTTTTCGGTTGCATCAAACTTCCAAAAAGGCCCCCCCCCCCTTGCGAAATCCTGCGGCTACGCGACTGCAATCGACAATAAAGTAATATGTACACAATGTATTCACTCTTTTTGATAAGAACCAGTAAATTTTGAATTGTGACTGGTTGTTTTTAATTTTTTGCCGATTTTCAGCCTCATTTGTTTTTTAATTTGTTCTTAAATTTTGAAAGCATCGACGTCAATTTTAGCGACTATGTTTGTAAAACAGTTTAATTCCCATAGCTTTGTCTACTTCGAATTGAGGTTTTTTGCTTCTTTAGCAGCGTCGTAAAATTGCAAAAGCGAAAAGGCGAACTTTTTTCAACAATTGCTTAAACAACTGCCAAAAAATTTCTCACTTATTTGTGCAGCACTCTATAATCTCAAAATAGTAGCATTTGTGTACAACTGTACATACTTTGACACAAAAACTTCTATCACATGGGGATTAAAAAACTCGCAAAAACATCTGCAGTGCTCGAATTGGGCAAGAACTCTGTAGTTTTGCTTGGACTCTAGTTTCGTTCCTCGTCATCAAAACTGCTATGTGTGAATGACGTCTTTTCTCATGTAAAAATGCGACAATCTTAATCTCCAGGTGCAAAACCTCTTCGTCCAACCGATAATGTAACCGCTTCGTTAGCTTCTTACAAAACTACATTTTACTTACAAAATTTACACAATCTTGCTATTATTTTTTCTAAGAAAAAATACAAAATTAACTTTTTTTTTTACTTACAAAAATTACCCGGTCTCGAGACCAATTTTTGAGCAACGAGACCAAGACCACAACGATTCGAGACCAAGACCAAGACCGGTACAAAACAGCCGAGACCAAGACCGAGACCGAGACCACAAAAAATTGGTCTCTAGACCTACAGCCCTGGTAAATATGGCCCAGGTCAGTAGATTGGTAGGCGTAACAAATAGATGGTTAGTAGATGTAACCATCTGCTGTAACATTTTTCAATGTGGATTATTATTTACTGTTTAAGTTTTGCAGGAGGCATTGTATCTTACTCCCCCTCTGCCTGGGCCGAATCACTTACAAAATTTAACACCAAAATTCAAGATTTTGAACATGTTTTGTACTTAAATTGCAAGTAAAAAGAAGATTAAACAGTTTAATTTTTTCAATTGGCTTTCAAATGCTGAAAATCTAGTTCTTTCAAATGGCTCTGAACACGTGCGAAATGTGATTCAATGGCATTAAAATCGCTTTTTTTCCAAAAAAATACGAAAACTTGCCCCCATAGCCTCCGGCGGCTGGGGGCTCCGTCCCCAGACCCCAGCCAGTGAGACGTTTGAGTAACGTTAGTTTACTCAACACGTCTTCCACTTTGGACATTTTCGCTTCTTAACTTTTGGTTTAAGGTCTCTCCCCATCGCAAAATTGTGGCAATTATTGCCAAACCTGGTTAAGTGCTTCTGATTTTCCATTCTACAATATATTTGCCACACAAAAAGCTCCTCTTTCAAAAATTTCTGATGACGTCATTGCATGAGATTTGTGGTTTGGGCTCCCCCAATCAAAAATCCTGGCTACGCCTATGGGTAAGGGTTGGGGGAAAGATAGTTAAGAGAGGGCGCTAATTGATATACCACTATACACGTACAACTGATTTTGTATAGCCCGGGGGGCGTAAAATTTTTTGGGAGGCTCTGGGTCTGGTTAAAGTAGACGTGGTTGAATGATATTTCACTTTAATCGTTCAGTATTTTTGGAAGGCGTCTGCTGCGCTGAATGTAACATGACTTTTTATGCCGTGTAATTGAAGTGTATAAAACAGCACTGATGTTACCGGTTTCCGTGTCCACGATAAAAAGACTACTTGATTTAATTAGTCTGTCTTTTAGTAGCTAAAACTGCTAGAACCTGATATGGTAATGTCAAAATTTTGGTAATGTGTACCAACATTAAAAGATAACAATAAGTATTCAAGCAGTAGAAATGGGAGTGAGTTCTGGGGGTCGAAATTTTCCAGCTATTGAATTTGCTGGTAAGAAATCTCCCGACTTGGTATTTTCAAATGTTGACCGGTAAGGTTATCATATTACCATACAGTGTGTTGAAAATTTTATTTTTCTTTAAGCTGAAGTGGTTAAAAACTTTGAAATGCATATTTGAGGAGGGCAACCCAATTTGTGGCAATTGAAATTAGTCATAAATTTATCTTTTCCTCTCTATTTTTAATCTTTTTTAAGCCTGGCTTAAATGGTTGAAAAGTTTAAATTTTTCAGGACCTATTTGAGGGACCCCCATTTTGGTTATCCCAAATTTTGTCATATTATAACTTTCTGTTATATTTACGAATCCCGAAAATTACATGCGTCTAGCTTAAGTGGATAAAAACTATTAATTTTGGCAGTGCTGTTTGAGGAGGACCTCTCCAATTTGGTACCCCAAAGTTTTGTCAAATTTTTTTTTCTACACATTTGTCTATCATGAAAATTTCATGTGTCTAGCATAAAAAGGTTAAAACATTTAAATCTTGGTGGCCTTGTTTGAAAGGGACCCCCTCATTCTGGTACCCCCAAATTTTGTCAAATTTCATCTTTTCTTTACGTTTACCTACCTTAAAAATGTCACTGGTCTAGCTTTAAAGATAAAAAAGTTTAAATTTTCAAGAGCCCGTTTGGGGGGGACACCTCCATTGTGGCACCCCCGATTTCAGGCGGGTACCAGTACTTTTGGATATCTATAATAGCTCATTGTATGATTCATGTGCGGTTTGTGGTTTAAAAGGAGATAATGATAGAAGAAAAGAAAAAAAAGAAAAAAAAAGGAAAAATTTTATTCTAAGCGAAATAAAGGAATATGACCATAATAAAGGTCATAAGCAGTATGTTTAAAAAAAACAAATTTTTTTCGTTAGTGTTGGTAGTGACCGAGATATACCGATCTAAAATTGTTCACTTTTTGCTGATTTTTGGCCTCTAAAATCGCGATCACGTAACTGGGCGCCTCCAAACTTGGTGCACATACAATCTCTATCTGCGCTCAAGTTGTGCTCAAATTTCAACGTTCCACGTTTAGCAAATTTATAGCTATAATTAATAAATATTTGAGACAAAAATGGCAGTTTTTTCTCAAATTTAGAGTTTCTAAATCACGATCACGTGACCTAGGTTCCTCGAAATTGGTATACATAATGCTTTCAATTATTGTCATATTATATCCAAAAGTCAACTTTCTATGTTGAACCGTTTTTTAGTTATAAGCAAATCAATAAATTTCTCTGCTTATCTATCAAAATGGCCGAGTAAAAACGAAAGTCCTACACGCGCGCACGAAGTCCCAACTAAATTTATTGAAAGTAACTGTAACTCTAACTAGTTACTTTTTCAAAATGGTAACTGTCACTTAGTTACTTTTTTTGCCAAGTAACTGTAACTGTAACTCAGTTACTTTTACAAAGTAACTTGCCCACCACTGTGTATGCATTTCCGAAGATCTTTGGCGTGGAAAATTAGTCACTCTGGCGTAGCGGCGCGAGTTGAAGAGTGCTACGACAATCGGCGTAACACTGGCACAAGTTTACCAGGTTTGGCGTAAGCTTTTGTTTTAGACAGGGAATTTAAGTAACAAGCACGAAACTTGCAACATGTTAGCTTTCGTTTGCTTTAATCCTTTGTCTTGACCGCCGACTCCGCCGAACTCAAATTGTGCACGCGTCATGCTTCATTGATCGCAATATTTTGGCCAATATCTCTACCTGTTTATGCTAGAAAAAAAGACCAAACATGAAATATCAATATGTTGCATTTTTCGTCTAGTTTTCAAAAATCTAAAAATAATTTTTTAATACACAACATTTTGTTGACTTTTTCGTGATTTATTCATTTGCCCCCTTCCCCTAATTCTCCCTCCCCCCATTTTTCAGGTCTGAAGCCCATATTTTTTTTTAATGTAATGTGACAAAAGTCAACATCATTTTCTTTCAAAAAATATAAATGTCGGGGCAAAGCAGTAATAAGAATATGCTGGTTGATAACTTTTTTTATCGTACTACCAAACTAACAAATTGCAAAAATCAATTCAATTTCAAGGTTCGAAGATATAGAACTCCCTAAGACTTCCATAAAACAGTGTAAATCACCAAAAATCTTTTAAAAAAACAAAAACGTTTGTTAACGAAAACATAATCAAACTGCACACTTGCAAATTAATCAACAATCCAATTCATTTCACTCTTATTTCATTACCTGCTGTTAGATGGGATCAAGATAGGCTATAGTATTGTCGAACCTCAGTTATTGAACATAAAGCGCTCGAGAAGGCTATTCGAAATGTGATTTGTTCGAAATCCGAAACAATTTTTCCCATTAGAATTAATGTAAATAATTTTACTCCGTTCCAAGTCTAGAAAACAACTTTTGTAAAGTATTTTTTTTACTATTTTACACCATAAACTGTACGGTATACTGTATACCATAAACAAAAATGGGTAGAAATAGATTTTGTTTTATTTTAATAAAGGATTTCCTATCTAAGATGATGAAAAAAAACAAAAAGTAAACATTTCGTATGTTTTGTTTTTAAAACATCAAAAACATTAAAGGTTAAGATACAGTACAATACGAAAACTTTTGAAAAACTTACAGAAATTAATAATGAAACAGTAAAAAAAAATACAACAGCTCAGTTACATCAAAGATCGTGTGAAAAAAGCCGACATAAGCCGCATCATGGCGCGTTTGTGTTCGCTCGGCTTCTTTCGGTTTGGTCGTGACCCGAATTTATGTTCGAAGTCTGAAACGTTAAAATCTCGAATTTTTAGGTCGAAAACCGATTTGGTCGAGAACAGAATCGTTCGATAGCCGAGGTATGTATATGGTTGCTGGTTACACGAATTTGAAATGAGTGAGTAGTTGTTTATGGTTGAAAAAGGTCAAAATGTAGTATTATGAGAAAATTTTTTGTTAACAATGTGATTCAAATCTAGCTTACTTGAATTGTACTAATGTTTTCTAGTGTTAATTTTGTTTGTGTGACATTTAGTGACTTTGGTTTGTGTGTTTCTGATATGTAAAACACTCTCTGGGTGGCAACGGACTCGAAGATCCAAGTATCACTTCGTAGCCTCCTTGCTACCAATTTGTCGTAGGACATTTTTTTAAAGATTACAGTATAAGCCTACTGTAAGTGTCGATACATGCTTTATTGATTATCGCTATAATTGGTGGCAAATAAATAAAATAAAATAAATAAATAAATGTTGTTCAAGGTCACATGCTATAAGCATTTTATAAACCTTTTTGCAACGTACGTTGCCATTTAATTCACAGGTAAAAATAAATTCAAATATCTCAAAAATTTCAAATGGAAACACTGTATTTTTATTACATCGCTAGTCACTGTCGGGTAAGGTTAGAATGAATATTATCAACCCTTCCAGTCACATCACGTGATTAGCCTATTTCCTTTTTTTCTTTTTTGCAAAAGTTTTGGTTGTTTATAAACTTCGATAATTTCGCAATCCGTGTCACAAAGCACATTCGAGACTGAAGGAATGATTGAGCAAATGTTATGGAGATCGGACAGTGGCTAAGTAAGTAGCAACCGTACGTAACTTAGGCTTGCATTTGCAACACAGGTAAATATTAACCCGAAAACAGTGAGAAATAGATATTATTTATTATCAAAAAGCCTGTTTAGGAGTATAATTTAATGCAAGTTGTTACTGAGGTAGCTAATTACTGTAGTTAAATAAAAGGCTAGGCTATAGGCTAGTTTAGTTTGTAATGCTGCACTAAATACTATTATTGCTAATAGTAAAGCAGATAATAAAGCTATGCCACTACTTCCACTTTCTACAGTAAGTTGCTCAGTATGAAGAAGCTTCGTTAGGCAGGGGTCAGTATTACTACTATGGTAAGTTCGGGAGCCTTACTTACAGCTTAACCAGATTGGAAAGAACCAATGTTGCGCGAAGGATATTTTTTCTAGTCTTTTAGTTGCGCGGATTAACAACTCCTTTCGGCAATCTGCTGCGCGGATGGAGCAAATAGTAGTTGTTCGAGTTTTGATGATTGATCATCAATTGGGTAATAACTTTCAATTTAAGCAGTGAACTTGAAATGTTTTAGGACCGTCAGAACACTAACTCTTTATTTAGTAAACTAGAAACAGACGCGCGGAAAAAAAAAGAAGAGGATTGAAGAAAAAAAGTTTGCTCTTGTTGCAAAGGTTTTCTGCGGTCAACGCGTATTCGACTGATTTGATTGGACATATTCACAAAGCGAGTGAACCGTGAAGAAAAATGTCATGCTGATTAGACGAATCGGCATATTCTAGAACAAATGCTCTTCGAAGAAAAAAAGCAAAACTGTCAGTTTCCAGTCTACTTATAAAAGTTTATGGTCTGATCAATTTCAAGTTGCTTAGAACTCCAAAACTAATTGGAGTGGCACTAAATTTTGTAGCCGGGGGTTTGGGGCGAAGTCGTCAGCCGCTAGGGGCTTTCAGACTCAGTCGCCAGCCCGCCGCTGACAAAATATTGAGGTTATCTACCTAGCAAAAAATCGTTAATAGTTTGTTATAAAATTTTTGTTAAAAAATACGCTTATCAACTGTATCCGTACAAAAATGTTTGCCGCAAATCTTAGACTACACCAACAAGATGGCTTGTGTCATGGGAAGTTCAATACTCCGTCGAGTCATATCAAAGATTCAAAAAAAAAAAAAGAAAAAAATGCTTACCATCGTGTTTCGTCAAAGTAAGACGCCAAACAAACCACCACGAGAAGTTACTCGAAAAAAAAACAGTTTTATTTTATCAAACAATACTTCTTCATAGAAAAGTCTGCCACGGAGATCCCACAGCGAGTACTTCTACACAAAGGGTTCTTTTCACCTTTGCGCTACAACACAATTTCTTAGCCTACCAAACTTAGGCGAAGCCAGAAGTTTTGATTGAGGGCTGGGGCAAACCACAAATTACATGCAATGACCTCATCACAAATTTTCAAAAGAGGAACTTTTTCTTGGGCAAAGACATCGTAACATGGAAGATAAAAGAAGCCGTGGCCCGTGTTTGGCACTTAAGCAGGATTTTGCTAAAGGAAGAAGGCTTTTAAACCGATAGTTAAAAAGTGCAAATGTCTGACTTTGGAAGACGTGTTGAGTAAGCAAGTGTAACTCAAATGCATCACAGACGGGGGTCTGGGGGCGAAACCCACAGCCGCTAGGCGATTTTTTGTAACTTTTCGGAAAAAGAAAGCCTTATTATTGCCGTTGGATCACATTTCGCACGTGTTCAGAACCATTTGAAAGAACTAACTTTTTAACATTTGAAAGCCAATTGGAAAAATTACATTGTTCAATCTTCCTTTTGCTTGCAATTAAATCCATAACACGTTTAAAATCTTGCATTTTGGTGTTAAAATTTGTAAGTGATTTTGCCCAGTACTGCCTCCTGCAAAATTTTGACAGTAAATTAGGCTATTATCCACTCAAAGATTTTCCTTAAAGATTTTTGTTTTGGCTTGAAATTAACCAGTTATAAGCAAATCTAACATAGTAGTATTTTGTAAACACAATGCTGTCAGTCTTTTAATTTAAAAGGCCTATAACAACTGTTTTGTGGCTCATTTGATAAAGTTTGGAAGCTAAACAGGCACATTATTTTGTTATACAAAAACTTTTAAGTTTACAAATTTATTTCGATTTTTCATTACGCTTGTGGTATTACGCCAAAGGGTGTAACGAGTTTGCCGGACCCGCCTCCGCATCATTGCACCCGGGCAACACAGTTCCTTTCGAAGAAATGTTGCAGCGGTGGCGAGCCATTGGCAACACTGAATCCGATTTGACCGGCCCTAGATTAAAATCGCACCCCTCCGACGAACTCGTTACCGCTCAACCAGCTGGTCGGTCAATTTATTTCTAAGTGTAGCTACTGTAATTAATTCGCTTTTTATAAAAATTTTCTTTGGATGATCCAGTAAGGGTAAAACAGACTATTAAAGGGATTCGCCTCTATACCCTATGGGCCTTCGGTGTCTGAGGGCTCCGCTTCCCAGACCTCGAAATAGCCCGTACATTGCAGATTTGTGATTACACGCCTGGCTTAAGCAACCGGCCATAAGCTGCCAAGCATCTCTAAATATATTATAGTAAATTTTCCAAAAAATGCTTAATTTCTTCCAGCCCAAGAGCTTCGTCTACCCCAAACAAGATTCAAACGGAGACATTAGCCATTGTTTGTTTATTTTATGCATACCAAAAGAAAAATGGATTAAACGAACAGACTATAAAACGAATTCAAATATCTGCCTATACTGCTCGCAGGTTTAGGAATTGGATTTTGCTGCAAGAAAAGATTGAGATGCGACCAAATTGGTCTTTGAGTCAAGCTGCCACATTCCTAATTAAAATCGATGCAAAAAATTATATTTTTGATTATAAATGATAATTTGCAATTTACATAATCATAAAAACAGTTGAGAGTTAACCTAAAACTAAATGTAAAAAGGAATGCACGAGTTGAGTTGTCTTGCTAGCTTGATAACGAGGCATACAAATTAATTACTTTCTTTGTTAGTTGCTTTAGATTTAGAATACGAGTAATCTTTTGGCTTTGGGGAATATTGTTCCGAATTTTTTTTCCTATATTTGAAAGATCTTTGACATTTCGCTGTGGAGCATCTATAAATTTGTATTGCATTAGCTTGAAGGGTGGAATAGGACTATAAGAGTGTACACTTAAACTTTTCAAAAATTAAATAACTGGCTGAGTTGGATGAAGAGGAAGGCGAACTTTGCTCTCGCTGAGTTCGGATTGAAGCCAAACATTACTGGTTTGAATTCAAACTTAGCGACAACAAAAGTTAGTGAAAGAGCTTATTAATTTTATTCTATGTGGAAACTTGTGATTTGTTTAGATGCCTTAACAAGGGCATAGAGTTTTGCTGAAAACTTTTTTTTTTTTGAATTTTTTTTTAAGGAATTTTTTTAAATGAAGCTATTATTAAAATGATTACTTGCGTGGCAATGTAATGTTGACAATAATTCGCTTACGATTAGTGGAATTTATCTCTCGCTTTAAGTTATATTGTCGTAGAAGCTAATAAAGTATGAGAATAATTTTTCGTGACTCAAGAACAAATTATTGCTTGCATTCATTTTTGGATTTCCGTTTAAACCATGGGGCAATTTTTTTTCATCTCTGACTGGATTTATTCTCCTAGCCAATTCACTTTGGACTTGGCCAAGAGACTGCGTAGGGACTTTTCGGTTTTCAAGTCAAGCTACCACTTTGCCCACCTGTCTACCACACACGGTGCAGGCTTCACACTGTCCCTTTTAATGCTGAACGTCAAACAGGGAAGCTGTAATCCTGTAAATACCAATTTTTACACTCTTTGGTTTGACTCAATCGGAAATCGAACCAGAGTTTACCGTTCCAGTTGCAAACGCTTTATCTATTCAATCACTGATTGGTCTAGTTTTATGTCTTTGGTTGAGTCTTCACGATTGCATGCGGTGTGTTGAATAAACGCCTACAGCAGCGAGGCACGGAGGCAGTTTGCGTAAAGTTGTTTTTTGCATTTACTAAAGGATCTGCTTGGTTGCCCAAGCCAATTAATGCAGAGTTTTATCTCAAAAAGTTACTGCAGAATATTATAAGCTCCCAAACCTCCCTACCGCATTTGGTTTGTTTAAGTCTTTCTTGATGCTGTTGATGATTTGGACAGATTGCATAAAATGCAAAAAATGATGTCCAAAATATTAGTAGTAATCTTTTATTTCCGAACAAAAACAAACACACATAAATCGCAAATTCAGTAAACATACAAAGACACGATTTAGCACGACGAGGAGCGAAAGACCAGAACATTGCTTAATAAAGCGACACGGTCGCCGAGTCTGCTTATCCTCATAAAAATAACCCAAAATTGTCCATAAAATGCGGGATAGGGAAAGCTTTATGCTAATCAATAGCTTGGACAGTTGCTTACACTTGTGGTGAGGAAAATCCTCACCAAGAGGAACCAAAATAAAATGAAGCGAAGCGTTTGGTCGAGAATAGCCTGCTTATAATCGCTCGGCCTTTAATCTTTCTAAGTCGATCGGTTCTTTTATCATACTATCTCAACTCTCAAGCTCGATCTGTCTTCTTGAAACAATACCAAACAGCTTAATTTTATTGTTTCGGGTAAATGCGAGATGCGGCCGAACAGACAAGCAGACCCGGCGCCGTGCCCCCCCACCTGACTGCTTGTGCCCCCCCAAACGAGGACTGTGCCCCAAAGAAATTAACAGGCTCGGGGCTTCTGGAGCGCAAATCGAGGTCCAAATTAGTGTTTTTTGTAGATGAAGACCTTTTTTTTTTTTGGAGATCACCTGTTTTCGGCCGGAAAAACCGCTTGAATTTGCGATTTCGGCCGGAAAATCCCTTGCAATTTTAGTGAAGACCTTTCTTTTTTTCAACGTGCGGACACTATTTTATATAGTAAGCTTGCTTATGATATCACAAATGCGACACGACAATAATGAGAAAAATGTAGAAAGTATAATTGTGCAATGCACTACTACGGTACAAAACCGTACCGGTATCATTTTCTCGTCTCTCTAGCCTCAGCTGTTCTATCTTCTCTTTCAGATTGATATTTACCAAGGAAGTGCATTAGGCTATTTGAGTGCAAAAAGGTCGCGCACAGGGGTGCCGAAACCCGGGGGAATGGGAGGATATATCCCCCCAATAATTTGACTGTATCCCCCCAATAATTTGAGTATGGTCTACATCTGCATCTCCTCCAATAATTTGACTCTGGTGTGCATCTGAGCGCAGGTCTCCACCTGAATTCGGGCAAAAAGTTTTCCATTCAGTAGTGTAGCCAGAAGGGGGGGGGGGGCTATAGCCCTTCCCCCATTGGCCTGTCAACCAAAATGCAGAATAAGGAAAATACCACGTTTTTATCTTTTCTGAAACTGTTGTTTTTTTTGGAATGGACTAAAAAGTGATTTAATGCATCTTTTGAAACATATATTCAGGGGGGGCTAATTTGTCAAAAATAAAAGTCACAAACCAATGAAAACTTCGAAAAATGCCCAAAAATAAGCAATCAAATTTGATTGCAAATGTAAAAATGCCAAACATAAGTTTTATCAACAAATATATTACAAACTCAGAAATAAGGGGAAAGGGAGGGGGGACTATTCAGTATTAGTTAATTATCTATCACTTCTCTCAAATATCTTTCCGTTAGCCCCCCAATTATTTTTCTTTATTAAATATACACGAAATACATTACTCTGAGTGAGTTTTATTGAACAACAAAATTTTGTGATTTACCAGCATGTAAACAAGAAAACTACAATGGTATCATTAGCCACCTCCAACATAGCCCATTAATGCAACCAGTTGAATCATGTTACGCAGCCAATTTCTATGCTACGTTTTAAAAACATTATTTTTTATTAAAATAGCTCTAAAATTAAGCTATTTTTGCCAAAAAATGCAAAATTTTCGAGCGCTGGGGGCTCCGCTCTTTTAGCCTCTCCCCCCATTGCGAATTTGTTCCCCCCCCCATTTGCGTATTTCTGGCTACGCGCCTGGTTCCATTTTTGATGAAGACCTTTTTTTTGATCTTCACCTGAATTCGGGGGAAAAAAGTGTTCCATTTTTGGTGAAGACCTTTTATTTTGCTCTTCACTTAATTTGCTTACCTGAAAAAAATGCTGGTCGAGGTTCATCTCCCCCAATGTTGAAAACAGGGCAAAATTGGGATAAAATTGCAAATTATCCCCCCAATGCTCAACAAAAATTTGCACCCCTAGTCGCTCATCGACAAAATTCAACCCAATGCAATCGGCATCTATGAAAACCAATAAAAATTTGACGAATCGAACTCCGACAACCCGGATCGTGATCAAAGTTAACATGGACCAAATCAAGCGCGCTGATTGGTAAAGCATAATAAGCTGCGTAAACGTCGTAAAAAACTTGCTTCGATGCAAAATTCGCAAGAGGGATTCTATGCAAGGTCCAAATTTCTTTCCCGCTGTCCGCAGGGTATAACCAACAAGATCATTTTTTTATATTGCTCATTCGCTTACAGTCGCATTTGTGTTCGCGCTTCCAAAACTCGCATTGCGCTGTGGAAATGCAAGCTGCATTTAGTTCAGGTGCAACGTTCAAATGCTGCACTCCTGTGGAAATGACAAAATTTGAAACGAATTTTTTGAAGTGTTCCATTTCCACTATCCCGCTACGTAACAGGGTTTTTAATTGCAATTTGATCGAATCTTCGTCATCAATAATACTTCAAAATTGTGGATATGCAATAGCGATGCCGATAGCGGCGCCGCTGTTTGATCGCCGCGCAACATTTACACTGAACCGAGCGCGCAGTGCGGGCGCCGCACAAAGTTTCCAAACTTTTTGTGGAGCGATGCACTGTACAAGCAGAACCTTGAGGCACGAAACGGTCTGCGGACCCATGTTTGCTGCCGCGACATTATGATCCGCGCAGAATTTCAACTTTAAAATGCAACACAGCTTTTGCAATTAAAAATCACACGGTTTTAGTTTATGTTAGTTGATTTTAGTTATAGTTGATTGACGTGAAATTCTGCGCGGATTATTTCAAACTTCGCGGAAAACTGCGCGGATTGGAGACAATAACAGAGAGCTTTGCGCGGAGGATACGCGCAGAGCATTCTTTCCAGTCTGGCAGCTTAACACCTACAGTACTGATGTTAATTCAGGTAAAGTCTAATGTTGCAGAACTACAGTGCTGTTCATAATTCAGGAGCCACCTTGCAAAAACACTCGTTTTTTGGGTTCCAGGTTTAATTTATACTATTTGCTATAATTATATATCTACATGTTTTATATTTTTGTGAAGGGTTTGTTACTGGTAATGTTTCGGCATAATTTTTTTTTTTTTGAAAATAATTTTAAAGCCAAACTGCCCCCCATTACGTGACGTCATGCCAAAAAACTCATTTCCTTACTAACAGCAAATATGCATTACAGTATTGGTGTCAAAAGCAATTAAAGGAATAAGGATAGTTTATCGGGTATTGTAACAAGTTTAGGTCATGTCATATTTACTTCATGATTTCATCGCGCGTCACTCATTATGACGTCATAATTTATGATATTTTCTTGGTTTTATTTAAAGCCTAAAAGCAGCATGACATTTTTTTGCTAAAATGTCAAGTTGATATCGTACCTGTAATAAAATTAGGAAAGATTACAAAATTGTCAAAATTATTAACACTCTTTTTACAGAATAGTGGCTCTGAAAAGAGCCGTTTGATTTGGCAAGGACTGATTTAGTATTTTGTTGGCCATCCATGGTTTTCGATCACTATTTTGCATCGTCGAGGAAGTGATTCAACAAGTTTGTTGAGTTCTTCGGGTGAAATTGTAATTGTAATTGTAATTACATTCTATTCACCAAGTTGCCTTGGCCAGGAGACAGCGAAATGACCTTTCGGTCTTCGAGTCAAGCTGCCACCTGCCCATCTGTCTACCACACACGATGGAGGCTTCACACTGTCTCTTTAATTGCTGAACGTCAAGCAGGGAAGCTGTGAATACCAATTTTTATAGTCTTTGGTTTGACTCGACCGGGAATCGAACCCGTGTCTACCGCTTCAGTAGCAGACGCTCTATCCACTCGACCACTGATCGGTTTTAAATAAATCATAAATCACTCGAAACCAAGCAGCAATGACCTGTTCGATAAGCTCTCTTTTCGTCTTTGGTTTATTCTTCCCAATTATGCAACTAACTCGGTACCACAAATTTTCAATCGGGTTTAAATCAGGAGATTGGGCTGGCCAATCCATTCGTTCAATTTTATGGGTCCTGTACCACTGTTGGACTTTTTTAGCACGGTGGCATGGAGCATTATCGTCTTGAAAAATCCAATCATCGTCGGAAAACAAAGAACGTGCACTGGGTAACATTTTATTTTCCAGCACATCAATATACTTTGTCCCGTTCATCATCCCAGACACCACTTTGAGCCTACCAATACCATTTGCAGCCATGCAACCCCATACCATAATTGACTGGGGATGCTTGATGGTCGGTGAAATACAATAAGGCCGATACTCTTCCTCTGGTTTTCTTCTCACAAAATTATTTCCGGCGTGGTTGTTTACAGTAAAAGTCGACTCATCACTGAAAAGAACTTTCCTCCACTTCTCTATTGGCCTCTTAGCATGAGAGCGTGCCCAATCTAATCGGCGTTTTATTTGTTTTTCCGTCAAGAGTGGTTTTTTTCGAGCTTTACATCCTCGAAGACCATTCTCCAGCAACCTTCTCCTCACTGTTGGAGCAGACAATTCAACGCCACTACTTTCCTTTAACTCTCTGGCCAACTCTTTTGAATTCAGTCTCCTGTTTCCTAAAGAAATCCTGACCAAAGTTCTATCAGACCTCTTTGTTGATTTCCGCTTCCTTCCAGATCGAGGCTGACATTTCGCATCTCCTGTCTCGATCCATTTCTTGAACACTCCTTGCACTCCTTTACGAGATGTACCAGTCTTTTTTGCAATAAATCTCTGCGATTTTCCTTCATTGTAAAGATAAATAATCACTCCTCTCTGTTCTGCACTAATCGGTTTAAAGCCCATGATGACTGAAACTGAATAAAAAGGTTGAACATCCAGAAAGTCCTGATATTGCTCCCACTATGACGTCATAGGGAGCAAATCGTGGTGTGATCATGATGTGACCCAAGATGTGACCTCAGGTCATCAGAATACACAATAATTACAAACATAATTTTTCGATTTCATTTTGCTAATTCGATCATTGCAACCATGTTACCAATATAAAAATGGCCCATCAAAGTGACGTCATGCTTAAGGGGTGCATTTTGGCCCCAAATAATTATTTCAAAAAAAAATTTTTTTTCAGTAAAATTCTCGTAGCAAACCCTTTACAAAAATATATAACTTGCCCATATACAATTAAAGCACATATCATAAATTCGACTTGGAACTTACAAAACGGGCAATTTTGCAGGGTGGCTCCTGAATTATGAACAGCACTGTAGATATATTAATGATGGTTTATTGTTTAACACTGTCTGATCAGTGTCAAGAGAATTAAAATGTCACTGCAAGAACAACTAAGTCTTTGTTACCTGAATTTTAAAAGTTAAAAATAGGCTAGTAGATAGAGAAAGAAAGTTTTTTTGAACTAAAAAAAACACAAATTAGAATTTAAGAATATAGTTAAGACGAAAAAACGTAACAAATTACAAACAGATTGCTGCATTTAGGTCATAAAGGAGTCGCAAAAGACCAAAAAGCAAGCGTAGCTCACTGGTTATCGAGTTTGCGACTCCTCTACATCCAAGTCCAAGGTGACAAAATTTACTGTAATTCAAATGTCATTTCAATTTAATCATAACAAAAAAACCCAACAATTTCCAAGAAATAACTTTTCGGACGGTTAAAAGTATAAATAAATAATGCAACACAGTAAAGCTTACAACCTGAGAACAGTTCAATGTAGTTAAATCCAACAAAAAAAACTTATCAAAGAAAATAATTCGTTGAATTGAAATGCTTTATTTACGTTTGCTATAAAAACTGTTCTTTGAGCTGTTTAGACATCAGTCTATGACTGGTATTCCCAGCCTTATTTTCCAATTTACTTGGTAAGGCATTCCATATTTTTGCTCCTGTTATTCAGATTGACTGGTTTGTTTTGACATGATAAGATCTTGGTACGAAATAATCATTGGAGCTAGAATTAGCTAATCTGCAATTATCTTACTGTACAACAGGCCTGCTCTGCTCGGTGCTGTACAAGGGCCATAATGCCATTGACCCACTTGTCGCTGACCATACGTTTTTGCTGGGTCTACGACAACTGACCGCGACAAACTAACCGCGAATCAACTGACCGCAAGCAAACTCACAGCGAACAATGTCGATTGGCTGAAAAGGGCGATCCTAAATATATTTTTCTATCTCCAGAGCCATCCTGCCCAAACCCTCACTTTGTGACGAAATCAGTGACGAAACCACTGTAACAAAATCATCGCTTTGCGGTCAGTTTGTTTGTGGTCAGTTTGTCGCAGTCAGTTGACTTGGTTCGTTTTTGCTGGTGCAGCTACCAACGTTACTCACCAAAATGTCTTGTCATCATGGAAAGTAAAAAACAAACATTTCGTCTTTACTTGCATGCTAAAACATCTAACTGCCGTCTCTAATACTTAATGGCAGGAAAAACATCATTGCTGTTCTCTTCATTGTCATTTTTTGTCAGTTACAGTACTAGGGTTGTAACTATTATCGGTTATTTTTAGGAATAATGACCTTTTCACAGCAGGGACAAATCATAGCAAATTGTACCAATGTAAGGTAGGCTATATACTTTGCAAGCATTGGCTATATTGCAATATGTCAACAATAAACACAAATTAACAATAAACAATGGCTATATCGCAATATGTCAACAATAAACACAAATCTCAAAAATAAGGTTTAATGTGAAATGTTACCACTTTTGTTGGCAACAAGCTCATTCCAGTTTTACACATGTACATATCTGATACAATTGCATTTGACACCATGTCACAATACAACAAATATGGATTGTTTGAAAGATGCTTAAGATCAAATGAAACCACTTCGAGGGCCATATATTGTGCAGGTGTGCTGTACAACATTGCAATTCAGATTGGTAGTGTCTAGCGCACTGGTCTGGTTTCCAACATGAAAATTTATTGCACCGGCTACACTGGTTGTTACGTTCTATTATTTTTTTTTCATTAATTCAGCTTAAATATGGCACTTTGACGCATTTAATGCATCGCCCCATTGGTGTAGTGGTAAAGGCGTGTGTTTGCCAAATCTTGAGTTTGAGTTCGATTCCTACTGAACGCGCCCGGCAAGTCTTGTCATTAGCAGATTTGCGCTGCATTCTTTTATTCTTCTCCTTCAGAACCTTGCATTAGAGCTAAGGGTTCAGGCAGCGATACCAGCCTGAGAGATAGCAAATCCAGGTGCAAGAAGAAACAATAAGTGCCACCAGTGCAGCAGCTTTTTCATGTTGGAAACCGTGCCGGTGCTCTAGACACTGCCTTTTACATTTACAGCTTTGAATTCCATGTTTCAAGAAATTGGATTGATCTGAAGGATTAAATATATTCCGAAGATTCACAAAGCAATGAAATATGTATTTGTAAAGTACAAACGCAAAATTGAATTGTAGCTACTAAATAATGTAAATCATTATGTGAAGTACAGTATGTCACAGTTAATACCCCAGCTCAAATTTGTCTAGAAAGTGCTATCATAAATATATAATTCACATAATATACAAAAGACAGTAGAACAGTGCATCAAACTTTCTATCTGTTGATTTCATTCATCTTTTGTGTAGTGGTGCATTTGTAGATTTAAGGCCTTGGCTACTGTTTTACAGTCACACCAGTTTTGTTCCTGTAAGCCCAGAAACAACAGAAACAAGTCCTACTAAAACATACATCATCACAAGTACTGAATTAATCACGCAGACTCCTAAGAATTTTAAACCTAACCCAAACTTGAATCTTGATCCAAGTTGCAAATTGTGATCCTTTTGATCGTTGTAGTCTTGTATGGAGTATGTTTATATGAGAACCCTAATCCTTGTCCTGTTAAGATCATTTCTAAGATGTGTCAGGTTTTTTCAATTGCAAAAATTCACAAAACCAAATTAGTAAGCTTAAATTAAAGTTTAGAAGGAACACTACACACAAATACTGTATGTCAAAATTATCAAAATGAAGATTCTTGAGTGTTGGGCATAATAGTCAAGCTCCTTTAAATATAGCATCATATGCAAGCACATTTCACTCATACTTTTTTTGTCATTTTACAATTTTGTTTGGGTTCAATTAGACTGAATGAAAGTTATTATTCAACTCAATTATTCAACTCGCAGTCAAATAGTTAGCTATTGGTGATGATGGATAGCAACTATGATGAAAGTAAACACTTAATTCATATCTTTTGTGCTATTGTATCTACTGCAATTGTTATTGAATGTAATGCAGTGTCCTTATGATTTCATTGGTTGTAAAATTCATCAAACAGCATGTCCTAGAAAGAAAAGTACGAAGTGGAATGGTTTCGTTTTGCAGATCTAGTTAATATTGTAGTTTTACTGATTAACTTCTTGACATTTTGTAAGGGTAATCATTGGAATACATGTCAAACTTTGTTACTTATTATAGTTTCGACATTATCTGTGTTTATTTGTATAACTGAAGAAAGAAAATATGTTGCCGAAGCAATGTGCTGATGACTATGATTTGACCAGAAACGATGAAGTTTTTGAACAGAGTATTGCAAGTGAGCAGACTGTGTTATTGAACTTAGCTGCTTATTACGTTTCGAGCCCACTCCAACCTGGCAAGCCTTGGTTGTGCAAAATCGGCCGTTTGCTTGGTCTCTTCATGTTTGTGTTGTAGTATCCACAATACGCTTATCACTGCAAAACTACACAATAAGAGTAATAGACTTGTCGTAACTCTACTGTTAAATTTTATAGAGGTGGTGCCAATGATATGTAAATAGCTGCTGTGCTTTTCCTTACAAAACTCATTGATTATATTCATCACTTAAATGGAGTGAAAAAAAGTCCATTCAGTTTGCAAACCTGTGTCCATTGTATGCTGTACTGGTAAGTTTCCGAAAAGATTGTAGTTTTGCGACCTGCAAGGACGCTACAGTAAATTTATTTTTCAAATAATGTAATGAAGATTTCTTGTTTTTATACATGGTTATTTGTCTTTCTAGATATTGCAACCCAAACAATCTATAATGCAGTATTGCTATCTTCAAGGGAGATGAAAGATATTGAAGAGACAATTTCACCAGAAACTACCTTGATGGTTTGCCAAAATCCTGAATTGGTAAGTTTACAAACATATTTTCAAATTATGATCTCTGAACTTTCCATTAAGAGCGCCTGTATTTAGCCAAATACCTAAATTTATTGATTTCGCCATGCATTCCATGCAAAGAGGTCCACAAATCAGTGTATTAGGATCAATCAAAAGTCTATGTGGAACTTGCTGCAATCTCGTGACATGTGATATTGATAGGTGTCAGGAAGGGGGGCAGAGGGGGTCATGGCCCCCCTGGATTTTCACACACTCTCTCTTGAACTTCCCAAATTTCAAAAACTCTTCCATTTTTAGTAGTTAATTCTGCCTCTATTTTTATTGGCCCCCCCTGAAAATTTTTCTGCTGACGCCTATATTGATATTATTTCATTGAAAAGATTGTTTCATTGATTTAAAGAAGGTAATCCTAGTCAAGTCTACTCTGGCAATGGACATTTTTTTTTCTTGGTCCGATTGCTTATGGGCAAAAAAGGTTCAAATCGTGCATTCCATATTACACCTGCATTCCATATTACATAGAAGCAATTTTATTGTTGATTTTGGGAGATCAAACCGTACTGAAAAAATTGCTTTGATTAAAATGTTCATGTATTCGAAGCTTTTCGTCTGACAGTCTTCAAAGTCTCGAAGACATGAACGTTTTAATTAAAGCAATTCTCAAGTTTTGTACCACTAATCAATTTTACTAAAAAAATGTAAAATAATCTCAAGAATATCGCGAGTTTTTTAATTTGGCCACTAGGTGACACCAGCGCATATTTTTAAGTCCCCCAAACCGAGGCCATGGGAAGAGAATTTGCGATGTCGCTGTGTCACATTTTTTTAGTATGTTTTGATCTCCCAAAATCAACAAAATTGCTTCTAATATGGAATGCACAATTTTTGTCTTGTGCGACCAGATTATCAGAGATACAGAGTATGGGTCTGCAGATTGCAAAATAATCGTATATTTCGTTTATGAAAGAAAGATGGATGAAAGAAGTGATAAATTAGACAAACTAACAAATTATCGTAAGTTTTAAATTTCCAGAACGACGAAGAAAGCTTAAGCCATTGTCATTTTAGGCAATATAAAAGAAAACCATGTCATGTGCCCTGTGAAGTGTGGTGGAACGGATTGGTCATTTGATATCAAGGGTTTGCTACGGTACGTTACGGTGTGATGTTCTGTAATCCGTACCTCTAAAAATATACCGTACCGTAATTCCGTACTTCATTTAATTACCGTACGTAAATGTACAGTACGGAAAAAATTTCCGTGTCTATTTCGTACCACTGGTTTGCCAAGTTTACAAAATCTGTTGCACAAATTAAGGTATCGAAAAGTTGCAAAAATGTTGCTGATTTGTGGAGCAGACAAGCAGTGAAAATCATTTTGATTGCGAAAGGTGTAACAAAAATGTAACAAAAATACGGATCAATCAATGATCGCATGGATGGAACGTTTTCTACTGAAATGGTGGACTCAAGTTCGATTCCTATGGGGTCAAACCAAAGACTTAAAAATATGCTATTCGCAGGTTTCCGCTTGACGTGCGGCACTAAATATGGGACAATGCGAAGCCTCCACCATGTGCGGTAGAGAAGTGGCAATCTGCTACTAAAACGATGGACGCTAGTTCGATTCCCAGTTAGGGATGGGCGTTTCAGAATAGTTGGCTATTCCAGAATTATTATGAATAGCTAAAACCGAATCCAGAATACCGAATCCTATTCTGGTTTATATTAACTTAATTTGCTGAAAAAGTGAACACCAGTCAACAACCACCACCGATATCTAGAAAAATGTATTCAACGCTTTGCTTAATGAAAGCAGCACTTTGTTGCAGTTCATGACATTTAGTGCTTCTAAATGTTCACCACTTACTTGCATTCTTATTTCTCTCACAGTCAAGCCTGCACTCGAGAAGCACCTTTCGTTAGAAGCTGATGTTGCAGGAATGCAAAGGTATTTTAAAGCAAGTTGCTTCAAATGGGGAATTCAAGAATTTGTGGACCACCATTTCATGTGTCCCACTTAAAAGGTTAAAAGTTTGAATTTTGGAGGGCTCCGTTTGGAGAAACTTTTCTTTATATTTGCCTACCCTGAAAATTTCATGTGCCTTGCACGAGTGGTTAAAAAGTTGGAGTTTTGACAGCCGTGTTTGAAGGGGTGACCCCCAAATTTTGTTAAATTCTATCTTTTCTTTATATTTACTCACCGTTAAAAGTTTCATGTGTCTAGCTTAAAAGGCTAAAAAGTTTAAATTTTGGAGGTCCCGTTTGGGAGGGGGAAACCCCTATTGTGGCATCCCCAATTTTTGTGAGGTTTAGTTTATTTTTAATATTTACCCATTCCTAAAAATTTGATCCATCTAGCTGTAACGGTTTAAAAGTTCAAGATTTTAGAGGACCCGATTGAGGAGGATCCCCCAATCTGGCACCCCAATTTCCGTTGCACAAAAGTCCTCCCAGATATCTTTAATTGATCTAACTTTCAATACAGTGCGTTTCGCGGTTCAAAAGTAGATAGCGGCAGAAGAAAAAGAAAAAAAAAAGATACAAAACAAGAAAAATGGTATTCAAATTGGGGTAAATGAACATCATCAAAAGAAAGGTGAATTGATAGCGCGCAGAAAAATCACAAGCCATTTTTCATCAATATCGGTAATTACCGAGATATATCGGTTCAAATTTGTCAACTTTTTGCCCATTTTCGGCCTGTAAAATCTTGATCACGTGACCGGGCGACCCCAAACTTGGTTTAAATAAAGCATTCATCAGCACCCACCTTGTGTTCAAATTTTAGCTTTGCACGTTTTTGAGTTATAGGCGAATTAATACATTTTCAAGCGAAAAATCGCTGTTTTTTTAATGTTTTTCGTGTCTTAATTTATTATCACGTGACTTAGGATCCCTGAAATTGGCACACATAACATTTTCATTAATTCTTATGTTGAGTCCAAATTTCAACTTTCTAGGTTTTACCGTTTTTCTAGTTATAAGCAAATCAATCTTCATCTGGCAAAACTCGCCAACAAAAACAAAGGAGCTACGTGCTCACGCGAATTCCCAATTACCGAGCAAATGGCTCACTTAACTTTTATGTGAGAATTAACTGCAAACAATTTTTACCAACGTAATACCGTTGATTAAGAACCGGTTCGAATTAACCGGTTTAAAGTTCAATTTGGATTCCGGATAGTTTGGAATTGGGATCTTTCTGGACTCGGTATTCTGAAATGCCCATCCCTATTCCCAGTTGGGTCAAACCAAAAACCATTAAAGTTGGTATTGACAGCTTCCCTCCTTGACGTTCAGCGATTGAACTGACAGTGTGGAGCATCCAGTGTGTGTGGTCGACAGGTCTTTTCGAAGAAATGTTGCAGGGGTGACGTGTGTCCAATTTTACCGGCCCGAGATTTGAACCTCAGACCTCCCCCTACAGAGATGAACGCGTTACCGCTCGGCCAACTGGCTGGTTGAGCGAAATTAGACGTAAGAGAAAGATGAACTTTACCTTCGTTGGTATTGTCATCAGGCACATGCCATTATGTGATGTCACGCTGGTTGGGCACTGGAGCAGGGCCTGTCTATCGAAGGTTGGACGATTGACGGGTCCACCATAACTGACAGCCAACGAACTCTAATGTTGGCGTTACTTGACTAGACTCGCGATTGACAACTTTGTCAATTTTTTCTTGCAGAAGAGACGGTGAAGTGATGTGGAAACATCTTCGTGTCCTGCAGTGATCGACGATTAAATATGCTTTACGCATTTATGAAAAAGTGCAGTAATTTTTAAGGTAATAAACGTGAAAACGAATGTGACTTAAAAATACTAATGCATGAGCCAAAAATAAATCACTGTTGTTATTTTGTTCTATGGTAAGGATTGTCTTCCTTCTGGAGCCCGGTAGGTCAGTCAGTCAGATTAACGGGTTGTGACGATGTTGTGCATCCAACTTTAGCAGTGGGCCTTAATTAAAAACCATTTTAGGTATAACAAAGCAGTAAACTACCATTCACGTCCAAGTTCGGTTCAGTTATCGAAAGGCTGCGATATACGGAATGTTTTCTTGTAATGTCAGGAAGACCGCTTTTACTTCACTGCACTTTGCTGTTTTTCACGTCTGCACAAATTTAAGTCGTTTATTTCGAACCCGGTTTTATTCTGGTACTGGTACAGAGATTATCATGCATTGCCTTTTAGAATCACATCGTCCGTGTGACAGCAGCATAAATCTTAAACAGTTAACGAATGATTATGACCTATGAAATGACGCTGTCTGTTGGTAGTTGCAACCCTCTTGCACTTTAGGGCGCCATCACAGCCAGCATTGTAGAGTAAGAGTTAAAGGTGTTTACAGGGAGCTAATTTTTTGTTTAATTGAGTAGGGTATTCGGTTGATCTTTTACTCGGAATGTTTAAAGTAAAATTTTTACTGTTAAAAGTTTATTTTGAAACTAATACTTTTTTTTTTTGTTGTTGAAGATGTCTTCAATCAGATCATAAAAGGAAAGGAAGAAACTTTGCAAAGCGAGCAACATTTCGTATCCTGGTCTTCATGTGAAGAATGAAACTTCCATATATTACCTCGAAGTACTGCTTTCTGGGATCGAAGCGTTATGTTGGTTTAGATTGAGCAAAGCCATCAGTGCCTAGTGTCTGGAGGATTAAGAGAGCTGCACCGCTGCAGCAATGAAGATCATGGCTGAGTTAGTGGAAAACATAAATTTACAACAAAACATGTTTTAAAATTGTGTTTGGCTCAAAACATCTTGAAAGAAACGAAGGGCAGGCATCGGACTGGCCGTTTCCAGTTTATATACCATGGTACATTAACCTGCATCATCAATCTTTTTTACAATTTCGCCATTTTCCCGTTATCATACCTTGTATATTGAGTGGAAAGCTACGGTACACGTGTCAGTTTCTTACTAGATTGCGACGGAAACATTGTTTAGCTTATATTGAACTATAACAGTGCTGCTTTACTCGTCACTACTCTCAGTAGAAATCATTGTTGATTATTGGAATTACTTATAATGTAACATATAGGCTAATAGTGTTCCGTTTTTTTGTTTTTTTTGTCTTTATACTGCTTGATCAACGGCGAAAAATGTGCGCTAGTTCTCTTGCAATGTTGCGCCAAATGATTAAGTAGCAGTAAGTGAGTAAAATTATTAAAATGTGATTATTTCACTGGAAAATATAACTCAAAAACAAATCAAATAGAACACGCAAATATGCATGCTAGTCTTAATTTATTCCTTTTAGTGGCGTAGTACAAAATGGGAATAAATAAAAAAAAAGTTGATCCTGTTTTCCGGTGGAATAAACTGTGCTTGTTATTTTTAATACTCTGCCGCAATAATGATGTAAAGATTTACTATACAATAAATTGGATACTTTAGGCTTAAGTATTTTGATCTCAAAGGTAGCTGATTTTAACGCATTGTTTTGCTTTTAGCGTATCCAAAACAGTCATCTGTAATACTTTTATTTCTTGCCTCGTTGATGGGGTGTGCTCGCGACTTCATCATCGTACAGGAGTTTAACTGTTTTCAAAGCGACCTTGTTAATATAATTTTTGTGAAAGGTGTAGCTCCCATGGTATGAGAACGTTAGTCCACCCCTTCATGTCCAAGCTATCCAATCTGCCTCAGCCATGTTTCCTTGGCTCAATGCTACAGAAGATGAACTTTTGTGTTAAATTTAATGTTTTACATGTGACTGTATGTTTGCCTGTTCTAGCCCTTGCCGTTTTCGCGCTCAAAATGTCACTTTCTGTCCGATTTTCTAATGCGACGGCTTTTCAGTTTTAATGTGGCAGTTCAGTTTAACGTTCATACGAGACCACGTGAACCAATTCGAGCGATATTTTTACTGCAGCAGTGCTTGGTAAAGTCTCTCCCTCATGGTTATATAACGCTGTACTTTTCTTGTTACAAAACATGAGCCAGAGCAGATATTTTATAATTACTTTGGGTACTGTATAGTTGGAGCTAAGCAGAATCAGTATCTACTGTTGTTTAAGTTTCCAAATTTGAGGGACTATACTGTTTTTAAATGTATGAGAGGCTATATTACTGATAATAATAACTTTTCTAATTCATAAATTACTTCAAAAGTGATCTTGGTTTTTGTTCATCGATGTCAAAAAAAAAGAGTTTGGGAAGTGTGCATAGTCAGCCGGATTAGTGACTAAGTGTGTGCCATCCGCCAAGGGAATCGCCAAAATTGAATGAAATACTTGCTTTTCCACCTATTTTTTGTTATAATTTTGTTGTTCTGAGTAGAAGTTGGTTGACGGCAAATTGGTCATTGTTTTGGTTAACAGTGCCACGTATCAGAGTTACAAGTCCCTTGATGGTCTGCATAATGCTCTGTGCTGGGTTTATCCTCTGAGCAGTTTTTCTGTATGAAATGCAGAGTGATCCGTCTCAAATTATGTTTTAGCTGGGGACGGTGTTGCTAACTTTTTACAATGGCATAATTTCATTTCTGCTGAACCCAAAAAACTGTAACAAGATTGATTTTTTAATACATGTAATACTTTTTTTATTATTTCCTTTTTTATATTTTGAAACAAGTATTTTTTTTTCATGGAAAAGTTGCCGTTGACAACATCGTTTATTTTGCTTGTGTTAGTTTGTATTTTTGTTTATCGCCAAGCTTAACTTTACGCCTGTTACTGTTTAAGTATTGCTATTATATGCAGTTGACGTAGATGACCGCATTGTCTTTCGCTGCTTCCTACCGGCGTATATCTGACGTGTAGTAAAATAAACTTGATAATTGTATATAGACCTAAAGATTGGTATTTTATGTTTGACTACACTCTTTTTTTTACTAGAACACGATGTTTATTTTTTCTCGAAATGTAAGAACAATGCCAGCCTTAGCAGTAAAAACAATTAGGAACAAATTATTAATCTAAAAAAATCCTGCTCGAATTCAAAACGATGAAATTTTAAGTGATTTTTCCGGTATTTGCGAAGTAGCAACGATTCAGTAATAGAGCACTATTGCGCAGGCAACGGAGGAAACATTAGGTTGTCGTTTAATTTGGAAAAAAAACTCGCTTTTTCGCTCTTGTAATTTATCATGCAACAAAAGCAGCACAAAATGCCTTTACTCAAGCAGAGCATTGAACATTAAACAGTTTTTAAACATGGTCGCTAAAATTGACTTTGATACTCTCAAAATGTATCAACAAATGAGGCTCAAAATTGCAAAAAATCAAAAACAGCCACCCTTAACTCAAAATTTATTTGTTCTTATAAAAAAGAGAGTGTATTACCATAAAGAGCGAGGTCCTGGTGAAAGTGTGCTTAGCCATGCGAGGGTTGTGAACGTGGGCCTGCTTTCGCTAGTGCGTTGTTGACCTCGCGAGTATAATGCGATTACAAGCTATGCTATGCATCCACACCATAGTTAGAATTCCATCACAAATTTAACATATAAACAAGCAACAGATACACAACATAAAGATTGAATATATTTGCATGGCCAAACATTGATGGAGTTTAAAGTAACTGCAGTTTATTTTTTGTTCATGCTGTCTTAGGGTTTTCGAAATACAGTATGTAAGTACTTAAGATAGCATCATTTGTATCAGCAATTTTGGAAATACAAAAATTTAATGTGCAATTGCCATATTTTATTCACCAAACTACCTTGGCCAGGAAACAGCGAAAATATCTTTCGGTCTACGAATCAAGCTGCCATCTGTCTACCACACACAGTGGAAGCGTCACACTGTCACTGTAATCGCTAAACGTCAAGCAGGGAAGCTGTGAATAACAACTTAAATAACAACTACTTGGTTTGACCCGACCGCGAATCGAACCCGCGTCTATCGTATTAAGAGTAGACGCTCCAACCACTGATTGGTTGATGAATTTTATTTTTTAAATCTATTTCATTCGATGTTTTGTTAGGAATACATGTGTAACTAAAGCAGTTTCGTCACTGAAGTATCTAAAACACGGCGTGTCACTGGACAACACGCAACTGAACAATAAGCGATCAGGTTAACAGAATATTCGTGGAATAATGAAGTAACGCTAGACTCCCATCAGTTTATCCCCTACATTGATTCTCTGCCGCCACGAATGCATCTTCCAAGACGTTTCTAGGTCCGGGTAATCGTCTACGCACTGGTTTTGGGCGTTTACGTTCTGCTCCACACAATTGTCGCAAAGGAGCATGGCTACACTGCAACTGCGACGCTGAGAAAAAAAACAGGGGTTACTGCGGTACTGTACGGAAATACGCTTCGATTTTTCGAAAAAGTAAGGTACGGAATTACGAACGGTATTTCTCAGAGAAGTACGTTACGGAAATACAGTATTTTTTTTCAGTACCTACCCTAGAGCTTGTTTAATCTGTTAATGTCTTCTTACAATCGCAGTGAACTTGTCATGGAAAACACACAGTAAACATTTTCAGACAGCAGCAGAACGTATAGATGTAATTACATCTTTATCCACCAAGTTGCCTTGGCCAGAAGACAGTGAAGGGACCTTTTTATCTCTGACTCAAGCTGCCACCTGTCTATACCGCACATGGTGGAGGCTTCGCATTGTCCCATATTTAGTGCCGCACGTCAAGCGGAAACCTGCGAATAGCATATTTTTAAGTCTTTAGTTTGACCCCATAGGAATCGAACTTGAGTCCACCATTTCAGTAGAAAACGTTCCATCCATGCGATCATTGATTGATCCGTATTTTTGTTACATTTTTGTTACACCTTTCGCAATCAAAATGATTTTCACTGCTTGTCTGCTCCACAAATCAGCAACATTTTTGCAACTTTTCGATACCTTAATTTGTGCAACAGATTCTGTAAACTTGGCAAACCAGTGGTACGAAATAGACACGGAAATTTTTTCCGTACTGTACATTTACGTACGGTAATTAAATGAAGTACGGAATTACGGTACGGTATATTTTTAGAGGTACGGATTACAGAACATCACACCGTAACGTACCGTAGCAAACCCTTGATATCAAATGACCAATCCGTTCCACCACACTTCACAGGGCACATGACATGGTTTTCTTTTATATTGCCTAAAATGACAATGGCTTAAGCTTTCTTCGTCGTTCTGGAAATTTAAAACTTACGATAATTTGTTAGTTTGTCTAATTTATCACTTCTTTCATCCATCTTTCTTTCATAAACGAAATATACGATTATTTTGCAATCTGCAGACCCATACTCTGTATCTCTGATAATCTGGTCGCACAAGACAAAAATTGTGCATTCCATATTAGAAGCAATTTTGTTGATTTTGGGAGATCAAAACATACTAAAAAAATGTGACACAGCGACATCGCAAATTCTCTTCCCATGGCCTCGGTTTGGGGGACTTAAAAATATGCGCTGGTGTCACCTAGTGGCCAAATTAAAAAACTCGCGATATTCTTGAGATTATTTTACATTTTTTTAGTAAAATTGATTAGTGGTACAAAACTTGAGAATTGCTTTAATTAAAACGTTCATGTCTTCGAGACTTTGAAGACTGTCAGACGAAAAGCTTCGAATACATAAACATTTTAATCAAAGCAATTTTTTCAGTATATACGGTTTGATCTCCCAAAACAACAATAAAATTGCTTCTATGTAATATGGAATGCAGATGTAATATGGAATGCACGATTTGAACCTTTTTTGCCCATAAGCAACCGGACTAAGAAAAAAAAATGTCCATTGCCAGAGTAGACTTGACCAGGCTTATATACCATATACCAAGCTTTTTTCAATACAACTTTATTACAACAATCTTTACAAAGAAATCACTCATGTCATTAGATTGCAACAAGTTCCAGATAGACTTTTGAATGATCCTCATACACTGAATTGGGTGCTCCTTGCATGGAATGCACAGCAAAGCCAGAAAAGTTGGGCTTTTAGTTAAATACAGGTGCTTTTAATGGAAGGTTCAGAGATCGTAATTTGAAAACATATTTGAAAACTTACCAAGTCAGGATTTTGGCAAACCATCAAGGTATTTTCTGGTGAAATTGTCTCTACAATGTCTTTCATCTCTCTTCAAGATAGCAATGCCATACTATACGTTGTTTGGGTTGCAATATCTAGAAAGATAAATAGCCATGTGAAAAAAACAGAAATCTTCATTACATTATTTGAAAAATAAATTTCCTGTAGTATCCTTGCAGGTCGCAAAACTACAATCTATGGACATACAGTATCAAGCTTTTCAGAAACTTACCAGTACAGCACACAATGGGCACAGGCTTGTAAACTGAATGGACGTATCTCACTCCATTTAAACGATAAATAAAATCAATGAGTTTTGCAAGGAAAAGCACAGCAGCTAGTTACAAATCGTTGATACACCACCTCTATAAAATTTTAACAGTGAACTTTCAACATGCTCATTGCTCTTATTGTGTAGTTTTGCAGTGATGAGCGTGTTGTGGATACTAACAACACAAACATGAAAAGCAGAGGTGGAGTCCTCGAGGACGTCCTTGGCCTTGAGGACGTCCTCGAGGACAGATTTTGAAGTCCTTGGCCTTGGCCTCGAGGCCTCAAGTCCTCGAAAATTGGCCTGTCCTCGGCTCGAGGACAGCACTATTTTTTGGAATGTTAAAATTTTGTGGAGCGGTTGAAAAATTTTTTGGAAAACGTTTTTTAGTGGAGATCGCTTGAAAAATTTTTGTGAAGACCTTTTTTTTTTTTTTTTTGGAGATCGCCTGAAAAATTTTTGTGAAGACCTTTTTTTTTTTTTTTGGAGAGCACTTGCGCTTTGTGTCCTTGGTCCTTGGCCTCGAGCATTCCTGTCCTTGGCCTCGAGAGTGTCTGTCCTCGGAAAGGCTGTCCTTGGCCTTGGCCTCGGAATTTTTTTGTGTCCTTGGCCTCGAGCCTTGTGTCCTCGACTCCACCTCTGATGAAAAGGCTAAGTCAACAACCGATTTTGAACAACCAAGGCTTGTCTGGTTGATGTCAGCTCAAAACCTTTTAAGTAGCTTAGTTCAATAAAACAGTACACTCACTTGCAATACTCCGTTCATAAACTTCATTGTTTCTGGTCAAATCATAGTCATCAGCACTTTGCTTTAACATCATATTTTCTTTCATTGGTTATACAAATAAACACAGATAATGTCAAAACTACAATACATAACAAAGTTTGACATGTATTCTGCATGCAGTACGACGTAGTGTACAGTAGGTCCAGCTTACTATTACATCCAATGATTTTCCTTGCAAAACATCTAGCAGCTATTCAATAAAACTATAATATTAACTAGATCTGCAAAATGAAATAATTCCACCACATAATATTCTTTCTGCAACATGTAGTTTGATGAATTTTACAACCATTGCAATCATAAGTAGGCTGCATAACATTAAATTAACAATTACAGTAGAAACAATAGCACAAAAGATATGAATTAAGTGTTTACTTTCACCATAATTGCTAGTATCCATCATCACCAATAGCTAACTATCTGACTGTGAGTTGAACAATCCTCTCATTCAGTCTAATTAAACCCAAACAAAATTGTGAAATGACAAAAAAGTCTTGCATATGATGTCATATTTAAAGGAGATTCATTATCAATTTAAATGCCTGTTCATAATAGTATCTTCATTTTAATAATTTTGCCATATAGTGTTTGTATGTAGTGTTCCTTCTAAATTTTAATTTTAAGTTTACTTATTTGTTACTGTCACATTTTTGGAACTATCTAAAACTTTTCCCCAATGCTCAAAAAATAAACAGGATGAGTATTAGGGTTATCGTACAAATATACCGTATACAAGACCACAAAGATCGAAAGGATCACAATTTGAAGGATCAAGATTCAAGTTTGAGTTAGGTTTGAAATTCCTGCAGTCCTTGCAATTATTTCAGTAAATGTGATCCTGTATGTTTTAGTAGGACTTGTTTGCACTGTTTCTGGGCTTAAAATAACAAAATTGATGTGACTGTAAAAGAGTAGCCAAGATCTTAAATCAACCAATATACCACAACACAAAAGATAAATGACATATAAACAGATAGAAGATTTGGTGCACTGTTCTACTGTTTTTTATGTATATATCACTTTCTAGGCAAATTTGAGCTGGGATATTAACGGTGATATACTTCAGGTAGCCTAATGACTTACATTAGACGTTAGTTAGTGGTTCCAATTAATTTTATGTTTGTACTTTACAAATGCATATTGCATAGCTTAGTAAATCTTAGGAATATATTTTTTCCTTTAGACCAATCTAATGTCTTGGAGCATGGACCTCAAAGCTGTAAATCTGAAGAGTGAAATGCAATGTTATTCAGTAAGAAAATTACAGATCAGCTAACTTCAGACTTATCTAGCCTACTTTTAACTTTTAAAATTCGGAGTAACAAAGACTCAGTTGTTCTTGCAGTGGCATTTTTATCCTGTAGTCACTGATCAGACAGCGTTAAACAATAAACCCTCACTTAGTAAATCTAGACCGGCAACATTAGACATGATTTGAAGGCTACACTTTTGATTGCATTAAGGTTAAGTACCGATACCATACTTAGTACCTGGTTAAAAATTGAAGTAGCAAAGTAGGCCTAGTGGAAACTAGGTAGGCCCATTGCCCCCTGCCCAACTACAAACAAGGGTACTTCGTATTGTAGCAAGCAGGAGTTGGTATATTTTTATATCTGCAGTAGCCCACAGTATATCTGCTAATGCTATTACCTACAGTATCTAAACTAGGCTATACAGTGCAGCTCACTAATTAGCTACCTTAGTTACAACTTGCATTAAATTACACTCCTCAACAGGCTTTTTGATAATAAATATTATCTATTTCTCACTGTTTTCGGGTTAATATCTACCTGTGTTGCAAATGCAAGCCTAAGTTATGTAGCTATTTACTTTGCGCTATCCAATCTCCATAACATTTGCTCAATCATTCCTTCAGTCTCGTATTTGCTATGTGACACGGATTGCGAAATTATCGAAGTTTATAAACAACCAAAACTTTTGCAAAAAAGAAAAAAAGGAGATAGGCTAATCACGTGATGTGACTGGAAGGGTTGATAATATTCATTCTAACCTTACCCGTCACTGTCAATAGCAAAAGCGATTGTTGCTGTAAATAGCAATAGCGATAGCAATTGCGATTGTCAATCGCTAGTCGAGTCGCTGTTATTTCTCAAAGTATTGCGAATAATTCGATAGTCGCTAATTTTTTTGCTTTGTTTTTCAGCGACTCCGAACCCTAATTATGATGCACACTGTTGTTGTTTGAAACATAATGTATGGTACCGGTACCTAATACTTCGGTTCTTCGGTTGCCACAGTGATAGATGGTGAAGCCATTTTCAAAGTGTGGGGGGAAATTCCAAGGCGGAATCAAAATTTTGACTCAGCTTTATGAATCGAGTAAAAAGTGGGAGGGGTCGGGGAAGCCGCTGAAATTTTAACTAATTTCAATGAAAAAATTACATACCGGTATAAGCAATAACCTATAAGGCCCGTAATTAAGAATCGAACCGGAATCAAGAACCGAGCAATGTGTTCCACTGGAGCGCAAAGAATAAAGATTTGAAAGTCTTTTATCCAACATACGGATCACCCTGACGCAGAGTTGTAAATCGTGCCGGGTTTTCCGAATCGGGTTCGGGCTTAGGCTTGAGACAAGTTTCGGGCTCTGCCCAGTTCGGTTTTGTGTTGGCAGTTCTTCGGTTAACTAGCGACATTCGGTTAACTCGCCAGTACAAAATTGATTAACTCGCCACATTAAATACAAAATGGAGAATAATTTCCCAAGCAAGCACTTAGCCAAGAACCATGGAGCACCAATAACAACATTACGCAGAGATTTCATCAGGAATTCAACTAGGAAATTGTCACCAAGGATGGCAGTACGGTACGTTGGTACGGTACGCCTTTTTTTGTAATGGTACGGGTACGGTACGTTGGTACGCTGTTTGAATTAAAAATCCCAGACTTTTCGCACATTGCAACAGATTTTTGTATGCAGTGGCAAAAGACAGCTGAAGCAGAAGCTAAATCTGTGAATTGAGATCGTTGGTTTATAGATTAGTGATTTCAAAGCCAGTTCAAGATGCGAATAGTTAAAAGCAAGAATGGCGGTACGGTACGATACGTAAGTACGGTACGGTACGCTTCAATTTTTGCTAAGAAGCACGGTACGCCTTTTTTGCAATGGTACGGTTACGGTACGTTGGTACGAACGCTTCAAAAATTGAACTGAAGTACGGTACGGTTCAAGGTGCGAGGTACGTAGTGCGCAAATTCTGAACGTACCGTACCATACTGCCATCCTTAATTGTCACTATGCTCGATACTTAGGAGTAATTATAGATGAAAATCGTAATTGGAAACCACACGTTCTATATCTACAAAAGAAACTATCTACCGCTGCAGGCATTATAGCCAAAATGCGCTATTTTCCAAAAGAAAAAAATCTTGTTGCATTGTATTACGTACGTTTTCTTCCATACGTATTTGCCATATAGAATACTTGGTTGGTGAAGTGCACTAAAACCACCTCACACCCCCTTCAAATACTTCAAAACAAAGATGAGAATTATCAACAAAACTACGGTGGAAGATCGAGTTAAGAATAATGCCCTACAACAGAAATGTAAAATCCTTAAAATTGATGACGTATATAAACTAGAGCTGGTAAAGTTCATTTACCTTTATCACGTAAACGATCAACCAGAAATTTTTGAAACATACTTTTTATCCATTGACCATGCTCACCACTACAATACAAGAAATGAATCAAACGGATACTATTTTGTCAACTCTGTTAGCACGAATTCTGGTAAAAACTCGATTAAATTTCTTGGTGCTCGACTTTGGAATCAAATAGAGTCTCAGCTAAAACTATATTCATACTATCATTTCAAAAAAGAGTACACCAAGCTGCTATTAGGATGCTACAATTAATTAATTTCATTGAACTCTGCATCAACATTTACTAGTGCAGTAGCTTATCAGTAGTATTTTAAACATTTTTCTTATATGATTGCTTGCCCTCAATCCCTGTAGAATGTTACTGCCATTTCATTGTCATCTAGACAATATTGTATACAACTTGTCTGTATATTTCTGCTATTTGTGCTGCGGCTTGATACTGTGCCTACCAGGCGCCTAACCAGGAATTTCAAAAGGAGGGGAGGCTTTTTTGGAAGCTGAAAGCAACAGTAAACGAACTTGACCCAAATTTTTATCAGACTTGCATTAGAATGAGGCGTTTTTTTTCTGTCAAAAATTAGGTGATCTCAAAAAAAAAAAAAAAAAAAAAGGTCTTCACCAAAATTCCAAATTACAGCAAGTCCTTCACAACTTCTGCTCGCCTATCCCATTGAGGGGGCTATTTTCATTTTCGGAGCAAAAATCGGCCTCAAAAGCAAGGATGGCAGTACGGTACGGTACATTTAGATTTTGCGTACTACGTACCTCTCACCTTGAACCGTATCCAGGGGCGTATTTAGGGGGGGCATTGTGCCATGTCCCCCTTTGGGTTGCCAGGATTGCAAAATTTCATAGAAAAGTAAGCAAAATTGAGGCATGGCCCCCCTTTTGGAAGTTGGGCATAAGGTATGATCACACAAAGGATATGTTTTGTGCGTTTCTTCTAGGCTTTGGGCAAAAAATCGGACCAAATTTGAGTGAAGACCTTTTTTTTTTTCTTTTTGGTCTTCACCTAATTTTGGGCGATTTGGGCGGAACAATTTATGATTCAGACCTCTGCTCTTCTCAAATTTTCTGAAGTTTTTGCCCCCCCCCCCCTTTTTAAAATCCTGCGTACGCTACTGATCGTACCGTACTTCAGTTCAATTTTTAAAGCGTACCGTACCTGTACCATTACAGAAAAAGCGTACCGTACCAGCGTACTGTACTTCTTAGCAAAAATTGAAGCGTACCGTATCGTACTTACGTATCGTACCGTACCGTACTGCCATCCTTGCTCAAAAGCATTAAAAACGTGCTATTTTGCATATTTTTCTGGCGAATGGGGGAGGCTTAGCCCCCCCCCCCCCGCCCCCTGGCTATGCTACTGAGTTGGCGTAAAGTTTGCGGGTTCTAAAATGAAAAAAGTTGCTTGCCGTGGAGATGTGTCTGCTTGGCGAAACTTTGGCTTGGCCAGAATGTGGAATGCATATTGGCCCACGGGTTAGCTTACTTGAATTGAATTGAAAAAAATTTCCTCTTTCCATAGACCGGCGTGTTTCTAATTTCATTAAGTTGCAATTCATTTTTCAAAAAAATTTCCTCAATGTCATGGAAATTTTACACCTTGGACAGCCAATAGCTTTTCAATAAAGCACAGTCAAAAAGATTGTATGTAGTTTTGAAGATAAGGGAAAAAGCGGACATGGCTATGATGTATACCTTTTTATTTCCTCAAGTAGTTCAAATTTCTTTACTAAACCAGTTTTAAGCAGTGTCCCCTTAAGCTTGTTCTTACAAAACTTGTGAGTGGAGCAAAAATCTATCAAAATTTGTTAAACAGACGTTTAGAATGTTTTTGAAATTTGGAATGTATTGAATTACCGTATATCCACAGCCGCGATTACTACAAATTTGAACAGACCTTTCGAAGGTTCAATAGGGGTAAGGTAAAAAATCAGAAAAAAATTAAACTATCTCTGTACCACGTAGGCACGCACATTCACAGGCGTCGGCAGAAAAATTTTCAGGAGGGGCCAATAAGAGAACAAAGCCAGAATCAACTACTAAAAATGGAGGAATTTTTGAATTTTGGGTGGTTTAAAAGAGAATGTGTGAAAATCAAGGGGGGAACCATGGCCACTCCCTGCCCCCCTTGCCCACACCCATGCGCACGTGACGGTATGTGTCCTAGAGATGGCGCGGACAACAAAAAATGCATCCGCATGCTGCGCTGCGTCCGCAAACCTTGTCCGCATGCTGCACTGCACCGCATCCCAGCAAAACTAAGTTCACGCTGCACCACGCCGCACCGCAAGTTAAATATCCTTTAAATTTCCAATAACATCAGCAAAAAATTAGCTCTCTAGCTTACCACAAATAAAAAAATTGATTTTAGGGGTATTATTTTGAAGAGTTTTTAAAAGGGTCGCTCTCCCAAACCATGTCAAAATATCTGTTTTTTAAACATCTGCCGATATAAAAAAAGCAATGCCCTAGCTAGAACCATTCAAAAAACTAATTTCTGGGGAGTCCATTTGGGGGCCCCTGGGGGGGTGGTATCTCCACACTATGTCAAACTATTTGTTGCTTAAATATCTACCAATATAAACAAAAATCTATCACCCTAGCTTGAGCAATTGAAAAAATTAGTTTTTTAGGGCCCCATTTTGGAGGAGTTTTGTGGAGAAGCCTCAAAAAATTTTAGAAGACAAAATTGCATTTGCAGCTCAACAAATTTGCACTAAAATTAGATATCGATGTTGTGTGGTTTAGGAGAAGAAGAGTGCACAAAATTTAGAAAGCAAAAAATGAAAAAAGAAAAAAAAACTTCATGCAGCTAAAAGTGTAGGTAGGGATGAAAGAGCATCTTACGACACATAACCATGTGAAATATTTTTTGCCGTATTTAAGCCGTTTTTGAATAAGACCGCTTTTTACACCAAACTTTTGAAGTAGCTTTCGGGTCCTAAACCTGAAGTCACAAGACTCATTGCCTTGAAATTTGGCACACACTAATAACTTATGAATCTCAAACTGCTGTCAAAATTTCATGTAGCTAGACCAAACCATTTTCAAGTTATAAGTAAAAGTCTGAAACTTCGCACTCGTTTACTTTGAAAATGGCCGAGTAAAAACTAAAAAACATCCAGTGTAAGATCAGTCGTTTCAATTACAGGCCTTTAGGTTTAATCTGCCTTGTATGTGCTTTCTATCAGTTTTTCTGCACCATGTTTTGGCAATCAAAAACAACCTATCAGTCAACCTGATGATTCTATGCAACTACTGTACTAATCCTGAACCAGTAGCTCAAATAATGAAATATAAGTTATCACAAGCTCTTCATGCTGTCACAAGCTACTACACTTGTATGAAACTACCCTATGTATTTTTTCCTTGCCATTTGCATGTGTGTTTGATTGTGGAATAAATTTTGCTACTACCACGTAGGCTATTCTGTCAGTATAAATTTGTGTAGCCTAGTCTTCGTATTCTACTACATAGGTCTACCAGATCTGAGATAGGCTACACACATAGTACCGAAAGCCTAATTCTTGATGCCATGACCTGTTGACGAATAGATTACACTGAACTAACTTTGTCACTCTGAAATGCAAGCGCATGTGTAGTAGAAACTGTTGTCTAGCTTTGGGCTTGTACCAATACCATAGGCCTACTGCGTACAAGGTGGGTGTGAGTGTCGCTAGGCTTTGTTTTGTGCCTCTACCAGCTACTCTGATGATTGTTTCCCACAAACCTGTTTCTTCTACATTTGTCTGCCTTTGTTTTATCTTCTCACAGAACCCGTGGTGCCGATCTTTGTTGAGCATTGGGGGGGACAATTTGCAATTTTACCCTAATTTTGCCCTATTTTCAACATTGGGGGGGATGAACCTCGACCACGATTTTGTTCAGGTGTGGAAATTTAGTGTAGACCAAAAAAAAATGCAATTGGAACACTTTTTTCCCCAAATTCAGGTGAAGACCAAAAAAAAAAGGTCTTCATCAAAAATAGAACACTTTTTCCCCAAACTCAGGTGAAGACCAAAAAAAGAAAAAAGAGGTCTTCAACAAGAATAGAACACTTTTTTCCCAAAATTTACGCTCAGATGTACACCCATTCAAATTATTGGGTAGGATGCAGATGTGGACCATTCTCAAACTATTGGGAGGGATACAGCCAAATTATTGGGGGGATATATCCCCCATCCCCCCTTGTTTTGGCACCCCTGCACCGAACGTCCTAAACCTTTCCTAGTCTAGCCTACCAAAACCAAAATTTTTTTGTTGGTGTAAAAAAACACGTTCAGTCGATCAAAACTAAGTTTCTTGTAGCCAAAATAACCGATTCCAGGATGCTCCGAATTCTGAAAAAATAAATTTCTTCAATTCATATAACAGTTACATCCAGACTAACCATTGTTGTTCATAAAGAGAAAATCACCAGCAATAATTTTTTAAAAAATGTAAAAAAATTATTGTACGCCGCGCTGCGCTGACGCTGTGACGTAATGCAGATTTTAGTTGCCACGCTACGCGGCGCGGTGCACCAACAACAGCGCGCGGCCGCGTCCGCTGCGCTGTTGCCATCTCTAATGTGTCCTTTTTGATTGGCGTGGCGTAAGAAGCAAATAAACGCAAATATGGCGCAAATTTTTTTACATAATGAAGTAAATCTAGCCTAGTTGTGGTGGGCAATGGCCGGCTAAGCATGAGGCTAGGCTATTATTTTATTTTCGAGTGACTGCGTTTGAAAGACCAAGAAGCTTACGAATGAATATACAGGCATGGCATAGTAGCATACTAAGTTCTGGTAAAAAATTGGAAAGCTCAAAATCACGATTAAAAAATGGTAGGCTAGTGACTAGGCTGCAGGTCTGAGGTAGCCTAGTAGTTCACCAAAATTTAGCTCAAGAAGATAAAACAAAAATGAGGAATATTGGTATTTATCCACGTATTTTTTATTTTCTTTTTAGGAAGTGGCTTGTGTTATGTTATGAAAAAGCCATAAGGAAAGAAGAAAAAGAGGGGAGCTGTTCAAATTTAGATCGTGCTTTCCGAAGTTTAGCTATTTGACGGTATTTCGTCTTTTTCTGAGCAGAATCATGAATACCATTTTGTCCTGGGTGACAAAATCATTTTGCGATCAAATCACTGGCAACCATTAAGGGTAACCTACCGGCAACGGTACTCTGGTACTGTATGCCAATAGCGTAGCCGTAGCGCTACGTACGGTACTGGTAGTGCTTATAATGCTGTATTGTTAATTAATTTAACCCAAACAGGTGCCAAGGTATATTGTAAATAAAATATCATAAAGTGTTTTCTGTACTGTGTTGCTATATCTGATATTGGCCTATGATTGATTTAATGATTAGTACCAGTACATGGTTTTCATGAAACATTATGATTCGTGCTAAAGGAGCTTATAATGGTCAAATCTTTCGCATGCACTTGGAGCCCACAGTTCGCTTGGAAGATTTAATGACAACAGTATGTTTCCTGTGTATGTTTTAAAGTTAGGCTTGATATTTGGTGCATAATATGCCTACTATTTTCAATAAATAGTTGTTTTGCAGTAGTGTACCATGGTAGTGTTTCTTGGCTGATTGTTTAGGGAAATTCAGTATCACTTCATTTTTGTTGGAAATGAAAAAGATTTTGCTGCTACACTGACATACCGTAGCCTACTTAATAGTCATGGCAGTTAGGAACAACTGCAATATTTTAACTAAAACTGTGAATCCAAATTACCCATGATATATCTGATATCATGAAGCCAACTTCTAATTTACTGCACTTAAAGCAGGGCTGCCCAAAGTGCATTTTGTGGGCTGCTCTGCAGGTCACTTAATGGTCCCCCATATCAAGTGTTTGTGGCCCACAACTGGTTTTGAGATTTTCTACAAGATTTATTTATCTCCTGATGGAAATAAGCCAAACTCTGACGGAAAACCACATCAAATCTTGGTAAAGGACTTTTTATTTTTTTCATCTAATTTCAGCTGAAACTTATATCAAATCTCAGTAGTGTTCCCTCTAAGTTTTCATCTTCTGCGTAAGTGCCAGAAATTGTGCTAAAGTATCCTGCAGTCTTGGCAAAATGCTGTTGCTTAAGCTCTGTGATGCCGCCGTTCCACCAAAACAGGGATATCTAGAACATCGGGATCGCTCACTGTAATTATGCGCTGACAACAGTGGTGCTAGAAATTTTTTTACGTTTTGTAGATATAAACTAGAGACAGAGTTGCAAAAATACGAAAACCATACTACATTGAAAACCGTACTATTTCCATGAGAAAATTATAGACCTGGGTTCAATTCCAGAGTCGTTTCTAAATTATGCAGATTGAAAATCAGCTAAAAATTTAATTGAACCGTAGCAATACTCAAATAAAATGACAACACCCGATTTAAAAGTTAACTAGCAAAAAGCGAATTCACAAATTCAAACAATAAATAATAAATCGAACAAAATCTCGGTAAAACTACAGTATAGCCAAGTCCAAACTGGCACAGCATGTAACATTAGCTTTTTGGGGGTGAATTTGGAAGCAAGTTTTCTAATGCCACGGCTCATATTTGCAAGAGTCTCGATCTCGCATTGGCTGATGCGCTTTAGCTCATTTTTAGCAAAACAGTTGAATAAAGCTTTCAGGATATGATTGAAATTGCGAAAAACTCGCGTTGAGGATTTAAGCAATATCCTTTAGAAGAGTCCAGCAAAGGGCACTTCGTCTTTTAAACACAAAAACTGCAGTCGAGCGCTTTCACGGACAGCTACTTAGTTGTAAATCTAAACTCCCAAAACACAACTAGCATGGCAGTACTGCTTGGGACTTGGGAGCATATAGGCCACCACGATTCGCTAATACCACTAGAAGGCTTTTTGCTCTCCAAACCCGGGATATGTTCAGTATCAATCAACAATTCTTTGCAGCCAAAGCATTTTCTTTGCTGAGATAAGCATCTTGCTATGTACCCAGCAACGCAATAGGTGACAGCGGTATCATTATCATAACTTCGTCAACTTCAATTTCTGAAGCCCATTTTTTTTAAGTTTTATTTCCTCCAAACAGTCCAAAGCTTCCATGTCATCCTCTGTTGAGTTAGTTGATCTGGTATTTAGGTGAGCCAAGGTATGCAAAGCATTTTGGCGAAGTACAGGCAACGAATCTTTTTTCAGCCTAAAATAGCTGCGGAATTGACACAAAAGTTGCCACCTTTTATTCGCCTATACCGGCCAAAACGTCCTTTAACTGGATCATTGGTAAATTTGCCAAGTAATATAATACTTAAATCCATGCTTGTTAATGAGGTGGAAGGTCATTGCCACCATTGCCTACAGGGATAAGAGTGCAGGCAGTAAACGTTTCAGCTGTTAAGCCTGATTGACCAGATGCTTTACATTCTTTCAAGATTGCAAGTGCTTTTAGCAAAAACTGGAGAGTGTAGTTGCTAGATCCATCTTCATCGAGACAAAGGGGTTTACACATTGAATCGTTCTTTCGAAATCCTGAAAAGTGCAATAGGTGATTAATTATTTTCAATTACATAGCTATAAATATATGAATAGGACTGGTATGAAAAATAACACTTTGGTTGCAATAACTGCCAGCTCAAGACAAGGCAAATTGTAATTTAGTCACTCAGTAACAACATATAGCAGTCATAGAGATTGATTAAAATTGCGACAGGAAAGTTGCGAAAGAATTTGGCGGACAAGTCAAGCAACCACCCTAATTGTCAAGAAAACTTTCTAATTTAGCCAGTAATATTGAGGTCAATATTTTTTATGTTATGCACTGTTGTTAGATTCAAGCGTTTAAATGCAGCGGATATAGCTTGAATTTGAAAGTTACGAATAATTCAGCATTTAAATAAGTTCAAAATTTTAACTCCACCATCAAAGTTTCAAAAAAAGGCCATCAATTTTACATACAAAGTGCAGTTTATTATGTAAATTGTATAGAACAAAAATTGAAAAGGGAACATCGTTTAAAAGGTACACTACGAAAGCAATCGAACAAGCATCAAAATTCACAAAGGTCATGCTAAAAGCAGAGAACAAAAAATTACGAGTTGCATGCCTAAGACAGCTGTTTCGCCTAATTTTAAGGCTCATCAGTTAGGCTTAGCAGGGCCAAAATGACAAATATTACAGGATTAAAACTTCCAAAAAAAAACTCAAGAAAATAATTAATTATTCGCAATAAAACTCTGTCCCAAAACAATCTTTACCCAACAAATTATGCTAAATTAATTAATTCTTTCTAACTGAGAGATCGCTACCGAACGAAACTCTGGGTCTCGAAGTGCTAAACTCACAGAAATATTTACCAAATGAAACTAGGTTACGGGCTATTAATCTAACTGAAATACTTACGGAATAAAGAAATCTTTACCGAAATATTCAATTCCTTTCATATTGTACCTTTTAAACGGTGTTCCCTTTTCAATTTTAGTTTAATACGTGATTACTGCACCCCACTCAGCTTGGATGGATTTCCTTATGCTACAACTTCGTTATCCCTTTTTTTTAAATTGTATAGTGAATTTTTTGAACAAAATAGAAGTTTTTACCTTTCCATGAAGATTTGAGAGATATCACTTTCCACAAATTGTTAATAAAAGTCACAGTTTCCGGTTGCAACGAAGCTTGGATAATTAGCATTATAATGAATCAGAACATGGGTTGTGGGTTCACGAAAGAAACCTGAAAATAAGCACACAAATGTGTTAAACACGAAATGCATCCCTAAAATACAAGGTTTATTTTTGTAGAGAAGCATAGGCGTAGCCAGGGGGGGCCCCAGGGGTCCGCCCTCCTCCCAATGAAATTGCCACCAGTGACAAAAATGTGACAAAAAGCCTATTGTTTTTTCAGTTTAAGTTTCTTTTAGTATCTTCGCGTACAACTGTACATGTGTGCAACAGTAATTAACAATAAAATTGATGACCAGGAGGCCCGGGCTACCTTAATTCCAACCAATTTAAATGTATAACCAGGGTGAAACTAAGAGTTTTTGTCTTAAAAAGTAGCTACCTCAGGCACTCATCTAACCTTTCCATGAACGTAATGCAATAATCAGGGTCGGATTTACCATATGGCACAGTGACAGGGGCCCCACGGTAAGACTCTTTTTGGTCAGATGGTAAGACTCATTTTGGTCTTCACGTATATTTGGCAGGAAGATGTTGCAAAAATCCCCATTCCAGGGGCCCCGCGTAATGTAAATCCGGCCCGGGCAATAACATGGTTAGTAGGTGAAACTATTTATTGTACGATTTTTCTTTAACAGCTCACCTCCACCTCGCCAGTTGCTATGCGAGAAAATGCTTTTGAAAAATTAGCTAAGGGGAAAAGCTCATTGAACGAATTATTGAATTTGATTTAAGGGGGCCTGCACCCCCTGGCCATACATGTACTACTATAAATGGCTATTTTTATGACAAAGCAAAAAGCTCTAAGAAAAATCTTCAAGTGGATTATTATTTTCTGCTAATATATTGCAGAAGGCAAGATATCTTACTTCCCCCTACCAGGGCCGAATCACTTACAAAATTTAACACCGTAAAATTTTTTTCCATAGGTTTTTAAATTAAATATCTAGTTCTTTTAAATTGCTCTGAACATGCGCAAAATGTGATCCAATGTCATCAAAATAGCTTTTTTTCGAAAATTTTTTTTTCAATTTTTTTCAAGATGGGGGCTTCGCCCTCAGACCCCCGTCTGTAATACGTTTAAGTTACACTAGTTTACTCACACACGTCTTCTACTTTAGACATTTTTGTTTTTTAACCATTGGTTTAAACCCAACTTTCCATTTAGCAAAAACCCAGCTAAATGCCAAACTCAGGCCATGGCTGAACTTTGTCCCACGAAAAGTCCCTCTTTTGAAAATTTCTGATCACGACATTGCATGTGATTTGTAGTTTGGGTCCCCTAATCTAAAACCCTGGCTACGCTAAGCACAGAAGTAACATGATTTAGCAGTAAAATGGTTCAAGTTAATTTCTCGGCAGATATACTGAAACGTTTCTTTTTCAAACACATACAAATAGACAAGTAAAAGAGATGTTCCCCATTATTACAATAACACTGCTGAATCCATATATATCACTGCTTTGGTTGAAATAACTAACAAGTATAATGCAGGCTATACTGTACTTAGAAACATAAAAAGAATGCCTGCAATAAACAAGCTATACTTTAAGAGGCCTAATCTCATTTACCAGTACGTCTAGGAACAAATACAAGATATAACTTACAAATAGCATGTTGCGGTAACGTCTTGGCTACAATGCGAGCAATTTTCAAGCTTTTGTGCTCTTCTTCAGAGTATAAATCTGCTTGATATCTCCAAATAGTCCAGAGTAAGGGTATCCAAGAATAGTCTCATAACTAACTTAAGCGCAAAATAGCTACGTATTGTTGAGTTAAATTTACTGTACTTCATCTCAAGTACAATTTCAAAAAGTAACTAATACATTTGCATTTACCAAGACGCTGAAAAAACTGCAGAAATTACAGAATGCATCTGTAGAACAGGACTGCAAATTAGTAAGTAGTAACTCTGAACTATAGCACAGTTGACTTGTTCTGTAAACTGCGCTTTTCTAATCTACTACTCATCTTAAAATCACGTACATTTTTATAGTCGCAATCTAAACTTGTTACAAGTAAGAGTAACTAAACTTGTTACGACTGCTCAACAACTTACTGCTCACAACCAAACACGTGCTCGTGATTTTGTCAAAGCGCAATGAGCAAAACGAGCAGTTTCGCAATGTTATCGATCATTCAAGCGTCCGATAGTTAATCTAAAAGCGCTGCGTAGCACCACTGTTGTCAGACGAAACGTACGAAAAAGGCAAAGTAAGCGATCCCGATGTTCTAGATATCCCTGCACCAAAACAACGATTACTTTCTGCGATTTGTGGAGCGATCTTTAAAAAAAAAGAAAAAAAAGGGGTCATCACTCCGCAAACTTGATACTTTCTTTGATTTGGGAAGTGATCTCCAAAAAATAGAAGACAGGTTATTGCACCAGAACCTTGCAGGTGTCATTAAGTGTAAGCCGTCAGCTTTATTTTGGAATCTCTGCGACTCGTGTATGAGCACGCGTGTGCTCATGCTCCTCTCATGCAAAGCACTCATTAGGGTTAGGGCTAGGTCTGGAGAATAGCTCAGATCAGAGAAAAGGAGAGAACGCACGTGCGCTCATACACAAATCGCAGAGCTGCCGAAAATAAAGCGACGGCTCATACTTAACGACACCCAAACCTACAACCATCTTTTATAAAAAAGGCCGGAATTAAATGCTGCTTCGCTCTTAAGAAAAAAAAATGCCAGAATTAAATGCCGTTACATACAAGTGTGTGAAAATGCTAGAAAATATTTCAACATTTTCACATTTTTTTGCGCTCAGAGGGAATACTGAATCTCCTTGCAAACCAATTCCTTCTGGTGAAAAGTACCTAAATTCTCTATTTTTTGTCTTCACTTAATTTTTGCTGAAAATTGCATCAAATCCCAGTAACAACTGTTTTCTCCTGCTGAAAATTTCATCAAATTTGGTGCAGCACTGATTGTTGGGCCTGCTCAAGCTCAAAAAAGTGTAATGCGGCCCGCTCCTCAACAACTTTGGATGCCCCTGTTCTAAAGAATGCTGCTAGTTTAAAACTACTGGTAATGAATAAAAATACAGTTGCTTATCACACTTGTTTTCATTTAGAATGTCAAATAAACAATGTTTTATAATTAAGTTTATAATTTAAGCCTTCAAAAGTAACAATGTTAAAACAGGAAATTCCCATTAGATACATATTACATAATGCTTCCTCAATTTATTTACAAACATAAAACAGAATTAGGCAACGAACAAGTTTTAACATGCTACTAAAATTTTTGCTTGGTTTGAAATTATTAATTGACCAACCTTAACCTTGCCTAGTAATTATTTCTTATAATTGTAAATAAATTGAATTCGGTCATCAATATGTATCTAAAAGGAATATTTTCTTTTAACATTGTTAATTTTAAAGAAACTAATCCCTGTCATAGAAGCGCAAATATGTCTTGTGAAATCACGAATAGGTCTAGTCTGTCCTACTACTGAATTGTAGTAGCTGGTAAAATACCAATTATTCGTTAATTTAGCCTTGTTGTTTTCCTCAAGTTTTTTGCTTGTCAGCAACCAAAACATAATAAACATTCTTTATCAAAACTAAAACTTATAAAAGTGTGGTCAGTTTGATTGCTTACATCATATCTGTTATTGCAATTATTTTCTGTTATGCACTTAAGGCAATTTTGGTTTCAGCAGTTTTTAAAATCTGTATTTTGCATAAAAAAAGGTCATGGGTTACATGCCTACATTAAAAATTTATTTACTTACACTGCTCAACCATCTAGATAGCAGTCTATTAGCATAGCCAGAAACATACTGTTAATAAAGCTTTAACAATAAAAATTGCTACTTGGTAAACATAGAATTGCTAAGTCAATTGTTTGTAAGTTACCCTCAGTTCAATTATACAAATCAACAATCAGCCCTGATTTTTAATTGAAGGCTGCAATCAGTGTTCCTTCTAAGCTGTGCGCATGTGCGTGCACACAGGTTTCCGAGACTGTGCACATGCATAAATTTACTGTGCACAGACATATTTTTGCACTGTGCAATAAACTTTTCGGGTACAAAAAACGCTCCAATTCTGGGTGAAGACCTTTTTTTTGTTAATGGTCTTCACTTAATTTCGAGCACGAAAACCATTCCAATTCTGGGCAAAAGCCTTTTTTTTATTCTTCACCTAATTTTGGGCTCAAACACCATTTCAATTCTGGGTGAAGACTTTTTTTTTGTCTTCATCTAATTTACAAATATTAATCATTTCCAAAAAAGTGCGCACACACCAAAATTTCTGTGCACACAGACTACAAAAAATTAGAGGGAGAATTGGCTGCAATTTAGGTTTGGTGCAAGCAGCAGTGTGTGGATTTAATTGATTAGTTTAGTATTGTCACTAATTTTAAGCTTTTAATTAATCAATTGTTTGTGATGTTCAGATTCGAAAACAATGTAATTTTTCTGATGCACAGTTGTTTACAGTCAAATGGTTGGATGATGAAGGAGATGCTTGCACAATAACTTCACAAGTAGGAATTCCGTTTACATTATTTGAAAGTTTTCTGTATAAAATAGGCTTTGAAGCCTTTGATTTCAATCAAATTATTAAAAGTTGTTTTTGAACTAGTTGTGTGAAAGAAAATTACGGTATGCTTTTGGTTTTAACGTATAAGCAGACCGAAAGAAACAGCATTAAATTTGAGATTTTTAGGTTCCAGTATAAGTATTTTACACAATAACTTGCCAAAATTTGGATAATGCCTCTCAAAACTCGGTGGTAGTTTAAAGCTTTTGGAATGTACTGGTACTGCAGTTGTTTGAGAAATAAAGTATGCCACATGATTCAGACATTGTTTTGAGTGAAATTAATAACTAGCTTTAAATATTATTTCTAATGCGTTCAACTAAAATTGCACATTTTGTTCTGAATTTAAGTTTTTTAAACCTTTTTGCGATACCACAATGTTACCAGCAGTGCAATGCAGTAGGTTAAAACACCATGACTAGATTTTTGGTTTGTTTCAACTATGTATTGTTCAGCAGCAGTCAAACTGATGTAAAGTTTGGTTACTAATCTATACCAATACAATGTACAGGGTGGTTCAAAATTAGAGCCCTTTATAACTTAACCTAAAATAGAAAAGGACTAAAATTATACAGATTTAAAACAGGTATATATTCATTTACTCTATTTTTCGAACCATAAGGTGCACTTAATATATACTCAAAATTTTAAGAAACTGATGGTGCACCTATGTATGGATCAGATTACCAGTATTCTTTCATTCTATTCATAATTGGGACTTTGTGTGAGTGCCTAGTACCTTTGTTTTTGTTTGCGAATTTTGGCAGAGTGGGATTGATTTGCTCATATATAACAAACAGTAAAACCTAGAAAGTTGAAATTTGGTATTAACATGGGAATTAATGAAAGCGTTAAGTGTGCCAGTTTTTGGGATCCTCGGTCACTTGATCGTGAATTAAGACTCAAAAAAAATATTAAAAACGGCGATTTCGGTTTAAAAATTTATTAATTCGCTTATAACTTAAAAACCACTTGGTTTGCAAAGCTGAGGTTTGTACACAATGTGGATGCTTATAAATGGTTTATGCAAGCGGAGTTTAGGGGCGCCCGGTCTCATGACCAAAATGTTTCTGGCTGAAAATGGGCAGAAAGTGGATGATTTTGAATCGATATATCTCGGTAAATACCAATATTGATGGAAAATAGTTTGTGGTGTTTGAGCACTTTATTATTCATCGTTCTTATGGTTATGTTGGTTTTCCCAGCCTAAATACTATTATTTTTCTTACGTTTTTGGCTTTTTTCTTTTTCTTCTCCGGCTATCTACTTCTAAACCGCTAAATGCACTGTATTCAAAGTTTGAGCAATTGAAGATATCAGGGAGGACTGGTGTGGGACTGAAATCGAAAGTGCCAGGTTGGGGAATCCCCCTCAATCAGGTCTTGCAAAATTTTGAACTTTTAAGGTGATACAACTAGACGGATCAAATTTTTGGAATGGGTAGCTATTAAAAATAATCTAAACCAAACAAAAATTGGGTGTTCCACAATGGAGGGTTCCCCCAAACGAGCACTTCAAAATTTGAACTTTTTAACCTTTGAAGCTAGACACCTGAAATGTTGAAGTTAGGTAAATATGAGGGAAAGATAAAATTTGAAAAAATTTTGGGAATCCAAAATTCGGTTTTCCCTCTTACACAGGGCTGCCAAAATTGAAACTTTTTAACTACTCATGCTAGATGCACAAAATTTTTAGTGACGCCAAATAGGAAGAAGAGATAAAATTTGACAAAATTTGGGGGTAACAAAATGAGGGGTTCCCCTGAAATGGGGCCACCAAAATTTTTTACTTTTAAACCGTAAGAGATAGATGTATCAAAATTTTGGAATTGGTAGTTATTAGAAATAAATTAAACCTAACAAAAAATGGGGCATCCCCCCAAACGAGGCCTTTTAAAATTCAAAGTTTTTAACCTTTTAAGCTGGAAACATGAAATGTTTAAAGTAAGCAAATATAAAAGAAATTTAAATTTGTCCAAAGTTTGGGGTTACCAAAATTGGGGTTTCCCCCTGAAACAAGGCTGCCGAAATTCAAACTTTTTAACCACTGATGCTAGAGACATGAAATTTTCGGCGTAGGCCAACATAAAAAAGTAATAAAATTTTTTTAAAATTTGGGAGTACCAAAATGAGGGCCCTCTCAAACATGGCACCAAATTTTTGAACTTTTGAACTGCTAGACTTGGATGAATTAAAGTTTCGGAATGGGTAGATATTGAAAAGTAAAGTAGTCTAAACTTTACAACTAAACAAAATCATAAACTAAATACACAATACAGCATCAAAGACATAATCATAAACAAAAAACTTCTGATCGAAGACGGAAAAGAAATTTTTTTCTTGCACAATCTAACATCGAAACATTCAAATTGGAGGTCCCTAAATATTGCTTGTAATGTCATACTCTCGTTGAGCTTAATGGCTTTGATAAATTTGAGCTACATGGCTGAGTTTTTTTCACAAAACTGTCACCAGTGATGTTAAGAAAGCCTACTTATGGCTCAAGGTTTTTGAAGAATTTAATTAAGGAAGTTTTAGTGCCAAATAATGGATTTGATATACAGCCTTGAATTAGAGTCTCTACCTCTTAGATGAAAACTTATAAAGTTTTCTTCATTAAATTAGTTTGAAGTTCATTAACGAAGTTTCTACTGAGCTATTTTTGGTTTCAAATTTCTTTCATTTTCATGTCGAAAAGCTGAGTTAGATAAATCCACATTGCTAGTGATTTCACAGAAAATTAGATGGATTGATAAACAATAAAAGCCTGAAATGCCAGTGCATTCTCAGCACCTCTCACCTTCTAAGCTTAATCTTCACAAAAGCATGCTGGATTGCTGGGTAGTCATCTCAAAAGATTGTGTTAATTAAAAGGCGTGTAGAAAACTGTGATGGTTTACCAAGTTATTCTCTTCGATCTGTGACAACTTGTGAATGAAGCATTAGTTAGCGAAAATAAATTTTGATTCTTTTTTTTGGAATTTGTCAAATTATACCACTCAAGAATGAAGGCTATGTGGCAAAAACAAACGATTTAGTTAAAAAGCTTAAATAAATGCCTGTTTTACACTTGCATAATTTTTGCAATTTTTTATTTTAGTATATGCTGTTGAGGAGGGGGGCTTTGATTTTGAAACAACCAGTATATCAGTACTATTATGGTGAATTGCAATGCAATGGAGTGAAAAACTGCTAAGAGCTTGTAAAAAGTGCTGAGATTTGATGTTGCATTGTAAATTGTTATATGAGCTTTTTGAATGACGTTACTCAATTATTTTTGATAACTTCAAGAGAATTAAATTTTGAACTCAAATAACCACAAAGCGATTTAAGTTAGTGAAACAAAATTAGAAAAGGGTGCATTTAAATTTTCGATCCAACTATCAATGACTCATTTTTTCACAAATTCATTCAAAGCAATCAGATTACTATTTTAAACCCTAATAAAGTTCAGTAAAAGTTGGGTAATGCCGCGAAGTCCCCAGATATTGTTTGCCAGAGTTCTCTCCAACTTTATGGCTATTCGGCCAGTGCCCAAATTTACTTGAACCAATTGTGCCCAAGCTCTAAAAAGACATTTATGTGCCCTAATTTTCGTACCAATTGAGTATTAAAGTATACCTAATTTTCATATTTCCACTAATTTGTTGAGTTTTCTAAAGCTATGTTTTATTGCCAAAAATTACTATTTGCCCTTGCTCCAACAAATCGCTGATTGGCTGAAAAAAATCGGCCAAGTGGGAACACTGTTGTTTGCGATGTCACGTTTTAGTTTAATTCAGAGTTATTTAGAGCTTTGTAAAGTGCATTTAATTTAGTTTTTCACCATATGAACAATATTTTGTGGGGCTTCCAGCCCTTGACCTGCCTGTGCCACATCCTGCAACCTTGCATTATTGATTGGCACTGTGTCAACAAATCGCTGAAAAATTACTTAGTTGAACTTCCTTTCTCATAGCACTTCTGTCATAAGTTGTTGCTGGTTGATAAAATAATTTACGCTAACAGAAATTATTGCAGTCTCCTGTACACTCTTCAACATGGTGCTTTGAGATAATTGCCAATGCTTTTATAAAAATTTAGGACAGATAAGTCATGATTGTACTTGCATCTCCAACTTTGCTCAAACCTAACAATCCGTCTAATTTTCTCTGAGTCACTTTCAACAAACCCATTAACCTTTGGAAAATGATATTAATGTAATGATTTGCTTAAAACTGTTTATACTGTTGTTAGAATTGTTCATAATGCTATTCATTGTTCGTCATAGAATGATTATTTTCGTGATGTTGTTCTTTGCATTGTAAATTTAGAACCATTCAGTGGTCGAGTGGATAGAGCGTCTGCTACTGAAATGATAGACTCTGGTTCGATTCCTGGTCGAGTCAAACCAAAGACTATAAAAGTTGGTATTCACAGCTTCCCTGCTTGACGTTCAGCAATTAAAGGGACACTGTGAAGCCTCCACCGTGTGTGGTAGACTGGTGGGCAGGTGGCAGCTTGACTCGAAGATCGAAAGGTCCCTTCGCTGTCTTCTGGCCAAAACAACTTGGTGAATAAAATGTAATCACAATTTGTGGTGTTCTATTATTGATTTGTTGTATTATGTAGTTGTTAAAATGAAAAGAATATGGCATCGGTCAGCATGATAGACTAGCATTAATTGACGTAAAAAATATCAATGTTTCAGCTTGTTCTTGATGTTGATAATAATCACCAAAACCTTAGTTCTTATGACAACTACCATATGTTTAGTTGGAATTGGCTGAGGCAGTGCGGCTTTATGAATTGAATGAGGAAGATTCACTCTCATTCCATATTTTTGTGGGAATTCCAACGGAGCCTGGTTATTTGTGCCCTGGAGAGCAAAAAATTTACAGGTGCTAATATAGCAAAACCATATCTTTGCTCTTATTTTAAAATAAAACTTATCAATAATTTAGTTGTAATGTTTTGACGTTTGCCGGCCAGACCTTTTAATATTTAATTGTTTGCGTGCTATGTGGCCTAAAGACTACCAGCACAGAAGCCTAGGGAAGAGTCACCAGAATGGCAACTACTTAAAAGCAAGCAATGCGAAAAAGTTGTCTTCCAGCAGTCATCGAATCTGCAGCCTTTGGATTACTGGTCTTCTCTAGCTCAAGTGGTAAAGCAGTGGACCGGTAATTCGAAGGCTGCAGGTTTAATCCCTGCGGGAAAGCAACTTTTTTGCATTGCTTGTTTTTAAGTAGTCGCCGTTCTGGTGACTCTTCCCTAGGCTTCCACGCTTGTAGCCTTTAGGCCAGATAGCAGGCAAACGATTAAATAAACCTTAATGTTGTATAATATGCTATTGCTTGGTAAATATAGTCCACCTCACTGAGAAAAAAAATTGTACAGGATACTTACTATTGTACAGGTAAGCATTCGTTTATTTTCAGGATGCCATTCTTTGGTCTACAACTTTTATTGCTTTTGACTACAACTGTATCCTGTTAGGTTCTGGTTTATTTGGTTTCTATAATATTGGCCTGTGCAAATTGCAAAGTGGGTGGTCAAGAATTATTGTAATTCAAGAAACCTCATTTTGCGTACTGTATCTTTTCATTGTTGCATCTTTGCATGCAGGCATGGGGCTAGGCGATGGTTTAAGAAAAAAATGAAGAAATTTAAGTCTCGAAGACCAAGAATCCCAATACAGAGTGGTCCTGTTACAGATGGCCACGATATTGTCCACCCTGGGTTGCAAGTAAGTGTGTTGATAATTTAAATCCAAAACTATAGAAACATTTTAAGCCATGATTTTGTTCTTTCTGAAACAAAATTTAAATAGTTTACTTGGTACTAGGGGCTTCCACGGTGGTAGCCTACAAGCCAGAAAGCTTGGAAACAATTAAACATAAGATTTGAAGCTTGAAAAATATTAGGCATGATGCCAAAATCGAAATTATTTGATTAATTTATGTGTAACTTTGCTAGAAGCTCTGAGAAAAAATATTATAAAACAATTTTGGAGACGTTTTGAGCTCTCACTTCAATTATATTCAATTTTTTTGAGTGAATAAAATTGTTGTGACTAACGCAATAATTGAATCGTCTCAACAAAATCTTGCTGGTATTTTGTTCTTTTGTATCTGTTTAGTAAAGTTGTTGTTTCAGTTTGGTGATTAATGCTCTTTGACAATGCTTTATGATTCATATGCTTGATCGTGTCTTATGTTGTTACGCTCCTTTGACGTTATCCAAATATATCTCAGGCTGATAATTGACATGCATTTTGTAACGTTTGTGCATTGTTGTGTATTTAATTGGGACTTCGCGCGAGCACGTAGTACCATTGGTTTTGTTCGCGAATTTTGGCAGATGAGGATTGATTTGCTTATAACTAACAAACGGTAAAACCTAGAAAGTTCAAATTTGGACTCAACATAACAAATAATGAAAGCGACTTGTGTGCCAATTTTGGGGATCCTAGATCACGTGATCGTAGATTGAGACACAAAAACAACATAAAAAAACGGTAATTTTTGGCTTCAAAAGTTATTAAATTGCTTGTAATTCTAAAACCACGTGACGTGCAAAGCTGAAATTTGGACACATTGTGTGTGCTTATAAATGCTTTATGCAAACTAAGTTTGGGGGCGCCCGGTCATGTGACCAAAATTTTACAGGCCAAAAGTGGGCAGAAAGTGGACGATTTTGAACCGATATATCTCGGTAATTACCAATATTGATGAAAAATAGTTTGTGATTTATGAGCACATTATCAACTGGCTTTCTTTTGGTTAAGTTCATTTACCCCAACTCGAATACCATTTTTCTTTTTTTTCTTTTTTCTTACTTTTTTTTCTTTTTTATTCTTCTCTGGCTGTCTACTTTTAAATCGCTGAACGCACTTTATTCAAAGTTTGAGCGATTGAAGATATCAGAGAGGACCAGTGCCCGACTGAAATTGGGGGTGCCAGGTTGGGGGAATCCCCCTCAAACGGGTTCTCCAAAATTTTGAACTTTTAAACCGTTGGAGCTAGATGAATCAAATTTTCGGAATGGGTAGATATTAGAATTAGACTAAACCTAACAAAAATTGGGGGAGCCACAATGGAGGGTTTACCCCCAAACGGACCCTCCAAAATTCAAACTTTTTACCCTTTTAAGCTAGAAGGTAAGTAAATATAAAGGAAAGATAAAATTTAACCAAATTTGAGGGTGCCAAAATGGGGGGTACCCCTCAAACGGGGCCAAAAAAGTTTAAACTTTTTAACCGCTTATGCCAGACACATGAAATTTTCAGAATAGGCAAATATTACAAAAAGATCAAATTTGACGAAGTTTGGGGTTATCAAAAGGATGGGTTTTCCCTCAAACGGGGTCGCCAAATTTTTGAACTTTTAAACCATTAAAGCTAGATAAATCAATTTTTTGGAGTTGATAGATATCAAAAACAAACTAAACCAAACAAAAGTTATGGGTTCCAAAATTGGGGTTTACCCCCAAACGAAGACCTCCAAAATTCAAACTTTTTAACCTTTAAAGCTGGACACAAAGTTTTTAGGTAAGTAAATTCAAAAGAAACACAAAATTTAAAACAATTTGGAGTACCAAAATGAGGGGTCACCCTTAAATGGGGCTGCCAAAAATCAAACTTTCTAACCGCACATGCTAGACACATGAAATTGTTAGGTTTGGCAAATATAAAGAACCGATAAAATTTGGCAAAGTTTGGGCATATCAAAATGGGGGGTACCCCTCAGACAAGGCCACCAAAATTCCAACTTTTTAACCACTCATGCTAGACACATGAAATTTCAGGATATGCAAATATGAAGAAAAGATAAAATTTGACGAAATTTGGGTGTACCAAAATGAAGGAATGCTCTTCAAACAAGGATGCCAAAACTCAAAATTTAACCACTTATGCTGGACTGATGAAATTTTCAGGATAAACAAAATGAAGATAAGATAAAATTTGACAAAATTTGGGGGTACCAAAATGAAGGGATACCAAAACTCAAAATTTAACCACTTCTGCTGGACTGATGAAATTTTCAGGGTAAACAAAATGAAGATAAGATAAAATTTGACAAAATTTGGGGGTACCAAAATGAAGGGATCCCCCTCAAACAAGGACACCAAAATTCAAAACTGAACCACTCACCCTGGCTGATGAAATTTTTCAGAGTAGGCAAATATGAAAAGATAAAATTTGACAAAATTTGGGAGTACAACAATGGGGGTCCCCCTCAAATGAGGATGCCAAAATTCACTCTGTTTAGTTGTGTAAGCTAGACATATCACAATTTCAGGATACGCAAGCAAATATGAAAGATAAAATTTGACAAAAAATTTGTGGCACCGAAACGGGGTCCTTCAGAGTTCAAACTTTTCAACCATTCAAGCTAGACATATAAAACTTTCAGAATAGATAAATAAAATATCTCTAATTTGAAGTGCCACAATTAGAGAGTCCTCCTCCAACGGGTCCTTCAAAAGCCTTAACCACTCAAGCTAGACAAAAAAAAAACGAGGTCTCATACTATAGGGGTGCTCCAGTTGTGTTGGCACCTCCCCCCATTAACTACAAAAGCTAAACAAACTAAACATATTGGATAAGTTAATATGAACCAAAGATTAAAGATAACAAATTTAATTGGCCACATAGAGTAGACCATGCCAAATGGGCTCCTCATAATTTCAAAATTTTTATTACGAAGTAGTTCAGCTAGACATAATCAAAGAGAACCGGTAGGCTAATATAAGAAAAAGATAAAACATGCCAAACTTGGCAATGCCATGTTGGACAATTAGCCCTTAAATGGACCTTAAACTGCACGTTAAATTCTCACAATGAATTGGTATCACAGAAAAGTAGAAGAGTAAAACCTATGGGATTACTGCAACATTTAACACGTTAAAGTACTTGAGCTTTATGGCTAGTTAGATTTATGCTGTATGGGCGAGTATTTTTACTAAACTGTCGCTGATGATGTTGAAAAAATCTTCTTCTTGCTCTTCAAAGTTTTTCAACAATTTTATTAAGAAAGCTTTTGTGCTGAATAATGGATGTAATACAATATACTGTACAATATGTAGTATGTTGGCCGTTGGGTTGCACTGCTAAATAGCGTTCTCCGAGTAAGAATAGTTGTAAAATGCTTGCTTATTTTTGGCCGTGAATAGCGTTAAGTTTGGCTGATGTAATAAAGTCGCTGGAATTTTAAAGATCGCTCTATGTCATTCCATAATAAAGAGAAAAACTGTTTAAACTCCTCATAGGTTTTTGATTGACGTTACTTGATTATTTTGATAACTTTTTGAGACCTTTAAACATTGAGAGCGAATGACCTCCAAGCTGTTAAAATGAACTAAAAAGAGCGCAATGTGCGAAAGAAGTAGATGATTTTTGATAAATAGTTATTCGACTTTAAAGGCGGTGAATCATCCAGCCAATTCCAGTGGTTTACAATAGCTAAAACTGAACTATATTTTTTGTTTTAATTTTGGGACTGCGGTTGCAAAGATATTCAACAAACACAAAAAGATGTCTCCCCGAAAAAAGTTTTTGGATACTCTGAGTTTTGATCTTCCCGCCAAAACCACAGTAGGCCTTATGGTTTAGAGAACTGTGGTAGGCCTAATAGTTTAGAGATAGTTTATTTCTAAATAGTTTAGGCCTAACTATCTCTAAACTATTAGGCCTAATAGTTTAAGAGATAGTTAGGCCTAATAGTTTAATAAGATTACAGTAGGCCTAATAGTTTAGAGAACTGTGGTTTTGGCGGGAAGATCAAAACTCAGAGTTTCCAAAAACTTTTTTCGGGGGGACATCTTTTTGTGTTTGTTGAATATCTTTGCAAACGCAGCCCCAAAATCAAAATAAAAAATATCAAAAATTATAGTTCAATTTTAGCTATTGCAAACCACCGGAATTGGCTGGATGATTCACCGCCTTTAATATTACCCCTAGTGTTTTGGAAAGCATAGGTTTGAGTAAATTATTTTAAGTTTTCAATGTGAAGTCATCGTAAAGTTAGACTTTAGTGTAATATCACTTATAAATTTTTATAAGAATTTGATTTTTTGTTTCTAAATTTTGTTTGTGTCCGAATCTCTTTCCATGCTAATTGCTAAGGAAGGCATTGTTTAATTTAGTTCTTAAATTTTGAGAAAAATTTATCGAACTGTTCATACATGTGCTCTGTGTTTCCTCTAACTTTATGGCTAATCGGCGAGTGCCCAAATTTTCTTTTAACAATAGCACCCAAAGCTCTAAAAAGACGTTTATGCGCCCTTAATTTGGTATCAATCTAGTATTAAAGTATACTAAATGTCATTTTTCCTAAAATTTGTCGAATTTTCTATAGCTATGTTTACTATATTGCCAAAATTTATTTACCCTTAAATATTGCAGTGGACTAGTTCGGGTGTAGATTTGATATTTCCGATAGTGTGTCAAAGTTCTGATCAAGATAATGTAAGTTGCAAAATCCAAAAGTCATATTGGCATTTTCAGATCAAAGTTTTTATTTCTGTGTTTCAATCGCAGCAAAAGGTTATTGTCGAAATATTTGTTTTAACGAGGGTTTTATTTGTAACCGCAATTTTAACAATTGCGCTGCTAAGCGAAAATTTAACTAACTCCTTAAAATTTGAAACGAGATCTGATAGATGTTTATAGATGCCTTTTTTAGACATTTAAATTTTGGAAGCCGTTAAACACAAACTTGACTAAGTTAATGGAACATTACGAAATTCGAAAGCGATGTATTTCAGATGTGATTATCAACAACTATAAACACGCTTAACGCAATTGTGAAGTTCTTTAGTTCAGTAAGTTGAATACTTTCGCGAAGTCCCCGTATATCGCTTGCGATGTCATATTCTATTAATATTTTTCGAATTCTTTTTGCCCTCAATTACATTTTTTTTGTGTGAACGGCGACATCAATTTCGAATTTTGTAGTGCACATTTCAAAGCTTCTTTTTCTGTTTGTGAATCACAGGATATTTTTGTTTGTTTGTAGCAGTTGTTTTGTTTGGGTAGGCAAGCAGTGAATCGACACAGCCAGACAAGCCAGCTGTACCTGGTTTTGGTTTGAAAGATTTCGAGATGTTGAAAGTTATTGGAAGAGGAAGTTACGCCAAGGTTCTGCTTGTAAGATTAAAAGAGACTGGAAAGATGTATGCCATGAAGGTATGTTTTATTGTTAATTCTAGTAAAATTTGAATATATTAACAGCGAAACTATTATTAGAATCATTTGACTTTTAGACGAAAAGTAGAGAGTAAATTTTACTCTTTTTAAGAATTCAATAAGTATAAGAAATAGCATATTTTTATGGATTGAAAATAATCTCAAATATCAATTAGATGGTCGATTTTGTAATAGCTTTTAGAGTAGAGTAATTATCACTTTGTCAGTAGCCATTTTATGTCAATGATTTTGTTTAGCTATTGTTGAGACTTAATTATCAGCAAACTGTAGCACATTACAAATACATTTTTGCAATTAGGTGCGTCAGAATTTATGATTACCCTCTCTTTGCATTGAATTGACTGTCTACGTAATATATTGAATGAAAGCTCATTTTAGCTATTTCTTTTCCTCTGTAGTGGTGTCAGTTCATAATAGCTCTAATCTTAAACGATAGAATACTTTGTTTAAATAATGGTACATCTTGCTGTGTGGATTTTTTGTCAATAACAAGAGAACATGTTACTCTACAAAACGTTCACAAATGGTAAAGCTGTAAATGTTTTCAGGTTATTAAGAAAGAACTTGTTACCGATGAAGAAGACATCGACTGGGTTCAAACTGAAAAACACGTTTTTGAAACAGCCTCTGTTTATCCCTTTTTGGTTGGTTTACATTCCTGTTTTCAGGTCAGCAAATGCACTTAGTTACTGTTCAGTGTTCACCTTGTGCGGTTGGGTATATTTTTTTGCTCAAAATTTTCGGTCAAATGTCCGAATTTGGACGCAATTTTTCGGTCATTTCAAAATTTTATATCTGTCATTTACATCATTGCAGGCATAATTCTAAGTCTTTAATGCAAAATCTTGCTAATTTCCTAATTATTTTAAGAAATTGAGGTTAATGACCGAAAAAAACAACTTAACTGTGTTTTACTTGTTTACAATCCGTGAATTAGTTTATGACTTAGTGAAATTCAAATGAAAACATATTAGAGATGGATGTTTATTTTGTCTGTCAGTTAACATTGCCATGCATTGTCTAGCTAGCTTATTATTACCTCATAGGATTGTGATAAAAATTTCTGTATTTGTATATTTTCAGACTCCTGCCAGATTATTTTTCGTCATAGAATACGTAAATGGAGGAGATCTGATGTTTCATATGCAACGACAGAGAAAACTACCCGAGGAACATGCCAGGTTTGTTCACTGTTCAGTGTTTTCTCAACAGTAATTACCGCTAAGATCAATTTCCTAAATACTAAATTGTTGCAAATTTTGCAAACCCACAAAATATACAATTCTAAAGTATCAAAAGATTAAAAAAAGATTCTAGAAAAAAAAAAATTAAAACAGAATATTAGCATGCCGAAATAGTGCAATGTACATAGCTTCGAAATAAGGCTGATTTCATTTTTCATTGTGTGATTAGACATCACGATCGTCATGAATAAGCCTGTTTTAGCCGTATTACTGCTCGCCTCCTTGCAATTTTAATTTCAAAAGATTGAAATCGATTTGTGTTCATTTAGGTTTTATTCGGCAGAGATTATTCTAGCTCTGCATTTTCTCCATGAGAAAGGAATTATCTACAGAGATTTAAAGCTCGATAATGTGCTGCTTGATAGCGAAGGGCACATTAAACTCACCGACTATGGCATGTGCAAAGTAAGTAATGCTTGAGAATTATTGTTCATTTGAATTTAAGCTTTATATTGTGACTGTAAGCGTAGCCATTAGATCCACTGGACTCTTCATTTTAATATGTGTTTGCAATATGACGCTAAAATGAAAGGACATTTCAACATTCTTATGCTGAATGCAAAAAAAAGATTGACAACTTGTTTTGTCTTCGAAGTTGAAACTTTGGAGCAGCTGCAATTGACAAACTATACCTGTCCTACGCCCTTGCAATGTTACGTGACTTGCAGTAAGGTTGGCAACCCCTCTTCCGTTTGCATTATAAATAACAAAAAATGGAACTTTGATGGAATAATTCATTACACTGTGACTGAACTGTTATTCGGTTTCTCATAGGAGGGAATTCGGAAAGGTGACACGACATCTACTTTTTGTGGCACACCAAATTACATTGCACCCGAGATCCTTCGGTCAGAGGATTACGACTTCTCGGTTGATTGGTGGGCTTTGGGAGTTCTCATGTATGAAATGATGGCTGGAAGGAGTCCGTTTGATATAGTTGGAATGACAGATAATCCTGATGAAAACACAGAGGAATATCTTTTCAAAGTATGGACGTTTTTGAAACACTGTTTAAAAATGTTTCCAGCACGATTGGTATCATTTTTTTCAAACTGTTTGTAAGCCCGTATCGAGATACATTTATAGCATCAATGCTGAGCCTTTAATTAACGTTGATAATAGTTCTAATCTCAATATATCATCACCATTCCTTTATCTCGAGCTCAACAGACTACGCAGCTGATCTGGTCGATTTGCCGACAGCATGCATCGCTGGGGCCTTTCCGGAACGAGTGCATGTGATTGTGGTTCAGAAGTCCGAACCAACACCCACATCCTGCAGGAGTGCCCCATTTGGAAACCATCGTGTCACCTCACTGAAGTAGACAATCTCCTTTTACAAAACTATCTACAAAACTGCAATGTTTGATCTGAGTTTTCTTTTTTTTTTCTTTGTTTATGCGAACATATAACGCTTTCTTGGTAAAATTGTTCGTTTATACCTTGCTGAAACGATAGTATACGATACTGGTACTAAATCATCAAAATTTATTTCAAGAGTCTTCATTTCTAACATGTTATTGCAAAGCTTTTGGTAATCATCTTGAATGATTTTTCAAAGTGAAATTGTTTCGTCTCAGGTGATTTTAGAGAAAGTGATTCGAATACCTCGTTCGTTGTCAGTCAAGGCATCATCAATTTTAAAAGGATTTTTGAACAAAATTCCTCAGGTAAAAGCTAAATCATAATGTAATTAAATTAATGTTTGCATGTACATCTTATCATATAGCATTTCACCTTTCTTTTTAACACCTGTAGCAAAAAATATTGTTTATGGATTTGTAGTTAATTTCTTAGATTACCCGTATAACTGAATAACGCTGTGATCTAGCCCGTACAGGTCAAGACCAATTCAGTCAGCCATGATAGCCACTAAAATGTAACTCTGTATTCAGGATCGACTTGGTTGTCACCCTGAATCTGGATTCCAGGATATTTTGACACACGCCTTCTTTGCTGCTATTGATTGGGAAGCTTTGAACGCGAAACAGGTAACTACTGGCCTTTTAAATGAGTATTTTGTATGGTTCTTCTGAAAAAAGATTTATGATTGTTTCAAGAATTAGAAAAAAAATTTAACAGCAAGTCGATAACTCGATAATTGTAATTTCTTTGTTTGTCAAGTTGGTTTGGCCAGGAGACAACGAAGTGGCCTTTCGGTTTTCGAGTCAAGCTTCAACCCGCCTCCACTATGATGTTAGGTTTGACCCTACGTGGAATCGAACCTAAGTCTAATAAGTCTACCGTTTCCGTAGCATACGCTTTAATTTGATTGATCGCTAATAGGTTAATATGCAATGTAATTATTTTATTCTACTTGAATTTAAAACATAACCTATAAAATTATTGCTTAAGGCATCAAGGAACAAAAAAAAGTTTTTCTCGCATCCAGCATGAACGTTCTGGCAAACAACTTGAACTGCAACGTCTAATCCAGAATTTTTTCTTGTTTAAGGGAAAGGGCTTGATCTCCAGCTCAAAAATTTGCATATTGATTTGCTTTGCAGGTTATTCCTCCGTATAAACCAAATATAGAAGACGATTTAGGTTTGGATAATTTCGACAAGCAGTTTACGCAGGTATCCGACTCACTTCAAAGAGATACTGCTCGAAATTGGTTTTATTAAAGAAATGAGTACTACTTGAGGCAATAAAGAAGTGCCCCAAACCTTTTTCCATAATTCCCCTTATTCGCGAAAATACGATTTAATCGGTTTGACATCGTACCATTGGCATCCCTGCATTTCGCAATTTTGTGACATCACAAAAGGCATAATTTTGCAAAATTTTTCGCACAGTTTAGGCTATTCCCTACCATAGCAACCCTAAAACAACACCAGCATGGCCTACCAGTCCTATTTCTGCTTACTATTTCTCTAAGCTTAGTTAAAGCAATAAAATAACAGAATATACTGTAGGTTATCTCAGATCTGTGATCAGAAACTAGCGCAATAATACAGTACTGTAGGCCTAATCTAATTCTCATAGCTTACCAAATGGTATAGCAGTGAGTAGCCTAACCAAATCTGAAAACTTGGCTACTGGTACTTGTAGACCTAGGCTACCAGTACTGATCTACAGTAGGCCATTTGTGATGTCACAAAATTGCAAAATGTAGGGTTGCCAATGGTACGGAGTCAAACGGATTAAATCGTATTTTTGCGAATAAGGGGAATTGTGGAAAAAGGTTTGGGGCATTTCTTTGTTACCTCAAGTAGTTCTCATTTCTTCAATAAAACCGATTTCGAGCAGTATGTTTTTAACGTTAATAAAACATTTGGCGAGCTGCTGATTGAAATAACTGTAAGCGGGGAAGCTGTTAAGGAGGCCCAAGTTATGGATCTACAGTATTAGAAATTATTGATCGAGCGTGTCCTCATCCATTGGGATCTGTAATTCTCTATCGTAAAGTATTGTAGAAATCTTGAACTTGCTCTTTTTGAGATTTAATTTTAACTTAAGACACGTGATATTTTCGAAACTTAGTAGTTCGTGTCGGATTCTAAAAGTATTCTATCATATCACCTCAATTAAGTTCACATGTTAGTATGTTTTTGGCTGTAACTGTAAAATTTGATTTTTTTGAATAGGTTTGTATTAATCTATACGAGATAAATCAAAATGCATCAGCTTCTAATGATTGGCATACTAGTTATTGTCTGATACTAGGTATACGTTTTTTTATACGATAGCAAACACAATGTTTTGTAGGAGCCCGTTCGTTTAACCACTGTAGACGGTCACGTGGTCGCAAAGATTGACCAATCAGATTTTGAAGGATTCGAATATATTAATCCCTTGCTCATGACCAGTGCTGATGCTGTGTGACATTATTTTGCGTCACAATTCACGTCAACTTGACGAAGTGCTGCAATATAGCTTCATTGTCTTGGCTCAACGAAAGAAGTCCTCGATCTACCTCTAGATCCTCTCTCAAACTTAATCCTTGATTTCAAGTGAATTGCAAAAGGTTGTTTCAAACTTAAAACAAAGTACTAACTCGTGTTTATATGTTGTTTTTTTTATGTGTACGAATTAATCAACTCTCGACATTCAGCAAGAGTGCAAACTTTCTTTTTTTGAGGCCAATCACCTTCGCTTTTTTCAGGTTTTTCTAGTGTTTTGTTGAATCTTTGAAACAACCTGAAATATGCTTTATTATAGGTTATCTTGCATTAGCTTAAATTTTTTATTTTAGTGCTTTTATTGCACTTTTTGATCACGGTGCATAATTATTGTTTTATTTTGCATGAAACTTACTTCGCTTATCACGAAACATATGAAGCAAGCGCGAAAAAACTTGTGGATTTTTACGTGAAAAGAACTGCCATTCGGCTTATGCACCTATTATATGTAAGGTACTATCGCATTCTTTCTTTCCACACCGGTGCTAGACTTTGGCAACGCTTTTTCTAATCATTTAATCAGGTTTTGACATGGCGATTTTCAACGTTTTTATGAGAAAAGCATATTGATATCTTACCAAGCAATAAAATCTACACTTTCACTCGTAGAGTGTTGCTTGATGCATAGGATTCTGGTGTTGAATGTGTTAAAGGCGTTTTTAATATCAACCAACAAATCATCATTTGTCAGTTGTTTCATGGCATACATATCTTATATAATATGTGAAAGGAAATGGTGCTAACTCTTAGTCTTATAACTGCTTGCAATTCATTATCTTGATGAGATATACCAAAATTTACAAACTTTTTCGTATTTCGCTCCATCTTGGGTAAAGTTGCTGTGAAATGATACTATATCGAAGTCAGTATTATGCGAAGCTTATTGCTGAAACTTTGTGGACCTCTGTGTACTGGGTTTTTGGACCTCCGTGTACTGCGTTAATAGATTATTTTTCCTGAACTTTTCACACTTTGGATTACGTACCATATCGCAAAAGAAGTAGAGTTCGTAGTCCTAGAAAACGATGTTGCAATTAGTAAAAACCCCCATTACCGGTGGTATTATGTAGTTGTAAGCCAGTAATTGAATAAGTTCTGAGGTTTTTGTAAATGACTGCACACCCATTCTGTCACTCTTACTTTGCACTACTTGCTTTTAATTCAAGCTTCTAAATGACTGAGATTCTATAGATCATATTGAACAGACTTCCTTCTTAAGAACTGTTATTTCGGAAACTGCTATGCGTTTAATAGCAGAAATTTTTTTTTGGCTGTTATGTAATTCTCCAGAGTAGGTTCTCGGTACGTTGTTACGTTTTAGTTTTCTTTTTCATCAAAACTTTTGTTATATAAACTGTATCAGCGGTTTTGTTAGGTTAATGTTTTACGATTGATTATTGAAAACTGATTTCTAAATAGAACCGTTTGTGGCATTGTGATTTAAATTTAGGTTATTTCGGTACTTCAGTCTAATTGTGACTTTGCATGCGAGGAATAATTATTATGCAAGTTTGTTAACCATTTCCAAACAAGACTAATTTATTTCGCACTTGATTCATTTATTTCATCTCTAGAATCGTTATACTGATTGTGAAGTTATTTGATTGCCAAAAATATTAATATTAGCCACTTTTGCAACCAATGTTAGCCATTTTCTCAAAGTCATATCTTAGGGAGATGGTTGGTTATCGAGGCTCAAGAACGTAAGTTTAATATTCAATAGAGAAAACACTGTAACCTTTGAAAAATAGACATTTAGTGGACAAAACTTAGTTGATGATAGATGAGTGCAGCATTTGTGTGTCTCATCCAGCAATTTTTGAAACTATTGTTTGTAGAAGATGCAGAAATCTATTAAACAGTGATTTAAGTGGGCCATGTTGGATCCATCCCAACGAAATAGTATATCTGCTTTTATTTTTCTTATTACGTTGTGTATATTTGAAGCTTTGTTTTCGTTAATATATACTTTGTGCACGTTACCTGTAAACGTAGTTAAGTACTTTTTTCTGGAATCTCTACGAATCTCATGCAATAAGAGAAGTAGTGGTCTGTACAACTCGACACGGGCCGAGCTGACTGTGATGATGTTGGATTGATGTTGAAAAACTAACAATGTTTTATCAATGAATCCCAAAATGTAGCACAGCCAACTAGCTCCTGTTGTATTCGAAGTGTTACAACTCAAGAGAGTGTTGCTCATATTGCTGGTTATTCGTATACTGTAATTAGTGACGTTGATTGCAATTTGTAACAAAAGAATGAACATCTTTAATTTCTTTGCTTATAGCTGCAAATGTGGCTATAGGTGGCCAGTATGTGTTTACTTTCTAATCATATTGCATTTCTTTCCGTTGTGATTTCTGAAACATGTTCAGTTGTTCACAGTTAGTATGATGAGTCGAATTCTAATTGTAAGTTACTTTGTCATTGAAAATGATTACGGTGCGAGGAGAAAGCGTTGCTGTTGTACGGCTCTTCTTTACAAAGCATTTCCTAAAGTGACAATTTAGCTTGTGAATCGTATACATGTGAACTAGGATATGAGTGTGTTATACTTTTTTCGCCTAGTTTCTTACGGCGAATTGCTTTTACGTTGTTTTAATTTGCTTTTGTCATAATTGTGATTTGTCTTCGCAGTAATAGTCATTCTGTATGTGATTTATATGAAATTTATGAGCGACATTTGAACAAAGCGTAGAATTTTTAAAATTAGGTTGAAAATTGTGGGCCTTTTTATGGCATACACAAACTACACTGTATGAATATCATAAGGGGACTTGGGATACAACTGATTTGATGGGGCTGGGTGAATGTTTTCCATCAAAACTGCGGTAAAAGCGAGCGTGCATTACAACTTCATCTTACTCATTTACATTAAAACGTCTCTTACCCATTTACATCTCAAAAAAGTGCTCTACCAAATTGCTAGGGGTTGCAAAATTTAAATTTCAGAACTATTGGGCCCTTTTTGTTACTGCATAGTAGTAGCCATTTCAAGCTAATCATATTATTACTTGATTTAATTGCTCGTGTAAATACTGTTTTGTTGTACTTGCACTTTTTGCTAAAGTGGTGCGAGTTTTACACCGCGTTTGTGCTTTGTATTTCAGCGTTTCATATAAGAGGCGATGCGTAGATTTAAACCTTAAATACGTATAAATATACTAGCAATAATTTAATTCTGGTTGAAGTTTTTTTGATCTGACAGCTTTGTATTGGCCCAAGTGATTTGGAGTAGTTTGGGCTTTAAAGGGAAAATATACGAAACTGTTCTGGAGGTATCTTGCCCAGATGAAGCAAGTCAACTAACTGCGTGGTCGCCATGCTAAAATTGGGGTCAGTTGTACACCTTTTTCGAAAATGAGTTTCTTTTCTAGGGTCTGAGCAACAATTCCTATGCTAGCTAGGAGCGTATTTAAAAGGAGTCACCGACACTTATTGAACTTTTTTTCACTTTTTGAAATTGGTCGAAGAAAACTATTATACCACATTAGTTGTTCGCACTCCGTACCTAATCCGCATTTTGTGTTCGGTTATTGCCATAAAACTAACGAGTCACGACTTACTGAATGCTAAGTTCTCATGATCGCAATAAACAAACAAACAGCTTTTAAATGTATTTATGTTCAAGCTCTAGCATTAAATAAAAACTCCTTTGGGAAAAAAACGAAATAAAACTATACAGACATCCCAATAACAGGTTTGGTATATAAAACACCATCAACGTATACCTACAAAATGCTACAATCAAAGAACTCGAGTCTTGACTCGATGACTAATTAAATGATAGATTATAAAGCAGCACATGAAATAAAAAAGTAGGTACGCAAATATGATACTGTGAGCAGTGTTGAGATGGAGTGTATGAAAGAAAAACAATTAAATGTTTGCTACCGAAAGCATTTTCATCCAAAACTGAACAGTATGAAGTACCATTTCCAAGTTAAATTTTCATCTGAATTCAAGCAACTGGCTCACTTCAACAGCAGGCCAGTCCTCTCTATAATTCAAGTTTGGATATGCAAAGCTGTTTAACAGAAGGTATCACGTTGAACTAGTGGATACAATCGAAAAGTAAAACAAGAAACTACAGCAGCAAAAATGGATTTTTAAATGGCAATGGTAACACAAAATTTCCTCAGTCGCAGATACGGAGCTTCCTCGGAAACGCAAATCAAAAGATCTTTGTCTCCTTCATCTACTAATTGTAAGATACAGTATTTATTTTGTAAGAACTATTAACAGTTCACAGTACCCATAGCAGTCATTTGTCTCCATAAATGGATAACTGCTACTACAACCATCAAAAACATTCTTCGGCGATTTTATCAGCGCACAATAAATAAGCAAAACAAGTTAAAACATGTCAACTTAAAACATTTCACTTCAAGTAACTGAGAACCAAACTTCAAAAACAGTCAAGAATCAATTTCAAAAAGTATCCTCAGTTTTCAGCAAAGACAAGAGGATTCTATATCCATACAGGCCTACTACGTCATACGAGAACATGCCTAACACATTCTAATCCTCAATGAAAATTGACATAAGACCACGCCCTGGACAAATACCTTAAAATCAGAAAATTATCGTCAAGATGTAACAAAGTAAAGGATAGTATGGTACATATAATCGATGAGACACAAGCTTTGTACTACACAGTCCGATCGGTTATTGCCAGTATACTAACGAGTCGAGTCACTAAGGCTATGCCACCATTTCATTTACATAAGCATATGACTGACACTGGTTTTGTTAACAGAGGCTGGAGGGCTATGGTCATGTCAAAATATTCAAAACGGTGTGGCAATCACATAAAGGCATTAAAACTGTGGCAACAATACAAGGGTTCCAATAATTTTATGTCTTAACACATTCAACTGGAATTGAAATAATAACTTAATTGCGATACTTCATCAACTCTTGCATGTGGGACCAACAGACAGTGTTGTGCATACCAAACAACAGTCAATCATAAAACTACTGACCAGATAAGGCATTGGCTAACCAGTCCATGCCATTCTCTAGTCCAACTCCTTGAATTGCACTTGTTTTAAAGATTTGCCACTTTCGATCTTTTATTGCAGCTAAACCAAGCTCTTTTGCTACTTCTGTTTCAGTTAAAGCTCCTTCAATATCTTGCTTATTAGCAAAAACAACCAGCATTGCTTTCTTTAGCTCTTCTTCTTCAAGCATCCCAACCAACTCTTGCTTGGAGGTACACATCCTCTCTTTGTCCATACTGTCCACTACGTAAATGATGGCATCAGTGTTACTGTAATAGCATCTCCAATAAGGTCTAATGCTTGTTTGTCCACCCAAATCCCAAACTTGAAACTTTAAATTTTTATATGTCAGTGTTTCAACGTTAAATCCAATTGTAGGAATAGTAGTTACAACCTCTCCAACTTGAAGTTTGTATAAAATTGTTGTTTTTCCAGCACCATCTAATCCTAGAATTAAAATTCTTCGTTCTTTTTGACCAAAAAGGGAACTGAATATGCTGCTAAACACCCCACCCATTTTTAATTAAGTTTTGTACAATAGCTAATTAATAATAGTGACAACTGCCTAAGTTAAATATGAACAGTTTTCAATACAACTTTACTGCAAAATATCAAAACACTAGTATTATAATCAAGATAGTTAGCAGTAAGTAGTGAACCAAATTATTTTAGATTTTTAACCACTTGATTAAAACTCTGAAATGCAATGCCATTTACCATAGGTGGGCACAAGTCCGTTAATAACGAAGCTAACTTTTTCAGTAACTCGTTAATCCGTTAAAAAGGTTTTTCATGTTGACGGACTGAATTAACTTCCGTTAAGTTCTTTTAACGGACTAAATTAACTTCCGTTAAGTTCTGTTAACTTCCGTTAAGGTTTTTATCGTTAATATCTCGCACCATTCATTCATCAGACAGGTACAAACCAGTTTGCACTGGTAACACTTGTTGCGTATTGGCACGAATTTTATAGAACAAAGCGAAGAATGGAGCTATTTTTTGTGGCAAATAATAACCTGCAGCCTCATAGGTTTATTAATTATCGTTGTTCACAATTTCCAAAGATTTTCCGATCGCAGCTTCGTTGTGCATTTGAACTTATTTTTATCTTGAAATTAGATTAGACTTTAAAATGTAACTTCCAAAACACAAAAAGACCACCATAGCGATAAATATTTCCTACAATCAGTTCAACAGCGTCAATACGTGTTCTAAAAGCGAGTGAATAAAAAGAAATGTAAATTGCAAGCAAAATGTAAACGGATTAACGGACTTTATTAACTTCCGTTAATTAAAGCTGAAAATAACGGATTAACGTTAACGGAGGTGTGAAGTTTGTTAACGGATTAACGGTTAACGAAGCTAACGTTTTGCATTAACTTGCCCACCTATGCCATTTACCCAAACCATCTAAAATTAATTACATCCTGCAAGCTTTGAAACTGCAAGGTTATTGTTATAATAAACTGGATGAAAAAATTTTTTCTTCAAATCTTAACAAAATCGCAGTCAAAGACCTCAAAATTACAGCACTGCTATCTGATCAGCAATGGATTGAGGATGTAATTAATTACCAGCAATGTTCTCTCTTAGGTTTTGTTGAGTTTGCATGCGCCAAAAAAATTGGCGATTTTCTAAGAGCATTATAAACAACGGAAAATCCAAAACTGAGTAGGTGTGTGCCCAATAGAAACGCGGATTCGCTGACAAAAACCGGCTTAATAATGATTACATAGGTCTGAGGTTATCAACACTGAAGCATTAACATTAGAATCATATTGAATTTTTGATGCACTTCTGACTTCACTAATTGCCACACTTTATTGATTTAATAAGGCAGTGGCTACCATATTTTATTTGAATAAGGTTAATTTAGCTTACTAAACAAGCATTAGGCAAGTGGGAGCACTAAAAAAGTATTTTAGATTAGTGGGCTACTGTTAGAATAAGGTTAATAAAAATAAAAAACGTTTTGTGCGGGATTTGCACCAATGAAGTGGAGCATTTCGGCTATTTAGCCTATGGATGTGAACTATGTCCACAATGGATACACGCAGAATGTCTTTTTCCAAAGGCTTCTGACAGTGAACTAAAAATACTTTTTCAAGTACAATTCTGGGTATGATGTTAAATGTCTTTCTTGCTAGCAAGAAATTAAAGTACAAATGTTTAAGGAACTTTCAGAAATGAGAGATCAATTGACATCCTACAGCAAAAGTTCGTACAATTTAAAAAATTGTTTGCAATTACAGTCTAACCTTGAAAAAAGTATTGAGGAAATGAAAAAGTCTTATGCTGACATTGCAAAACACATTAGTCAAAGGTTACTTGAAAGAGGCAAAAGTTTCCTCAGAAATAGTAATTAAAAAAGATTTTGCAGCCATGGAGAAACGAAGAACAGCAAAAGAAGAAAGTTTGTGCAACATTGTTCTTTCTGGTATTCCAGAAAATGCATCAGGATCATTGACCTCCGAGGTTCTGAGCATCTGCACAAACCTCAAGCTTCGCATTTTTGGATGGTGACCTATTAAGCTGCAAAAGGTTGGGTAAACCTAATTCAGATAGCCAACATGGAAGACTTGTTTTATGGAAGATGCGTTTAAGCTACGATGCACAATATTTCCACCACTGCGGCAAGGGACGTATTAATATAAGTGGAATGGGGACGTTTGGATAAACCCGGATCTGTCAAAAGCCGAATGAGAAGCTCTATACAAAACTAGAATGAGAAGAAACAAAAAATTGTTTTAAATGATGGCCAAATCAACAGGCACAGAAACCAACTTGAATCATTCACCTGCTACTGCATTTGGTGATGCTGTGAATGACAATCAAACATATAAGGCTGATATGACAACTGATGAGATAGGGTGATGATGATTAAAGGTATGTAATAATAAGGATCATGTTGATGATTCTGGAAGAGATGAAGTTTCAGCGCCAAAAAACTTAGCAACTGCAAGAACAGATTGAAAGAACTTATGCTTGTCATAAATGCAAGAAGTATTAACAACAAGATCAATTTACTGCACCTCTATATAGCACACTATAAACCTTGTTTAGAGTAGCAATAACTGAAATCTGATCTGATCCAAGATCACTAGATTCGTTATTTGTCCCACCTGGATAGCAACTCTTCAGGAAAGATAGATTAAAGCATAAGGGTGGTGGAGTGATGTTGCTGGTTTCAAATTGTTTTAAATGAGAAGCTGCTAATTTGACATATGACTGTGAGTCTATGGAGTTCCTTTGAAACAAAATATTTGTGGGAGGTATGGACACAATATTGTTAGGTGTTTAAAATCGCCCTCCTTGTAGCGACAAAACAACATATTAAAATATCAACTCATTGCTTACTGGTAGGTGTGCCTGTCATTCAAGTTATAAAATGATGGTTGGGGATTTCAATCTACCTTCTATTGACAGGGTCAATCTTGTCTTTACCCCAGCCTATCATGATTTCATGGATACCATTTTTGAGATGAATTTGCAACTACATGTCTTACATCCTACTAGAGATGATGCTATTTTAGACCTGATTTTTTCTGACTTTTCAGACATTGTGATGAATATTGACATCATTGAGCTCCTGGGGACTTCAGACCAGTGTTCTCACTAAGCCGATTTTTTTCAGCGAATCGGCGATTTGATGGAGCAAGGGTAAATAAATTTTGGCAATATAGTAAACATAGCTTAGAAAATTCGACAAATTTGTGGAAACATGACATTTAGTATACTTTAATACTGGATTGGTACGAAATTAAGGGCGCATAAACGTCTTTTTAGAGCTTTGGGCGCAATTGTTTAAAGAAAATTTGGGCACTCGCCGATTAGCCATAAAATTAGAGGGAACACAGCTTCAGACCACAAAATGGTTTTATGTAAACTTTTTATGGTTTTTAAGGATCTATCACCAGCTGGAGAACCTTTAAAAAGGAAGGATTATAAGCATGTGAATTGGAATTTGTTTCAGCATTACTTGGTACAAGTAGATTGGGAAACCATTTTTTCCTTCCAGATATTGACTCTGTATGGATTAGTTATTCAAAAACAATAAATGAGCTGCTTGATGTTGTTGCACCAATAAAACACCCAAAATCCAAAGCTTCTTCTCCTTGGGAAACCAGAGCAGTGCGCTCTGCACATGTACTAAGAAACAAAGCCGAAAAAAATTATCTGAGGGATAAATCAACTCTTAATAAAAATTTAAAGATTCAACGAGCAAAAGCCTCAAGCAAGCTACTAATTTTGCCGTAAAAAATTTTGAATTTAAAATTGGCACAAAACTCTGATGCTAAACCATTATAGCACTATGCTAATAGCTCAAGAAAGAACAGATCTCGCACTGGCACATCCCTTCAAGGTAAAAGAGAAACTTCAAGCGACGAGGAATATGCTAAAACACTAAGTGATTTCTAAGCAACGATATACACTGTTGAAGATAGTGTTAATATTTCATTTGCTAACCAGCCACTTGGTCGAGCGGTAACATGTTCGTCTCTGGAGCAGGTCAGAGGTTTAAATCTCGGGCCAGTCAAATCGAACACAAAGTTGCTAACGGCTCGCCAATGCTGCAACATTTCTTTGAAAGAAGCTCTGTTGCCCGAACACAATGACACAAAAATGGGCCCCGCAAACTCGTCACACTTCGCCATAATACTGCGAGCATAATGAAAGATTTGATTGGAACACAAAAATTACTGATGAGCTCACATCAGTCAGCTTCTCCCTGGCATCCCGTTGTCAGTGCTATCAGAAACTAACAGTTTCTTATCTGCAGGCCCTGATCAACTACCATACTGTGTTCTGAAAAATGGAGGCTATCCAATACTCTCACAACTGTCTAGATTAATTCAGCTATGCATTAATATTGGTTCATCACCAAAATTATGGAAAGTAGCCCATGTAACTCCTATTTTCAAAAAAGGAAACAGAAAAGATTCTGCCAATTATAGACCCATTAGATTTAACAAGGTGAGTCTGTAAATTAATCGAGTCATGTTTACCACAAGCAATGCGGAAGTTCTGGTCAGTGCAAAATTTAATCCAAACAACACAGTTTGGATTTTCGTCCAGCTCCTCTAGTGTGGACAAGTGTTGCATTTGATTGAGAAAGTACCTAACTACTTTAGTTGATGATGGTTTCTGTGTAGATGCTGTCTATTTAGACTTTTCAAAAGCTTTTAATAGTGTGCCACATCTATGACTACTCAACAAGCTTTCTGTATTCGGTATTAAAGGAAATCTGTATAATCGAATTAAGTTATTCCTCACTGATAGGACTGAAATTGTTGTAGTTAATGGAAAGCATAGCTTGCCCCAAAGAATGCTATCTGGTGTCCCACAAGGGAGTTGCCTTGGACCATTGCTCATTTAGCATATGTGAATGATATTAATTCTATAATCGGGACCGGTTGCTCAATTCTCAAATATGCTAATGAAATGAAAATCTGCAGGGATTTTTCTCATTATAATGCTTTGTCTGAGAGTGTACTTTTAAAACAAGACTTGAATCAGTTGTCAAAATGGTCAAAGTTATGGAAGCTAAACTTCAATGTACCCAAGTGCTCCAGTTTGCACTTTGGATCACACAATGCTCAGTATCATTACACGTTAGACGATCAATCAATTGCATGAAAAAAAAATGAAAAAGATATAGGAGTGCATAAATCAGACTACTTAAAGTTTTCACATCTCAAATGTTGTAAAAAAAACTGAATGCTTGATGGGGGTTCTCAAAAAGTTTATTGCAAGTAGAGACAAAGTGGTTTTTATCAGGCTTTACAAACAGCTTATAAGACCTTATCTGGAATATGCAACATGTATTTGTAATCCCCATTTCAAAAGGGACATTAGAATGTTCAAACAAGTACAAAGAAGAGCAACAAAATGTGTACATGGCCTTTATCATACTCCTTAAGAGGAATGTCTCAAAATTTTTAACTTGGATTCTTTATATCATCAGAGGCTTGTAAATGACCTGGTTTACGTCGAAGCAGGACATCCTGACGCGACCGACCTGACGCGAGACAACTCACCCTGGGAATCCTGACGCCAGGGACATCCTGATGCTCGGGACATCCTGACCCCAAAAGCTCCAAACTTTCGCACTCTGCTTTTTTTCTTTTCCGTGCTACACCATGGCTTTTCTTTTTTCTCTAAAACGATTAACGTTTGATTGTTGTGACGTAAGTATAATATTTTCCGTTAATTGCAAACTTCATAGGAATCTCTGTTTTGCAGAAACAACTCAAACACGAGTTGTATTTTCGCGAAAAAAATCGTGATAAAATCAAAGCCAAGTTAGCAAATCTGTAAAAATCCTGGCGAAAAGTTTCAAACGATGACCAAATGCCGCGATCGAAAGTAATATATGTTTTGCTATCATTAAACAACCACGTAGATATTTCATAAACAGAGAAAAATGCTTTAAAAGGAATTGTAGATATGTGTGGTTAGTTTACAGAGAAAAATGCCCTAAAAGGAAGTGTATGTTGAAAGAAAATATTAGAAATATAATTCGAAGTTTAGTACCGCAAATCGAAATTAATTAATGCAGCGATTAAAATTTATTATTTTTGCCTATTATTATTGGATGACCACGTTGCAATTTTACACGCATTTTCATTAAAAAAGTTGTTAGTTTTTGGTTAGCAATAATTTGTCGATAGCATTTCAATTAGCAACTTGTTGTCATTTTTGTGATCTTACTCTTTAATAAACTGAAAATTTTGGACCTTATCTAAATCAGCAACGTGTTATTGTTTAAATGCTTTGATTTTGCAAGCGGAGAAATTACGATAATTTGGCATGCTGATATGAAGCGTGTGATCGTCTTGTTTTGTCCTTTCAAAGTCATTCAAAGTAAAAACTGCGATTGCAAAAACTAACGGCTCCATTAATCGAGGTTAAAACTAAATAAACCACCCATTGGGAAATTAATTAATTGGATGATTACAAACTATCGCAAAGTATTTTCAATCTATTTTCATTCTTTGCCGTAATTTCAACTTTAATTTCAAACGTTGTCTATTGAAAAACTATTGTTTCCCAAAACCTAATAACTTTTTTATGAAAAATGTGTGTAAAATTGCAACGTGGTCATCCAATAACAATAGGCAAATACAATAAACTTTAATCGCTGCATTGTAGATTGTAGATATAATTTCGATTTGCGGTACTTGACTTTGAATTATATTTTTAATATTTTCTTTCAACACACAATTCCTTTTAGAGCATTTTTCTCTGTAAATTAACCACGCGTATTATTGTTTATGAAATATCTACGTGGTCGTTCAATAATAGCAAAACATATATTACTTTCAATCGCGGCATTCGGTCATCGTTTGAAACTTTTTGCCAGGATTTTTACAGATTTGCTAACCTGGCTTTGATTTTATCACGATTTTTTTCGCAAAAATACAACTCGCATTTGAGTTGTTTCTGCAAAACAGAGATTCCTATGAAGTTTGCAATTAACGGAAAATATTATACTTACGTCACAATCATTGAACGTTAATCGTTAAAAGCGTAGCACGGAAAAGAGAAAAAAAGCAGAGTGCGAAAGTTTGGAGCTTTTAGGATGTTCTGAGCGTCAGAATGTCCCTGGCGTCAGGATTCCCGGGGTGAGTTGTCTCGCGTCAGGTCAGTCGCGTCAGGATGTCGCAGACCGGGTTTATGTACATAGACTATCACATGGCAAACACAGTTTCGGTTTGTCTTAAGAAGATTTTTTTTGTTTCGAACAATAATGCAACAAAGAGGCCTCAGCTTCAAACTGCAAAAACCAATGGCTAAGCTGAATTGTAGGAAATTTAGTTTTGCTTCTCGTATTGTGACTTCATGGAATAGTTTGTCTGCTAGCATTGTTAACCGCAAATCTGTAAAAAAATTTAAAATTCTTGCGAGGGATTTAGGTGGATATGGATATTTAATGCCAAATAGGCCTCACTTTTAACTGTAATATTGTTTTTTTTTTACTTTTTTTTAACTGTAATAAAATACAGTTAAAAAAACTTTTAACTGTAATAAAATTTAACTCTAATTAACAATTTAAAAAAATGATCTGCCAGTAATATTAGCGCTTCAATATGTGTTGTTGTTTTTTTTTTCTTTTGTTCTAGCTGATAGTGTTACCTGCTAATGTTCTGGCTGTGATAGTGTTTAGAGTGTTAATTATGCACATGCGAATGTGCTTTTTTGAGATATTGCAAATGGTTATTACTGTGCTCACTTTTCGCTGAGACTGTTTTCACTGATCAACTGACCTGTGCCTGTATCTTCTCAATGCTATTGCAACATGTTAAGAATGTCTTTGTGAACTGATAATTATCTTCATATCTTTGAACACATTATGAGTGCTTTCTTATGATTTTGAGGTGTTGTTCCTCATGGCCTTGCATACTAATGCACTGGAAATTTCTTTATGATATACTTTGCACTGCGTCAATGGTGTGTTGAATTACTGAGGAACAACACCAAACAGCTGAAATGTGTGATATGTTATTAATATACACTACTAATGGTATAAGGAACACTGCCATTTTTAAATTCTGATGTGCTCAATGAATAGTTAGATTAGAAGAGGCAGGTCTCTACTTGTGCATTGTTAGGTAAATTAAGAAAAATGTCATTGATATTTATCATTCTCATTAGGTACTGATAGCATAAGAGTTTGCAGGTATTTTTCGACATTATAAGTCATGTTTATTTCAAGACCTAATCATCTTTTCATCTTATTTTTCATGTTTTACAACTGCTAGTTACCGATCAGTGGTCGAGTGGATAGAGCGTCTGCTACTGAAGCGGTACACTCGGGTTCGATTCCCGGTCGGGTCAAACCAAAGACAATAAAAATTGGTATTCACAGCTTTCCTGCTTGACGTTCAGCATTAAAAGGGACAGTGTGAAGCCTCCACCGTGTGTGGTAGACAGGTGGGCAGGTGGCAGCTTGACTCAAAAATCGAAAGGTCCCTTCGCTGTGGTGAATAAAGGCAACATGGTGAATAAAATGTAATTACAATTACTAATACATATTACAACTGGATTACATGCAAAATTGGGCATTGAATTGTTGAAAGCACTGATGCATGGAAATCATAATACTTCATATGATTATCTCTCTGGACTACAAAAATTTATAATGATGACAAACGAAACTGATTTGCTCTGCTCAATCCTAAACTTGACGACTGTGCCTTTGTGTCTTCATTTCACTAACCTGATGAACGCTTTGTGCTTTGTATATATTTTGCTATGGTGCTTCGGCATTGGACCATCTTATTATCATTATTTTGCCTCTAGAGCCAGAGGCAAAATAGCCACATGCAATTTTGGCACTGGAGGCAAAATAGCTCAAATGACTATTTAAGATTTTGCCTCCAGTCCAAAAATAGCCCTTAACCCAAACCCTAATGGAGAAAAAATGCTATTTTTTTGCCTCTAGAGGCGAAATAGACACTTCCATTTAATAATGCTACAAGCATTAATAACTACAGTTAAGTGTTGCTTTTTTTTCTTTTCACAAAAGTTTTACTTATTGTATTGCATTATATTAAACCAACATAAGCACATACAATCACGTTCATAAAAGAATTTTAGAAACAACTTTTGATTTCATTTGGTAATTTATTCCACACTTTTACACCAGCAAACTTTATGGAATGTTGAAGCTAGTTTGTTTTAAACTGAGGTAAATAGTAAGAGTTAGAGGAGCAGCTTCTAGTGTAATGTTTGTGGATATAAGAGGTCAATGTAAAGTATTGACTTAGATTGTAACGAACCGGTACATTGTTTGATCTTGGTACAGTAATTGTAACATAACCAGATGATAGTAGAGCCAGCGCAATACCTGAACCATAGCTGATAGGCCAACTTGGTATTGCACCATACTAGCATACTGGGGGTGTCGTTAAGCCATCGCTTTTTTTAGGAAGCTCTGCGAATTGTGTATAAGCATGTGTGCGCTCTTCTCTCTGATTTAAGCTACTGTGGCGGGTCAAAGGAGAACACTCCAATTGTGCTTAACCGGCTTGGTTGAACAACCTATGAGCTGCTAAGTCAGTTGACTTAAGTAGCTATTGGTTCCAATTATTTCTTGCTTGAGGGTATTTCGCTGCTAGCTTCCACAATGTCATTGGCTGGAGCAGGAACTGTGACACAATTCCCCTTTTCTGAAAGTGGTGAGGTAGGAAGGGCCTGCCAATGTCATCTGTACTAGCGTCGACCATCCAATCACGTCGGAGTCACCAGTTTTGTAGTGGGTCAAAAGGAGCACTCCAGTTGCGCTTAACCGGCTCAACTGCGCAGCCTATGATGGTCTGTAGGCTTAGGTTGTGTACCGGTACTTGAAGGCTTGTGGAGCATGCTCCGATTGCCGTTAAACAACCTATGAGCTGCTATGGTCTGTTGACTTAAGAAGCTATCGGTTCCAGTAATTTCTTGTTTGTGGGTACTTCGCTGCTAGCTTCCACAACATCACTGACTGGAGCAGGAACTGCGACACTATTCCCCAAATCTATTTCTAGCCCTAACCCTAATGGGTGCACAATTGAGAGGAGCGAGAGCACACACACACTCTTACGCGAGTTGCAGAGATTCCAAAAAAAAGCGTACGGCTCATACTTAATGACGTCCCATACTGGTAGCCTACCAGTACTGCAGTAGCCTACTAACCTGCTGGCTTATCCTTCAGTGCTGAATCTGACAACATACCCGTAAACCTATGGTAAAACAAACTGAAATTGATTGATTGAGTAGCCTATATCTGTCTACAATCAATCAACTACTGGTACTTGCTTAATCAGTAGGCTAGCCTAATTACGGTAGTTTAGACCTGGTTACTGACTTGAGGCACTCACAAGCTTACCATAGCCTACCCTACTTTCCCGTTTCTGTTTTCTTTCATCTCAGATCTGTTCATTTTCAATTTCATGGCTTGCAAGTAGCTAAAATCCCGGTATTTTTCTGAAAAACTTTTGAAGCTAATCATATAAGTTACCTATATGGGCACTTGATAAGCGATTTTTGATTTTCTGAGCTCCGCGCTGACAATCGTAACCTCTGCCCTGCTGACGCTCAACTTGATTACGTTAGCAAAAACTGCTCAGGCGATCATCTTTCTCAAATCCTTCAAATTCCTTTTAGTTGGGTAAGTACTAGAACGGATAATTTCTCAAACGCGCAAGCACTTGACGCCTTATATCAGAGAACTCTGCTTAGACCCAATCTCAGCAGCATACATTACTTTATTATCATTATAATTTATAGGCTGGCCTTCTTTTTTCCATATTTAATGAGTCTTTTTATTTGAAAGCTTTTAGTTGACCTTTCCACAACAGTAGTGTGTAATTTTATCCAAGGTCGACTTGATGTCGAAATCCCTCTAGAAAAGTCTTAAGTTTTTTTGGTTTCCAGGTCCTTCTAGCTTCATAATTTTAATTGCTATTTTTTCTGAGTCAATTTTAGGGTAATGTTTACGTTTTGCAATAGACTTTTGTTGCTTTAATGTTTGATGGCAATAATACGTCAATGTAAATACATAAAGGAAACAAATAAAGCAGATGCAATGGCAGAGGCCCTAAATTGTGGAAATAGGTCTGACTTTTGGAAGAAAGTCCGAGCTGCTGGTCCCAAAAAATCTCACTCTCTGGCTTCAAGCATTGATAACATTAGTGGTACAGCAGCTATTGCTGAAATGTGGAAAAATAAATTTTCAAACTTGTTAAATGAGCAGAGTACTCCTGATGCTGGAGAAATATTTTCTGCGGGGTCTAGCGATAATTTGCAGGGGATAGGTTGTAATGTTGCAGATGTTAAACGTCTTTTACCTCTACTCCCACTGAACAAATCTTCTGGGCGTGATAATATAAGTGCTGAATTTATCAGATTTGCGCATCCTAGCATCTGCATATATTTGAGTGTATTTTTTAATTTGTGCACCGTGCATTCCTTTATACCTTCTCAGTGTCTAGAAACTGTTATTGTACCTATCATTAAGAGTCCTACTGGTGATATATCAAACTCTGGAAACTATAGACCTATTGCAATTGCATCGGTAGTTTCTAAGCTTTTTGAGCACCTTATTTTGTTTAAACTCAAACCGTTGCTCACAACTAGTGATAATCAATTTGGTTTCAAACCTCTTCATGGGACTGACATGTGTACATTTTTATTGAAAGAAGTTGTTCGCTCATATACTACAAAAAATACTCCAGTTTATTCTGTGTTCCTTGATGCTTCGAAAGCTTTTGACCGGGTGAATCATGCCATGTTATTTCACAAACTTAAGGCCCGATCCGTACCTGGGTGCCTTTTACGCTTGCTTCACTTCTGGTATACTAACCAAACTATGATGATAAAATGGGGTAATTGTATGTCCGACTCTTTCAATGTCAGTAACGGTGTTCGTCAGGGTAGTGTTTTGAGTCCATATCTTTTTGCTGTTTATATGGATGATCTGTCTAGTGAACTGAATAAGGTAAATGCTGGTTGCATTGTGGGAAATCTCAAGCTTAATCATATTATGTATGCTGACGATTTATGTTGTTTTTGTCCTTCTCTAACAGGGCTCAATGAACTGCTAGCTGTTTGCTCGAAATATGCTGTTGCGCATACTATTGTCTTCAATGCTTGTAAATCATATGGCATGATGTTTCGCGTAAAATACTGCAAGGATTTTAAGCCTAAACTATCTCTGGATGGCAAAATCATTAAATTTGTTGATTCTGTAAAATAATTGGGTGTATTTCTAACTGATACATTATCTGATGATTGTGATATCACTCGCCAAATCAAGTATTTGTATGCTGTAGGTAACTCACTTCGCAGTAAATTTCATAAGTGTTCTATTCATATCAAAAATATGTTATTTCGGACTCATTGTTGTGCATTGTATGCTAGTCAGCTGTGGTGTTGTTATACCCATGAGAGCTATAGACGTCTTCGAGTGTCTTACAATGATTCTTACCGCAGTATTCATGGTATTCCTCGTTATTGCAGTGTCCGTCAATATCAAGTGGAGGCTAATGTTGATACTTTTGATGCCCTTGTTCGCAAACTTTTATTCCGTTTTATGAATCGTTGCCACAGGTCTACCAATGTGTTTGTTCACTCATTACTTCACTCTTGCAGATTTCGTTCTTCGAAATATGTTGCTCGCTTTATAGATTTGCTTAGTGTAAATGGTTTGGGAGAAGCTTACTGTTCTTCTCTGGCGCTTTAGAATTATTAATGCATGACTGTAAACCTTTTTTTTTTTTTTTTTTTTTTTTTTGTGTGTGTGTGTGTGTGAGCGTTTCTTTTTTTCGTTTTCTATGAGCGCTTTTGCGCTTGACACAAATAAATAAATAAATAAATAAATAAAAATAATTTATTTTTTAGCTCGAAAAAAAGCTGCATATGTAACGTAGGTGATTTTGTAACTTACATATACCATATTTTAAATTAATCAAAGTGTTTATGCCCGGTCTACACTGGGCATAACTGCGTATCGATAAGCGTAAAAGAGCATTTTGTTTTATTTTGAACACATATTTTCAGCAGAGGTGGATGTTGCTGTATTCGCTTACCTGCGTTTCTGAATTTTTTTTAATGGCAACCCTGTTGCTATTAGTTCTCGAATAGTGTACGAAAATGTGTTCTTTTGCAAAAAGCAAGACAACTGATGTTTGCTGTTGTTGATTTTGGATTGTTGGTTCTTCGGTTCAATTGAAAGACAACCGTAAATTTGAGTACGTAATCTTTGCCTTATAATGCTAGTTATTGTGCGTTGGACTGGTAAATTATTGCACAGGTAGGCTATGTGCATTGTGCAGTAATAGTGATAGCTCAATAGCCTATGACGTATAAATGACTGCTTTTGATGTTGCTGCTAGCTGATGCTGCTTAATATTGTAAAATTTAATAACCTGAGTTACTTAATGGAACATAATGCTTGCCTTACCTTTGTTTGACTTGTTTGATGCTGATTATTCGTAGCTGAAATCTTGGAGTTGCAGTGTTGATCTTTTGGAGACATGGTAGTAGTCTTTACCGTAATTGACTCATGGACTGCTGCAGTATTGTGCTATATGCCTTCAATGATACGATTTATTGTGTATTAAGTTGTGTGTTAGTGATACTTAGGTAGAACCTTGCTTACCGGTACCGTTTGCAGATGTCTTTTGGGAACCTGTCAAAGTGTCAAGCTCATCTTCAGTTTCTTCTGTTTCTGACATAGGGCCAGCAACAGTTGGTAAGATAAATTGTTATAATTGATGTATGCTGATGTAAGAATGGGTAGCCTAAATAGTTGTCACTGAATTAAAATGCATTTATTGCCTTATGGTGCCTTATTTAGTGATGCAGCTGTCCCAAACTGCTGCATTTTATGTTGACTGTATTTTAGTAATAATTTACTACTTGCCGGTTAATTGCAAAACTGTTATTTTACCGCAACTGGAAGTAATTCTGCAAGTTTATGACTATTGTAATAACCAAGTTCTAGACCTTAGTTTGCATGTTTTTAACTGTTTTAGATTGCCTGCTACGTTTCTGCCTTCAGTGATAATTAATTCCTTGGACCAGAGTTTGCTTTGACCGCAGTGGGGTTATAAAGCAGGTATAAGTCAATTATTGTTTATTGTTTTAAGTTACTTGAGACACCAGTGCTACGCTATATCTTTGATCTAATTCATTAGCTTTTCTAAGTTTGGATAATGGTAATTTGTCTAATTCTGATGCTAATTTGTGTATACATGACTCATGCCTTGGACTACTTTTGCTTTATAGTTGACCTTTTAGTTATTGTGTTTGATGTTTTGCATATTGTGTTTGAGCTTTTGCTTATGTTTGTAACTGTTTTTCAGTTACCGTCACCAAATTAGCTTTGAAAGGTGTCGCGTGAGCTAACCACCCCACTGAACAAGAGATTCAGTTAAAGTGGAGTCGAGGACACAAATAGGCTCGAGGCAAAGGACATAAAAAAAATCCGAGGTCAAGGACAGTCCTTCCGAGGACAGACCTTTTCAAAGGCCAAGAACAGAATTGCTCAATGCCAAGGACACAGGCACAAGTGTTCTCCAAACGTTTTTTCAGGCGATCCCCAGAAAAAAAAGGAAAAGAAAGGTCATCAGAAGATTTTTCAGGCGATCTTCAAAAGAGGAAAACAAAAAAGCTCTTCGCAAATTTTCCACAAGCTTTCTGGCGTTTTCCAACAAAATTTTAACGGTTTAAAAAACAGTGCTGTCCTTGAGCCGAGGATAGGGCAATATTCGAGGACTTGACCTTCCAGGCCAGAACCTCAAAATGTGTCGTTGAGGACGTCCCCCAATGAACAATTGCATGTGGGGCCCAATTGGGGCTTTAGTGGGCCGACATGTGGGGCCCATGTGGGCTAACCACATGGGGCCCACTTGATTTTGTCCTCGGGATAAAACTGTGCCCCAACTGGGCAGCCCATTAATTTAATGGGCAAACCCACCCACATCCCATGCTCTTATCATTGGGATTTAACTGGGCAGCCCATTAATTCAGTGGGCAAACCCACCTACATCCCATGCTTTTACCACTGGGTAGCCCATTAATTTAATGGGCAAACTCACCCACATCCCATGCTTTTACCGCTGCAATTCAACTCGGTAGCCCATTGATTTAATGGGAAAACCCACCAACATCCCATGTTTTTACCATTGGGATTTAACTGGGCAGCCCATTAGTTTAGTGAGCAAACCCACTCACAACCCATGTTCTTGCTAGAGGAATTTAACTAGGCAGCCCGTTAATTCAGTGGGAAAACCCACCTGCATCCCATGCTTTAGTACTCGACATCCCAAGTGGTGTAAAACTGTTGCAACGAGAATCACGTAAACCAGTACTTAAATAGTAAAATTTTGCATGGGGGGGACGCTTTTGCAGCCTTGACTGAACCTTAGTGAAGATCAGGCGCGTAGCCAGGATTTCGCAAAAAGGGTTTGTTTTTTTTTGGGAAGTTTGATCCAACCGTAAACGAACTTGACCCAAATTTTCATTAGTCTTAAATTGAATTGAGGCGATTTTTCAGTGAAAATTAGGTGATCTTCAAAAAAAAAAGCTCTTCGCCGAAATTCAAAGGCTTTTTCTGCCCGAAATCAAAAATTTAAGAAGTTTTTCCGGCCAAAAACAGGTAATCTCCACAAAAAAAAAAGAAAAAAAAAGGTCTTTGCCGAAATGCAAAGGCTTTATCTGGCCGAAATAAAACATTAAAGAACTTTTTCCGGCCAAAACCAGGTGATCCCCAAAAAAAAAGGTCTCCGCCGACGGTTGAAGTGTTTTTCGTCTGCATCACTATTCCGCGGAAGTTGGTGTTATATTCGACCGGACTTTGAAGGTCTTTTTCCTCTCATCAACCAGCGCTCAAATCTCGATGGGGGGACGCCTAAATCTCGATGGGGGGACGCTCAATCTCGATGGGGGACGCTCCATCAATCTAGAGACGCGCCCCCCCCCCATCCCCCCTACAATTTAAGTACTGACTATAACACAAAAACACCACAATTATCAACACTTAAGGGTTTATTTTTGCCAACTTACAGTGATTACCGAATTCACGCACAACAACAGTAGGCTACACGGAAAAGCAAACACATTACAGATCATTTTAACTAAGAGCTGGCGCGGAAGCCCTTTTAAATCTCATTCTTTTGGACCGGATTCCGTCTCAATCTCACGCAATGGTCAACCATTTGGCCTCTTCGGTTTCTAAATCGACTTTGCTGCATTTACCGGTTGCTAGATTCTTTTTTACAGCTTCTGAAAAAACAACAATGGGCAATGAGAAGCAACTACGCAAGTCGTTAGCGTAGCCGAGAAGGTAAAGACGTTGTTTGCACAATCTGAATTCAACTTGCGCACACGTCACGCTGTTGCGTCTTTGGTTAAGACGGTTTACGATAATTATCTCTGCTCGGCAGCTTTTAAACATGCAGCAAATTCAGTGGAGAAGAATTCTAAGAAACCTTCAGACTTATTAGGCATGTAGGCTATGGTTTCTTCCAAGCAAGAAGTAGTTGTAACAAAGAAAGGAGTGTTATCATCAAACAGTTAGCTTCTGACGCTATTAGGTCATAGGTGGGCAAGTTAATGCAAAACGTTAGCTTCGTTAACCACTAGTCCGTTAACAAACTTCACACCTCCATTAACCCTTTATTGCCATAATTTTTGTTAAAAGTTGTGTTTTTGCTTTTCATTCTGGCAGTAAAATGCTTGAAGAAACAACCAAGAAAAGCGATTTTCTAAAGTAACCACAAATAAAAAATTATTTGTAATATTACAAATTCGCTGAAATTCGCAGAATTGCGAGGGAATTCTAAATCATTACGTACAACGCGTAAATTTGAAACGTTACATATCTGTTGAGTTGGGCGATAAAGGGTTAACGTTAATCCGTTATTTTCTGTTTTAATTAACGGAAGTTAATAAAGTCCGTTAATCCGTTAACATTTCGCGTGTAATTTACATTTCGCTTTATTCACTCGCTTCTAGAACACGTATTGACGCAGTTGAGCTTATTGTAGGGAAATATTTATTGCTGTGGTGGTCTTTTTGTGTTTAGAAAGTTACATTTTACAGTCTAATCTAATTTCAAGATAAAAACAAGTTCAAATGCACTTACGAAGCTGCAAGATATTAACGATAAAAACCTTAACGAAAGTTAACAGAACTTAACGGAAGTTACTTTAGTCCGTTAACAGCACTTAACGGAAGTTAATTTACTCCGTTAACATGAAAAAACTTTTTAACGGATTAACGAGTTAATGAAAAAGTTAGCTTCATTATTAACGGATTAACGATTAACGGACTTGTGTCCACCTATGTATTAGGTGACAAAAGATTAATAGTACATTAAATATGTACAGCAACAATAAAGATACTGTCACATCATCTCTCGGACTGTTGGGGCTACATTTTGATTTGAAAAATGCAGTTCGCGATGACCAACTTGGCTACGAACCAAAGACTAGCAGTCAGAGACGTTTAATAACGAAATCTCAGCTGTACCGTCAATAGTGACTACAAAATTTGTTATGTGTTAGAAACAGTAGTGGTGGTTCAGAAACGTAAACATTTTGACAAAGAATGTACATTACCCCAGAAATTCGAGTTAAATCACTATTTCATATTTTGATGTTTATGGCACACTGTGCTTTGTGTAAACGAGCTTAAAATATAAAGGTCTATGGTCGTTTTTCGTGATAAAGATATCGCACAGAATTATCATTTCTGAATGAAATCGAAATAGGTTCGAGATAAAATTAAGCTGCTTTTGTTCAAACCTTAGCAGTTTCAAAATCAATTGATCTAGTAAAAAAAAAACGTTTGAACACCAACCTTCTGCTAGTACAAAAGCTAATAAGAAAAAAACTTACCATGCAGCACAGACATTATCGACAACTTCTTGAATGATTTTTTGTATGGGGCAGTGATGGAGTACTCAAGTACAGTACTCGTACTCGAGTACAACTCGAGTACCATTTTTTGAGTACTCGTACTCGGAACCCCAGGTACTCGGCTGGTACTCGTACTCGAAGGTCAATGTACTCGATCAAAAAAAGAGCCGAGTACACGAGTACATTTGGCCTTTGCTAAAAGTAATAAACAAAATGAATTTTTGATAGTAAACTGCAGCCAGTAAGACCCGCTAATTTATTGATTTGCTTTTGCTTGAATCCGTGCAGACCGCAGCTGAACAAAACAGCTTTTTAATGGTGGGATCGAGCGAAATCAAGCGTTGGAATGTGGTAAAGTGATTGGGTCGACAGCGCATAGTATTGTTTGACAACAAACGCCTTTCTGCTGCAGAAAACGTATGAAAGTTGCCGCAAATTTTGATTTATTTTGCAATTAAAGTTACATACCACAGAAATCGAGCCACGCGTCAGAGGCACTTTTGCGAAGAAACGAGTCAGTAACGTTAAAAGGTTGGTAAGTAAAAAAAAAAAAAAATCAATATACGTTACTGTAGGTACCGGTACCTTTTAAGTTATAATAATATTAAACTATATTAGCTTGAGTAATAGTGCAACCTTACGTAACAACTAATCTCGGTTGCTGTCCCGCTACGGCTTTGGCAGCATGCCGCTGTCTAGTGCATCTGAAAATGAGTACATTGATGCTGCAGGTTTTTCGGTTGTCACGAACAAAAAGGGTTTGAAACGTAAATCGCAAAAGCACAAGTCATACCCGAACAGCTCTAGTGACGAACTTTCAAATTCCAAAAAAAAGGCAGCTACTACCCAGCTACGGCCTGTGATTTTGCAAGCAAATTTATGTGACAAAGGAGGTAGACCTCTTGCCTCTTATAACCCTATTACAATCGATAGGTGCTTAGGAAAAGCCATTGGGCAATATGAATCTTGCAAGCCAATTCGAAACGGCAATTTGTTGATAATTTGCAAGACTAGTAATCAGGTTAAGACACTGTTAGATCTGGACGCTCTATCTGATTCGGCAGGTAATTCTATCCCAATAATTGCATCCACAACCAAACCTCCTGGTGCAAGAGGGGTTATTTATAATGTACCTCTTGACATCACAAATGATGAATTGCTGGAATGTCTAAAACAGTTCCAGGTGAATAATATCAAGCGATTTAAATTCAAAGACGCGGAAGGCAAAATGATTGACACTAAAACAGTTTTGTTGCATTTTGATTGTCCCGACTTGCCCCCTCAGGTTCAATTGGGATATTTAAAATTTAATGTTAAACAGTACATCCCGATGCAATTGCGTTGTTTTAAATGCAATCGTTTCGGGCACATTGCGGAAAAATGTAGAGGCAAAGAACGGTGTGCAAAATGTGGCAAGGAACACAACACATCTTCTTGCAGTATCACAAACGTAATTGCAATGAAGTGTGCTAATTGCAATGGCAACCACAGTGCTGCAAGTAAAATCTGCCCCAAGTATTTACGAGAAGCTCAAGTACTTAAATATCAAACCGAAAAAAAATTAACGTATGCTGAGGCATGTAGAAAATACAACCGCGCTACCAACAGCCCAAGAAACGCGGATGCTAGACAGTCTCAATCACTTTCTAACCTTAGAGAATTTCCTCCTCTACCAGCATCAAATGGGGCTAGCCCCATCAACGCAAGGCCTTACTTGCAACAGGTCGAAAAAAACCCTGCCGAAAATGATGTCACTCAAACCTACGTTGAACTTCATGAAAATAGCTGCGATGCTTTGCAAATTGATTCTGCAACTAACTTTATGTTTAGTAATCCGATATATTTCGTAGCTTTTTTGACAGAGGTCATTAATCAAACTTTGCTTGCAACAAAAACTAACAAAGAAATTGATATCTATCAAATTATTTCTGACTCTGCAGGAAAACAAATGGGAATTCCCATTGACGTTGAGCAGCTAAAATCCTTGACCTAATGGCGATCCATATTTTACAGTGGAATTGCAGATCTATTCGTAACAAAATTTTAAATCTACAAAGTTATTTATCCACTTTTGCTAATTTACCAGATATTTTATGTTTGCAGGAGACCTACCTAAACAAACAAGCAGTTTTTTCTTTAACAGGCTACCAAGTGATAAGAAAAGATCGAAGTAATGGAAAAAAAGGAGGAGGTATTTGCTTTTGCGTTAAAAACACTGTTTCTTTTTCAGAAATTAGACTACCAGAGTGCAGTAACAGTATAGAAATTATGGGGATCAAAGTAAGTAACGTGGCAATTTTTAATGTGTACAATCCTCCATCGAATTCAATTGACAAAACGTGTCTGTCATTCATTACCAAATTTCCTAAGGTCATTATCTGTGGTGATTTTAACGCCCACCACAAGATGTGAGACTCTGGTACCCCAAATCAAGATGGTATCAGCTTGTTAGCCTTTATCGAAGAAAATGACTATTCATTACAAAATACTTCCAAACCAACTCACATGGTTTTTAACGCAGGATTAAAATGCTCTCTGATTGATCTCACTATTACTTCTCCAAGCATTTCCAGCAAATGCAGCTTGGAGGTGACCAATATTTTTATGGGAAGCGATCACTGTGTCATTGACACTAAAATTAATAGTAATGTTTCACATTCTTCACAACATTTGCCTCGGTGGGCCTTTAAGCGGGCAAACTGGGATGCATTTTACCATCTATGCGATTTGGATATTAATCATAGTTTAATTTCGGCTGACGTTCATGATTTTCACAACAATATTACTTCCACTATCATGGACATAGCTAAGAGAACCATTCCCACAACAAAGCCATTTAATAAGGTGACGGTTCCGTGGTAGAGTAAAGCTTGTGAAATTGCGATTAATAATAAAAAACATGCTTTTAATCGAATGAAACGAACTCGCGACCCTCTAGACATCGTAATTTTTAAACGTGCTCGAGCCAAAGCTAAGTTAACTTTAAACGAAGCCAAAAAATTGTCTTGGCAGAATTACTGCTCTTCGCTTTCCTCAAACACCAAACTGGGTCAAGTTTGGTCAACATTGAAAAGGTTTAACAGGTAACAAACCGATTCGCACATTCCTACGTTACACCAAAATGGTGTTACAGGCACCAATGATCAGCACAAAGCGAATATGCTTGCTAACCAATTTCATGCTGTTAGCAGCAATGACAATTATTCGAATGAATTTAAAAATAACTCAAGTAATTTTTCCTTTCAGCTAGCTCACAAATTATCGTTACAGGAATATCAATACAAGGAGTTTAACGCTCCCTTTTGTATGACAGAATTAAAGGATTCTTTAAAAACTTCGAGCAATACTGCGGTTGGTGCTGATAACATTAGTACAGAAATGCTCAAGCACATGCCCGAGCATTGTTTACTGACAATTTTGCTTCTCTTCAACAAAATTTGGTTTACAGGTGAATTACCGATGTGCTGGCTCCATTCCATAATTGTTCCATTGCACAAGCCCAACAAACCTACTAGTTTACCTAGCTCTTACAGACCAATATCTCTAACCAGTCATTTATGCAAACTGATGGAAAGAATGGTTACGGTAAGACTTACTGTAGATGGTACCTGGAAGGTAATAATTTGCTTAACCAATATCAGTCAGCCTTTCGTGAACGCAGAAGGCCTCTCGATCATCTTTTGCGCTTACACGACACAGTGCACAAGGCACTGGCCAACCAAAGATCTGTTTTAGCTGTTTTTCTTGACATCGAAAAAGCATACGATTTAGTTTATAAAGATATCTTATTAATAAAACTATTAAACTTGGGTGTCACTGGATTTATGCTAAATTTTATTGCAGCTTTTTTGACCAACAGATCTTTTCAAGTACGAGTCTCTTCGGCTCATTCACACGTCAAGCACTTACACAATGGTATTCCGCAAGGGAGTGTGCTAAGCCCTTTGTTATTTGCTGTCATTATTAACGACTTACCGACCTGCTTAACTTCCGAAGTTGCACTTTTTGCAGATGATGTGTGTTTTTGGGAAACTGATACTGATATTAAAGTTTTGAACAAACTAGCTCAATCCTCACTCAACAAAATTAATGCATGGTGCAATATCAATGGTTTTAAGATGTCAATTAACAAATCTGCAGCGCTTCTATTTACAAAGAAGCGTAAGAACAAACAAGTTTCTTTGATCCTAAACAATCAAACAATTGAAGTTAAACATCAATTTAAATACTTGGGCATTATTTTTCAGGAAAATGGTTTGTATAATGCACATGTTAGTTACGTGCATGACAAATGTCTTAAACGCATTAATTTGCTTCGGATGTTAAAAGGAACAAGTTGGGGAGTGTCAAAAGACCCTCTTTTATGCATTTACAGGGCATTAATTCGTCCAATAATTGAATACGGAATGGAGATCTACTTTAACTCTTCCGATTCAACTTTAAAACAAATTGAGAAAATTCAAACTGAGTGCTTGAGGATATGTGCTGGAGCAATGCGTAGCACTCCTATAAATTGCTTGCAAGTTCACTGCAACGAGATGCCGTTAAAACTAAAATTTGAACAACTATGTTTGAATTTCAGAGCTTACCTGGGAACATTTGCCAATCACCCTAGCTCATCTGTCGTTCAGAACAGTTGGCAGGAGAGGTTTCCAGATAATCCTGGTTTCTGTTCTTTTAACATGAGAACAAAAGGTTTCTTTGATAAACCTAATGTGAATTTAAATGCTATCGTCTTGCCCGACATTCCTATTTGGCTGATTGACAAACCGGTTATTGATCTTAACATATTTTTTCTTTGCAGGAAAAATGATAATACTAATTTAATTAGATCTTGTTTTTCATACGTAATTAATACTGATTATGCGGATTTCACTCTTTTATTTACCGACGGTTCTAAAAGTCAGCATGGCACCAGTTCTGCTTTCTTTGCACCGCAAACAAATACAAAAAGATCAATTGCGATTAATAGCCTTGGATCTGCTTTCTCTGCCGAACTTTATGCTATTCTATCTGCTTTACATTGGATAGCCATAAATAGACCCTGGAAAAGCCTCATTGTAACCGATTGTTATTCTGTTTTACAGGCTCTAAATTCGAAGAAGTGGGGTAAGCATCAAAGGTGGGCATCGGTACTTTAAAAGTAAGTCGGTACCGGTACTCGGTACTTGCCCCTAAAAGTAATTCGGTATCGGTACTCGGTACTCCGTTTAAAATGTACCGACTTACTTTTGCGGTACCGGTACTTTTTGAAAAAAATGTGCAATATCAAAGTTCGACCATTGGTGGCAAAAAAAAGTGAACTTCATGCATTATTCCGGTTAGGGGGTGTCCTCTCTCGTCTTCGTTGCCACACGTGTTGTAGGCACAGCTTCAAGTTCTGCTCATGTCGTCGCAGAAATGGTCGGAGACTTCTTATTGCAGAACCTGTGGTCATGAACTACGGGATATTTCAAGGTTTCAACGAAGTTTCAAACAGCGCAAATGGTGCTTTTACTTTAGATATTTAGATTAAAATAAAATCGCAAAAATTTAATAATTTAGACAAGACATCGAAGTAGTGAATCTTAATAAAACAAAACATTTACTAGCTCTCGGTGTGCAGAAATTTAATCTACACATGTCACAACAATGCTGCGTCTGAAACTCTTAGAAGAGCTACATTTGGAATTTTACTTTCGCTTGATGGGGTTGCTGTTTTGCTTGAGTGGGATTTACGGTCAAGACCTTGATGGGGTAGCTAGCTTCGTAGAGTTTCTCCACCCTCAATCTTCAAACGGGATCACTGGTGTCCAACTATGCTGAGCATAAGGAGGGAATTTTGATACTTTACCCGATTTGGAACATCGTGGGGTTGCCACTTTCAAGGTTAAATGAGAGTGACTACCTCCAACAAAAATGTAGTAAATTTTCTCCCCAAATTAGTGCACCTCTTTATAGATATTCTGCCTTCAATGTTAGGGGATGTGACTAAAATACTGGGAGATGAAACCCTCCAATACCCACGTGTTCGGCACCATTAGACGGGATACACAACCATATATATAATAACAACAGCTAACTTAATAGGAAATTAAAAGAATACAATCAACATCAGGAGTGCAAAAGTTGAGATTCTCAAATTTTATTCAAAAAATTTCAGAATTAAGAAAATAGCACGTACTGGTAAGTTTTTAAGGTAAAAAGCCAAAATAGCCCACAAAAACTTGTAGAAATGACAGGATTATTGCTAAATGGCATTAATCGATTAAATATTTCGTAAAGATATATGTACTGTTAAGTGTTAACATCAGTGGCGTAAAAACTAGTAATGAAATTAAGACAGGTTAAATACTTAACAACTACAACTTAAAAGGAAAAAGCAATACCGGTGCTAAAAATTATGTTAAAACACAGAATTATTGGCAGCTACTAGCTATTATGCTATCAGGAGAGTTTTACTGGCAATCGTTTTGAAGTCGCTTGAAACAAATAAAAAATAATGACGTCGTCATAAAAGAAATTAATCATCATAAAAGCAAAGCTTCACTTAGCGTTTTGTATGACGAATGCTCAATTGCCCCCTCCTTAAAATTTTTCTCACCGGTTTAGGACACAAAAACGACCAATTTGTTCAAAGAAAAGGGCAAGATATGCACGAAAGCGCTAAATTTGCAAAATCTTAAAAAAACTGAAGGGTTGCCACAAATAAAATCAAAAGTACCGAAAAAAGTACCGATTTTGCAAAAGCACAAGTAAGTCGGTACCGGTACTATTTTCAAAAGTCCCGGTCGGTACCGGTACAAAAAAAGTAATTCGGTTCTGTAATTCGGTACAAAAGTAATTCGGTACTGCCCACCTCTGGTAAGCATTATATTTTAAATAAAATTTTGTTATTGAATCACTATCTAACTAATTCTAATTTGAAAGTTACTTTTCTCTGGGTTCCAAGTCATTCCGGGATTTCTGGTAACGAAATTGCTGATAACTTAACCAAACATGTTTTCAGATCTGTCGTACAATGCTCATCAAATGACGTTCAAATTAAGCGAGTCGAAACTAAATTATCTTATTCAGAAGTCAAATCATTCATTCGGGATCACATCTACGAGAAGTGGAATCGTCATTACATCGCTTATCCCGCCGGTGGCCAATACAAAATTTTATTCCCAAATGTCCAAAATGTACCTTCCTTTCAATCAAAAGAAATTCTTAGACTTCAAACTGCTCATTGCTGCTTAAATCAGCATCTATTTAGAATAAATTGCCATGACACTGGTTTATGTTCCAAATGCAAAGTTCCGGAAACTGTCCCACATTTTCTTTTTGTTTGCCCAAATTATTCAACTGATCGTAATATTCTGAAAAGTGCTGTGGAAAAATTAGGCCTTAACTTTGATTTGAAATCTGTATTATCAAACAAGGTTGTGTATCCCCATCTTATTCACTATATTTGCTCCTCCAATCGGTTCATTTAAAATGTTACTGGCTATCGTTTAATCTTATTACTACCATTTTGTGTAACAATCAATTGTGTACATGTAATCACTTAAAAATACTCAAAGACCTTATTTCTTCTTTCTAAGTATGAGTTGGCTTGGGTGGGGCAAAGCCAAGCAGGACCTATTGCTCATTATTATAAAACGTTTTCATTCACTTTTTATGCTTAATTTTTCTCCACCGCAACCAATCTCCGATTGTGTTTCTTCTTTGTTCAATATATTTCGTTCAATATATCGTAATTTGTTAGTATATAGTAATACATGTAAAGTTATAGTTGATCCTAAAAACATTTTTAAAAGTACCTTTTCTCTAACGATGTGTGCCTTACAAACTTTGTTTACCAATTTCCTATAGTAAAAGTGTTTCGTATTTTATAGTATATTACTCTGGTAGATCTGTGCGGTTATATGAAATGCTAATAATTTTATTTGTGTTTCTACGAGGTAATTTTTTGAGCGCTTCTGTGGTGATACCAGGCGCCTGCTGTCGCTTCAGAAGTACTGGCTTTTCTCTCTTTTTTTAATTTCAACCACAATTTTTTAAATCCACAGCATTTCATACATTTATCTGTGTTTTTTAGTCAATTTTGTTGTGGTGCTGATAAACCACCGCTGTTATAAAGCGCCACTATTCACAATAATAATAATAATAATACAAAGACGACATCAGTTGGGTTAGCATTTTACGGTTTCAGCTCAAATGTTGATAAATTATTTTCTACAGTAGATGTATTACTGTAATCTTCCAATCCCAAACATTACTTTTACTGTGGTATTGAGAGGGGTATCCGAAAAAGCATAGAGTTAGATTTGCAGGCAATATTTTCAGTGTTAAATTTAGGTCAAATAGAGATAGCTTAGTTGCATAGTTATTCTGCAGCTGAGTTGCAGCTGTAGGCAAAATTTTACTTTTTTTTGCAAGAAATTGATAAAATAATAAGTCAAGTCTTTTGATAACGCATGTAAAATGCGTTTGAAATATTAATATGACTCAGCACTATTTAGGATTATTTTATAAAAATGGATGTTAGATCTGAAATTAAATAATAGAACAGTAAACAGGTAAATATACAGAATAAAAATACCGCTCTAAATTACAGCTGTAGCTAGTAGCTGATATTAAATGGCAGCATTATTTTATGCTCACATTACTTAGTCACCTCCTTTGAAATGCAGCATTGTTTCGAGAACATTTACTACTACGTCATTTGCAGTTTAGTTTTACAAGTTTTAGATAGTCTTTGATTAAATGCGTAGAAGAGCACAAGTCCGTTAATTGTTAATCCGTTAATTACGAAGCTAACTTTTTCATTAAATCGTTAATCCGTTAAAAAGTTTTTTCATGTCAAAGGATTAAATTAACTTCCGTTAAGTTACGTTAACTTCCGTTAAAGTTTTTATCGTTAATATCTTGCACCATTCATTTATCATAATGGTACAAACCAGTTGGCACTGGTAACACTTGTTGCGTATTAGCACGAGCTTTATAGAAGAAAGCGAAGAAAGGAGCTCTTTTTTGTGACAAATAATAAGCTGCAGCCTCATAGGTCTATTAATTATTGCTGTCCGCAATTTCCAAAAATTTTCCAGTCGCAGCTTCGTAAGTGCATTTGAACTTATTTTTGTCTTGGAATTAGATTAGACTGTAAAATGTAACTTCCAAAACACAAAAAGACCACCATAGCAAAAATTTTTTCCTTACAATCAGCTCAACAACGTCAAAACGTGCTCTAAAAGCGAGTTAACATAAAAAAATGTATATTACACGCAAAATATTAACGAAATAACGGACTTTATTAAGTTCCGTTAATTAAAGCTGAAAATAACGAATTAACGTTAACGGAGGTGTGAAGTTTGTTAACGGACTAGTGGTTAACGAGGCTAACGTTTTGCATTAACTTACCCACCTATGATTAAATGTTAATTGAATATAACATTAAATCGCAAAAGCTCTCAAAAAATTGTTGTGGGCAATCATGTTTGGAGTGGAGGACTTTGAAAGCTTATTTGTGATTGAAAGAAGCATACGGTATACGAGGTGTCGCTATTAAATAACAAGACTGGTGACATAAAACAATTTTATTGAAGAAAAAAGGTCGTTTTATTTTGTTTCCCCTTTGATGTATTCTCCCTTAGCATCAACACAGCGTTTCATTCGGATTTTCATAAAAAAAAAGAACATGACAACACCCTTAACATAAAAAAAAACAATTGACATTGCCTTGAATTTTGATTTTGCTTTATTTTGCTTTTTTAATTCGAGGTGAGTTTGCAGTTTTCCAATGCATGGACTGCCTCTTTGTCTCTGGGTCGTACTGGAAAATTCATCTCTCATCGCATGTACAGTAATCACACTGTCTAAAAATTTGGGGTTTTCTTCGATTTGTTTTGAAATGTCAGCGTAAATCTCTTGGCGTTTTTTCTTTTTGATCGCTAGTTAAAAGCTTTAAAACAATTTGTGCACAGACCTTTGTCATATGCAGATTTTCATGTAGTACTTGCCACACTGTTTCTTTGTCAATGGACATCCTCTCTGCAATCAGTCGAATGTCAATGGACATCCTCTCTGCAATCAGTCGAATAGGCCTACTAAGCCGACGATCTTCTCGGACAATTTTTTCACTTTCTCGGTTATTGTTAGTGGTTTTTGATATGGTTGGGCGTCGTGAACGTTCATCATCTCCAACATCCGTCTGGCCTTCATGAAATCTTTTGTGCCATTCAAAAACGCGGGTTCTTGACTTGCATTCTTTGCCGTAAACTTCCACCAAAGCTTGAATTTTACCAAAAATTTCAAGTTAATTCTTTGCTCAGTTTTAGAGTTAAACATTTTTCTGCGGCTACAACAGAACTTCTTGCAACAATGAGCAATTTGCTGCTTCTGCAAGCCAAGGTTTTTTCCGACGCGCAGAAAAACGTGCACTTGCTTTTCTTAACGTCAAGGTACCTAATTTGTTTAAAATATAACAGTAATTTTGCGTGTAACTTAGCAGAAAATTGTCGCCTGCAGTTGTGCGCCTTTTTAACATCCCACTCACAGAAAAAAAACGTATTCGTTTATGTTTTTGCGACAAATTTTGAGCTGTTACAACTTAAAAACTTCTTTTTCTAAACTTGTAAAAGTACTCGTACTCGAACTTTTTTACGGTACTCGTACTCGAGTACATTTTTCAATATCAGTACTCGTACTCGAAGTTTTTTGCGGTACTCGTACTCGGAAGCTGAGTACTCGACTCCATCACTGGTATGGGGCGCCGTTTGTGTACGCTAATTTGTGCAATGCTTTTTTGCATATTTAATTAAATAGTCATTTTAATTAAATGTAGAAAAATATATAGTCAAAGTCGAAATAAATAGTCAAAAAAATTAAACTACGCAAAATAAACCGTTGCAAAAATAAATAGTCAAAAAACTGCGCAAAGTAAACCGTTGCAAAAATAAATAGTCAAAAAAACTGCGCACAAAATAAAGCGTTGCAAAAGTGCGCAGCTGACTTTTTTTTATCTTTGGTAGTGGAGCGTGACGAAGCGCTCTCGGCTGCTCTTGGAGCGCATTAAACCAAGGCCACTTAGAACACCAGCCGAGACGCCGAAACCGCATCAAAGAGCAGCCGAGAGCGCTTTGTCACGCTCCACTCCCAAAGATACATAAAAGTCTACAGCGCATTTTTGCAACGGTTTCTTTTGCGCGCAGTTTTTTTGACTATTTATTTTGACTGTGACTATATATTTTTGTACATTTAATTAAAATGACTATTTAATCAAATATGCGAAAAAACATTGCACAAATTAGAGTACTCAAACGGCGCTCCATATTTTTGCCTTTGCGTCTAGTAAGATTGTAAAACAACTTAACGGTCAAAAAGTTGAACTGCATAAAGCAACAAAAACTTCCATTTACCAAAACGAAATTGCAAAATTTTGCATCATTTATCTGATATGTGTTGCCAGGCTGAGTTTTTGAGACTTTGCCGCTCCTTTTCGTCCCTTTCGTAGGAAAACTTGAAACTAATTTACTAAACCGTAAACCCTGCTTCTTGCGATCAAGAACATTTATTTTAGTCATCATTAATTTACCTTAAAGAAAAACTCTACCAACCGTGATGACTTAATTTTTCATGATACTTTACCGCAATAAAAAAGTTCTGTGCACTAACGCAAACCCGCCACGTGAAATCTTCTAAAACAACGCTTTTGTGCACGTGCAGAACCTGTCTCGCAACGCTTTTTTTTTCTCGTGCGGTGTTTCAACAAAAAGAATAAAATTTTTCGAAAATATAAACTTCCAACACATATTTGCAGTCTGAAACCTTTTAATATCGCAAAATACGTAGTTTTTCTGTAGTCAAAAACTTTATATGATTAATTTTTCAAATTTTGAGAAAGGCTTAAAAACAAGGATCATAGTCAAGAGATTTCTAAACTGAGAGTGCTCAAACCACTAACTTGGTGAGCGTAAATAAAATTCAGTTAAGAGGGTTCAGGTCAAGAGCACTTGGGACATTGTTTCACAAAATGTTCACCCCAAGTCCCAAGTGCATGTTCACTGGGCCTCGAGGCCAAGGACGTCCTGGAGAACTCCACCTCTGATATTCAGTATGCCTGCCGTATCGACTTACCAGCTGATTTAAGCCCTGTCTGCACTATGCGTAAAATTGTGAGCGTACGAGTGTATTTTTACTTTATTTTAAACAAAAATTTGGCTAATCAAACATGATCGTCTCATAATCAAACATCGTCTCATCAAATAATCAAACATCGTCTCATCAAATAAACATTTTCAGTAAACGTGTTGTGCAAAGTTTTGTAATGCACGAAATTTCTGAAGATGAAGTTAGAACATCCTTAAACAACGTCAAAGCACATACAGCGCATGGATTTGATCACATTCCAGCAAAATTCATCAAAATTGCTGGATATGTTCTTACTCCATTTCTCACAAAAATATTCAACAAATGTGTAGAACAAGAAACTTTTTCGAATGATTTTAAAATAGCGTATGTAATACCTTTTCATTATCTATACAAACATTTGATGACTTTTGATCCATTTTCTTTTACCAATTTTTTCTAAACTTTTTGAAAAGATAATGAAATTAAAATGTGAAATTTTGTTAATTGAAATGATATTTTAACTGCTTCGCAGTATGGTTTTAAAACAAACAGTTTGACTGAATTAGCCAGTACAACTTTATACGATAAATTACTGGATAATTTAAACAAAAAAATACATGCTCAATTTTTCTTGTTCTAAAAAAAGCATTCGACTCGGTTAGTCATAATATCTTACTCAAAAAGCTGGAACGTTTTGGTTTTCGTGGCACTGTAGGGAAACTTTTAAATTCATGTCTGAAAGATCGCAAACTCTGCACGAAAGTTGACAACTGCATTTTAAGTTGCACAGTGTTAAATTTGGGGTTCCTCAGGGTTCAGTTTTGATATCGCTTTTTTTCTTACTTTATGTTAATGATTTACCAGAAGCATCGCACTTTGAAACCACTTTACAGTATTTGCTGATAACAGAAATTTCAGTTTATCACCCAGCAATGTTAAAAGTTTTCAAGTCCAAGTCTCCAGGAGTTGAAAAATATTGAAAATTGGATAAGTGAAAATAAATTAACTAATAACTACAAAAAAAGTGCTTTCATGGTAATCAGTAACAAGTCGGATCTAAACTCTGATTTTCAAATTTCTATAAATCATCACCTTATCGACAGAACTAACAATGTAAAATATCTAGGAGTTTATTTGAATAGTGATTTATCCTGGAAAACTCATATAGACAACCTTGCAAAAAGACTGTCAAAAGTTTGTGGCATAATTTACAAACTGCGCTATCTTGTTCCAACCGCTACTCTAAAAGTAGTTTACTTTAGCATGTGTATTGTGTAACTCAGTTCTTCAATACTCATTGCTTAACTGGGGAAGAGCATGTAAAAGTCATTTATATAAATTATCTATTTTACAGAAAAAAATCATAAGGGCTTGCCTTTTTTGTTCTAGGCGTGATTCAATCAGTAGCGTAGCCGGGGGGAGGGCGGGGAGGCTATAGACCCCCCATTGACATGTCGACCAAAAATGCAGAATGGGAAAAACACCACGTTTTTAGCACTTTTGAGACTGTTTTATGCACTGGAGTGGACTAAATAGTGATTTAAAAACATCTTTTGAAACATGTATTCAGCAATTCAGGGGAGGTGGCAAATTTGTCAAAAATAAAACTAACAAAAAGATGAAAACTTTGAAAAATGGTAAGAAATAGGCAATCAAATTTGATCGCAAGTGTAAAAATGCTAAACATAGGTGTCATCAACAAATATACTATAAACTACGGAATAGGGGGGGGGGCTATTCAGTATTAGTTAATTATCAATCATTTCTCTCAAATCTCTTTTCATTAGCCCCCCCCCCGCACTTATTTTTCTCTATAAACTGTATACGAAATAGATTACTCCGTGAGAGTTTTATTGAAGTATTCGATTTTATAATGTAAACATCATCTAAACAAGCATCATCTAAACAAGAGAACTCACATTTTACCATTAGCCACCTCCCAAATATCCCATTTATGCCACCAGTTTAATCATGTTTGCACTGCCAATTTCTAAGCCACGTTTTAAAAGCATTATTTTTTAATCAAAATAGCCCTAAAATGAAGTTATTTGTGCAAAAAAATGCAAAATTTTCGAGCGCTGGGGGCTCCGCCCCCAGACCCCCGTGCCTACGGCGGCTGCCCAACACACAGCCCCCCCATTGCGAATTTCTGGCTACGCGCCTGGATTTAAGGCATTAATGTAGGCTTACTCCAAATTTGGTGTTTTAAAACTCGAATATATGATAAATATGGAAATTGCCAAATGTATTTTCAAGTTTTACAACATAATGTTACCCAATTTGTTTGACTCTTGCTTTACCAAACTTGACTGTATTCACAGGTATAACACTCGAAAAAAAGTACGCTACGAAGTTTTTCACTATCGTGCCAGAACTGAAATGGGGAAAAAAAAACTTCATCTTATCTGCTTAAAAGTCTGGAAAAATATCCTAAAAGAAGATCGTAATGTCTCGTTCTACAGATTTAAAAAGTTATTTCAAATAAAATTCTTATCAAAATATGAGAAAATGTAGTAGTTTGATGATAAACGGTCTTATTTATAATCTAGTTATGTTAGAAAAACGCTCTAGATCGTGTTTAGTTTTCGTTACTTGAATATAAAGTGGAAACCAGCTATTGTGACATCTCAACGGACCGTGAAAAAAAGTGTCGTTAAAAGCAAATTATCGCTACAGCGGTAGAAATTCTGCCGGTAGGAATACTGTCGGGACCATAAGCGTAGCCAAGGGGGTCCAGGTGGCCCGGACCCCCCCCCAATTGAAATACCACCACTGATAAAATAAATTATGACAACATAGCCTAGCGATGTTTAGTTGCAGTTACGGACGACGAGGGAGCCCCAGGGCCCCTGACTAACAAACCAGGGGGCCCCGAACAAACAACCAGGGGCCCCGGGGCCCCTAACTAACGACCAGGGGGCCCCAAAGCCCCAACTAACGACCAGGGGGCCCCGGGGCCCCTAAGTGAAAAACGGGAGTCCCGGGGCCTCTAACTGTCAAATAGGGGTTCCTAATTGACAACCAGGGGGCCCTGGGGCCCCTAACTGATATCCAAAGGTCCCGGGCCAGGGGCCCCTCAATTCAAATTTTTAACAATAAATACGCAAACTTTTGTGCTAAAAATTGCAATCCCGGCATTCGTTTAACGTTATTATGAACTTAATGCTATAACACAGGCGGTAATGCAAACCCCTTACTGAAATACTACCAATGATAAATATAATGAGAGCATTGCCAGTATGCTGTCCTTGTCGGGAATTGCAGTTTCTTTGATTTAGGATTTACGCGTACAAAAGTTAGTAATAATAATGACGATCAGGTGCCCACGTCATAATAATGTCATGCAATTCTTGGAGGCTTCCAAAAACTGTCCAGTGACTTGACTCGAGTCCTCCTCGTTTTGGAAAAAAAGTTATTTTAATTTTGCTTTAAATGTTTTTTTTTATGAAAGAACTTAAGGGCGCGATCTTATCTCAAAATCATATGCGTAGCCAGGTGGTTGGCGAGGGGTCCCGGGCCCCCTCAATTGAAATGCCACCAATGACAAAATTTGACAAAAAAGCCTTGTTTCTTTATTTTCAGTTTCTTTTAGCATCTTTGCGTACAACAGTACTCGCGTACAACAGTAATTAACAATAAATAATATTGACGACCTGGGGGCCCGGAGCACCCCCTTAATTCAATTTTTCCAACCAATTTAAACGTATAACTAGAGTGAAATCAAGGGTTTTTGGCCTAAAAATTGCAACCTCAGGCCCTCATCTAAACTTTTTATGAACGTAATGCAATAACCAGCGCCGTATTAGCCATATGGCACAGCGCCAGGGCCTTGTGCTCAGATGGCATGACTTTTTTTGGTCTTCACTTATATTTGGCACGAAGATGTTGCAAAAATCCCCTAAGTGCCAGGGGCCCCGCGCAATGTAAATACGGCCCAGGAATAACATGTTTAGTAAGCGTAACCATCTATTGTACCATTTTTCAATAACGATTCACCTCCACCTCGCCAGTTTTTCGCGCAAAATACTTCTAAAAATAGCTAGAGAAAATGCTCATCGAACAAATCATTGAATTTCAATTGAGGGGGCCTGGGCCCCCTGGCCGTACATGTACTCCTATAACTGGTTAACTTCATTACAAAACAAAAATCTTGAGGGAAAATTTTCGAGTGGATTACTATTTACTGCTAAAATATTGCATGAGGCAATGTGCCTTACTTACCCCTAAATGGACCAAATCACTTACAATTAAAATTTTACACCATAATGCAAGATTTTACACGTGTTTTGAAATTTAATTGCACGTAAAAGGAGGACTGAACAGTTAAATTATTTCGATTGGCTTTTAAATGTTAAAAATCTAGTTCTTTCAAATGGCTTTGAACACGAGCGAAATGTGATCCAATGGGATTAAAATAGATTAAAATCTTTTTTTTCCAAAAAAGATTAAAATCTTTTTTTTTCCAAAAACTTACCAAAATCGCCCAGCGGCTGGGGGCTTTGCCCCCAGACCCCCATAGCCACCGGCGGCTCTGCCCCCATACCCCCCGTCTGTGATACGTTTGAGTACACTAGCTTACTCAACACGTCTCCTAAGTCAGACATTTGCACTTTTTAACGAATAGTTTTCGCCCTTTCTCTTTACCAAAATCCTGGTTAAGTGCCTACAGACTACAGCTTCAGATCTTCTATTTTGCGATATCTTTGCCCCACAAAAAGCTCCTTTTTTGAAAATTTTTGATGACGTCATTGCATGTGATTTGTGGTTTGAGGCTCCCCCCAATCAAAAATCTCGGCTACGCCTATGGTCGGGACCATCAAAACTGTGTTGTTGAAAGCGAATTGTCGTTATAGCCGGTGTCGCAATATTCAGTTTCTACTGTATCTGCCTTCTTTTTCAAAAATTCCTATAAGAGGACTTGAAGAGTTTTTTTACGGTGGTTAGGTAGTGGGTGGTATGTTTATTGGGTATTGGTTTCTGGTTATGATCTGTAATACTTTTTTTTGTTTCTTTTACGCTGAGGTATGCAAATATTATTCCTTCTAGTTGTTTTTTTTTTCGCCTTTAGGTCGAGCTTTGCTTGGTTATGTTAGCTTCCTACTATCACAGTCGTTTATGGTACTATAAGTCAGGTTAATGCGTTTCAGAACGGGCTTTTAGGGAATGGGTGAAGCCGATCCTTGGGCTTGACCTTAAAATTAACAGAGTTCGACGTTAAGCCGTTGGTGATACCTTCGTGGGACCGACTTGTAGCTTGCTAGTCCCTTTTTTATTAATGTAAGCTTAAATATTCTTTGTTTGTAAACGTTGTTCAGTTAACATCATCGCTTGATGTAGTTGTGGGCAGTGGTGCCGAAACAAGGGGAATGGGGGATATATCCCCCCAATAATTTGACTGTATACCCCCAACAATTTGAGTATGGTGTTCATCTGCATCCCCTCCAATAATTTGACTCTGGTGTGCATCTGAGCCCATGTCAGTACTTAAAAAAAGTGTTCCATTTCTGGTGAAGACCTTTTTTTTGGTCTTCACTTAATTTGCTCACTTGAAAAAAGTCTTGGTCGAGGTTCATCTTCCCCAAAGTTGAAAATAGGGTAAAATTGGGGTAAAATTGCAAATTATATCCCCCAATGCTCAACAAAGATTTGCACCACTGGTTGTGGGTGGACGCTTGGGTACAAATTTTTTCCCGCCTACAGCAACATCTGATGTCGCAGGCCCGCCTCGGACTGGCTGTTTTTGATTGAGGTTGGTGTAATTAGGGTCGAGTGGGTAACTTTAGTCTAAATTTAGTATGTTTTGTTGTTTGGTCTGTAGCGTTGTATGTGCCTATGGGTGGGGAGATTGTGTTGTTCAAGTGCTTACCCTTTTTTGTGTTATTTTGTATTATTATTTATTGCCAAGCTTAAGTTTACGCCTGATGCTGTTAAGTATTGCCACAGGTGCAGTTGACTTACATGACCGCATGGTCTTTTCACTGATTCCTTCCAGCGTACTTTTAGCGTTTGGTAAAATAAACTTGACTTGACTTCCGCTTCCACTTCCACTTCGGCCATTTATATCGAATGGCAAAAACTTGAATGTGGTGCAAGTTTTTGCGAAATATCCGACGAACAATGAATGTTTGATGGATCATCATTTGCAAAAAATAGTTTTAAAGGCTTGTGGTTCACTTAGATCCGAGACCGCCCTCACCCCTATCAACTCAAAGATGAACCATTTAGCTAACCAACCTATTTTTTAAATAATAAGTGTCCAAAACTTCTCTATTTTAGTTTTAAAACAAAGATTTTCTCAAAACATTTTTAAATAGAGCTTTGCCCATTTTTTTTTTAGATCTGGGGCCATACTTGTATAACAAAGTACTGTATATTCATCAACATAAACAAAGTTTCCAATTCCAGCATTATAATTTTTTTGGTTGCGATGATATATTCTTGAAATGCAAACAGAGGAGAGCATCATAACGTCTCTCAAACAAAATTTGATATCGTATGACTTCTAAACATGATGTTATGAAGCTTGTTTTAATTATTGCTAAATACCGTTTGCTACAAAATTTATTCTAATGATACTGTGTATAACCACCAAATTCTTGAAATGTTTTTTTTATTTTGCTGTCCTAAAAATACACGTAAAAATACAAAAATTTGGAGCAAACCACATACATACACAAACAAGTCATTAAAAAAAAATTCTGCAAGAGTGGAAGCTTGGTCTCAGGGCTACCTAATTATAGCCACGTAAAGACTAGGGCTTAAAACTGCGCAGATGCAATATTGAAATAAGTTATTATTCCGAGCGCTTGGAAATCTGTCTCCAGACCCCAAATAATCGCTCGTTATTTTAAACTTCTGGGTGAACGTTCAGAGAAATTTGCATCAGCTGAAACATAACGACCATGTGATTGGACTTTTCGCTTTAGGACAACTCCAAATCCGAATTCCTGACTATGCCCATGCACAGATCCTTGCAATAACAAACCACTGAATACAATTATAAAATTTGCTTTTATATGATGCTTTTAAGATGATGATAACAAGGCTGTTTTGTCTTGACTATTCTGGAAAAAATTTTGTCCAAAAGTTTTAAGCAAAAATTACGTCATCAAGTGGTGGAAGCGGACGCGCTAAGGGTGAAAGCGGAAGCAATTCAAAAATTGCCGCTTCCACATCCATGGTTAAAGTAGCTAAGGATATGCGCTGGTACTCGCAATTTTACACCCAGTGTAGAGCAACATAGCTGATCATGGTAAAATAGGGTTACCATATTTTCATCACCAAAAAGGAGGACACCTTTTTAATAAAATTTATTAACAGCTAGTTGCTCTGCATCGCCTATACGGCAAAAGACAAAGGAAAGCAACAATTATTTTAGCTCTAGGTCAAAGTGTTATTACATTTAATTTTTCGACTCAGCCCACGAGTATTTGGCCGTTTCCTTAACTTTCTTAAGTAGTGTAGAATCAGCTTTAACAATGTCGTAAAACTGGTTGCACGTAACATCATTGAAATTGTACACCAACTTTAAAATGCTTGCAACTGAATAAAAAAGAAATCGCTCTCTTTCTTTTGACCATTGCGGCTGCATCAAGGAAAAAATACGTTCAACATTAGCGTTATGAGCTACGTATAATGCTGAAGTAAAACTGTGCGATTTTTAACAGCTCGCTAAACAATTCAATAGTACTGTACGTGTTAAAATAGGCCGGTTAACACTTAACTGGATCTGGATATCTTATTAAAGCGTAACTTACAGTAGAGTGGCTGCGACAATTGCATCATAATTCATTACCGAATGAGAAATTTATTACGTCATAAACACCCCCGACTGTCCTAGAGTAACCTGGTAAGACGTAAGCTATATAGCGCGTGCGCGATATATTGGCGTACTTTTAATGATCTAACTGATGATATATTTGTACACTAAAAGGCTGGGTGAGTGTACATGTTTTATCGGTTCAAAATGCTGAAAAGGAGGACATTTGGGCATTTTTTAAGTCCTCGGAGGACAAATTATTTTTGATAAGGATGACATGTCCTCCAAAAAGAGGACGTATGGTAATCCTATAGGTAAAAAGAAGTCAATAAGCCGCAGCTGCAGTAGCTATACCCTTGAATAAAAAAATTACTGCATTGTGGAAGTTAATTTTTGCATGAAACTGGCGTCAATCCGTCATTGTATCGCCACAACTACAAACCTTTAGTACCGGTAAATTACAAACTGATTCATATAGGCTGAAAAAGTAATTCCTGTTAGTTTTTATTTGACTATAATTGAACTCAATTAATTTGAAGCAGGGATGTCAACTTTGATGTTTTTACTTCAGATCTGAGGTTTTCTTGTTATTACATGTAGTAAACAACTTTGGAAATAAAGTTATTCTCATAAAAAAAACGAAGGTCTTCATTCGTTTTCTCCGAGAAAAACGGTCGAAAAGAGGTTATTTCCTAAAAGTTACCTTTATTCATCGATGTTTCTGGTAAAAATTTGCTGCAAAAGCTCGGATTGGTGGTTTTGATGTAATTTGATGTTTTTTCTCTAAAAATCTGATGTTTTTTAACGAGCCATCACTGGCAGAAAGACGTGGGACAATGCTAGATGAAAGCCTTCGAATGTGAACGCTATCAAATTCCGTGCCGCAAACTCGAAAAAACTCGATCGCTTTGCCAAACTCAATCAATAATTTTTTTGGAGCTTGAACTCAGAACTCGAATAAAACTGTTTGAGTTGATTAAAAAAAACTAAAAGTTAAAAAAATTGTCGCAAAAAATTGCACATAAAAAAGTAAAGAATATAGAAAGCTGAATCCACCCTATTCCAATTGGCAAACAACTTTAGAAATGAAGTCACTCAATATTCTTCAGAGAAAAACGATTGGAAGAGAAGTGATCTTTAACACAAAAAAAAGGTCTTCAGCCCAATTTCACCTCTGTTCATAGATGATTTCCGTTGGACAGTTGGAAGTTTGCTGCGAAACCCCTTATTTGTGATTTTGATGTCATCTGATGTTTTTTCTCTAAAAATTTGATGTTTTTTAAAAAGTCCTCGCTAGTGGTAGCGTAGCCGGGGGGGGCTACAGCCTCCTCATTCGCCTGTCGACCAAAATGCAGAAAAAAGAAAATACCACGTTTTTAGCACTTTTGATACTGTCTTTTGCACGGCAATGGACTAAAAATGATTTAAAGAATTTTTTGAAATATTTATTTAGGGGAGGGGGGCTAATTTTCAAAAATAAAACTCAAAAATCAGTAAAAACGTTAAAAAATGGCCAACAATTAGCAATCAAATAGATCGCTTGTTGAAAAAGGCTGAACATGGTTTCATCAAATAAGCATAAGCTCAGGAATAAGGGGGGGGGGGGCTGTTCAGTATCGGTTAATTACCAATCACTTCTCTTAAGTCTCGTTCCATCAGCCAGCCTCCAATTATCTTTTTCGGTAAAATATAGACGAAATAGATTACTGCACTTCTTGTGAGGTTTTTGAGCTATGGGATTTTATGATTTACCAGCTTGTAAATAAGAGATCTGAAATTTTACCATTAGCCACCTTCCACATTGTCTATTTACGCGACCAGTTTAATCATGTTTTTGCACTGCTATTAATTTCTATGCCACGTTTTAAGAACAATAATTTTAATCAAAATAGGCCAAAAATTAACAAAATAATGAAATACAGATCATAAAAAGTAAAAACTAAAAGTAATCTAAAACCCCCTACAGCCTGTTTCGTCTTTCGACTCTTCAGGAGGGTATCTTATTCTTGAATAAGATATTTATTCAAGATATCTTATCTCATAATAATCTTGAATATCTCATTCTTGATTAAGATACCCTCCTGACGAGTCGAAAGACGAAGCAGGCTGTAGGTGGTTTTAGATTACTTTCAGTTTTTACTTTTTTTGGTCTGTATTTCATTATTTTGTTAATTGCTCTGAGATATCATCGAGCACTTTCTGAAAGCACCGACCTATCTTACACTAGGCCAAACATTAAGTTAATTAGCAAAAAACTACAAAATTTTTTAGCGCTGGGCAGTGCATGCCATCGCTAAAGCAACCAAAGTGAGGAGGCACTAGCCGAAAGTGGGAAAGCACTAAAATAATCTGAGCTTTTCCTCATAGAAACTAATAATTTACGACTACAAATTATGCGTTATTTTGACAATTTTGCATTCAACTCTGAAAAAAAGACGTGTAAGGCCGGCAGCGTTTTTTAGCTCGTTTCGCATCCCATATAATCGCATGAAAAATCTGTCTACAGCAGAGATTGCGACCAGAAGTGCAACAAGGATTTCGTTTGGAAGAAAAAGGCTTGAACCAAAACTAAAACTTTTTTGCACAAAAATTGTCGAATTTAGGCCGAGCCCCAGCCACGGGGCAATATTTGTGATTTTGCGGAAAAAATAGCAATTTTAACGCCATTTCAGTCATATTTCCAAAGTTGCTGAAGCGATATGAATAACTACAGTAAATTGCTAAAAGTCAGAAGTCATTGAAAGAATTTATTAAATTGCCTAAATTCTGCCCCCCTTAAACTTCAGGTCAAATTCAAAACATGTTTAAACGCTTGTATTTTGGGATTAAATCTTCTAAATAACTTGGCCAAAGAGAAATGAAGTCACCTTAGCCCCTTTACCCTGGTTGCGCCAGTGACTGCGACCAAAAAAAATTTCGAGTATGCTCTAGAAAAGCAAAAACAGCTGGTCTTTCAAAAAAATATTTTCACGTTTTTTTTTAAGTCCTTATTACTAACGAAGTACTGGAACTGAAACCGATTCTGTCAGGAGGCTTAAATCTCCCTTGGCGTCCCATCCGTAAAGGCGTGTTAATAAGACAGATTATCGCGTCACATTTATGCGCAGCAGTTGGTAGCCAGCAATTTCGCAAAGAATCGAAAAAACTTCAAACGAGAATTACGTTTGAACGTAATTATCCCTTCTTCCATTATTGTCTGTTGTCTTGTCGTTGCGTGATGTTCCAAAAACGTATTCTGAGTAAACCGAAATGGGGGCACAAGCAGTCGTTAGGAGGGCACGCCCCCCTGCCCCCCGTAGCGACGGCACAGGCGCTGGGGGTTCCCCCCTGACCCCCAAAATGCCGCCCATTATAGATTTCTGGCTATGTGCCAGCTCGCTGGCCTCATTGCTTTGAAGTTGCTTTTTACAGTCCCTGTAGGAATTATCGGGAAAGAAGGGCATGCCAACCCTTACAAGAATTAATTTTGTTCTGTAATATCTTTTCAGTATCTAATACCTTTTCCACCTTAACGCTCTCTCAAAAAAAATTATTTATTGTCCTTTATTCTTCTAATGAAAAACTGTAAGACTCAGTAGACCTAATAGGACTTCGGTCACGTCCAAAACTGTTCACTGTTGCAATTTCGGTAATTCAATGAACAAGAAAAGGTCGCATTATAATAAAATGCTCCCAAGCTCGTGAATTTGACTATCGCAAAATTGCAAGCATCGAACAATATTGGCGCGCGTTGTCGAAACACTCGAAATTACAAACAAGTCACTGTGGCTGCGCGCTGAAACGGACTTCAAACTAACACAAGAAACACAAGTTTAATATAGCGCAGAGTCATACACCTGTAGGAATTGGGGTTGGATGTCACGTGATAGTAAACATACTCGAATGGATATCACGTGAAAATAACGTTAGGATAGGGGTTCATCCAATCCATATTCCTAAATTGGTGCCAGCCGTGTTTGGTCGAACTCAGCCTACGAGAAGTCAAAGTGAAAAAAGGGCGTGGCAGGAACATTCTGATCATGAAAAGAAATGTTAGAGAGTGGAAAACACAACGTAAGTCGGCAGAGAAACACGAAATGTCTCAATAGGTAAATTGATTAAAGGACTGTTTGATAAAACATAAATTTAAATTTGCGAACTTTGCTCGATCAACGTCTTTTTAAATAATGTTGCTAAATGATTTTGCGCGAGGTCGCACAAAACTAGCCGCTGATTGTTTTAATCCGAAGACTCAGATTTCCTGCAGCGTAGAGTCACTACACACCTGTTATTGCCTGTATGCTGTGTTATAATTTATAATGGAGATTTAAGAGTCGATACAAGATACAGCAGCTACTATCAGTACACAATGTTCACAACTAAGTTATTGTTGATAAGTTATTCGGAAATCCCATTGTTATAATAAGATATAACAAGGTATACTGTACATAAGTGAATATTTGGACAATTGACAGCGCAGTAAACTAGTTGGGGCTCACGCTATCAATTTACGTAATCATAGGGATTTGGTTGTTTCAAATTGTGCTAGACTTCCATTTCCAGCTTGTCCATTGCAGTAGACCACTTGGTCTATACGTGGCTTGTGAATGTGCCTTTATGGCTTTAGGTCTGCTGCTTTAACTGGGTTTTCCCTATTTTTTTGTTTTGTTTGGTCTTTACCCTCAATTAGGAAAAATAGATAAGTTTAGTGATTTTTTGCAGTCTTCTTTACAAAACAAAGAATATGTAAGAATTTTTTTGTTCCGCCTGAACAAGGTTATCAATTCTTTACGTGGTCCCGGTTATCGGTACCGGTATAATCTTTAATTTAGCGGTGATAAAATAAGAGATTGCCGAATACCGATTGAATCGATTCCTAAGCCTGGTACTTATTACGTGATCTCAGCTGCATTGGAAAGTTCTACGAGGAGCTAGTCGTTCAAAACTTACGCAGGGAGCCGCACAAAAGCGTAATGGTACGTCGCTTGCGTAAGCGAAAAAGCTGCTGGCATGTAATTGCTATCCCTCAGGCTAGCATCGCTGCCCCAACCCTAACTGTAATGCAAGGTTTTGAAGCAAAAAAAAGACTGCTTCGTGTATATTTTTCCTCCGTTCCTTTTACTCCGTATTCTTCTATTCCTCGCAATCACAACCCAGGTGCGAATCGAACCCGAGTACAATGGTTGAAATCTGAGCATGATAACCACTACACTGTGCTGCTTGCAACAATGCAATAACAAAATGTTGTACTGTATTTAAACCTAATGCATGAGAAAAAGGCAGTACAGGGTTCTGCTTCATTGCGGCTGCCTACGTGATTTTTGCATGACTAGCTTCTACTGAAAGTTCTTATTGGAACGACAGACGCTCGTATCGCGTGTTCCTTTGTTTTTACTTGGCCATTTTCCAACTAACGAGTGCGAAATTTCAGACTTTTGCTTATAACTCGAGAATGGTGTGATCTAGCTACATGAAATTTTGACAGCAGTTTGAGATTAATGAGTTATATGTTTGTGCCAAATTTCGAGGCAATAGGTCACGTGACTTTGGCTTTAGGACCCGGAAGCCGCCTCGCAAGTTTGGCGTAAAACGTGGTCTCAGTCAAAAACGGCTTAAGTACGGCAAAAAATGTGTCATAGGGTTATATGTCTTAAGATACCCTTTCATCCAAACCAACCCACTTTTGGCCGCAATGAGGTTTTTTCTTTTTCCTTTTTTTTTCCGTTTTTCTTTTTTTTTTCCTTTTTTTTCCTAAATTTTGTACGCTCTTCTTCTCCTAACCAACATAACATCGAAATTTAATTTTTGTGTAAAGTTGTTGAGCTGCAAACGCAATTTCCCTGCAAACTCCCCTGCAAAGATGCAAACGCATTCGTTGCAAACTCCCCCGGGGACCTCCCCAAAATGGGGCCCAAAAAATCAATTTTTTGAATGGCTCAAGCTAGGATGCTAGTTGTTTTTGATATCAGTAGATATCTAACAGACAAATATTTTGACATAGTTTAGGAGTGCTACATCCACGGGGACCCCCAAAAATCAATTTTTTGAATGGCTCAAACTAGGGTGGTAGTTTGCTTTGATATCAAGTGATATTTAACAGACAAATATTTTGACACAGTTTGGGAGTGCCACCCCCCCGGGGACCCCCCAAATGAGCCCCCAAAAATGAATTTTTTGAATGGCTCAAAGTAGGGTGCCAGTCTGTTTTGATATTAGCAGATATTTGACACGCAAATATTTTGACATAGTTTGGGGGTGCCACCCCCCCAAGAACCCCCCAAATGGATCCCCAAAAAACAATTTTTTGAATTGCTCTAACTAGGGTGCCAGTTTGTTTTACAGTATATCAGCAGATATTTAGCTGACAAATATTTTGACATAGTTCGGGGGTGCCACCCTGCGGGAGACCCCCCCGAAATGGACCACCTAAAAATCAATTTTTGGAATGGCTCAACTTAGGGTGCCAGTTTGTTATGATATCAGCAGATATTTAACAGACAAATATTTTGACATAGTTTGGGGGTGCCAGCCCCCCAGGAACTCCCCCAATCGGACCCCCCAAAAATGAATTTTTTGAACGGCTCAACTTAGGGTGCCAGTGTTTTATAATATCAGGAGATATTTAACTGACAAATATTTTGACTCCAGTTTTCTGGAGGTTCCATAATCAGATACAGTATTTTTGAATAATTGCTGATTTTACGGTAGACAAAAAGTACTTTTGAGCGTCACAGCATTGGCTATGCGTCGGTCATTCACTGGGTTTGCTGGCAAACTCCCATCTAATATTTCTGTTTCGTTCACCCACTTATAATAAACGATATTTGGATTTTGAAATACAAAATTATCATGACAAATGTTTTCACTGTAAAATACAAACAAAACAAGCTTAATAAAGGTAATGACTAATGAACGCGAACACATCGTAAATAAGTTTAATGAATTTTCTCGAAGGTCATAATGGCTGAGAAGAAATGTTTATCCCGATCATATCATAATTTTTATGTATGAGTATTTTGCTTAAAGACCGAAATCATTGACTATAGAGTGTATACACCGAATGCAAGGTTGCACTCTGCTTGGATGAATTAGTTAGCAAAAAACATTTAAGCCGCCTTGTTCCATTTTCACTTCCCATTTACGACTAAGCAAGCTTTTCGGTGTAATAGGGCATATAAATAAATAAACGAACAATATGGCCCCAAAACTGTCAAAAACTTCAGCTATAATTACAGTAAGTAAGACTTGAAGCCGGGTTTTGGCGGTTACATGCTTTTATATCGAAGAATATGTCTTAATCACAGTACCGGGAGTGTTTTAATACTGTAACTTTTTTTACTTTTTGTTTGGTTTTAATGAAATTGGTATTGGTAGAATCGAGTTCGTTGATTTACTTTTAGTTAAAAATTTTGATTTTCTTTCTTGTGGCTTCTTTTCCATGATGATTGGAAGAGACGTACGACGTTTGGCAAGTTCACTCAATCTGTGAAATACTGTAGAATGTGAGTATCTTTGGATAATCACCATTAGCGCCTTTCAGAAAGCATTCTGATATGTAGTCATCAACATTCAACAGAGAAAAACATAATGTGATTAGGAAAAGGTCGGGATCGAAGGCAACAGACAGTGTTACATTACATCATAGAATCCAGTACATGCTGACGGTTAAAGCAACAACATGAGAAAGCAAGAAAGCAACAACATCAGAAAGCAAGATATTTCAACACTCAAAAAGTTGAAATAAATTACCTTTCTATCTTATACAAAAACAATCTGAAGAAGCGATAATCTATCACACAGCACACTGTATCAGTTTGCATTACCTTTTTTGTCCAGCTTTCTTTTTCAAGTTTTGTAACGGGAAAATGTCATCACTATCAGAGGAGTCACCATCGGAATCGACGCTGTGACGTCTTCCAGTTGGTCTGGGAATTTGTGGTGGTTTCTTTTGCGCGAGCATTTTTGCAGTTGAAGAAGTCCAAGAGTGAATTTTGCGCAGAGGAACTGGATTTCCCTTAGATGCAGCAGGAGACACTGAAGAGACTGACAATCTGCACAAACCCAAATCAGGCGCGTAGCCAGAAATTTGCAATGGAGGCTGGGGGCTCAGCGTTCGAAAATTTTGCATTTTTTTGCAAAAATAACTTAATTTTAGAGCTATTTTAATAAAAAATAATGCTTTCAAAACGTGGCATAGAAATTGGCAGTGCAACATGATTCAACTGTTTGCATTAATGGGATATATGGGAAGTGGCTAATGATAACGTTGCAGTTCTCTTGTTTACATGCTGATAAATCATATAATCCTATTATTCAATAAAACTCACACGGAGTAATCTACTTCGTCTATATTTTATAAAGAAATATAATTGGGGGAGGGGGGCTAATGGAAAGATAATTGAGAGAAGTGATTGGTAATTAACTAACGCTGAATAACCCCCGCCCTCCCCTTATTCCTGAGTTTATAATATATTTGTTGATAAAACCTACCTTTGGCGTTTTTACTCTAGCGATCAAATTTGATTGTTTAGTTTTGGGAATTTTTTAAAGTTTTCATTGATTTGTGACTTTAATTTTTGACAATTAGCCCCCCCCCCCAATGTATGTTTCAAAAGATGCTTTAAATCACTTTTTAGTCAATTCCAGTCCAAAAAAAAAACAGTCTCAAAAGAGCTATAAACGTAGTACTTTTCTTATTCTGCATTTTGGTTGACAGGCCAATGGGGGGGCTGTAGCCCCCCCCTGGCTACGCTACTGACCCAAATACTGTCTAGAGAAGTAAAGTATCAAAAGCAGTGTTAAAAATCGTTTTGTTTTCTTACTTTTTTGTGACAACTAATGGCTGATCATCTTTACAGACCCAAAGCATTTTATAAAAGACATGATTATTTGCGGTGGCTGGAAGTTCCACAACTTCATCATTTGCAAGTGATCATCATTAGTTCATTATATAAGTTTAAAATCCTACTTTGCATTACAGGTTTGATTTTCTTGCTTTATAAAAATGTAAAATACTAAGATTTAAAGCATCCATTCCAATAATTTAAAGCCGTTTGAAAATATTCAGTCTACCTTCAACTTTTTAATATTATTAGAAGTTAGCAGTGACTATTGTATTAGTTTTTATTCTGAGGTGTCTATCTGCAATTGAGTGCTGGAGCTGATAGAAACTAGAAAGTAACTCGCCCACTTCTGAATAAATTGATTTCCAGATTGTGTAAATTGCAAAATTGTACATGACTGCGTGCAACTTGAATATTGATCCTTCTCCACGCATAAGACCAATATTTTGGTATTTCGGAGACATTAGTTGTCATCGCATCCACGTGAGCAACTGAGTATCGCGTCCTAATTTTTTTTCAAAACAGTGTATAAAAATTTGCTGCGATTATTTTGCAAACATGTCCAACATTCACCGAAAACTAAGCAAAGTCTTCCGTTTACCTTTTTGAGAGCTCTTGCAGTTTTTTCTTTTTGTAGTCAACTGTAGCAAAGGTCATTTTGGGACGTGGGTTAATGAGAAGTTTGATGTTCTTATTTTCTTTTCCAACTGGCTTTAGGCTTTCCTGCATACAATACAGTATATTGACATGTTTCTGTCTCTTGTATATATCAGTACATGTAGAGGTTTGGTGCCCTCTACAATGCAGTCTACTCAAACTTTTGTTACCACGAATTATGAGGTAGCCTACACTCTACAAGTGTACAGTGTGTGACAATTGTAAAGTACGCATCAAGAATCGAGAAAACACTTAACTCTGGGAGCAAAAAATTAGCTTGTTTTTGCTGAAACACAAATACAAAATTTGCAGCGATGCAGAATTGAACTCTTAACCTAGAAAACAGCTGGCCTACGTCCGGTTACGTACCGCTGCGCATCCACATGTGCGAATTGTGCGTACGCTAGCACTCGTTGCTGAATCCCCCTTAGCCGAATTACTTATAAACTTCGGTCCCAATAAGAGCTTTTTTAAACGTGCTTTTCGTTTGGCTAATTAACAAAGGCTATGATTGGTTAAAGTGGCTGAACCCGGTTTTTTGTGCAATTTAATTTTTTTGATGTAACTAAAAACTGGTAAAAATTCTTTCAAATGGATTTTAAAAAGCCGGCTTTTTATAATCACGGCGAAAGCTTGACACGTAGGCCCCCGTTTGTGATCTATTTAAAAGTGCACTCTTTAATTTGAATACCATTATTGCAGGCGCGTAGCCAGAAGATCGCAATGGGGGGGGCTGTTTGGGGGGTCTGGGGGCTTTGCCCCCAGCCGCCGGAGGCACGGGGGTCTGGGGGCGGAGCCCCCAGCGCTCGAAAATTTTGCATTTTTTTTTGCAAAAATAACTTCATTTTAGGGCTATTTTGATTAAAAAATAATGCTTTTAAAACGTGGCTTAGAAATTGGCAGTGCAAACAAGATTAAACTAATGGCATAAATGGGCTATTTGGGAGGTGGCTAATGGTAAAATGTTAGTTCTCTTGTTTAGATGCTGGCAAATTACAAAATCGAATAGTTCAGTAAAACTCACACGGAGTAATCTATTTCGTATACAGTTGGTAGAGAAAAATAATTGGGGGGGCTAATGAAAAGAGATTTGAGAGAAATGATTGGTAATTAACAAATACTGAATAGCCCCACCCCCCTATTCCTTAGTTTATAGTATATTTGTTGATGACATCTATGTACAGCATTTTTACACTTGCGATCAAATTTGATTGCTTATTTTTTACCATTTTTCAAAGTTTTCATTTATTTGTTGGTTTCATTTTTGACAAATTAGCCCCCCCCCCTGAACATATGTTTCAAAAGATGTTTTAAATCACTATTTAGTCCACTCCAGTGCATAAAACAGTTTCAAAAGTGCTAAAAATGTAGTCTTTTTCCCATTCTGCATTTTGGGCGACATGTCAATGGGGGGGGGCTATAGCCCCTCGCCCTACCCCTCCCCCTGGCTACGCTACTGGTTAAAAACGTGGTATTTTCCTTATTCTGCATTTTGCTTGGCAGTCCATTAGCCCCCCCCCCCAAATAAACGTTTCAAACCATGCTTTAAATCATTTTTTAGTTTAATCCAGTGCAAAAGAGAGTCTTGGAAGTGCTAAAAACGTGGTATTTTTCTTATTCTGCATTTTTGGTCGGCAGTCCATTAGCCCCCCCCCAATAAACGTTTCAAACTATGCTTTAAATCATTTTTTAGTCTAATCCAGTGCAAAAGAGAGTTTTAGAAGAGCTAAAAACGTGGTATTTTTCTTATTCTGCATTTTGGTCGGCAGGCCAATGGGGGGGGGTCTATAGCCCCCTCCGCCCCCCCCCCCCCCCCCCTGGCTACGCTACTGCTTTATTATACGCACACAAAAATTTATATATTTTTGAGACTAATTTTAGAATTAACATAAAGTAGAATATATAAATTTTTGTCAAGGAGCCAATATTGTGGGATACAATTTTCAAAACATGAAGTTATCATATGGTTCAAGCACTTTTTTTTAGCAAAATCCTGGTTGTGCGCCTGCGCATAGTCTTTTTTGTTGTCGTTGCTGTTGCAAATTTTGTTGTCGTTGCAGAAACTTACATCACTTTTTCCGGACGAGTTTTGTAATGTTTTCATAAATTCAACCGTTGTTTGTCCTTCGATCTTCAATTTTTCCAAACTCTTTTCGACCTCTTTCGACATATCAGCAATGCAAGTGCTCAGTCGTTTTTCATTTGTTCTGTTTAATTCTCTTGCCCTTACCATCGCCGAACTTTCTTTTGGAGCGATTTCGCCCGACATTGTAGTGCAAAAGTAAAATATGAAAGCTAGAAAACTTGTTTTTCTCTGCTAATCAATGTAACTCCACTCGAATTTGGGAAGTCATTGCAAATATTGTAACGAGTAAAATAATTTCTATTTCATTTGCAAAGCCAAATCGATAAAACTCGTTAGTGTATTCCAGTACTCAGCATTTCAGCTTGCCACTTGAAATTGAAGTGTTTATCGACTCAAGTACAATTTGTACTAAGTAGTCTAAACTACCGTCTCCCCTGTCAAAGTCATTTTCAACAACCTCTTGAACCTGTTTTCAGTGTCAAACGCTAGTTCACCAAAACAAGAGGAACAAATTATTTTGAGAAGCTGTAATTTTGATTGACACGTGCATGATCTTCTTCAGCCTTTCGAAAAAAACACTTTTAGTGGCTCGGTAATGGTTCTCTGAAACACGGCTTTTTAATAAAAACGAATAACATGTTTTCAGACTCTTCAAACAGAATAATAGCTCACTGTATGTAGCATAATATGTCCTGCAAATCCTATCACAATACTAAGAAGACGTAATCAGGCGCGTAGCCAGAAATTTGCAATGGGGGGCTGTTCGGGGGGTCTGGGGGCGGAGCCCCCAGCGCTCGAAAATTTTGCATTTTTTTGCATAAATAACTTCATTTTAGGGCTATTTTGATTAAAAAATAACTATGCTTTTAAAACGTGGCTTAAAAATTGGCAGTGCAAACATATTTAAACTGGTGGCATAAATGGGCTACTTGGGGGGGTGGCTAATGGTAAAATGTTAGTTCTCTTGTTTAGATGCTGGTAAATTGTAAAATCGAATAGTTCAATAAAACTCACACGGAGTAATCTATTTCGTATACAGTTTATAGAGCAATGTAATTGGGTGGGGGGCTAATGAAAAGAGATTTGAGAGAAATGATTGATAATTAACTAATACTGAATAGTCCCCTCTCCCCATATTCCTTAGTTTATAGTATATTTGTCGATGACATCTATGTTTTGCATTTTTACACTTGCGATCAAATTTGATTGCTTATTTTTTACCATTTTTCAAAGTTTTCATTTATTTGTTAGTTTTATTTTTGACAAATTAGCCCCCCTCCCCTTGAACATATGTCTCAAGAGATGTTTCAAATCACTATTTAGTCCACTCCAGGGCATAAAACAGTCTCAAAAGTGCTAAAAACGTAGTGTTTTTCTCCCCGCCCCCCCTGGCTACGCTACTGGCAGTGACGATCGGTGAGGGGCATCAGGGTATTCTTTGAATACCCAAACAAATTCATCTCATCCGTATTTATTCATACCTTTTAAATAATATTTTATATTTTTGTTATTTTTGCTTTCATGGCTAGTCGGCTAGACGGCTACAAGCAAAGCGTATTCTGCGTAAGCAGTTGGCGAAACCTAGCGGCAGTCAATTATTAGAGTTTTCGACATTGTGGCGCTAAACGGTTTATATGCCGTCGTTGTAGCTTGGCTGCGCTGTAAGGTATCAAAGCAAACTTGTGAAAACCCTAAATGGCGTAGCAAAATGAAACAAATGTAACGCTCCGCCTCTGTATTAACCAATCAAATTTGATCAAGTGCAGAAACGTCACGATTGACGTCATCGTAGGTTTTCAGATAGCTAGCGTGATTACCTTGCCTTCAGCTGCTTGCGCTGTGGTTGCGAGATAGATCGTTAAAGGCCTGTCAATTAAATTAACCACCCTGAAACACACTACATTCATGATTCATCATAACACTTTCTCCGTATCAAAAAAATTGACAGTAAAAGACTTTAAAGGTTTTTTAGCAAAAACAACTTACTATTAGGAAAAGTTAAAATAAGTCAAAGTAAATTCAAACAGCAATTCTGTGTAACGCAATGAACGCTGTGGATAGTTTATTGGGGTGTTCCTTCACCCAAAAAACTTTTGAAGAGAAAAAAGCAATCGTTGCTGCAGGTAGACCCAAACCCAAATTAGAACAGTTGATTGAAATAAATAAACATGCAAACCGACGATTTAGTGTAGCGAAATATGAAAAATACGACTGGCTAACTGGCAGTGAGTTGAAAAACCGAATGTATTGCTGGACGTGTCTTCTTTTTTCCAACGAGCGTACTGGACCTTGGGTTAAAGAAGGTATAAACTCGTTGAGCAGCTTTTGCAAGAAGGCAAAAGTTCACGCAAATTCTTCAGCTCACATGAAAGCGACTATTACAGCTTCAATTTTTGGAGAACGACGCATTGACATGATGTTAGGGGAGCAATGTCGAGCTAATATTAGCGCACACAATCGCATTGTCGAAAAAAACAGAAAAATTTTGTGGAAGTTGATAAAGATAGTCTGCTGGCTTGGAAAGCAGGAGCTAGCTTTTCGAGGAAATGATGAGAGTATTGGATCCAAGAATATGGGCAATTATCGGGAGCTTTTAGTTTATACAGCTCAATTGGATCCGGAATTGCAATCTCACATTGACTCGTCAAAAGTGCTTAAAGGTGTGTCCAGTCACATCCAAAATGATTTAATAAGTTCGGTTGCTTATTCATTGAGAGAAATTATAAAAGATGAAGTTAAAATGTCACCATTTGTTTCAATTTTGGCAGATGAAACAACGGATATTTCTTGCAAGGCTCAGTTTTCTTTGGTATAGCGCTACATTTTTAACGGAAATATAATCGAAAGATTTATTTGTTTTAACGATGTAAGCGACGATAAGTCAGCATCTGCTATATCAAGTCTTATCTTGAAACACATCAAAAACTTTGCTAATTGTGGTACAAAATTGGTAGCCCAAACGTATGACGGTGCAGCAGTTATGTCTTCGGCTCTTAATGGAGTGCAAAGCAAAATTAAAGATGTTTATCCGCAAACTCTTTTTGTACACTGCTACGCTCATGTCCTGAATTTAGTTTTATCTCAAAGTGTGCAACAAATTTCAACTTGTAAAGTATTTTTTGCATCTTTAAATGGTTTGGCTGCTTTCTTTACACAATCTACAAAGCGAACAAAAGTTTTGGATGAGTTTTTACAAAGACGGCTTCCTCACGTGTGCCCAACTCGTTGGAATTATGCGTCGCGTTTGGTAAATACTGTGCATGAAAAGCTTGATGACCTTCGTTTGGTGTTTGATTCGTTGCTCGACAATGCCATCGATATCCCATTTGCTGTGTTAACTCCAATTTCGGGTCATTTAGCTGATTTGGAAGATTTCAATTTTTGCTTTTGCTTGGCTGTGTTCCACAAAATTTATTCTTTGACCGATGTTCTATTTTCATACCTTCAGAAATCGTCGTTTGACATTTTAAGCGCTTGGATAAAAATTGACGTCACCTTGCAAAAAATTCAGGAGTTAAGAAATGATTTTGACACTTTTTACGAAGCTACAGAGCGTGACGTCGGAACACCCAGACCGCGCCGAAGAAGTACTGTTTCTACGTGTGATGTTCGGACCAATTTTCGCGTTCTTTTTAATCAAATAATAGACACGATTACTCAGCATATGCAAACTAGATTTTCAGATTTTGTGAAAATTCGATTTCTGGATTTATTGGATAGTTCCAAATATAGAGAATACCAGAAGACGTTTCCAGAAGAGTCCTTTAAATGCTTGCTTAATACTTATGGCTTTGCGTTTGATGAAATTCTATTAAAGAACCAACTGATTTTTTTGTACTCACTGGTTGAATTTCAAGGAAAGTCTCCGACTGAAATGCTGCAATTTTTCTCCAACAACCCTGCTTCAAAAGCTGCTTTATCACAAGTTTATTTGCAAACTTTGCAGTTTGATTACTGTTATTCCTGTTTCAACTTCAGGCGTTGAAAGATCGTTTTCTTCCTTAAAACGTATCAAATCATTCTCTCGAAATAAAATGGGAGAAGACAGACTTTCAGATTTAGGGCTTATATCCATCGAGTCACAATTACTGACAGAAGTCATGGAGACCAAATCTTTTCAGGATGCAGTCATAACGAAATTTGCTTCAGCGGAAAGGCGAATGGAATTTACTTTTAAATGACTTTCTTGCATCTGCAGTAATTCTGAAACTTTGTCGATTTTAGTGCTGTGCCCTTGGTAATAAACCGTATTGTTTGAATTGCTAATCAAACGGCCAAAGCAGTTTCAGCTTGTACTATTTCTTTGCTTTTTATAGGCCAGTGATCATTGGATGCCATAAAGGCACGTTAAAAGTTTTAATTAATTGCTTGAATTGAGTGTAGCATTACAAAAGTTATTGTTTATCTTTTTCATTTTTATACACCTCCTCTATACTCGTTTCACTCAACAACTGACTGAAACGAGACGAGAAAAATTAACTTCAGCTACGCTACCTTCAATTCGAGCAAAAACTATTTTGTTACTCCCAAAAGTGTTTATGCTACTCACCCCAGTCAAACTTTGTCTTTCAATTTTTACGTTTAAAAAAAAAGTACAGTGCATATGTCACCTATACGTATGGACCTACTTTTATATGCATTGACCGGATGCGCAATTATTTCATGTACGAAAATAAACGACGCAATAATAAATTGAATACCCAAAACTTTTTGCCACCGATCGTCACTGGCTACTGGACGTAATCAAATTTTGCTTAAGTTATATCCAGAGCATGGTATGGAATGGAAGGCGATTTTTCCATATTCCATACCGGCAATTTTCTTCCATTCCATTTCCATTCCATACTAAAAATTTTCCGTTCCATACTAAAATTTTCTTCCATAGTCCATTCCATACTTCCATATCTAGAAAAGTTTAGACCGAAAGCAACTCTTAATTGGAACGACCGACCCTCGCCGCGCGTGTTTCTTCGTTTTTACTCGGCCATTTTCCAACTATCGAGTGCGAAATTTTAGACTTTTGCTTATAACTCGAGAACGGTGTGATCTAGCTACATGAAGTTTTGACAGCAGTTTGAGATTAATGAGTTATATCTTTGTGCCAAATTTCGAGGCAATAGGTCACGTGACTTTGGTTTTAGGACCCGAAAACCGCCCCGCAAGTTTGACGTAAAAACGCGGTCTCAGTCAAAAACGGCTTAAGTACGGCAAAAAATATTTCACATGGTTATATGTCTTAACATGCCCTTTTATTCCAACCAACCCACTTTTGGCCGCGATGAGGTTTATTTCCTTTTTTTTTCTTTTTTTTCTTCCTAAATTTTGTACGCTCTTCTTCTAGACCACGAAACATCGAAATTTAATTTTTGTGTAAAGTTGTTGAGCTGCAAACGCAATTTTTTCTCCCAAAATTTTTTGGGGCAACTCCCCCGGAAAACCCCCCAAAATGGGGCCCCAAAAAATCAATTTTTTGAACGGCTCAAGCTAGAGTGCTAGTTGTTTTTGATATCAGCAGATATTTAACAGACAAATATTTTGACATAGTTTGGGGGTGCCACCCCACCATGAGACCCCCCAAATGGACCCCAAAAAAAAATTTTCTGAACGGCTGAAACTAGGGTGCTAGTTCTTTTTCATACCAGCAGATACTTAACAGAAAAAAACTTTGGCGTAGTTTGGGGGTGCCACCCCACGGAGACCCCCCAAATGGACCCCCCAAAAATCAAGTTTTTGAACTGCTCAAGCTAGGGTGCCAGTGTTTTATGATATCAGCAGATATTTAACAAACAAATATTTTGACATAGTTTGGGGATACCACATCCCTCTGGCGACCCCCCCAAATGGACCCCCAAAATTAATTTTATGAAAGGCTTAATTAAGAATGCCAATGTTTTATGATATCAGCAGATACTTAATAGACAAATATTTTGACATAATTTGTGGATGCCCCCCCGGGGATTCCCCCAAATAGATCCTCCCAAAATCAATTTTTTGAACGGCTTAAACTAGAGTGCCAGTTTGTATTGATATCAGCAGATATTTAACAGAAAAATATTTTGATGTAGTTTGGGGGTGCCACCCCTTGGGGATCCCCAAAATGCACCCCACAAAAATGAATTTTTTGAAATGCTTGGCTTAATGTGTCAATATTTTATGATATTAGCAAATTTTTAACTGACAAATATTTTGACGTAGTTTGGGGGTACCTCTACAAGAAATACTCTCCTCCAAATAAACCCCCCAAAATTCAATTTTTTGAATGGCTAAAGCTGGGAAGCTAATTGTTTTTAATATTATTAAATATTAAAGAAATATTTTGACGTAGTTTAAGGTACCACTCCCTCGGAAAACCGAAAATTGGACCACTCCTAAATCAATTTCTTTAAATGACTTGTTAGAGAGCTAATTGTTTTTAATATTGTCTCTAAAAAATAATTATTTTTGCATGTTTAAGAGATGACACCCTTCCCAGGGAGCCCCCAAATACATAGATTCCCTAGATCTTTACTTTTCATTTAAGCTAAAACAGTTTTTTCGTAGATATTTGTATGACAAAGAATTAAAAATACAAATAGTCGTCTGTTCGAGATAGAAGTTTAGAATTGTTGTTATTAAAGGTGGTGAGTCATCCAGCCAATTACGGTGGTTTATAATAGCTAAAATTGAATTATAATTTTTGATATTTTTTGTTTTAATTTTGAGGCAGCGATTGCAAAGATATTCAACAAATGCAAAAAGATATCCCCCGAAAAAAGTGTTTGGAAACTCTTGAGTTTTGTTCTTCCCGCCAAAATTACAGTAGGCCTAATACTCTAGAGAACTGTGGTTCTGGCGGGAAGAACAAAACTCAGAGTTTCCAAAAACTTTTTTCGGGGGATATCTTTTTGTATTTGTCGAATATTTTTGCAACCGCAGTCCCAAAATTAAAACAAAAAATTCAAAAATTATAATTCAATTTTAGTTACTGTAAACCACCGTAATTGGCTGGATGATTCACCACCTCTAAGGCAAAAACATAGATCTGGGACCAACACAACGCAGAGTGTCTTATGTAAAATAATAAATAATATGTACTAGACCTTACACGATAGCTTTGTACGTATTTTGAACTTACGCTTGAGCTTTGAAATATGTATTTATAGTACTGATGGCGGAAGCTTTAACAGACAAATTGTTGTTAATCACTTAAGATGTTGGTTTAGCACATAATTTGATGTAATAGGATTTTCACTGCGCTATTAAGAATTTTCTATTTGTTCAACCTACATTTGGGTCGCGATCCATGCTTTGAGAAACGCTGGCTTAACCTGAAAGGTTATTTTTTTTAGAATCAGAAACGATAACATTGATATTTTTTGACATTGTTTAGGATTTCTACTTTTCTGGAGGTTCCATAATCATATATGTTTGAATAATTGCTGATTTTACGGTAGACAAAAAGTACTTTTAAACGTCACAGCATTAGCTACGCATCGGTCGTTCAATGGGTTTGCTGGCAAACTCCCATCTAGTTTGTATCCTACTTTTGCAACGGTAAGTGTACCTTCACAAGTAGTTGCTCGCGAAGGTAAGCAGTATGGTACGATGCATTTCATGCCATATTTGAAGCTCTATCACAATGAGTTACCATAAATTCACTCAGTAGCCTACGAAAATATCAACCACTTAATGAACTGACAATAGGTTGACCGGTGTGCATTGGGTTTAATGATTGCAAGTTTGTAATCACACCAACTATGAAATTTGGCACATTGCCAAACTGCCAAAAACATTTCACAAAAATACGGAAAAAAGTTTAAACACAAAAAACAACTACAAAGAATTAAGCTCAACCGAGGATCAAAAAGTAAATACAAATTTTTGTTACTATGGAGGAGGTTGGAATGATGATGAGGAGGAATTGTATTTCGCTATCTGACTCTTCGTATTAAACTCTATAAAAACTCGGTAACACTTGTAAAAGCTCTATAAAAACTTTTATTATTAGCCTCTATAAAACTCTGGCAACACTTTTCGTAAACTCTATAAGAACTCTATACCACTCTATGAAAACTCTATCGCCACGCCCAAAACAAGCTATATATACAGGTTCCATTTCTGCCTCTTTTGTCCTAATGACGTCGAAATTTGGTAAAAAGAAACTAACTTGAGCTCGCAAGCCCACAGATAAAAAAAGATAGAAAACCATTCGTTTTGGGAAACTGAATCACTCAAACGAGGCAGATATGGAGCAACGCTGATACATCACAAAAACATGACACAAAAACAAGTTGAAGCGTTCGGAATTTGGTTCACTCGGATAAATCATTTGGTACATGGTCTGCGTGATTTCAGCATTTGCACGCGCTATAAGCATGATCAGTTCCTTCACGCCACAATACTCCCCATGGAAAAAAGACATTAAACAAAGTTGATTTGGGGTTTGCTTGATGAAGATGTGGTGGCGTGAGGAAAATGTTCATGGGGTGCCGCTTGATTGGTGTCTTCCTTTTCTTTCTTCTTCCGTCTGCTTCTATCCGAGTGACCCGAATCCCGGTGTCGCTTAATGTTGAAAGTAAAAACGAACCTAAAAAAGTGTAGTATTAATTCTTCTAAAAAAAAAACACATGGCGAAAAAAATTAAAACACTTATTATTTAAAACATATAAATTATTTTTTTATTTTTGAGAACAATCAATTACTTCCATGCTTAAAAGATTGTATATTTACGTATCCATTTTCTAACGCAACTATATGGAATTATTTCACTTACATGAACAATGAACATAACACAAAACATTTACGATGCACTACAGTTACAGTACAGTGTTTGGGCGAGGCTAGGGGATTCACCTCATTCCGCCACCTTCCAAACCATGCACAGCGGAGACACAATCTCACTCATCAACAGTCCTCAACGAAGAAGAGAGCAAGATTGTGAATCCGTCCCGCACTAGCCCAGAACCGGCCAAACGAAGTCAACTTCCCATTGAACACATCACGATAATCTAAAACATTATCGATTTAGCCATTATATCGATATGCGAATATATAACGTAGGGATATAATTATAAACCATATAACCTATATTATGATATATATGTCACATTTAAAAATAATATGATAACACTTGGCAAAAATATAAACTGATTATACGTTAGGTATCGCTGGCGGGTTATAGCGCTTGCAACTCATATTAAATTTCAGGGGCAAAATTACGTCTTTTTGCGACAATGGCAGCACTTCCCAAAACATTGGCAAAAATAGTGCTCAAAAAGAGGTCAATAATCAAACTGATTTGGCTGAAATGGTGTCGTTAGCTCCGGAAATGACGAAAGTAACACGTCAAAACAATTTGTACTGACCTTGTCACCTCGAGGTACTACGGTACTTGCCAGATTTTGTTGCGGCTCATCCTCTATGTCAATTGCTTCTTCCATCATGTTGCTCATTGTCAAATCGTTGGATGTAGAAGGCGGGCTTTGCCGAGAATCCTGTCGATGCTTTAGTGCTCGTAACAAACGCTTGTTAGCTGTGTCCACGTACAAAGAGTAATGCGACAAAAAATCAGCGCCAATTATGGGTTGGCGCAAAGAACTGCACACAGAAAAATTCCACGGAAATTTCACACTAAATCCTAGATCAAGGGTTAAAGAAGCGTAACCTATGCAAGATACATTCGAATTGGAAGTTGGTCCACAGATAGTTTTGTGGGTTTTACTGGTTGGTTTTATCCATCCAGCTGGTAACGCACTGATATCTGAGCCAGAGTCCACTAAAAAAGAAAAATTCGATTGCTTGTCGTAGACAGAAAATGTGTGACGGGCATTGAAAGTATTGTTCTTCCCAAGCACATTTATTGCCGGGAAGAACTTCCCACGTTTTTTTGATATGCCTTCGAACAGGGTGGGGTGCATTTATGAGCTCGGTCTCCAAATGTAGAGTGGTAAAAGCACAGTGATTCGCCATTTCGATGATCATACTGATTAAAAGAATTGAGACGATTACCGTGAAAATGTTGATTCCTGAGTTTTGGTGGTTGGTAGTCCTGCCGGGGCCTCTGCGCATAATTCCAAGGGTTCCTCCGAAAATTGCTTTGTTGGGGAGCTGGCGGTGTCCTGTATCTTGGGTTGGACGGTGGTGCTTGCCCTTGATCGATGGTGCTGGTAGCCTTATTCAAATCCTGTAACTTGTTTATAGAGTCTGTTAATTTCGATATCTTTTCATCAAAGTTTTGATTAATGAGCATCTGGGTTAGAGTTTGTGGTGATGGTTCTGCTGCGGATAGTGGTTGACTTGCTGAACGCGAGCCTTGTCCTAAACTTGGTGTCGATACTTGCATAATGCTTTCGGCTTTGTTAGCCAGTTCTTCTAGGGATAGCTCCGGCAGAGCAGCCAGAATGAGTCGAACTTGTGGGGGCAATTTGTCGATGAAGAGTTTTCTAAGTAGGGACTCAGCAACGGGGCCTAAGGGGGTAGTTTGTCCAAGCAAGGCCTGCATCTCTAATAAAAGTTCGATGGGTCTCTTTTGGGTTGATACCGGATCAAGCGCAGGCAAAGACAGCAACTTATTTAATTTAAAATCGTCACTTGCTTCGAAACTTTTTGTAAGGGCTTGCCTAAGGTTCCATTTCTGCCTCTTTTGTCCTAATGACGTCGAAATTTGGTAAAAAGAAACTAACTTGAGCTCGCAAGCCCACAGATAAAAAAAGATAGAAAACCATTCGTTTTGGGAAACTGAATCACTCAAACGAGGCAGATATGGAGCAACGCTGATACATCACAAAAACATGACACAAAAACAAGTTGAAGCGTTCGGAATTTGGTTCACTCGGATAAATCATTTGGTACATGGTCTGCGTGATTTCAGCATTTGCACGCGCTATAAGCATGATCAGTTCCTTCACGCCACAGTTACGATGGAAGAAAAGTTTTGTCACTTGGCAAATTTGGTGTCGTCGCTATGGGGGCCAAGGGGGCCTTGTCCCCCTATTTGCTTTACAAAAAATACTTTTTTTAGAACATTATGCAACGATCAGAAAACCAAAAATGATGCAAAAAGGAATAATAACATTCTTTCCTACCTACTTGACTAAAGTTACCGACATTACCAGTATACTAAAATTTTTAAATACCAAAAGTTTAGTGGTTAAGTTTCAAACACCAAATTTAACATCCAAAGTTTACACCTCTAAACCTAATACTAAAGTCATCAAGCAATTAGGCTAGTCATATCAATTTCAAAACCATGAACGTTTGCCCTACATTCAATTTAAAGTATTTTAAGCTCGAAGCCTGTGTTTTGCAAACGATGAGTCTGGATGCACAACAGGCCACTAAGCGTTTATGCATATAGTGGCGCAACTACGAGGACAAAGGGGGCTTGAGCCCCTCTACCACCTAACCAAACCACTTAAAAAATTTAACCCTAAAATTCAAGCGTTTAAACGTGGTTTGAATTGACCTGTAAGTAAAGTAGGAGCTGAATGTGCTGGGCAATTTGATTTTTCCATTGGCTTCTAAAGTCTTAGCAATTCAATTTCTTTCAAATAGTTTTGAAAACGTGCGAAATGTGTTCTAAATGGCGTTGAAATAATTTTTTTTTGAAAAATCAAAAAATTTCCCAGCAACGTGGGCTTCGCCCCCAGACCCACGTGTACATGACATGATTAAGTTGCACCACTTTGCTCAGGCCACCCAATCGAGGCATTTTTCAAACAAAAAGTTTAACTTCCAAGCCCCCTCCTTGAGCGAAATTTTGATTGCATGCCTGATTATGAGTGTGTTGGACAGTAGAAAAGTAGAACAACTAAATTGTTTATTTCGTTTTTTAAAAAGACCAGCTGTTTTTGTTTTTTTAGAGCACACTCAAGGTTGTTTAGGTAGCAGTCAGTGCTGCAGGTGGACTTGCATGTCTCTTTTTTAGACATGAATACAGAATTTAGAAATTGCGCTTGTAATTTGCTGCTGTACAAGATCAGTTTTACTATGCAAAAGTTCAGTCTATTTCAGTGCCCCCTCACTTCAAAAACTTGATTTTTGGGGGTCCCGGGGGGGTGGCACCCCCAAATTATGTCAAAATATTTGTTTGTTAAGTATCTGCTGATATCATAAAACACTGGCACCCTAGCTTGAGCCACAGAAAAATTGATTTTTCGGGGTCCATTTGGGGGGTCCCCGAGGGGCTGGCACCCCCTATCTATGTCAAAATATTTGTCTGTTAAATATCTGCTGATATCAACACAGACTGGCACTCTAGCTTGAGCCATTTAAAAAATTGATATTTGGGGAATCCACTTGGGCGGTCCCCGGGGGGGGGGGGGGGGGGGGGGGCATCCACAAATTAGGTCAAAATATTTTTCTGTTAAGTATCTGCTGAGATCAAAACAAACTGGCACCCTAAGTTTAGCCATTCAAAAAATTGATTTTTGGGTGGTCCATTTGGGGGGTCTCATGGTGGGGTGGCACCCCCAAACTATGTCAAAATATTTGTCTGTTAAATATCTGCTGATATCAAAAACAACTAACACTCTAGCTTGAGCCGTTCAAAAAATTGATTTTTTGGGGCCCCATTTTGGGGGGTTTTCCGGGGGAGTTGCCCCAAAAAATTTTGGGAGAAAAAATTGCGTTTGCAGCTCAACAACTTTACACAAAAATTAAATTTCAATTTCGTGGTTTAGGAGAAGAAGAGCGTACAAAATTTAGGAAGAAAAAAAAGAAAAAAAAAGGAAATAAACCTCATTGTGGCCAAAAGTGGGTTAGTTTGGATGAAAGGGTATGTTAAGACATATAACCCAATGACATATTTTTTGCCGTACTTAAGCCGTTTTTGACTGAGACCACGTTTTACGCCAAACTTGCGGGGCGATTTTCGGGTCCTAAAACCAAAGTCACGTGACCTATTGCCTCGAAATTTGGCACAAAGATATAACTCATTAATCTCAAACTGCTGTCAAAACTTCATGTAGCTAGATCACACCGTTCTCGAGTTATAAGCAAAAGTCTGAAATTTCGCACTCGATAGTTGGAAAATGTCCGAGTAAAAACGAAGAAACACGCGCCGCGAGCGAAATTACATTTTACAGACCTATACTCAAAACGCAGCTGTTTCCTGGTTTCTGATTGGTCGGAGCAATGAGCAAGGAGCAATCAGTTTCACCATGGTTTCACCAAGCTATCTGTGACCAAGTTTGCCGTGTCATATTGAGTTTAAAAGGTAGGCCTTCCGTACAGTACGCTAGTGTTGCTACCTCTGACCTTATGTAATGTATGAAAGTAACATAAAAGTACGCTCCTTATTGTGTAATTAAAAACTGTAGGTTAGCTTATGCTTGGCCTAATTTCAAAGCCACTAAAAAAGCCTACTAGGTTAGTTGAAGCGGTAAAAGTTCAGGTAAGTGATGTTTAATTGAAGGTAGTGACTATTTCACCGAAAATTTTCAAGTTAAAGAGAATAAAACGAAAATGAGAAATATTCATCCGCGCTTTTTTCAGTTGCTTTTTCAAGGGTCAAGATTAGGGTTTAGGTTAGGGTTTGGGTTAGGGTTCGATTTGGGAATAGTTTTAGAGTAAGCATTTGAGTTTGGATTAGATTTGAGTCAGAATTAATAAAAAACTAGATAAAAATTTCCGGTGAAATAGAGCCTTCCTTAATTGAATTTGGTATGATAAAATATTAAGTCAACTCTGATTGAAGGATTGGTCACCGAAAAAACAAAGATTGCAAATGCTGTGTAGCACTTTCGTATCACAGATCAGTAATCATGTTCTTCAAATCTTTCATTTTACCGTACTTGCTGTACCAATACTCCAAAGCATGTGACGACTTGGTGGGACCCATCTCTGCATCTCTGTGTTCTTGCGCCTGAGCAACACAGCTTCTTTTGAAGAAGTGTTGCAGTGGTGGTGAGCTGTTGGCAACACCATGTCCGATGTGACTGGCTCGAGATTTGAATCTCAGACCCTCTCGCTCCAGAGATAAACTTGTTAGGTCTACCGTTTGACCAACTGGCCTATAAATCATGTTCTTGTTAGTTGTAGCATTGCTTAATAATTAAAGGAGGAGACTGTTTCACCAGAAATTTTTATCCACTTTTTAATTACCTAACTTAAATCACTAGGCCTACCTATTTACCATAGGTCTATATACTTCAAAACTAATCAGTAGCCTAATCTCAAACCTAACCCAAACCCTAATCTTAACCCTTAAAAATGTGTACCGGTTGGTTACATGAATATTGATTTTTGTTCTACTGTAGGCCTACAGTATACTTTTTAACTTAAATAATTTTGGTAAAATAGGCTACCATAATCTCTCCCAAAGTTAAGTTTATCATTATTATTTTGCATTAAAGTATATTAGTTAAGAGTTAAGGTTTGGATTAAGCTTAACTTCAAATAACTATTAATACAGTGCAAGTTCGTCATGATGCATCTTGATTCAATGCAAATTTATATGTCAGATGTAGGCTTATATATAGGTTGTCTAACACAAGTAATCAGTGGATCTCAATGTGCATAAACCGTTCTTGCTCTTCACATGTGGTGCTCATTGACCAAATCATCCATAAACCAGTAGAAAACAATCGTTTTCCTAAAATCACAAGAAGCTATCATTGTTCAAAGTATGGTAGCCTACATTGTAAACTGATCTAGGAAGCTACCACCTTAGTATAGTTTATCACAATGCCAAATTGTCTGTTATTCACTATGCTACTTATAGTCGAGCATTGCAAAATATATATTTATATACTATGACATTGTAATAAAATTTACTGTTTTTTTCACTGTAACATAAGGCACAGTACATTCTTGACCCTTAAAAATCAAATGATAAATGCACTGATAGCTATTCTTCATTTTTGTTTTCTCTCTTGAACGCAAAATTATCTGGTAAAATAGTTGTTGTTGTTGTAGCGCATATTTATCCTCCAGTCACCAGACAGCGTCAGACGCTAACTTATTGGACGATCCGCACACTTTTCATTATCAGAACTACTTCGTGATTGGAGGAATCTTCATCTGCTGAGGAGTTTCCAATAATCCAATGTTTCTGCGGATTTCTTCGAATTCTTGTCCACTGAATTTGCTGCTTGTTCGAAGCCATCAAGCAAAGATAATCATCGTAAAGCGTCTTATCCAAAAATGCAACGACTTGACTAGGGTGCGGGTTGAACCCAGATCATTCAATCAGGGTCATCATAAAAAACAATGCCTTTGCCCATTCGGCCACACTGCTGACTAGTCACTCCTTTTAGGCAGTTTTGCAAACTACTAATTGACCACTTCATATCTAAATCAAATACACTCCTCTGTTTGTCATGTTGGTATCATTATCTGAAATGATTTAAAGTAATATTCTGGCTATCTGGCGCTGTTGCAATCCCTCACAACACTCAACTTAGAAGTTGGGGGGGGTGTCGTTACATATGAGCTGTCGCTTTATTTTCGGCAGCTCTGCGATTTGTGTATAAGTGCACATGCGTTCTCTCCAATCTAAGCTATTCCCTAGATGTAGCCCTAACCCTAATGAGTGCACGCATGAGAGGAGCAAGAGCGAGCGAACGCTCATACACGAGTTGCAGAGATTCCAAAATAAAGCTGACGGATACTTAACGACACCCAAGTTGGGTATAATATAGTGATTAGGCCTTGGTGCTGATACATGTTGCAGGTGTTGGAGCTGATTGTATATTGTGACATGCTTGTAAACTAGTAAAAGCGGCTTTTTTTCATGTGATGATTTTATACTTAAATGCTAAACTTATTATCGTATATTAATTTTGCTAGAAGTATTATCGTGTATTAGAGTTATTTAAAATTGATCTTGGTGTGTCTTGAACAATCAATGAAAATTTGCCTAACAAATATGAAACTATAACCCTAAATTAATGGAAACTCTGTAAAGTTCACCTACCTGGACAACGTTTGAGAGAGGTATTCAAGATTAGCAACTCTCAACAGTGAGCACTATTTACTTCAATTAATGGTAATGTTGAGCCCAATTTGTATATAGAAGTACAGTTATATTTTTAGTGGTATGCTTTTAAACAGATTTTATTTCAAAGTTTAAAGTTGCTTTGCCATTAGATCCAAATTCTTTGTCACAGGCTTGTTGCATTTGGTTTTTCAGAAGAATATATGCTATTGATATAGACTATTATTTGTTACTAATTATTATAATAGTCTTAAAATGGTATGGTTGAAATAGAGTTTAAGTTCAAGACAGACTTTTCATGTTGAAGTAAGAATAGTGTAAATCTAATATACAGCGTGGGTAATGCATTTATTGCTGAAGAAATTTTCTTGAAAATTGGGACACAAAGAAATTGTTCACTGAAATTCAATGTGTCATGTCTTCCAACCTTATTCAATATCTCAGTTTCTGTAGCTTAGTGTATTGTCCTTTGTTTGAATAGCCCTTACACAATAAACACCTCCAAAGAAAGAAAGAAACCATACAAAGTCAAGTCTGAGCTCCTGGCTGGCCGTTTATGCCGAATATAATGACCAGTGTTTCCAGAAGGACGATTTTTGTCAACGAATCAGTGGTTTGTTTGATCAAAGGCAAATAATGTTTGGCAATATGATCAACAAAGCATAAAAATTTGACAAATTTGTGGCAATGTGATTTTTAGTTTATAATATGACTTCAGCACTGTACTAGTGGCAAAATTTAGGGCACATGAACCTTGCATTGTTGATGTATTCTTATTTATTGACAACCGGCCAGAACTTTTGTTGCACAATACAGCAAGGTAGGGTACTGTTTAGCACCAATAGTTCTTTGCGGAAGAAACACTGAACATACCAATTAGCTGATGTAAATCATAGCATGTCACAATGTTACTTTAGGTCAATTCTGCTGTTTTTCAGCTATGATCACATTGCATGATTTTCTGCCCAGTAGTGGTAGTTTTTTGTTCGAAATCCTTTTGACCATCTCAAGTAGGATAGTTTTTAAGTACCAGTACCACATTTTTAGGCAATAAAGTGCACCAAGAATACGTAAAATTCAGAAAAAAATTGAATGTGCACATTATACTCGGGTGTACCATATGTCTGAATCAGGTAATAGTCTCTCTCTTTATGAGTTAATTCAGAGGTTTATTAGAGTATTATAAGTTTTATTTAGTGCATGTTGTGTAAGAAAATAAAAATAAAAACAATAGAAGCCATTTATGGATACCGGTACTATTCAAAAAATATTGTTTGATGGGTGCTTCCGCAGCCCAAACTAGACGTATCTTTTAATGAAAACATTTCAGGGTGGAAAAACAAAAAAATTTGCACTCCTTCAAGGTAGAAAAGGTTTCAACATTTGAATTGATCATTTTGTTGCTCAAACTCTTAGTGCAGACCGGAAAAAAAGATCTCATCCAAATAAGCCATGACTCTTTCTTTATGTGGAGCGACCCTGAATTTTGATGAAGTAGGCTACACTAATTCTGAATGGGGGGACGCAACACATTTTCGCTACAATTTAACTACCGGTGCTGACTGCGCTTTATAGTTTGAAAAATATGGTAAGTTATTGACACTTATCGTGCACGACATTTGAAGTGGTGGAATAATTTGGTGCACACTTTATGTGTTACATGTCAAAGTGGTGGATGTAGACTATGAAAAGTACACATTGTGTTCAAATATTATTAACCCTATTTTATACAATGAGAGGGGTTGATACTCTCAGTTTTTAATGTTGAATCTCTTAAGAAAGAAGCTTTTTATTTCAAGTTAACTTGAATTTTTGACAAATTTATTCACATTAACTGTTCAAAATTTAAAGAAAAGTTTCCCGATTTTGAGTTTTTTAAAGTCACTTTTCGTTTTCAAAATTTGAGGATCTTTTGGCCCTTTTTTAACATAAATGGCATCTTTATACATTTTCATGACAAAACCACTTTGACTTAAATGTTTTATGATTTAATATTAAAAAGCTAACTTGTGTGGAAAATTTGAACCGCACAAAGACGCATATGGCATTGACGTCATTAAAGAACTGATATCATTTTTCCTCAGTATGGTTGTGATGTCACCATGATGATGTCATCACTCAAAAGTAATTATTGCAAAAAATGGGATAAACGCCGACCCACCTGCCAATTGTAGTGTTGACATGGCTTTCAGGCTTCAGCTTAGGAAGTAGATGTGATGGGCATTTTTGCTCCCCCTACTTCCCCCCCACCCTGGGAAAATGTGTTGACAAATAGCCCTTGTAAACTAGGGTTAAATGACGATTCATTTTAGCACTAGTAAGTGCAAAATCTATGTAGGTCAACTGACGAAGAGTGCAGATTGGCGGACAATGTGCAAAGTTGCGGGATCGATAATGATAAAGAAGTGGAATCTCATTTAATGGTAAGTTCCGAATATATATATTGATTCTTTATGATTTGCAGTAAACTTACCGGTATCAATACTGTCTTTGCAACATTTATTTCGGTAGAAAATTATATATTGGTATGTGGATCATTCCATGCTTAATTGAAAATGGCTTGTCACCATATGTTGCCAAACATAAATGTTTCTTAAAATTACGTAGTATCACACAGACAAAATAAAAAAAAATTTTCGATTATCTCGAGTGGTTTTTAGGTTATCGTAATTTGAATTTTTGGCCTCCAAATAGAGATTTTTCTCCCAAGTTTTGAAAATAGTGTTGTAATTCATGTTCTAGTACAATCTGATGCCTGAAAATTGCTACATGGAGGAAGGGTTGGGGTCAAAGAAATCATTTTTGATGTCAAAATTGCAAAAATATGACTGTTTTATGGTGAAAACTTAATTTTAAAGTTTGATGAGAGCCCAACTTCATATGTCCAGTTTCAGATGGCATTTGTAAGCTATACCTTGTCAAAAATATGCCTATTTACTGTTTTAAAACGCTATTTCTTTTATGTAGAAACTTGGTATCATGAATGCTGTTACAAACCAGAAAAGTAGATGTGATGGGCATTTTTGTTCCCCCCTATCTCCCCCCCCCCCCCCGCCCTGGGAAAATGCTTTGTCAAATAGCCCTTGTAAACAAGGATGCATTTCAGTACTAATAACTGTTCAGTCTGTGTAGGTCAACTGACGAATAGTGCAGAATGACGAAGAATGTGCAAAGCTGTGAGATCGATAATGATAAAGCAATGGAATCTCAATTAATGGTAAGTTATGTATAGTACATTTGATTCTTTGTGATTTGCAGTAAACTTACCATTGTCAATGTTGCTTCTGTAACATTTATTTTAGTGGGGAATTTGATAATAAATATTGGTATTGGTATTAATAAATATATAAATATTAAACATAAACAATGAAACCCAAAACTAAAACTTGAAAAAAAGGTAAAAATAACTTCAGAACTTAGCAGTATCTTTAACTAATGTCTGAATGAAGAAAAAAATCACAAATTTAACTAGACCACAAATAGCCAAGTCAGATTGTTAATGTTCTCAAGATCATAATTATAGCAGATACGTAATTCAAATAGGTCTATATAATGTTTTAATCGACAGCAAACTAGAATATGTCATCGCAAGTGATATCGAGCTAATTTGCAACAGTAGTCAACTTTTTCTGAACTAAAGAACTTAATGGCAATTTAAAATATTGGTAGCGTCTGAAGTGGCTAAAGCAATTTTAGATAAATTGATAGTGTATTGTATTTATAATACTTATATGTGGGATAAATTTTGGTAACATCTGATCTAGTCAACTACTGTATGTACATTATTATTAAAAACTGAAACAGCACATAGCTTATAAATTAAAGCAGTTAAATAGTTTATCTGAATCATTATTGGAAAAAATCTTGCTGTTGTTTAACCATTATCCCAAAGGTGAAGAAAGTAACAAGCAAACAGTGCGATGTTAGAAGTTGAAATTGAAATGCAATTTATTACAAAAACAAAGAAGGAAGCTGGCATGATATAAGATTTGTGTTGTAAACAAGAGTAGCCTCATCAACTTGAAAATTTTATCTCTAATCACCATTGCTTATTAACAAAACCCTGTGATAATTTTCACCTATTTAATATGCCTTTCCCATTGCAGGTTTCATCTATGATTACAGCAGCGGACTAAAAAGCACCTGGAGGCAAAACGAAAGGTAAAAGCAGCAAAACAAACAATAAGTGCAAGCATTAAAAATGATAATACAGAAGACAAGTCACAGCTACAATACTGCTGCTATTTTTGATGCAATAATAAATAAATACAACACTTAAACGAGGAATGAAGGCAAAATCAGTGGTGGTATCCAAAGTTAAGCAAATCGTTTTGACCCAGCCTTTCCAGAGATATTCTACTTCGAACACGATGTAGTGGCTTCTCTAAGTTTAATATTTATTGGCAACCCTAACATTGATACCATTTGCGATGTCATACCCGTTTTAAAGGAATCGTCGCTATTAAGCTGCTGCGTTGACTTGTTTTTTGTACACTTATCAGTTTGATCTTGTCAGCAGAACAGATGTGTGTTGGAAAAAAGAGTAGACTGTGCACACTTCACTGTAGCCTAGCGATTTCGGTCGCAATAAAGCTGTCAATATGGGTTATAAAACTCTAATGGTATTGGCTATTGTTTGCAACTTGGTTGGAAATTTAATTTATTCTGGGCCTCTAAGGTCACAATATAAGCAAACTCAGTAGGCCTACTCAGGTACTGGTAGTCTTATCATGTATGAGGTGGTAGCCTAGTACTAAATTCTGATACAGTAAACTAAAATGGACTGAAACCTTTATTTTTACTGTGATTGATAGTCAATTGAGCAGTCTGCTTTTTTCTCTAACTTAATCTGTTCTGCTTACTGGATCAAGCTGATTATTCTGCTGCAAAGCAGCTCAATGCGATAACCTAATTGCAGCGTTGCTTTAATATACGACGGGAATGGCATCGCCAATGTTTTTTGTATTAAGGTTGCCAATGTGAATTGGGATTAGATAATCCCCTACAATCTTACGTCATGTTCAAAGTAGAATATCTCCGAAACGGGTGGGCCAAGAATGATGGTAGTCAACAAAGATGTAGTCTAATATGATTGGCCTAACTTTAGATACCCCCATTGATTTTGCCTTCATTCCTCGTTTAAGCTAGCACATTGGCACTTAAAGCACTTGAAAAATATAAACGCTTAGTTTGGTTACACCAGAAACACTTGAAGAATTATAATTTCAGAATAGGTACCAGTAGTACTGTAGGTAAAAACTTCTGCATAACAGCTAATAAAGAACAATAACACTTAAGCTAGCACATTGGCACTTAAAGCAGTTGAAAAAAAAAAAAGTTAACTAGACTACACTGGAAAGTGAAAACACTTGAAGAATTAAAATTTAACAACAGGTAGCATTAGCACTGCAGCTAAAAGCCTTTAAATGACAGGTAATAAACAGTCATATATACAGATTAATTTAATGCTGCCTATTTGGCACACTTTTTTCTGCCGATGCTTTCGTTGGCCTTTACACAAGCACTTAATTGATGAGGAGCTTTTCGTCTTTTCTGGGGAGGGATCAAAATAAAATCTTTTGGATTTTTTACACGTTTTCTTCCTGTGTGCAGACATCTTCGACCACCTAAGCCTTTCTTCCGTCTACAAACAGCAGTAGGCTGTACCCCAATAATTCCTGTAGATGCATGCCTGTATTTTCGTTTAATGCCTTTTACTAAGGCATTGCTTACTCCTGAATACTTCCCAAAAGTATGTAGTGCACTAATTAAACCAGAATCAGTGGTGATATTTTTTGCTTGGGTCAAGAAAACTTGAATTGGACCTAGAAACTGCTGTGGGTCAGAACGCAACTTTTGTATTAAAATTTGGCCATGCTCAAAAATTTTTTGCTCCAACTCTTCTAATTCTGCACGTTGTGTTTCATTTATATCACCAACAACTTCTTTCTCTGTTCTTTCCTCATCACTTTCAATTTCAACCTCCACATTTAGTCGGGTATCCTGGTGCAAGTCAATATTGGTCATTCTGCTATCCCACGTAAAATCTTGCAGTTGTGTTTCACTTTTATTATCAACAACTTCTTCATCTGCTCTTTCATCATCACTTTCGATTTCGATCACCACATTTAGCAGGGTATCCTCATGCAAATCAGTGTTGGTCATTCCACTATCCAATGTACAATCCTGCAGTTGCTGGTTAACGGCTTCATTGTACGGTTTGTTTGACAAGGTAGCTGTATTTGCAGAAGCAAACCAACCAGGCGAGCTTCTTCTATCCCAGTTGCCAAATACCAAAAGTGTTGCCGCTTTTTGGGATCGTCTCTCATCAAAAAGTTTGTTGTTTCTAATCCAAAGTGCTTAGCAACAGCGTATTGATGCTTACAAGGTGCGCCGTTTAAGCCGACATAGCAAGTGCAGGTAGCTATTGAAGTATCGACGAAATATTCGGTATTGGGCTTTGTTTGGCTCTGGCACTTGAATAAATGAGGTTCAACCTGCGAAACCATTGATCTGGGAATAACTGATTCATAAGGCAAGTATTTTCTTGATAAAGCCATATCCGTTCTTCCGTTAGCCAAATCGATCAATCTTCTTTCGTAGTAACTTGGCAAGCGTGAGAGCAAAAAATCCAGCAATTGTACAACATTGTATGCACGTACTCGTTCAAAAATTTTGTCCTTCAGTATCCTCATGGCGGCTTCAGCATAGTTGTTGGTATTATTCCCGCGAAGAGGTAGAAACTGCCTGAAACACAAAGCCCATTCTTCTTTTCTCTTGTACAAACGATCACAGTAAGAAATATACTTTGAATATTTTACTGCAACATTATCCTTTTGGAGTTGCACGTAGGCAGTTTCCAGTTCGTCTTCACTAGTAGCGTAGACCAGTACTTTGACGAGAGAAAGCAAATGCGGTCTATCTTCTTTGGGAATCGCGTTTTTTCCATCCCACAAATAACGCCACAGAGCTTGCAGGAGATGGAAAACACAAAGAACAAGAAAAGTTTCCGGAAATATTTCACGCAAACTTGCTCTTTCCGCATCGCTGTCATCTGTTAGTATAACAACTGGACCTCTCTTTCCACGGCCAAAAAAAGCATCTTCTGGAATAACGTCCAGAAGCAATGAAAGGGCCAGAGTAATACATTGGCGACTCTCAGAGGTCGTTACTAAGCAGCCCAATGGCATGCCACCAGCACATCCATGTGTGAGGATCATGAAAATTCTACAATCAAATTTGTCCATTCCTCCAGATGAATCGATGAACGCAAGTTCGGCACTGTGGTTGTGACGTCGATGAACTCGTTTCATCAGAGGAGTGCAAAGAGCAATGGCAATGTTTTCTCCTACTGTTTCCATTTTCACACAAAGTTCTCCAATCTCAGCATTATAAGCATTTATTGACTTGACAAGATCTTGAATTTGGTCTTCCCCAGAACATGCTCCATACGCTTTCTTAAAAAGCTTTTCGTACAACCTAAACAAAGTTTGCTTCATTGATTTTCCTAAAACCGTTAAGTATTTTTTATCCAAATTACTTTAAAATGTTTTAAAGTTTTGTAAACCTTTAGTTTTTAAATGCCTTAGCAGTATGGTTTATAATTACATATGGAGGTTGATTATACGTGTATGTGTTATTGTGTTTGATATACTTTTGAAAGAAGCTATGCGCTTAGTACTTGGAAGAATCGCTATCTTTCGGTTTTTCAATGCACTATCTACTTTGGAAAAAATATTATTTGAATTAATCTCTGTTTTATATTCCAGAGAAAATTACATTGTTAAAGCAACCTGCAGTGCGCTTTTGGTGCAGAATTGAAGATATTTTAAAGCTTCGTGAAATTGCTAAGCATTGTTGGAGTGTTCATGTTCATCTGCAACAACTGTCCACCGGTATGTTTCTGTGCAGTTTGTGATTATAATTTATTTTGGATAGGTTTACCTGATTAGCTGTTAGTACATCGCGTTGAACACTGGTCTTGCGTCACTTAACAAATTAGAAGTGTTTGTGACTTACTTTGATTTTTACTAATCGCTCTTGAAAGTTGATAGATATTTTTGTTTGTTAAATTGAAAATTCTGTGCAGTATTACTGTTAGTGAGCTCGTTCACTTTATAGGGTGCATGGTTTGTTGATTTGATCTGAACTGTGTGAAAGCATAGGTCGGCAATCAGCCTTCACCATCTGCTTTTTGAGATACCACAGGCAGAACGAGTTGACAATATTGTGCATACCTGCTTTCGTCGTTGAATCGAGCTTTTGCTTTGTGCACAATACTAGTACATCAGTTCCGGCCTTAAAACAATTAATTTTCGAATTTTTCTTCGTCGAGACTCGCCGATAAGGTTTAAACGCCACCGTATGAATTGTACTATTGTTGTAGTTCAGTTAGATTGTCTGGAAACCAGCAAACGAGAATAGCATGTAACAATATGATTTCTTTAAATGCTATGTTTAGTTCATTTATATTTTAAAAGTTATTTTTCTCGATTATCATTTCTTTTACTGACTTATTTGGCAATATTAGTTATGAAGAAAATCAAACATTCCCCAGCATGTTTGATACATCGAGAGATGAGACAAACCTTCGTCGAATGCCGATAAAAGCTAATGCGACTTTACGAACTTTTTTTTTATTATTGCGCCGGTAGAAGCAATCACTTGAAGACATTTCATTATTTTGTACCTTCCGCTAAGCCTCTGTTTGATGGCTGCAATATTTGCTGTTCTTATCGATCAAGACTTTGGTCTATTCATTTGTTAGAGTGATTATTGCAATTTTCGTGTGGAAACACATCGGAAGAGCTTAGACAGTAAGGGTGCTGATAGAAAGCGTGGTGGTGGTGGACCAGCGTCCTGCCACCTCATCGTGGTGATGCAGTCCCCTCCCCAATGGGGATGGGTCGAAATGGCTGGACAGATCTCCCAAGTGGTTCGACCAAAAGGTCGCCCATATTGTCTCGGATAGAAAGCATCGTTCTTTCGGTCGATCGTTTTGGCAGTTTTTTGCAGCCAGCGGGTTTCATCCTCACTCAGTCGGATCAATCCATCCGTGCAGTTAACGTGAAGTGGGTAGTAAAGAGATAGTCTGCTGTTATGTGTCTGCCGTAAAAACCTCTGTACAAAGCGTCGTAGCGTCAGTGCAGCGCACAAATCGTACTAATTGGCACAGATCAGTCGCGAGCTGCATTTTGGGCAGTTCTGCACTAACGACCCTTTAAAGTGGCGGGACATAATAACGTTATATTTTTAAAACAATTTTTTGAGTTACTTGATTGCTGAACAAGTACGTTCTTTGATTTCAATTCAAAGTGTATACACACATTGACAGTGTGGTTAGTACTTATAGTCTTACCGTTCATAAATTGCTGAAAATCTCAAATTTTCTGTTTTAGATTTCGCTGATACCGCTGAGAGAACTGCTGCAAAACGGCTGCGAAAAGTAGTTTTGGTGGACTTTCAAACTGTGGACGATAATACTGGTTTGCGACGTACCGGTATTCAAAGTCGCCGGACGAACCCTGCTTACGGATTCGCTATCAGGCAAAAGTGAGACTGTATGCCAAGCGTATTCCGGTACTTGTGCTGGATTCGCGGACTAAAGGTATTTACATTTCACGCGAAATCTGTTTCCAAAGTTAATTACCTCCAAATCGATTATTTTTCGCACGTCTACTGCAATCAGCAAATGGGTAAATGTCCGCTTTTTGCTTTCAAACTCGTGAATCCCTTTTCACCTCTGAATTACTGTGGAAGGCCCATTTTAATCAGAAAACTCCTTAAGATAATCATCGAAGGTGTTATACATTTAAATTCTAATCTCTTGGCATTACTAACGGCGTTGCGATTTTAACATAACTGAAACCTCTCATCCACTGAAGACTTCTTGCTTGCTCGGATGCGATTTCTGTTTAAAGAAAGAATTCACCTTTGAAGGGAAGTGCAGTTGAAATAAATACTTTATCAGAATTAAGTGCAACAGTCTTTACATAAACTTTGTGCTACCTTTTGACGTAGATATTTTCCGTATATATTGCTCGAAGTAATTTGATCGTGTTTTGGAATTTCATTAATTACTTTGATATGTGTATGTTATTTTCATTGTCGTTTGTGTACTCTTGAGGATTACGAACGAAAATGAAAAACGATCAATAAAAATCTTTGGAAAGAAAAGAATGCTACATTCTGTACACTACGTTTCGATTCTCGGTCGGATCAAGCCAAACACCAGAGTTGTAAGTCGGGCCGGGCTTTTCGGGTCGGGTTCGGGCCTAAAGTTGACAAAAATGTCGGGCTTAATTCGGGCCTGAGACGTACTTTTTGTCTTAGCTGAATAAAAATAATCTAAATTACCTGGCAATATTGCTAAATTTTTTAGACCTAACTTAACTTTCGGATTTTTTCAAGCATGATTTGGGCTTCAAATTAATTTTCGGGTTCAGGCCTGGTTCGGGCCTGAATTTGTCGGCCCGATTACAACTCTGCCGAACACTATAGAAATTGGTATTAGTGGCTTCCCTGGTTGACGTGCAGCTTGAAAAGCGAACAGTGTGTGTGGTATTGGTGGGCAGGTGGCAGCTTGACCCGAAAACACAAAGGTCACTCGCTGTCTAGCCAAGGTCACCTTATGGTGTGTTGGATGTAATCACAATTATAGTTACATTACGATTGCTGCATTCCATACACTCGCTTTTGTTTCCCGGTCGAGTCAAACCAAACACTATAAAAATGGTATTCGCTACTTCCCTACTTGACAATCAGCAATGAAAAGGGCCGGAGTAAAATTTCCGTTGTCAGTGGTCGACATGTGTTGATATCAAAAAAACGGAGCGGAATTACGGACTAAAAGTTTGCGCAGTCCACAAGCACTTAATGATGTATTTATTTTAAAAACACGTTTTAGTCATTCTCGTTTTCATTGCGATTAGTTTTTTGTAAGCATGAAGTCACCAAACCGGTAGAAAAATGTCAACGTTAACTTCTCGATTGGCGAAGAAACGTAGTGTAATTGGCAGCGATGATGCCTATACTATCTTCATCTCGTCTAAAAGAAGTAAAAACCAACGATTGCTGGAGATTATGTATTTACGGCCATGCCGATGGCACAATACTACCTGATTTCAAGCAATTCAACCGTTCGTAGTCTATTTTTCGCCTACTTTGAGGAATATTCAATACGGTATGAATGTTATAATTTTAAGACGGACAGCAGACATATCAACAGTGCTTCTAAATGTAGTGCAAAACAATTACATTATTAATATCATTGTCATTTTCATACTTCTTGACCAGTTAACCGGTTTGGTGTTCCTGCAGAGACATCAGATATTCTACCTTAAACCATAGCCGTTGCCAGCGCAAGCGAAGGGAGGGGGCGGTAACTGAATGCGAGGGTGCCCATATTCGCTTGCAATCTGCAGCAATGATCTGTAGCTGCAATCTGTAGCTGGCATTTCAAGAAAAAAAGATTTTCACGTTCAGGCGCGCAACCAGGATTTTACAAAGGGGAAGGAGGCTTGAATCAAAAGTTACAATATTTTTGTTTGGAAAATGTCTCGGATGGCGTGCTGAGCAAATTGCTGCAACTCGACCGTAGTATCTTAGACGAGGGTCCGAGAGCGGAGCGCCATTTTAATCACGGAGATCTGGCAGCGTAGACCCCAATTCCAAAATAAGAAGTAAGCTCCTCCCTAGCGACGGCACTGCTTCGAACACATCGCAGTCCTCCCCGACTTCAGCGCAGCTTGAATGGACAATTTTGCGACACTGGCGTAAATTAATATGTTTAATAGTGGAAACAGATCGGTCTAGAAGAATGGAGTTGACTCAAACAAACCTTTAAGTATAACAAAATAATTTTAGAAACCTCGTTGACTTTGCCTGTCTAGCGTAAACGTCAGCATCGATTATATTGCTCTTTTTATACAGCATCCGAAATTGACTTGAAGCGGACAAAATTGTCCAAAATTGGCTTGAAGCACACACAATTCACTGAAAACTTTGAAGTTTTAATCCCGGCCGCAATTCAATATTGGCGATGAGTTTGTTAAATTGTAAATTATTATTCTAGTGGACATTGGGTCATTTGCATTATTTTAAAAAGGATTTTGAGTTGGTTCACGAAAGGAGCACGTTCTTTTCGATAAGGGGACGTTATTTTTAATCAGGGGGGAGCCTTGAAACAGCCCATCCAAAATCCTAAGCATTGTCACATACGATGTTCTCGTTACCAACTTCCAACACTTCAACATCCCGATTTACAGCTCAGCCTTGGTATTCTTCACATTCTCGGCAAACCTCCAAAAATGCTAAATAGATAGTTCTGTTAGTGGTCTATAAATGAAATATTAAAATTTCATAATATGCGCTGTTTCACAGAAACAGATGAGGGTAACCATCTTGCAATTGAGTATTGAAAACTTGACTACCGATTTACACAAGATTACCAGTTCATGGCGAGCCTGAAATGGAATAACGTTAAGCAAAAAAACATTCAACTTATCAACGGCCGGAAAGGCAAATTAAACACATTTGTAATATCGTTTTTGTCTTACCCAATTTCTTGTACCTTCAAAACCTTTTCCACACATGCTTACAACCATCCTTGAATTACTTTCGATCAATTGTGTCGAAAAAGTATATCAGTTTGCTTTTATCAAAAATCAACATATAAAGCGGATAATCGAGAAAAATAAAACTTTCAAAATATAAAGGACCATAGCCACTAAAAATACATACCAATACTGTTGATGGCATTACTAACGTTGTATCAAAAAATCATATCGTTACATGCCATTCTCGTTTATCTAACTGAACTATAACAGTAGTACAATTCATACGGTGGCGTTTAAACCTTATCGGCGAGTCTCGACGAAGAAAAATTCGAAAATTAATTGTTTTAAGGCCGTGAACTGATGTACTAGTATTGTGCACAAAGCAAAAGCTCGATTCAACGACGAAAGCAGGCATGCACAATATTGTCAACTCGTTCTGCCTGTGGTATCTCAAAAAGCAGATGGTGAAGGCTGATTGCCGACCTATGCTTTCACACAGTTCATATCAAATCAACAAACCATGCACCCTATAAAGTGAACGAGCTCACTAACAGTAACGTTACACATAAATTTCAATTTAACGAACCAAAATATCTTTCACGTTTCAAGAGCGATTAGTGGAGATTGCATTAAGTCACCGCAATCTAATTTACATCCGCTATTTTCTTAATGTTGTAGCGCGATGTACAACTTGACAAGTGTGTTTTGCTGTTCAAGTTTAAGGTGCTCAATCTTCTGAATATTTTGCGACGCATTACGAGCGTGTAATGCCGCTTTACCCGCTTGAGTTCAACTTTAACTTTTTGGCGCCTAATAGTTACAGGCCGGTTTGTCTAAGCATTAAACTAAAAAACCTATGTGTACTTACGTGTAACAGAATCTCAAGTCTGGACACTTTGACCTGTCGCCAGCAACATATATGTAATCTGCACCATGTTCTAGTTGCAGATCTAACTTCAAGGTGTTGAGCGCAGTGGATAGAGAATAGCCTCGGTGAAATAGGTCGGCTAGTTTCTGTTTGGTTTCTACAGAAACGTCTCTGAAGCGAAGAATAGACGCACAATCAATGAGATGATTGTGCGTATGATTCAGTTCAATTATTAGAGGAAATTCCGGTAAATGTGGATCTGAATCTTTGATTCTGCAATAAATATGCAAGAAATCAAGGAATTGAATCAGACGCAAAGTATTTTCGCTGACGGATCACGACTTTCCTTCATATCATTTCAGGTTTAAGATGAAATGCAACAGCAAAAATTTAAGTAATCGTTGGAAATAACGGCACTGCTCTTTTCAACACCGTTGAATATTGCGTATTCGCATAACTATCACCCTCATGTTTGGTACAGCTAATTCTAGAGTTCTATCATACATGTACTGATGACTTTCAGCCCAGCCATGTAGATAATACTGTAGTTTTATCTTTTCAAAATGCGTTAATCCACAAATTAAACATTCCAGCCATATTGTACCAAAATTTTACTCCTACTGCTATTCTGTATAGCTGATATCCACGCAACTTGAAACGTAACAAAATACTCCTACTAGTATTTGTAGCAAAATAATTACCTGTTTGCAATGGGACTGAATAAAAATAAACCAAAGAGTGATTGTTACTTAGCAAACAACAGTCAGTATTTAAAGTTGTAATCCCATTCCAAACTACATTGGGTATTTTAGTAGTATTTCAAAATGCGTGGTATTTCATTACATCATACTTGCTATATCTCCCAGGTAGCTTTCTCAAAGTCACCGTCATGGTAGCAGTGCAGTTGGTATTTTTTGAGCGCTGTGTTTTTGCCTTATCTGATTGACGATTCAAGTTATGCTGGCAGCGAAAGTATTTTTTGTATAAATTGAGCTGAGGTTGTTGAATAGATTTTGCCGATGAAACTCTATAAGTGATTTTGCTTGTTTCCATATATTGAGCGAGCCACACTTCCAGATCTTCTATATTTAAAATATTGACTCGAAATAGTGCATAGTATCCATTTTGAAGTAATTCGGCACGGCATATGTGATACAAATATGTACTCGGCAAAGAGCTCTGTAACAACAGAAACATGGTGAAATATTATTGTAAAAGCAAAAGCAATTTTCTGCTCGTTTGTAATTGCATTTATGGTACCAAGTTTCTAAATGAAATGAATACTTTTATAAACAGTAAACAGGCAAATTTTTGGACAAAAGTATTGCTTAAATATGATGTAGAAAGGTTAAGCAAATGCAATTTGAGACTAGACACATTCGTGATGCCCAAACCCCGAAAGTTGTGCTCTCATCAAGCTTTAAAAACAAGTTTTGACCTTGACGCAGTCTTATTTTTGTTATTTTTACACCAAAAATGAATTCCTTGATCCCAAAAACCCCATATAGCAATTTTCAGGCATCGGGTTGCACTACAAATTGAATTAAAAGACTAGTTTCAAAATTCGGGAGCAAAATCTCGCTGTAGTTGCCAAAAATTAAAACCACAAAATCTTGAAAACCACTCAAGATATTAAAAAAATTTGTTTTTTCTGTTTTGTATTCTTTAGAAGAACAAATATTCATCTTTAGCAACATACGGTTTCAAGCCATTAAGCATGGAATGGCCCATTTGACAATGGTAAGTTTACTGCAAATCACAAAGAATCAAATGTACTATACATAACTTACCATTAATTGAGATTCCACTGCTTTATCATTATCGATCTCACAGCTTTGCACATTCTCCGTCATTCTGCACTATTCGTCAGTTGACCTACACAGACTGCGCAGTTATTAGTACTGAAATGCATCCTTGTTTACAAGGGCTATTTGACAAAGCATTTTCCCAGGGTGGGGGGGGGGAGATACGGGGGAGCAAAAATGCCCATCACATCTACTTCCTAAGCTGAAGCCTGAAAGCCATGTCAACACTACAATTGGCAGGTGGGTTGGCGTTTATCCCATTTTTTGCAATAATTACTTTTGAGTGATGATATCATCATGGTGACATCACAACCATACTGAGGAAAAATGATATCAGTTCTTTAATGACGTCAATGCCATATGCGTCTTTGTGCGGTTCAAATTTTCCACACAAGTTAGCTTTTTAATATTAAATCATAAAACATTTAAGTCAAAGTGGTTTTGTCATGAAAATGTATAAAGATGCCATTTATGTTAAAAAAGGGCCAAAAGATCCTCAAATTTTGAAAACGAAAAGTGACTTAAAAAAGCTCAAAATCGGGAAACTTTTCTTTAAATTTTGAACAGTTATTGTGAATAAATTTGTCTAAAATACAAGTTAATTTGAAATAAAAAGCTTCTTTCTTAAGAGATTCAACATTAAAAACTGAGAGTATCAACCCCTCTCACTGTGTAAAATGGGGTTAATAATATTTGAACACAATGTGTACGTTTCATAGTCTGCATCCACCAACTTGACATCTAACATATAAAGTGTGCACCAAATTCTTCCACCACTTCAAATGTCCTTCAGGATAAGTGTCAATAACTTACCATATATTTCGCACTATTAAGCACAGTCACTACTTAAATTGTAGCGAAAATGTGTTGCGTCCCTCCACTCAGAATTAGTGTAGCCTACTTCATCAAAATTCAGGGTCGCTCCACATAAAGAAAGAGTCATGGCTTATTTGGATGAGATCTTTTTTTCTGGTCTGCACTAAGAGTTTGAGCAACAAAATGACCAATTCAAACGTCGAAACCTTTTCTACCTCTAAGGAGTGCAAATATTTTTGTATATATAGGTATGTTCAGTATTTCTTCTGCAAACAACTTCCAATGCTAAACAGTACCTTGCCTTGCTGTATTGTGCAACAAAAGTTCAGGCCGGTTGTCAATAAATAAGAATAGGCCTACATCAACAATGCAAGGTTCATGTGCCCTAAATTTTGTACTAATACAGTGCTGAAGTCATATCATAGACTACAAGTCACATTAATTAGATCTACACTATTCTTACTTCAAAATAAAAAGTCTGTCTTGAACTTAAACCCTATTTCTACCATAGCATTTTAAGACTATCATAATAATTAGTAACAACTAATGGTCTGGCAATAGCATTTATTCTTCTTAAAAAACAAATGCAACAGGCCTGTGACAAAGAATTTGGATCTAATGGCAAAGCAACTTTAAACTTTGAAATAAAATCTCTTTAAAAGCATACCACTAAAAATATAACTGTGCCACTATATACAAATTGAGCTCAACATTACCTTTAATTGAAGTAAATAGTGCTCACTGTTGAGGCTGTTAGAAAGTTGCTGATCTTGATTACCTCTCTCAAATGTTGTTCAGCTTGGTGAACTTTTATAGAGTTTCCATTAATTTAGGGTAATAGTTTCATATTCGTTAGGTAGATTTTTATTGATTATTCATTACAGACCAAGATCAATTTTAAATTAACTATAATATACGATAATACTTCTAGCAAAATTAATATGCGGCAATAAGCTTAGTATTTAAGTATAAAATCATCACATGAAAAAAAGCCACTATTACTAGTTTACAAGCAAGCTGCAATATACAATCAGCTCCAACACCTGCAACATGTATCAGCACCAAAGCCTACACACTACGTTATACCCAACTTCTAAGTTGAGTGTTGTGAGGAATTGCAACAGCACCAGACAGCCAGAATATTACGGTACTTTAAATCACTACAGATAATGATACCAACCTAACAAACAGAGGAGTGTATTACATTTAGATATGAGCTGGTCTATTAGTAGTTAGCAAAACTGCCTAAAAGGAGTGGCAATTTCACCAGATAATTTTGCGTTTAAGAGAGAAAACTAGAATGAAGAATAGCCATCAGTGCAATTATCTTTTGATTTTTAAGGGTCAACAGGTAAATAGATACGTAGTGATTTGAGTTAGGTAATTAAAAAGTGGATAAAAATTCCTGGTGAAACAGTCTTCTCCTTTAACTTTTAAGTTATGCTACAAGAACATGATTAACAGGCCAGTTCTTCAAAAAAGATATCACTCACCTATACTTTTACCGCTTCAACTAACCTACCGGTAGTTAAACACAGGCTTTTTAGTGGCTTTCAAATTAGGCCTAGCATAAACTATCGTAACTTACAGTTTTTAGTGGCACAATAAGGAGAGTAGTTTTATGTTTGCTTCATACATTACATAAGGTAGCAGCACTAGCGTACTGTACGGTAGGCCTACCTTTTGAACTCAATACGACTCGGCAAACTTGGTCACAGCTAGCTTGGTGAAACCATGGTGAAACTGACTGCTCTTTGCTCATTGCTCCGACCAATCAGAAACCAGGAAATAGCTGCGTTTTGAGTATAGGTCTGTAAAATGTAATTTCGCGCGCCGCGAGCGTCGGTCGTTCCAATTACTCGCAAAATATTAACGAATTAACGGATTTTATTAACTTCCGTTGATTAAAGCAGAAAATAACGGATTAACGTTTACGGAGGTTTGAAGTTTGTTAACGGGCTAGTGGTTAACGAAGCTAACGTATTGCATTAACTTGCCCACCTATGCTGATTTCCATAGGTGGGCAAGTTTACACAAAACGTTAGCTTCGTTAACCTCTAGTCCGTTTACAACCTTCACACCTCCGTTAACGTTAATCCGTTATTTTTAGTTTTAATTAACGGGAGTTACTAAAGTCCGTTAATCCGTTAATATTTTGCCTGTAATTTACATTTCTTTTTATTCTCTCGCTTCTAGAACACGTATTGACGCTGTTGAGCTGATTGTAAGGGAATGTTTATTGCTATGGTGGTCTTTTTGTGTTTTGGAAGTTACAGTTTACAGTCTAATCTAATTTCAAGATAAAATGAATTCGGATGCACTGACAAAGCTGCGATCGGCAAATCTTTGGAAATCGTGAATAGCGATAATTAATAGGCTGCAGCTTATTATTTGCCACAAAAAAGAGTTCCATTCTTCGCTTTCTTCCATAAAACTGGTGCTAATATGCAAAAGGAATTACCAGAGCAAATTGGTTTGTACCGGTACGATGAATGAATGGTGCAAGATATTAACGATAAAAATCTTAACGGAAGTTAACAAAACTTAACGGAAGTTAATTTAGTCCGTTAACATGAAAAAACTTTTTAACGGATTAACGAGTTGATGAAAAAGTTAGCTTCGTTTTTAACGGATTAACGATTAACGGACTTGTGCCCACCTATGCTGATTTCCATTGTTTAGTTTGAATCCTTGACCTCTTTCTCGTAGTCAGAATTCCGCGATTTCCCACACAAAATCAAATAAAGTTTTTTTCTGGTTAGGGTACCACTAAATATGAAGTAGCGTTGGAAACAAATAACTTCAATTTAAAAATTTGCAAGTGGGTTTTGCGTTAGAAGTTCAACTCATGGATTCGTCTAAAGTACCCAAAAAGACCTATGTAAACTAGATAGTTTCAAACATAATTCTGTAAGCATTGTAGGCTATTACTATATGAGGTGAAATATGATAAGTACCGGTAGGCCTAGGTCTATGTTCATAGGATGTTCAATCGAATTACAGGAAGGAAGAAAAGGTTACACTGAACGGTATTTTTCGCATAACACAAACAAACTAAAGCTGCAATAATGCAAATGTATGATTAGTTCAGAAAGCAACGAAGTGACCAAATTATTTGGTCTTTAAGTCGAGCAGCTACCATGTGAAATAAAAAAGGCCGCGGCTGCTGTTACATTACCGGTACATACTGTAAGAATAAGAAAATCGCTATCCTAGCCCTAACCCCAGCCCTAAACCTAACCCAAACTCTAACCCTAACATTAATCCTAACTCAAAATCTAACGCAAACCTTAATGATAGTTTAAAAAATAAAAAAGAGCCTAAATGGGCGCTCACTCTTTCATCTTTGCTCTCTAGTCTTATTCTCTTTATCTGTTTATGGGCGTTACGTAACTTAACTAGTTAACACTAGCCATTTCCAGTAAAAAAAGTAAAGCAGTAACAATATTGAAAACACAGATTTAACAGAGAGAGAATAGGTTTGCTAATGCTAGCCTGAAGTGCGTTTATATCATATACCGGTACCGGTTATACTTCTAAAGGCCAGCACGAGTAGGCTCATCTAACATCTTAGCTTCTACACTACGTCAATATGCATGCTGCAAATCAAACGCAATGCTAACCATAAACTTCAGGCTTGCAGTGTGTTAAGTAGTCGGTAGGCCTACCAGTACCATACATTACAATGCTAACAAAACAACCAGCTACCTAACCTGGTATTGGTAGCCTAACGTTGGTAGGGAATTGTAGGGTATGGTAAATTTCCACGCTTTGCTTTGCATCTGGTCTAAATCAAATGTGCCTTTTGCTTAAGGAATTTTTACTTTATCTGTTATTTTCTGATTGTTAGATTTACCGGTATTTCAGATTTGTGGTCTAGGCTAAGCTACTGGCACTAGGAGACTCAGAGACTGGTACGGCACATAGTGGTACTGGTAAAGTTATTGCGTGTTGTTAAGTATAAGTCGTCCACTTTTTTTTGAAGCTTTGTGAGTGTGATGCGTGTATGAGTGCGCTTGTGCTCTCTTTCTCCGATATAAGTTACTGGTATTCCCCAAAATTGTACCCTAGCCCTAATGAGTGCATGCATGAGAGCTGGAATGAAAGCACGTGTGCTCATACATGAGTTGCAGAGCTTCTAAAAAAAAAAGATTAATATGGTACCCTACCAGGCTACCATTTGTTATTCCAATATTTCAGATTTGGTCTATTAGCAAGCCACAAGGTAGCCCTGACCTGCCTGACCAAGTACCCTTTTAGCTTAGTGAGTTTCCAGTAGTTGCCTAGGCTTACAGTACTGGTATTTTCTTAACTGACTTTGAACCTATCAGAGCTGGGCTGGCTAGTTGACTAAAGTCTCTAGTTTAGCACTTTATTAGTTACCACTATTATATAATTGCCTACTACTGACTAACAGATAATAGCACACCAGATGCTGATCTATTAATGCATCATTATATACTTTGTAAAAACCTGTATATTCTTGTAGTTTTTACTCTTTTTTTGGCATCAATGGTCAGATGGTTCTGTATTTATGATTTCCGTGAAAAAAATTATGTCTATTAAAAAGTATTTTAGATTTTAGCGAACTTTTTATCTTTACTGTATCTTAGCTATAATAAATAGCTATAAGAACCATTGTGTTTGTTTATTGTGATTTGTTCAAGAATGTCTCATCAAGGAGCAGCTTTGCAAAGCTATAACAATGAACTAGTAAAATGCATTGAGGACTTATGTTCAAAGCGAGATGAGCTTCATCGTCACATTCTGCATGAAGAAGAAGAAAGACAAAAACTTCAAAGTGATATAAGGACCTTAACTGAACGTCTCTCTAAAGTTAATGAAAGCATTGCTAAAAAAATGTCTGCTAGAAATGAATTTGACAAAACAATAGCTGAAACAGAAGCTGCATACATGAAAATTCTAGAAACTTCTCAAACACTTTTAAATTCTGTCAAAGGCAGTATGTCACATATCGATGGTGGGAAAAGACATGAACATCAAACTTAATTTTTGTTGAATTTTATGTTTTTAACATTGTGGATTACATGAGATTGGACATTGCTACAGACTGACAAAGTGTGCTTGTTTAAGAAAACATAGTTACTTTATTTTGTTAATGATCAGTATTGGACGATGGGCGTTGGGACATACCAGTTGTTCAATACCTAATTAGTAAAGTCATGTTTTAATCATCAACAAAATATTGTGGATATTATCCAAGTTAATCGCTTTTGCAAACCCAACTTACTTGGCTATTTATGCAAGAAAGAAAAATTAAGATGCGTAACTATAGGTTTCATAGTTATTTTAATAAACTGTTGAGCAAATAAGTTTATTATGTTAAATCTGCATTTTAGAAATATAGCATTTAATTCCTATCTTTGGAATTTTAGGTACTAGAATAATCAATGATTTTGCTTATCATGTTAAAAAACTAAGCACTAATCCTGATTTAAAATAGCTCATTCGTAACTTTTTAAGCAGAATTGTAGCTTACAATTATTTTGGTATCCAAACCAGCGATAAAAAATTTTGATCTAAAAAACAATAATGGTTCTAAATGTTTATTTTAATTATTATGAATTATTTCAAGAGCAAAATAAGTGATTTTTGCAGGAAACATTACACGGCTTAAATTTTAAGACTTCAAATGTTGGTTTTTTAATTGTAATAAATATTGTTGTTTGAGTTGCATATGCACTGGTCAGTTGGTCGAGTGGTACCGGTAATGCGTTTGTCTATGGAGCGGTATACCTAAAGTTCAAATCTTAGGCCAGTCAAATTGGACGCAGTGTTGCCAACGACTTGTCTCCACTGCAACATTTCTTCAAAAGGAGCCGTGCTGCTCGAGCACAATGATGCAGAGATGGGCCTCGCAAACTTATTATGTGCTTCAGTATAATACAGCGAGTACCATATAATAAAAGATTTGATTTGGGTTGTTTATGCTTTAATGAAAGAAGAGCGCTAATAATCTGAACTGTTACTTTAAAGTACTGGTAACGACATCAGTTTCGTTTAAGTGATGCAATTGAATTTGTGTTGATAAAGTGTTTTGTGTTGTTTGGTATTTTGACCTTAATTTTTTGGATGACTCCCACTCAGTCATCACCACTACACTTCTTTTGGAGCATTGCTGCACTATTACCTACAAATTGCAGATGTCCATTATAACGCTTGCCAATAGTGTTTTTAGAAAGAACCAAAACATGTAAGATAATCATTTTACCAATACACTACTGATAGAAACATTAATGAAAACCCCAATGAATAGTTAAATACCATTTGGTGTATACTTTTTTAATGTTGTTTCTGAAGTCTAATTTTTATTGTCAAATTTTATGTGCTTTGTTTGACACTTGCGTTTTTCATTATTACTACTGTTGCATTTTTCCTAAAGATTCTTTTGACAAAGAAGGTAAATGAAGTTGATATGGCCAAGAATAACGATAGCCATGAAATGGCAGATAGTATTAGTGAAATTGTGAAAGTTTTAAATGGAACACTGCTTCATTGCCAGCTAAAAAGTGCTGCTCAGGTAAAGAGCTTCTAAGTTAGGTATGCAAGAAGTATTCTCTCACTATGAGTTACAGTTCTACAGAATTTTTTTGCAGTCATCCAATGCTCTTTGGTAAACTATATTTTGGGGTTGTCTGTTCAAGTGGTCATAAAATGGCAACATGATATTGTGATTATCTACTGGCATATGTACAAACATATATTGATACCAGATGCATAGTTTGTATACATAATATATAGGTACTAGAGTAAGTGATTTTCGCAGCACCTACAAACAGTGCTCGATGCCAAAGCAGAGCTATTATTTAGGTGAAACTATTCAACATGAGCTGAAATGTGCGACCATTGGTTTCATGTTTATTACAATCATCAGGCACATTAAATCTCTGTAAAAAAGCAAATGCATCATACATCAACTGAATGGGTATTATAATTCTCTATTTAATGCAAACAACTGAATGGGTATTATAATTCTCTATTTAATGCAAATAACTTACCGTCGAAAAGTTGCAGTCCATCCTATTAAATTCTGCCTTGGTCCCTTACTGAAATCCGAATCTCTAGTACCAACTCACTCCGACTATTTTATTCTCTGCAGTTTAATCAAGCAGGGAAACTGATTCCTGCTTATTTTTTTGTTGCTATAATATATAGGTACATCTACAAATACACATGAAGCGACTTGTTTTCTCAGTACTTACAAGTTTTTACAAGTTACAAATGTAAAGTATTACCAGTACTTGTGTTATTTTAGAGAGAGGTGGAAAAGCCAAATATTTTGATGTCTACTTTAAAGCAAGATGTGATGAAAGCATTGAAGGAATCAGGGTGGGAAAAAATTCTAAGAAACAAGATCTATGCTTATTTGAACAGGTGAAGAGTGCCTTTTTTGTGTATTGCTTGAGTTCTAGGTCACTGTTAAGTTTGCCTATGTTTGTTTTTGTTGTTGCAAAAGATTATTTTTTGTGGTATTTGTTTGATCATATGTTAAAACCATTGATGCAAAAACGGTGAAAGCGGCAAATTTTTGTGGAAGCGGAAGTGGTAAAAGGTTACGGCTTCCACTTTGGCCATTCTCATCAGATGTTCAAAACTTAATTGCGGTGCAGTTTTTTGTAAATCTATGACAAAAAGTTATTGTTTGATAAACTAGCATTTGCAAAGAAACTCTTTTAAAAAACTGTGGTTCACTATCAGGGTCAGCTGGCCCCCACCCCTATCAGTTCAAAAATGAACCACGCAGCCTACCAACTCATTTTTTTTAATGTTTAAAATTTGCAATTTTAGTCCTAAGATTGTTTGGGCTTTTATGCGATTGTTTGAGCTTTGCCTCGTGGCTCAGGTACCTTAATCACCCTAGTAAAGATTAATTACACTTTACAGCAGATGGGGTTGAAACGTTACTATCTCGAGCACTTGGAAATATGTCCTTAGACCCCAATAAGTAACCACTCCTTTTTTCAAACTTTTGGCTAAATGGTAAGAAAAATTAGTATCAGCTGACAAAGCATGTGATCATGCATTTGTTCGTTTTGCTTTTGATGGGCGCTCCCATCCCGAATTCCTTGATACGCTTATGCTTAGATCCTTGCAATGACAAACTAATCACATATTTTGATTCCATATGTTTTCAAGATGATGGTAACATAAACTTTAATTTTGACTCTACTGAAAATTTTTTTGTGAAAAATTTTCAAGATAAAAATGTTAAGCAAAAATTACGTCATCAAGTGGTGGAAGCGGCAGAAGCAATGAAGGCAGAAGCGATTCAAAAACTGACGCTTCCACAATCCTGGTTAAAACAAATGTTACCATAGTTTGATTTTCATCATCAAGAATTTATTATACACATCACGACAAATTTTAACTACAGTAGAACGCCGATTATCCGAACGCCTATTATCCGAAACGCCTGTTATCCGAACACGACTTCAACCAAAATCATTAGATCAATTTCTATACTTACGACTTTAGCAAATTTAAAACAAACAAAATGAGTGATTACTATAGTGCCAGCACTAATGATATACAATAAATCACAATCTCTGCGTAATGTAAATGATGTATTTTCGTAATTCGTAATGCAGTATTGCATGTTGCTGTAGCCTAAATGATGAATTTTCCTAATATTGCATGTTGTTTGATTATCCGAACAAATCACTTATCCGAACCACCCCTGGTTTTAATTAGTTCGGATAACTGGCGTTCTACTGTAGTTTTCTTTTCTTTTTTGTTACTGCTGTAGCTTCATCATTTTTTACAGTAAATTTTATGATTGAGTTACAATTGATATTTCCTTGCTGTAGTGTATGCCTTGGAGAGAAATTGATTCTAAGTTTTTTTCCAAAACAGACTCAATTGCTGTTTAATTTAAGATGATAAAGTGCGCTAATAAACTTGAATTATGTGAGCAATAGTTTTTGTTTTACAGCATGCACCATCCAATGGATAAATCTATCCCTGCTGAGTGTCAAAAAGAACCTCTCATGTACATCAGAAAAGCACAGGTAAATAGTTCACGGTTGTAATTTATCTTCCTACCACCTAGTTAATTTTGTCTTTTGTAAAATATTATCTATTGGCCTAATATTATCTTGTTAATTTTACAGAACCACAAAAATTATTTTCGAACAGTTTGGCGCTTGAAAATAGTTACTGAATAAGTGAATATTGCATACTTTAATATTGCAAGAATGCTATAACGGAGTAATATGCTGCATATATTTTAAAACTTGAAAGTATTTGTTGAATCGGAAAGAAAGCATTAAAGTTAAACGACGTATCATTGCGAATGTAAAACTCTATGAAATTAATGAACAATACTAGTGATTGAGATATGTATTGCATAGCGCATAATTATCCTCCTGTCACCGGACACGTCAGATGCTAACAATTGGGCAATTCGCACACTTTTCATTGCAATGAGTACTTTGTGATTGGAGGAGTCAGCACCTGCTTAGGAGTTTCCAGTGATCCAATGTTCCTGTGGATTTCTTTGAATTTTTGTCCACTAAATTTGCTGCTTGTTTGAAGCTACCAAGCAGAGTTTATTGTAAAGCGCCTTATCCAAAGACGCAACAACGTGACCAGGGTGCTGGTTGAACCCAGATCAGGCGATCCAGTTCATCTTAAAAATGATGCCGTTACCCTTTCGGCCACGCTGCTAGCTACAGGTGAGCTTGGTGGTAATGGTAGTGGAACTATCCAACGTTGTTTGTCAGTAAGTTTGCCAAACATTTTTACGTAAGTTGTTACTGTTTCAGGCAAACTGGGAACGACGTATATTGAAAAGCATGAACAGCATGTGCACAGAATTAAGCATTCCTTTGGCCAGGAAGAGGCCTCCCGAGGAGCAACGGGCATTACTACATAAATGGAACGAAATGGGAACAGATGAACCAGGTACAATGGTACATACCATATACTGAAATTCATTTTAACATTAGATTACGTGAAACGTGGACAAAATTGCGTAAACATTATCGAACGTTACAAATTTAATTTTAAGGTTAGAAACTACGAGCTTTTTATTTGCTTAACTGCTGTGTCAAATAAAGTTTTCAAATGGTTTTCAAGCCCAGCCAATTAAATTAAAAGTATGATGAACAATTGCTTGGTAGTGCAGCGCAAAAACTGTTAGTTTAAACATTAAAAATTTGTGATGAATAAAGTTATCAATATAATTTAAAAATTTACGGTTTTTCGGTGTTGTAGATTTGAGCCATTTTCGGCCCGTTTATGCTCCGAAAGACTTTCTCGAAGTAATAGTGAGCTTACGTAATCCGAACTACTGCAGTTTGCTAAACGAAGAGGAAGCGAACTGGAAGGATCATTGGGGTCTCATTCAAGTCCCGCTTCAAGTCCCAACCCTAAAAGAACTGGTTAGAATTAATATTTAAGTTATATAATTGAAACATTAACGGAAGAGTTCATTTGGTAGCTCGTCACCAAACTTTTACCGGCGAAAGTTAAAGCTTTAGATCATCAAGGTTTGGATAGATCAACAAAGCAGCCAAAATTGCATCATAAATTTTGTTACTGTTAAGGTTCTGAGTAGCATCATCTTTAAACCATTCAGACTCTAGAAAGCAGATCTGGAATTCCATTTCGGGAAATCTGGTCGTCAAATTCGGTGCTGTGCCGCCTCACCCCCAAAGCGACCTTTTTTTAACGACTAAAAAGCTGTATGACGTAGGCCCAATGCTGTTAAGATATGACCCTTGTTGATTGATTGGTAAAGGTGGATTTACACAGTATCCGCTTTTCGTCCGTTTTTGTCCGTTTTTTTACGTGTTTACTTCTTGAAGAAGCATGTGCATTTTCATCCGCATTTTTATGTATCCATATCTGCACTAACCAGACTATCACATACTGGACAAAAGTTTTCCAAAAAAATTTTTTTGTGAAGGCATACAGCTGAATTTTGAAATATCGCTGTTATCGTTCATACACAAAATTTTTGAACTAAATTTGTATCTATATGTAACAATCTACTAAGTGCGGTTATAGACTGACAGAAATACGGATGAAAAAGCGCATACTTTTTCATGGAGAAGCAAAAACGGACGAAAAACGGATACTGTGTAAATTCGCCTTAATTAGACTCGAACATTTCGATGTTAGATAGCGAGTAACAAAGATTTCATGTTACAGCAATCGCAGTTTTCTGAATTCGGTCCTGGGCACAGCCACGCTGGTATCGATGATAGTGTAGATGTCCCATCTGAATCTTTTCAGAACGAAAGACACAAATATGCAAAAAAAGGTAAAATGGCGTTAAATTTGTCGGAATAAAACATTTTGCAATGTAGGGCTGAGATTTTGCTATTAGTGTGATTCATTGAAATTTTTTGAATCTGGCAGAAACTCCACCGAAATGTGATCGTGTTACTAAAAATTCACGCACTCCTTACTCCCAAAGTTCTATAAATTTTTTACACATAATTTTTACTGTTTTTTTTTAATACTCTAGCTCAAATTGCAACTCGTCACAATTTTTTCTGAACGTCAATTCCGAATCCGCACTCATCTGGACCAAATTACGCCTTCGTCTTCTCGATACTTGCAAACCTATGCTATTCTCGCTTTGCCATGTGGTTACTACTCAAAAATGAGTGAGGAACTAGCCTCGAAAATTTTCCGCCATAACCTGATGGTACAATAGCTGATTTGCCGCTTCATCTAAACCATTGTTTTAATCTGGTTCTTGGAGTTACGAAGATTCAGTTAATAATAATGCTTCCTTTATCATCTTGCCCTTTCCTTGTTACAAAATTGCATACCAATTTACGACAATGCATCGCAGTGTTAGAAGAAAAGCAAAGTGCAATCGCTCAGAATTTCTGCCGAACTGGCTGCCCTGGCGGGTGCAGAGCTGAACTGTGGGAACTTGCTCTTGGGGTTACCATCAATCACATGGTAAGCTTATATCAACGCAGTTATGTTTTCTGATGAAAAGATTTGCTTATTGGTGCAAAGTTTAAATGCGTGTGTCGTTTCCATCTTAACAATTGCTCTAAAGATCAAAAAAAGGGAATTCTTCAATAGATATATACCGGTATTTGATTAGATGTTCAGTTCATGCTTTAAAAGCCTATTTGTCAAATAACACTATACTCGCTGGATTACGCCGAAGCGTGTAATGAGTTTGCCGGGCCCATCTCCGCGTTACTGCGCCCGGGCAACACCACTTCGTTCGAAAAAATTTAGCAGCGGTGGCAAGCCGTTAGCAACTTTGTGTCTGATTTGACCGACCTGAGATTTGAACTTCAGACCTCCCGCTCCATGGACAAACGCCGTACCGCTCGACCAACTGGGCGGTTAAGCTATATGTCGATTTCCAAAAACAAATTTAAAAAACGGCAAAAATTGTGCTTAAAAAGTATATTCTTTGAAAACCTAGTCACATGTGAAAGTCTACTATGTTACTTAAGTGATCAAAGATTTTGCCTAAATCGATGGCATTCACAGTTAGAGTTTGTTTGTTTGTGAAAGTTTTTCATCACGCCCATTGCTATTGTTTCTATTGTTATCGGGTAGTTTGTCGTTGTTCCAGGACATTTTGAAATACGAACAACTGAAAGGTTACGTTCTTCAGCACGACTTGCTAGTGGATAGCCTTATTTACAAGGTACGATAATATCTTTTATCAAATAGATAATAAAAACTTGTCGTTTTTAACATTTTCAAGAACTGTATGAGCTGACAGTTTGATTCTTTCTGCATTTGCAAAATGTACAGATTAATGTACTGTAAATATTTGTGTTAAAAATCTCCCTATATTCGTGCTGCGTTTGAAAAATGATCTTCGTTTTGTCTGTACTCGTTGTATAGTTAGATTATTATTTGACGTTTTTATTCTTCTGTATTCACGCCATACTGATCTTTAATTTAGTATGATTTTTTGCTTTCAAATAGTAATATGAAAGCTAGTTTTGACTGGTATCGAATAGAATTTGAAGAACGCTCCGAACTTTTTTACGATTCAATTTTTAGGATGTGAAGTTGACTTCGGTGAATGACGACTACTATTTCGTGTTTGAGGATTACCTGTATCAAGTGCTGCTTGTTTTCTCTCGTGACACAACTGTGCTGGCTCACTTTGCACAAAGCAGTGCAACTCCACCTAAAGCATTTATTAAAGGTAAATTCCAATTTTTACCACCTTCACAAAAGACTGCGTATTGATGGGTAATATGTGATAGTACGGACAAATTGTTGGTTACTTTTAGAATTTTTTAAAAATTTCTTTTTTTCATACTAAGTCCCAAACCCCGATGACGTCAGTGGGCACGCTAATGACGAAACAGATGAGGAATCATCCAGTAGTGCACACGATGATGACGTTGCTTGCGAGTCACCGAGGAAAAATAAACTTCCATCGCTGCGGGTTTTTGGAAATCATCAGATTCTGAATCCTTTGGAATTTTCCAACCAGCGCCCGACCGATTTCGAAAAAGGTTTAATCGTAGCATGACGTCAGACATGTAGTCGGTGTTGGAATAACAGTTCGCTTGGTGTCTAATGCTTAAAATCATAACCGCAAGATAGCGCTACATCAACAATAGTTAATGTAGCGTGGATGGTCGCGTGCAAATGGCGTAGCGGTAAAAAAATCGGGCTCAGACTCTCAAGAACAGAGGTTCGATTCCCTGCCCTTGTAAATTCCGCTAATGCGTGTATATATCTGTGTTGAAAAAATTGATTTGGGTTTTGTCTGAATTTATATACGTCTTGTTAAAAAAAAAGTATGCGTATGGCATAGCGGTATGGCGTCAAACTCCAAAACCCAGAGAGAGAGGTTGATTTTCTTCTTCACCGCTGTAAATTCCTTAAGTGCTTGTGTTGAGGGAGATATCTTGTGTTAGTGTAAACTTCTTGTTTTTGTTTTTCTTTTAAGTCAAAATAGAAAAAGGTATACCAGGGGATGGCACATGGTCAGATGTCGACGCGCGATGTTGGTTGTTCGGCTTTTACTGTTCCTACCGATTTTGCAAGTTATTGTTGTGCAACTGTGCACCGATTGTGGTAGAAAAATGTCTTGCGTAAATTTTAAAGATTTGTTAGAGTTTGCACTATTTAACATTGCATCTCAAACGTATCTAATTGTCTTAAATTTTCTAGTGTTCGTTTTTGAGCACAGAGTTAATGCATAGAAAATTTCAAAATGAGAATGTGCTGTGCTCTTGGCTTTAATGTAGTTGGAGCAAATCAGGAGCTGTTTTTGCAATTTGCTGTTCGCTTCTATTTGTCGTTTGTATTCGGTAAATACTTTTTTCCAATTTCAAAAAAAATTCGTGGTTAATTGTTGCCAAATTTTTTTGTCTTCTTTCGAGTAAGAAATTTCTTGTACGACACTGTCTAAGTATGTTGGATATTCACAGATAGGCGAAAAATTAAGCAATTTTAGAAGGTTTTTCGGCATCAGTTATGGTTCATTTACTCTATTTAACATTTCATGTCTTAATATCACTACCTTATCGCAAATACATTAAATTTTTGTCATTCAAGTTCATTTCTTACGGTCTCAAATTGTGCTTATCATTAACAGCAACTAATTACTAAGTCCATCTAATCATTTATACTGTACTTCTGTACACATCTGGCAAAAGGTTGATACAAAGGTTTTGTACCTATCGATGCGCATTGTTTGTCAGTAGTAGTCATAACGTATCAAAGTGTTTACAAAACCAGTTGGCAGCTTTCGTTCACTACATAACCAAAAAAATACGAGCTTCTGGTAAAATGTGCAACTTTTTCGCAATACTTGTTATAAGCACTCGCCGTTTTGGTGGCTTTTTCCTTGGCTTCCGTGCTGGTACCTATTTGCCAGATAGAGCACTCAAACAATTAATGCGGGATATTGAATTTTTGTTTAGGCAAGCTTGGACAAGAGGAGTATTCAGTGATTTATCCGCCTAACGGAGTAATTCCATTTCACGGATTTTCCATGTACGTGACTCCGCTCTGTTACCTGTACTCGGAACCAGCTCGACTCTACAGTATGTTCAAAGAGTTCTACATGAGGTTTTTCCATCGGCTCCATGCGATCTCATCACATCCACAGGTACAACCCCAAGTACATTAGGAAACAGTACTTGTTATTATGGCATGGTAATGGTTCGGGTCATCAAATGCTCGTGCAATTTTACATACTTAAACACAAATTATTAAAACCTTTCCACCATGATGGGGTTTGCACTTTGAGAGAAGTACTTCGAACAGAAAATAGCACTTAGAAATTTGAGTTAACGAAAGGATTTTATGGAATTTTAATCTAAAGATTTAAAATTGAGATTGTACTGCAATACTCGTAGTATATTACTACTGTAACTCATATGCTTCCTATTCGTTTCTTTTTTTTTTTCGTCATTACTGGAATTCTCATTCGAATTTTACTATACGAGCTATGTTGTTTCTCGCTAAAACAGCTTGGCTAAAGACTACTCCTTAATCTAAAAAGTTACTTTCTGCCATAAATAAATATTTACATCAGGGTATTCTGTCGCTGTGTTTGCTCTTCGAAACCACGTTGCAATCGCTACATCCTCGGCTATGCAGACACTTACAAGATATTGGATGTCAACCGTAAGTTGCGAAGGAAGCTTCAATTATATTTTTGAAATGTTGAAATGGAGTATTCACGAACTTTTCATTGCATTACTTTGCATACATTATGCAGTATTTATCTATCGCGGATACAGAACCTCATATTTTTATCGTTGGTTTAGATGTTTCTGGTCCAGTAGCGATTGAATTAAGCAAATATTTTATGCTTCGCCTTAGTAGTGTCAATTTTTCTAGAATTTAGAGTATCGTGACAGTAAGTTTTAAATGCTTTTCTCGGATAATAATTTCCCAATCCCCACCTTATACTTACAGACTGCAACAGTCTAACGTTAGGTTCGTCTTGGGTTACTGTTCGAATATGAAACTCGATTTGCTGTATGGTGTTAATTAATTTGCATTTTACTAGGCTCAAAATTGCATTTAAATGGCTGGTCCGAGCATTTGCTGGTTACCTAGCAACCGATCAGCTGTTGCTGTTGTGGGACCGAATTGTTGGGTACGGAAGCCTCGTCTTACTCCCTCTTTTAGCGGTTGCTATTTTTCTGTTTCGCCAGTCCAACTTGCTTCTTATTTCCACAGCAAGTGGCGTAGAGGTTAGTATCTAATTTTTTATCACTAGATTGACTACTTCAGCTTTTTCTTGCTGCTTTTGATGTACAGTATCTTTTTGTGATTTGACTACATTTTTCCACTATACTTTTTGTTACATCATTCTAAAAGCAGATATTCCTGCGTAGACAAAACTGTTGCAACCTCGGTGCAAAGATGTGTTGTTGTCTTTGGTTGTTGTGGACAGTCTGGGTATGAATATAAATACCGTTCGTAGTTATTTTTTGAGAACCTTGCGCCGATTGTTATCACAATGGCGCGGAGACATAATCCTGCATTTTGTGCTAACATTTGAAGCTTCGAGAAATGATGCCGCAAGTTAATTATCATCAAAAAATATTACGTTTGTTATGTCTCTGCGCCCTATGTCGGGCTTCTATAATGTAATGCCTTTTACTTATGATCTGCCTTGCAACTATTCGGTAGCTATTTTAGTATTTGAGGTAACCAAGCATATCATCACCTACCTTGTGCTCGATGAGGTGAAAATGTATTCCGCTTTTTGAAGCATTTCTATGACCAATAAAATTATTTGTATTGTAGGCTTCAATGGCCGATATTACGACTTTACAAGTTATGCCACTCATACAACTTGTGCTATTTCCCACTTGAACGATCGAAGACCGAGTGGTACGATTGATTATCACTCTCCGACTTAATGGAAAACGCTGAGGCCTACATTAGCAGCGACTGAGATATGTTGGTCTATTATTCACCATCTGGCTTGCCGCTAGGGCGTTATGCATCACTGCACATCTAAAGCAGAAGCACTTTCAAGTATTTACCAAGAAAAGACTTGAATACTGAGATTTGATCTTGATATTCAATATTTGATCTGGTAGATTTCATCGAACGCATTTGGAACTGAACAACAAATAGCACTTTTTCGGAAATCGATATGACTAACACACTGTCATTATTCACGTACAGAACGTTCCGTTGTGGTTGTGCGTAGCAATGGAAATCGGCAAGCAGCATCAAGGACATTGCTCTATGGTTATATAAAATTCTCTTGAAATCATATCTTTCATTATACTCGTGGTATTACACCAAAGCGTGCAATGACTTTGCCAGGCCCATTTCCGCGTCATTGCGCCTGCGGGCAACACAGCTCCTTTCGAAGAAATGTCGCAGCGGTGGCGAGCCGTTAGCAACTCTGTGTCCGATTTGACCTGCCCAAGATTTGAACCTCAGACCTCCCGTTCCAGAGACGAACGCGTTACCGCTCGACCAACTCTTAAGTACACACTATTAAAATTTGGGTTCTTCCCAAGTTATTTACTTTGAAGTCGCGACTAATGTTTTATGGCTGTTAGTGTGCTTGAACTTAGTTGCTATCGTTTCATAGATACTGTGAAAAAATATCATTATTTCAATGTTCATTCATTATTTTACAATAAATGCATATATTTTTATATTACGATGCTAAAATGCATATATACCACGCAAATAAAATAACATTAACACAGAATCATGTAGAATGCAATTTTTTCAAGAAGTAATGCTGCAATAGTACAATAGGAAGACTAAATGATCCGATTCAGAACTGCAAAGAAAAAAGACGGCGGTAGCAAGCAAATTCAATGACCATTCCCATTTAGAGTCTAGTGTCAGTGCTTTCGAATTCGGAATAATCTGGATTCCGAGGATCTTTTTGTCCGACAAAGTTTTTTAACTTTTCTCCGTTGTAGGAAATTGTTTCTTCCTGAAAGAACAAGAAAATCCTGTCAATTAAAATTTTACAAGTAACTTAAGATCATGTACAGTATTTGTTATGTAATTGAATTGAAAAGGCCTTCTTACTTTAGGTGTTTTGTGGTGTTGCTGTTGGTATATGGGAAAATACTCTTTTATCTGTATTATATGGGATCCAACATGGAGTAAAGGTCTTTTCAATACTCCTTGGCAGTGCTTTTGAGGTCTCATTTCCGTTAGGGTTTAGAAGCTCCGTATCATCAAGCCGCAATCATTTTTCATGCAAAATCAATGTTTATATTGTTTATTTACCTGATGATATATTAATAGTTTACTTACCTGATGATACAAAATTAATTGTTCCAAACTTTCGTGTCGGATTTGATCATTGCCAAAGAAATGGTAACATCCCTCTTCCGAAGCATCAATTAGAAAGTGTTTGATTCTATCCATGTCCCTAAAATCAGAGCACAGTGTTGAAAAAATTGGCCTTAATCTTAAGTTTTAATAAATTGAATTCAACATTATCACTTCAAAACACCACAAGAAATTAATTAAAGAAACTGCGCCGTCTTGTTGAAGCCAAGAAATCGCAAACTTACGATGCTGGAAAAGCGCTGTTGAGAGAAATTTCGCGCCTGGAGGCAAAAAGACGAAGGATCCCATTGTAAAATATTCTACTCATTTGGACCCAATTTTCGAAGGAGTTTGGGCAAAAACCCTAAAAGAGGACCTGTCTTTCTCACCAGGCCTTCAAAAGTTGAGGGGCCTTGGTACTCCGTTGCCCTTCCCTTTAAACAATTCTGTGCCGGAATGGGAAAAAGTTTGCTTATTTTTCGTTGAACCACCAAGTAGACTAGCAATTAAAACGCTCGTGTCCAATGACTCAATAGCACTATCTCGGGATTTTCAAAAGATACAAACTAAGCATAATTTATCCGTTGGAAATCGCGCAAGTATAAAAACACAATCGTGTAAGTAACGCTTAAGACTCAATTTCGGGAACTTACTTGTAACTAAGAGCATATCCCCATACTTTGTCGCTGACACGAATAAGAAAATCGCCTTGTTTCTTGTTCTTCAATAACTCTTCCGCTGCGGCTCTGGATAATAGGCCTAAAATTTTTGGAATCGTTATTGAAGTTGCGAAATGCCAAACATGAAATAAATCAACGTTTCTAACAAGCATAAAAATAAAAAATTTTATTTACGCCAAATGGTCACCAGAACGTTTTTTTTTGTTTTTGTTTTTTTTGCTTAATAGCTTCTAAATATTTCGTATTAAAATACTAGCCGTACGTAACTGACGTCAACTGTGGAGTGTTTTTAAGAAATGTAGCATTTTACCCTGTGGAACTAGAAAGTGCGGTGTCAGCAATCAGATCTATTTTGTTTTTATTGATATTTTTGATTCCGGAAAATTGGGTGTTTCCCCACAATTTCTGAAACCTGTTATTGTATTTATGACGACTAAAGGCGATAACATGTATTGTAACAAATCGTAGTTTAGTTGTTGAATTTTTAGTTTTTTCTTTGGCGGACCCACAAGGACTTTGTAACTTTTGAAACTATTTGGTGTTTTGCAAAATGTTTTCTACCTCTCGCCCAGATTAAACAAAACAACAAACAAAGTACTTCAACTGATAATTTCGTTTCAACTTTAGTATGTGAATCACGCACAAATTCAGGAAGTTCAAACATTGCGCTTGGTTCGACAGTCATAAAAAGCTATAAATTTTAACAAAATAATCGACCAACTGATGATGTTAGGACAAATATTTGTTTGGTAATGCGCAAATATTTCTTTGGTGCTTTTCTTATATTAAGAAGTTTTGACGAAAGTACTCGTTGATGTGATGTCCTGTCTCTTATTTATGTTTATTTTGTGCTCGAAACTTTGCGCTTATAAACAACAACGCGGACGATCTTCTTTACACACTAAACATAGCTCATACAATACGGGTAAAAATGTTTCCCCCAGATTATAGCGTGATAATACGCAAAGTTTATGGTAATTGCTGCATTAAAATTGTCTTGCTTCACATTTTTTGTCAATTCAGAATTAGACAACTAACTTATCAAGCCATTTTATGCAAAAAATAACAAAATTTACAAAAAATTTCAATCGTGAAATTTGATCTCATTGTTTTTCAAAAATTCACATTCATTATTTTGAAACTTCAAAACTAATTGATCTCAAATCTAAAAAACCTTCAAATTCACCAAAACTTTTTGAACGAGTTAAAAATTAATTTCAATCCAACACTGAGCGTAGGGAACGGTAAAACCCTCAACAAATGCTTGTAAAAAAATGAGTCTCCTACCGTGAAGCCAAGGAGGAAATGAGTGGGTAGACGAGATGTTATAGGCTTGGGTGTTCTCAAACCATTCTTTAACTTCTTCTCGATTCTGAGGTTTGCTCTGTTTTCCAGGTCTAAAAATACGAACAGATATGGCAGCTTCGAACCATACGAATATAGGGCAGCACTCATTTAGGGTTGTGCTTACTAGTATTTTGTTAAACTGGTCCAATGTAGCAGCCAGTATTAACAGAAATAGGCGTTGTTTACCCAAGAACACCACGTCCAAGTGCTGAAAACCGCACGGGTAGAAATGCAGCTTCTGTATTTCAATAATCATCCGAGCGAAATTTTTCTAAATTTATTCGAAGCCAGATAGAATAAACAATGACTGTTGAAAAACCGAGCAATTCAGTTATGTTTTCATTTGTAAAACGCCCAACGAACCAAGAAAGTACCGCAAAAAGAAACACATAAGCATTCAATTCGAACATTACTGATGAGACGTTATCGCCCAAAGCTAACACAGAAAAGTTTTGATAAAGTGAAAGCAATTGGCCCAACGATACAGTGCAAACATGTCTACAACGAGCACACAGCAAATTACATCCTATTGCTGGAAACAACGTGATTTCGAGTCTTGAAAATTTGCTCGTTCCACCAAGGGCATGTTTTTCTGCAAAATTATAGCACTAACAAACGCGTTAGTGATGCAACCTTGTTGCCTCTCCAAATGTTGCATATGATTGGGTATGGGTCCAATAGCTTCAAGACAAACAAGAAATTATAAAGATTAATCCAGAATATTAAGAGAAAGGGGGGAAGGTGCTGTTTATGAGTACACAATCATCATGTTTGTAATTTAATTCGTAATTTTTGACTGGAATGGTGCTTTTAAAAACACAAGGGTAAAAAGAGCATCTTATTTTACGCCCTGCTTTGAACTGTAACTGCTGCGATACTTTCTTTCGGCGTCAACGTGCAATGCTAATGAGCTAAACCGTTATTTGACTTTCCTAAGAATGGATTTCATGAGTTATACGAAAGAAAGCTTACTGTGACACTGGGTGCTTCTTTCGTAGAAAAATTGGCTTAGGTGGAAGCGTTGGAGGTTTCTTCGTTTCGGATTCGGGGTTCGCTGGTGGGAGATGCTTGAATCGGACGCGTAATTTTTCGGGATTGGAAGCCAGTAGGGACTGGCGCTTGTATTCCCTACTGGCTCGGCGCGCGCGAATACTTCGCTGTCGGTCGGCCTCTTTGAATCGTTGAACTAAAGAAAACAAAGGTTGATTCATTTGCAAGCAGCCAATATAAATGGGAATCTAAAGACGACTCTTCATCAATCTATAATGGCAATGACCAATTTAAAACATTTTGAGAATAATGCATGGTATCACCAAGTAGAAAAATTACTGTTCGTCTATTTTTTTTTTTTTTTTTGCGATCAAGTATATCTCATGATCTTAGGTATCATTCTTCTCTTTTTCATGCGAATTGGTTTTAATTGCAAATTGTACTGTTTGGATCATGGTTGTAGGTAGCAGCTTTTTCTCGAAAAAGAACTATTGAAAAGATCAGGCACGTAGGCAAAACGGAATTTTTTTTGGGGGGGGCAAGCGAAAATTTGGGAGAGCAATGTCTTTTCGCTGGGGAGATCCCAAAACAAAAAAAAAGGTCTTCAGTTTGGAAAGCCACCATTTTCTCCGACTTTTGAATATTAAATCAAAAGTAATACAACACTTTTTCTTTTCATCCTAAAATTTAAGGATTTAAGCGAAATATATTTGGGGTGCAAACTAAAAGTTTAGGGGGCAATTGCTCCCTGCTCCCCAAAGCAACGTGCCTGAAAAAAACAACAGAAGCCCAATTAGTAACTCCTGTGCACCTAGATTTACACGGTAAAACTTACGTTGAGTTTGCCATTCCTCATTCGACACGGACTCGTCATGTCTGAGTGGTTCAAGGTGAAAATCTAAAAACAATATTTAGTCAGCTATAAAAAGCAAGATCTTTTCTCATCTCCTTTTGTTTTTTCAGTTCTTTTCAACATTAACTAGAATTGAAACAGCAAAAAGTTTCAAAATCTACTGTATCCTTTGTTCCTTTAATTTACAGAATTCATAATTTTTTTTCCAGATTAAACTGCCTCAAATTTGCAAAAAAACAAACTTACTTTCATAAATATTTTCTTTGTTGTCTTGGCGGCTGGTATTAATCGGAACCGGGTCACTCATCTGCTGGGTGCTTTTTTTCACCGCTGTTTCTTTTCTTTGAAATCCTGACACTTTTTTTGAGTTTTCGCCTCGCTTGAGTTGCTCTGCAATTTTGGCATTTGAATTTTGGGCAAAGGAAGGTTTCTGTGTAGGCTTGGAGGCAAGTTTAGGTTTTTCAACTTCTATCTTCTGGATGGAAGTGGCTTTGACGACGACTACGTCATGATGAGCTCCTGACAAGGGCGGGGAAGGAACCCGAGGCTTACCATTTTGATTGGTTTTACTTTGAGTTCCATTGGCCTAAATTAACAAAATGTTAACAGCGTTCCGGGTGTAGAAGAATTCAAGTACCGCTAGGTCAAAAATTTTCTTAAAATTGAGCATTGGCCAATGGCCAAGCAGTTAAGACATAGACTTGATTGTAAATTTGATTTCATCAACTTTGAAATTTTGAGGCAATCCAACCCTCAAATCATCCCAAATCAAAAAAATAATCAAATTATATTAGTGTATTACTTATAAAATTTTCTTTTCCATTATGAGTTTTGCTTTACCTCTTTTCTTTTCATTACTGGAGAATGAGATGGAGAACTTTTCAGCTGCGTGATTGGACTGGTATTGGGGGGTGAACCGTTGGGGCTGGATGATGGGGAACGACTGGATTTTTTGATAATCACCATCTCGCCATGTTGCCGGGATGACTTTCGGCCATTTTTGCTTGTCTGCTCTCGAGCAAAATGTACTTCTTCGATGGCTGTTTTGATCATAGAATTCATCCGCTTTTCACTAAAAAAACTTTTGGTAGTTGCATTTCTTCGAACAAATTTAAAATGTCTAATCATTTTAATTTTTATGCTTTTAAACGTACCGCTGAATCACTTTTAACAGGGTTTACCTGCACTGAATTGTGCAGCTCATACCGGAACTATAGCCTCATGCATGGCTTCCAATAAGGATTTACCTATGGTATCTAAAAAGCTATGTCAATAAAACCCAGAAGTCATTGCGAGGTTAAATATTTAATATGTGTGATTGATATGGTGGTCAAGGTCCATAATAGGATATGAATGCATACTCTGAAACTACATCTAAAAGCTATTTTAAATCGTCGCCAAGTTTAATATTACAAATACTGTAGAACTTCTATTTATGGGAACGGTCGTCTAAACTCGAAAAAAATGTTTGTGTAACAGTCGTAATGCTCTTTACCTAAGCCAACGCCGCTAAAACATATTTATTCAAGCGAATTCGCGATGTATTACCATCACGCCATACAAAGAATAAATGCGGCAATGAACCACGTATATGATCCTGCAGTAATGCTGCAATCAAGTCACGTTACAACTTTGAAGTTGTTTTTCTAAGCCCATGTATTGCTTTTAATGCTTACTGCATTCTCCTCCATTTCTCTTCCGCAGTAACTTCTCCTTCTCCGTAAATCCAAGTCCAAGGATTACCATTTGCATCTTCGAGAATGCAAACTTTCTTTCCTATAAATTAAAAGAAAAACTAACCTTCGATTCAACCTTTCTCAAGTTTTCATTTTTGTCGATACTAGGAAAATAGGCCTACAATAAGCAGACCACAGACAAAAAAAAAAATTTAAATCCTTCAAATTAAACAAAAAATTTTTTTTCAAAGCCTAAAAAATGGAAGTAACTATTTTCACTAGCAAGTTAAAAGAGTAAAAAATATCCATCCGAGCATTTTTATACTTTTGTTTGCGTTTTTAGGAATCGAGATTTTCGAGTTAGCGATGGGCACAGGGGCCCAGCAGTAATAACCAATAGACACAAAGGTGTAACAGCCGCGAACCCCGCGCTTTGGAACACTGCACTGATTGGTAAAGAAATTTTTTGTCTTGATCAAGTCTCTGGCCGAGAATTCGTAGACCCACTGTTATTTATGGAACCCGTAGAACTGTAATCAGGCTCTTGTGATAAGCTGAGGGTTGGTATGGATTCAGGTTTAGCAATAGAGTAAGGATCAGAGTTTGGGCAAGATTTGGATCAAACTAAATAAAAAAAGCGATAGAATTTCTGATAAGATAAAGCTTGCCAAAATAAAATTTGTTTTTTTAATTTTGGCCCCCTATCAAAAAATCACTCCATATTAAATATTGCAAGTATGGAAGCCTAAATTATTTACTTAACAATTTTTGAACACAATACCTTTTTTAGAAACGACTTTTTTGTTTGATTTCTTGCGCTCATTTTGATTCTCTCTTTCGTTGTATCTTCTAATCTGCAATGCAACACATTCAATTACAGACATCGAACACAAAAGTATGCTAGAAGCGAGGACACTTAAATAGATTCGCTCATTGGGAGCAGTAGATTTTACGCTGAGCCATTATTTTGTTGGCCGCACCCACAGACGCGGAACGGGGGCAGCCGCAAAAAACTGGAACGCAACTTCGGACTGATTTTCAAAGCGGAATGCCGAAACCGGTTTTGACTTTTCCTGGTGACTTATTTTGCCAAAGTATGTATTGATTGATCCAAGTCGGGCTTGATGCAAAAAGTGCGGGCGAATAAACGTATTTACAGCGATAATTGAAATTGCTGCAGATTGTTCAACTCAACCATTAGCATCAAATGTCAACTTGTTCTAGCCTTTTACGCAAAAAATTACCTGCTCTTGTCGGATTTTGAAAAACAGCATTTCTTTTTGCTCTTCTGGTAGTTCAGCTAAAATTTCTGGGTCCACGTACATATCTCGCAAGATTTGTTGCAACATTTTTGGAGGTTGAGGTTTAAAATAAATAAATATAAATGATTGACAATAGATAGTTAATAATAGCTTAAAACTAAACAAGCAAAAACTGAAGATAATGATTTAAAATAAAAAACATAATTATTATTTCTGTTGAAGAGAATAACTCTGACCTTTTGTTAATCATGGGCGTGACATGTTTGGAAACTATACCACATATACAGCTTTGTAAAAATGTTTCAAGAGGACTTTGAATCTCCTTTTTACCATTTTCATGCTTTTTCAATTTATAAAATTGGAGATGCAAAAAAATTCGATTCAGCCAGCTGCTTTTCAGCAAGGCTGCAATTAAATCCTCTACTGTAATTTATTTTACGCTTACTGTAAGTCTTCATAATAAAAGTACCGGTAATAATTATTTACAAAAATCTTTTCTAGCGATGTTCATACGTCTCTCATAGTTATTTTAACTCATTAGAAAGCATTGCACATAACTCCACATCTTCCCATTTAAATTAGGAGCAAAAGAGTGGTTGCTGCTCAGTAATCAAAAGAAAGAAATATCGAAACGCGTAACGATCTTTTGGAACAAAATAGTAAACGACCAATACTCTCAACTTGCGTCTTTTGTGTGTTAATGGCATTTAGTAATACAGTAGCTTTCAGCTTTGGTAGAATAATTGCAACTTCGCTACTTGACTATTTTTTGGTTCCCCAAGGCGTCAAATTTTGAAAATATTATACCGTGAGCGATTTAAAAAATTAAATTGGCGAAGTCTAAGCAATCGAATTTTGTTCGATTTTGTCCATTACCCTAGCCTTCAATACCTTATGCTGATGCTGGCTACAATACATTATTTCATCGTGTTGCATGGTCTCCGGGGAAAAAGCTTTTCGGGATTTGTAGGACAAAGCTATGATTTGTTTATTTGTTGAAATTGTTTGCTAAGCTATGTGTTGAACATTAAAAATGGAATAAATGTCACACATTTTAACAATAACAATATGAAAGCTGGCTGCGACTTCTGCTTTCTTGACTGAATATTGTGATTGATTGTCGCTGTTCCATTACAAGCTATTGATGCAAAGTTATGCAGTTCTAGTCATGCTGAAGTCGTCCCGTATTCTGAAGTAGTACTTGTTGCAATTTTGCTTATATACCTTCAAGAAATTGGATTTTTATTTTCAGAGCACCAAACACCCTTCTGTCTTCATCATCGTCTACCTCAAAAAGTGTTTCTCAAAACTAACCTGGCTATACGCGTACTATACCATACGCGATTGCGTCACACATCTAAAAAACAAACAAACACGGTTGGCTGTTAAGTTACTTCGAATAAGGCAATACACCGAATTCTTTAATACAGAACTTGGCTCATTGGCTGCGCTAAAAATCAGCGCCTTGCCATGTCAATTTGAAACAAATATTTGCTTCGTCAATAAACAACAAACTTTTAACTCCGTTTAGTGCGTTGCGGTTTTCAAAAAGGCTGACTCTTAATTTTTTTTTAAGAAATGAGTAAGTACTATCATGCATGATGGGTTTTGCAATACTGAAGAGAAATAATTTTGACGCATTAACTGGGCAAATCCTATAGCAACAAAGTAACAAACACAAAATAACTTACTAGTTACTCGGTATTGCTTGCGTTGAAAACATTTGAAGTCAAGCACTCATTTTTTAGAGAACTCTTTCCGCCAAAAAAGTTTATATTAGATATTGTACATTTTAAAAACCTTATCACAATAGCAAACCTTCGACAAAGTATCCACTGAAGAAAAGTGACATATGGCACTAATAAATAATTCTTAATGTGTTTTGTTCAAACCAAAAAAGTCAAAGGAATTGCTGTACCAAATCATTGCGAAAAAATCACGAGCCGTATTAAGACGTATTTTATTCTATTTCTGTAATGTTTTTTGATATCTTAAAATTAATTTTGTTGTAAAATTTATTCGCTACCAATAGGACGAGACGTTAACCAATACAATTAGAGTTGCGACTAAAAGATACCAATTTTAAGCTTCGTAACTAAGATAACAAGACTAGAAGAGGACACCAAGCAGAAGTCTACTATTGGTACGATAAACAGTAACTTTTTTAAACTACTTGTTTAGCATTAAAATTCTCAAAATTACTTTGAAAGCGTTAGAGGTCCCACGCATGATAAGTTTTTACTTTTTGCTATAATTTTTTTTTGTTTTGTTTTTGTTTTTGTCTTTACATCTTTTTTTTAACAGGATGACCATTTCAGAACAAACACAAGACAATTTTTCATTTATTTTTATTTTCAACGCAGGTATTTACACGTACTTGCGGAATTTGCTACGGCAGGAAACTGAACCTTCGTCTTAATGAGTTTGAGTCCAATTTTTCGGCCGTTGCGCCATCTACAAGTCAACGAACGAGATATTTTTTCAAAACACAGCACCGCAACTGGAAGAAATCAGGAAGAAGAAACTGGAGTTTAGGAGGAAGGGGGCAAACTTTTTTCAGGGAGAAACAAAAACTATAACTAAAGAACAATAATTGCTTTAATTATCAGCTTAATATGTCCTTCCGAAAGCTAAACAGAAGCAAATGTAAACGCATAGTCAGCAAATTCAGTGGGGGGTTATTTCTGGACCAAAATGTCCGGTTATGGAGCCCCAGCCGTCGGATACAAAGGTGTCTAGGAGCACTGCTCCGGTGCATTGATATTTTTTGCAATATCAATATTATTTTAAAGGTTAACTTTTCGTGTTTGCAAAATTGTAAGTGCCGGTAATTTATTCATAACCGTCCTAGTATCAATTAAATACTTATCAAAGTGGTGGCAAATTTTTATAGCTGAAAACACAGCCAACAGAATAGAATAGCAATCTAGATGCGTACAAGGTTAAACGAATTAAAATTAAACCTTAAGTTTTGTTTCAAATTTTAACTTCTAAACGTAGTAGCCGTCTGGCTGATTTCCTTTTTTTTTTTAATCTAAGCATGCTTTGTGCTTTTGCTATGCATGATTGAGCGTTTGGCGGGTGTTAAAACAGAATTGTTTGTTTCTTCTAATTAATCACAACGATAAACAGCATTTTGATTACAATTTAAATTAAATTAGACGCTGGGGGACGAAAAGAGCGCATTTCTCACCTACTTTCAGCTCCACATATTATTGATTTCTTGGGTTACGATTTTCTGCAGTCTAAACTCTAAAAAGCAAGTTTTTTTTAGACTAGGCTGTACTGTGTAGTAAACGTGGGTTAGATTTTGAGGTTGCTGTCAGCTAGGCCTACTCTGCGCTGATAGGCTTAAGTAAGCTGTTACAAATTACCGGTAATAATACGGAAGTGGTTACTTGCATGCTAGCGTGCTAATAAAGTAGTGAACAGGTAAAGTAAGAGAGCAAAGAGTGGGTGCTGCAAATAAGCTCTACCTAATAATAACAGACTCAGATTGTGCCTGAACTGCTAAAATCTGAATTTGCTGGTATGTACGACCCACATATAGGCTAGGCTACTGGCAGACTGGTACATAGTGATACTGTACCAGTCCTAGTAGTTGTTAAAACAAAACTGAGGCTGCTGTACCGTAACTGTCAACCTTAACGTGAGCTGGAAAGAGTACACTAGCCTACTTAGTACTTGTAGTTGTATTTGTAAGAAAATCGATATCCTAACCCAACTTTAACCATAGCCTAATCTTAAAACCTACGTTAGCCCCAGAGGTGGGCAGCGCAAGTCATAAAAGTTGCGCCGCAAGCACACGCACAACTACTTTGAAAATCTTGCGCCGCAAGCGTTTCTGCAAGCTCAAAAAAATAATTGCGTCGCAAGCGCAAGTCTGAAGTGTGACATTTTGAAAATGAAATGTATAATTTTAATTGACTCACTGCTCAAACCTCTCTAGGTTACGCTACAAAACCAATATTAAAAACAAATTATGAACGCTACCGGTACCAAATTAGTAAACAAAAGATTAGGCTATTGATTTCCTTTAAAAAATAAAATTAAAAGCATTTGAAAATGCACATCTCTTAACCTTTTTGGGTGAAAAACATCTTCGTACCTAACGCAAAAATACTCTCAACACACGCATTCAAGGAACTGCAGTGTTGAAAAATTCCACTAATGAAGTCTGCATGTGGTGGTAAGCTAACTACTTCAGAGTCGCTGTTTTTTCTAATGGCTCTTCAAGGAAATCCTTTACAAGCTTCGATACATATTTTGTGCTTCTGGAGCAATTAGCATCACTCTCTGACAAATGGAGCACGCTAGAAACTCATCATGTTTTTGTTTAAACGAATTGAACCATTTAAGTATTTCTTATTAGAGCTCTACCAATACTGTCACTCCTCTTCGCAATATCTTTCAAGTTTTCCCGGACTAGCAAAAAAGTTGTAATCAATAGTTTTGTTGTTTTTTGTTTTTGAATTACGGTAAAAAAGGACTGTCACGAGTAACGTGTTTAATGCCAAAAGCAAGTTTAAGATTGTTTGAAAACGAATAGCATACTTCTAAAAAGACAATTACAAAAACAATTTTTCTGTTTAAAGTTTGATTTTACAACCATTTTGTAACTTATTCAATCGGAAGTTTTTTTTGAAAAATCGGCAAAAATGTTTTAGAAACGTTTCGGCGAAAAATGACTCCTGCTGTACATCCAATAGAAGTATTGCAAGCAGTAGACAAATGGAATTTCCCTTGACGAAGCTTTTATGAACCTACCTCGTCAAAGGTGTAGCCGGGGGGGGCAAAACCGCCCCCCCCCCGTCTATTGAAATGCCACCAATGATAAAAATAGTTACAACAAAGCATTATGCTTTTTTCAGTTTCAGTTTCTTTAAGCATTTTTGCATACAACAGTATAAGTCTACAACAGACTATCATGAACGACCAGGTATGTGGCCTGAACCCCTTCAAATCAAATTGTTGCCATCCAATTTAAATGTATAACCTGCATTCACGACAAAAAAAATTTCCGAAGGCAAATATTCGATAGATTAATTACTGCTAAAAATATTGCAAGTGGCAATGTATATACTTTGCTTCTCCCACCTGGGCCAAGTCACAAAATTTAACCCCCAAATTCAAGATTTTAAACATGTTTTGGACTTGATCTGTAAGTAAGGGGAAGACTCACCAATTTGATTGTTTCAATTGGCTTTCAGTTCTCAAAAATTTAGTTATTTTGGATGGTTCTAAAAATGTGTGAAATGTGATCTAAATGGCATTAAAATAGCTGTTTTTTTCCAAAAAAAATTCCAAAAAATTACCCAGCTGCTTTGAGACCTCTGTCTGTGATACGTTTGGATTAAACTAGTTTGTTCACCACGTCTCCCAACTTAGACAATTTTGGAAATCTTTTTACGTTTAGGTTCAAGTCCTCCTTTTTTGCAAAATCTAGATTATATGCCAACCCAGGCCTTGGCTTCTGATCCCTCATTCTACGGTATCTTTGTCTCGTAAAAAGTCCCTCTTTTCGAAAAATTTTGATGATGTCATTACTTGTGATTTGCGGTTTGACCTCTTCCCCACCAATCAAAAATCCTGGATACGCCTATGTACCTCGTCACTGTTTTTTTTTTCTTAACTTTAATCACATTTGAGTGAAAAACAATCATTCATAATCGTATTGAAATTGCGCTTGCACAATTACGCTCAAATTTGCTAAAATACTTGCGGGGCAAGCATCAGCGCAATCGTTTAAAAATAATTGCGGCGCAAGCGCTATTGCAAGTGAAATAGTTGCACTGCAATTATTGCGATGCAAGTGCCCACCTCTGGGTAGCTCAAACCCTACCATCATAGGGTTACCAGTGATTTCGTCAGGATACCACTGAAGTCGTCTTTCAAACACATCGGCCCACCCAACTCAGCCCAATTTAACGGTGGCAAACATTGTGCAGGCTGTCTTCAGGTCTTAAAGTCAATCCGAGCAAGTCTTTGCAACATTGTAGTAATCGTCATAGCATAATGGATTCAACTTGACTGAAATAAAAAGGCGATTAGTGGAAAAAACTGTAAGGTTACCAGTAATACATTGACATCCATCAGGTATTGAACAAAATTGCTGAAGCAGAAAGGTAAACCGTATAAAACATGTGAAAGAAAACAAAGCGAATTAAACTCTTTTTTATAAGAACAAAACTAACCCTAACCGAATTCTAACCCTAATCCAAACCTGAATCCTAACCCTAAACCTAGCCCTAATGCCTAACCCTACCTACTCTTAGCATTTGTTTTCGAAACTAAAACAACTTGTTTTAAATTTGTCCGGACATCTCAGCTCACTATGGTGGCATAGCGCACTAATAAATGCGGCATATAGACTTTGTTTTAGGTGGTTGCCATTTCGTCACAGGGATTTTGCCACAAAGTGAGGGTTTGAGCAGGACAGCTCGAGGAATAGTAGAATTGTTTAATGACTGCTGTTCTCAGCCAATGCTTTAATTTAAATAATGCAATGGTACAATGTGGTTGACTAAAGGCTTAGGGTCTATTCTGTCTTTAGAATGCCGTCTGTCATGTAATCACTTCATGACAAAATCACTGCGATGAAATCACTGGCAACCCATCACAGATCATTCTGTCAGTTATGGATGTTCATTTCAGAATATCATCTGCCTATTTCAGAATAATTTTGGATCTTTTTTTTAAATTCCAGAATCTTTCCAGAATATCAAATCCTATTGCAAAATATCGTTTTCCGACGATTTCGATTGATTTGACAATGTATTGTTATAATCCATGTCTATATCAATAGTGGCGTAAATGCATTGTTATGGTCACTTGTCGATTACCATTTTATGCTTTTTCTCTATAATAAAGAAGATATACTTGCCTATTGCTGCAACGAGGAAGAACCCATGAATTTTCAATCTCTTTTTCCTCATAAAAACGGACAAGAAGAGAAACACAAGAGTTTTAAGAGAAAAAGGCAATTTAGCATTGTCATGCATTGCTCGCATGTGTGTGTACTCTGTACAGTCGTACACACCCGCTATTACTCGCAGTTGCACAGTGTTTGCTATATGCACTTGTTACTGAGTGAGCTATGCGCAATCAATTACGTTCATATGAAAACAACGCGGAAACAGCATATCTTAACAAATCTTTATTATTCCGATTCCATAATTTGGAACTGGTTCCAATGGATTCGATATTCTGGAATGAACATCCCTACTGTCAGTTAAAAAATTAAAACAGATTATCATAAATTGATTATGAGCACCTACCGGTACTCTTTCGTCATTGCTCGCTTATTCTCTTTGGAAAGAGAACATTTCAAAGTACAGTAAATTTTATTGGAAAAAACATCGGTACCATATTTCACTGGAATTTTTTATCTAGTTTTTTTATTAATTTTAACCCAAATTCAAAACCTGAAACTAACCCCAAACCTAACCTTAATCAAATCCTAACTCAATCTCTTGATCTTACCCTTAAAAAACCAAATGAAAAAAGTGCGGATGAATATTTTTCATTTTTGTTTTATTCTCTTAAGTTTAAAATTTTTCAGTGAAATAGCCAATAGGCCTACCAATTTTATTTTTTTATTAATTTTGACCCAAATCTAAAATTTAACCCAAACTCAAATTCTTAATCTAAAACTAAACCCAAAGGGCCGAACCTTACAGTAACCCTAGCCATTAAGCGTACTCAAACCTTAACAAGTAATCTCAACACTTAAAAAAGTACAGTAAATAAAAAATGTGTGAACAAAGAACATTCCTTTGTGGCTTCGAACAAACAGCAGATTTACGTAGGAAGAAGTCAAACATCAACCGCAAAACTTGGAAAACGGTCTACTCATAAGCGGGTGAGGACTCGTGCAACATAAAAGCGCCATCGTCGCTTCCTTGTTAGTGGAGGATAAGTATGGATCAATCAGTCAATCTTTATGTAATTTAAAAATTTCCAGTGATACTGTTGGACCTACTTTAGAACTTAATAGGTACCGTACTGGTGCTATTTTTTATGGCTGTTATGTAACGTAATATCTGATAGGTAGGCTTTACTTCACTGGAAATTTTTATCTACTTTTTTATTAATTCTGACTCAAATCTAACCCAAACTCCAATGCTTACTCTAAAACTATCACCAAACTGAACCTAAACCCTAACTTCAACCCTAATCTTAACCCCTAAAAAAGCAAATGAAAAAAGCACGATTGAATATTTCTCATTTTCATGTTATTCTCTCTAACTTAAAAATTTTTAGTGAAATAGTCACTACCTATCGGATGTTACTATTAGCCACTTAAAAAATGGAACACATAAAAAACTAGCCTATTGGCTTACTGGTAACTTACTGGTAGGCTACCTGTACTACCAGCTGCATTAATATTGATACCACGCTTAGTTTGATGTACAGTCAGTAGTCACTATCCTAATTATCGCCAGTAGCCAGTTGAATTACAATGTCAACAGCTTATTAATATAATTAATTATTTATAATTTGTGGTACTAGTAATTGATTTTAAAACACTAAAAGTACATGTCATAAGTTTATAAACTGCTGAAGTTAAAGAATATCTTGAATCATGAGTGTTGACAAAAAGAGAATAGGTAAGTTGGATAGTGATGGGCCATTTTCAATTTTTTCTGCTCTGGTATTATACAAAAAAAAATAGGGTACAAAATTGCCAACCTCGGACTATACTCGCTGTGTAAATAATGCTGCTATAGATTTGATAAGTGATAATTAGTAGCGTATCTGGTTTTGTCAGTTTAAGTTTCAGAGTTTGTCTTTTTACTCTTCTATTGGCCCTATATATAGTAGATTTTTTTTTGTGTGTATCCTTTGGTTTTGGTAATGACAGTTCATGTGGTTAGATGCAGGGCTGTGGAGCTGGAGCGCCAGAGAAAAGCATTTTTGTGTGAGCTGGAGCCTTTAACTGCTCTCCTTGCAGAGCCAGAGCCACAAAAAATGTACAAGCTCTAGCTCCGACTTTCCTGGAAAGAAAAACCTTGCAAACATCCATACAATTATTTAAAACGAAGTGACTTGGCGAATGGAACGTTCGTGATATTTTTTTTTCTTCGTGAATGGAGCCATTGCCTTTTTCATACATTTGGTTTAAATACAACATTTTGTCATCATATTGTTGCAAGCAGCGTAGTGTAGTGGTTACAGCGCTCAGCTTCCATCCATCGCTCCCGGTTCAATTTGCGCCTGAGGTGCGAAAGCGTGGAATGAAAGATTACGGAGTAGAGACGCAGAATCGGGGAAGGTAATTCACGGATCAACCTTTTTTTTTTGCTTCAAAACCTTGCATTACAGTTAGGGTTGGGGCAGCGATGCCAGCCTGAGGGATAGCTATTACGTGACAACAGCTTTTCATAGCGCATGATCCATTCGCGAGGAAAAAAAATACCGCAAGTGTTCCATTCGCCAAGTCACTTCCTATTTAAAATCTGAAATTTTAACTTTAAGTGCTTTAGTCCATTAGTATGGTAGTCCTTATAATTTTTCATTGTGCTTATGTGTATGACTACTAAGATGTATCAGTAGTCAACAGTTAGTGATGCAACCAGGAAGGAAGAGCTAAGGAGGCTGAACCCCCTTTTAGCCAAGTCACTTAAAAATATTAAGCTAAATATGCATGCTTTTAAACATATTTTGGACTTGACCAATATGTGAGGGGAGTGAAGGTTGATGATGCTGAGAAAACTAATTGTTAAGAAAACTAATCTTTTCGCAATTAGGATGGTCATATTACTCAACACAGGTGTGAAATACCATTCAAATGGTGTTAAAATGGCTTTTTTTTTTTGAAAAATGGTGAGGGCAGATGCCCAGAGCTTCTAGTGGCTGGGGGCTCTATGCTATCAGACCCCCATCAATGAAACACAAGCAATAAATTTTACCTTTGGGTTTAAGCTCTCCCCGAGCCCTCTTAACAAAATTCTAACTGCGCACCTGTCAACAGTTGACTTTATGGATGAGATAGGCTACCAAAACAAAATTTTTTGACTGTACATGTGGATTTATAACTTTGCTACAACTGGCAAGTAACGATGATTTGGAGCCAGAGCCATACTTTAAAGAATTGCAGCTTCAGAGCCGTAGGTGTAAAGAACAAGAGCTCAGAGCCATACCTATTTTTCAATGTCTCTGCAGCCCTGGTTAGATGGCCATAGAATACTTAACTTAGTTTATAAGCGTGAATGAACTAAGTGACAATGCATAACCAGTTTTGACTTCTGAGTTGACTGTGAGTGTGATGCCTTTGCATGTTTTGTAAAGCAATTGCGTATATATTCTCAGTTGATTGTTCATGTCTGTGAAGTTTTAAAATGAAAGTTTTGTCAATTTATGGTCTTTTAATTGTAAACTAACTGCTAATTGTTTATTGCTGAAGTTTTCTTATGCTTATCGTCTTGGTACTTCTTGTTGTTGTGGATATTTATCCTCCCATCTCCGGCAGCATCAGATGCTAACTGCTGAACGATCTGCACACTTTTGATTGTGATATCTGCTTCATGCTTGGAGGAAACCACTCCTTCTTCGGAGTTTCCAATGGGTTTCTGCGAATTTTTGTCCATTGAATTTGCTGCATGTTCGAAGCCTGTAAGCTTAGTAAAGGATACAACAACTTGACCTGGGTGCAGTTTAAACCCAGATCTTGCAATCAGCATTGTCATGAAAATGACACGTTTGCCCTTTCACCCATGCTGCCGAATAAACAAAGACACTTGTTTAAAGAAGTTCCAGATAGAAAATCTGCAATTTTTAGCAATTCTAAGTGTGTCAAACAAGACTGGGTTGGTCGATTTTGCAAAACGATTATATCGGCTTGGCATGGATCTGATAGCATCAGGAGGAACAGCTAAGATAATTCGAGAATCTGGTATTGAAGTTAGGTAAGCTCCTTTTTTAATTGAGACTTCAGACCATTAAGTGCAGTGTCAATTGACGGCTTTTATACTTTTATTTCCTTGCATAGAGCGCACTAAATGAAATCAAACTTTTTAGCTCTAAATAGTAAATAACTCTTGAACTAAATTGTGAAGAGAAAGAAGGTAGAACTGATTCATACATTAAATGCGCATGATTTTAAGTGCACCTCATGATCTGAAAAATAGGGTAATTGCCATTTGCGTAATAATGGTATGTAATATGTATATATCAAGAAAGGCAAGAGTATAAATGTTGCAGTGTTTAAACTAACTAGTACTAGTAGTGATTGACAATGCGCATTGGAGGATAAGAGATCAATATTAGATTCCAATCTTTATTCAAAGTTCAGCTATGAAAAAGCATATTTGTACTTCAATCTAATGAATCAAAAAATAAGTAATAAAGTGCATGTACCAATAAAATAAAACCTGGAATTATTTTTTTGCTCAGAATTTTCCTACAAGTGCCTTGATTTGAGGTACTTTTTAAGTTTTAGACCATTTCAGAAAGTTTTGTGATCAATTCACTAATGCAAGCAAGGTTTTAGGGCTTGCATGTAGAAACATGTCAATTCTTTTTAATTATTGATTGAATTGTCGAAACTGTTTGTGATCAATTTCCAAAATTCAGTTTAGTGACTAAATTGATTATCTATTTGGCAAAAACATAAACCTGCTGCAAATCAAATTGTTGGCATTATTAAGATGAAATACTATGCTTTGAAAACTGACTGGCTAAAAAGTTTGTTATTGCCGTCTTTATCAAAACTTTTCAAAAGACCACTTACAAATTTTAGTTTTTTAAGGTGAATGAATGTTCAAAAAATAAATAGCAAAGCTGCGTTTTGAGGTCAACTCTCATAGTTTTAATAAAAACAGACCAGATTTTGATAAATTTACTTTTTACCACCATAAAAAAATAGTAGTGGTGGTCCACCTTGTTCATTTGTTAAACATTTTTTTATATAGAGATGTCAGTGATGTCACTGGTGCCCCTGAGATGCTTGGAGGTAGAGTGAAGACGCTACATCCTGCCATCCATGCTGGGATCTTGGCAACGCATTCCGCCTCCGACATGGCAGATATGACAGCTCAAGATTTTCGACATATTCAGTTAGTTTGAGTTTAATTTTTAGGTTTAACACATTGGGCTATGTTTGGTTGCGTACGATTGGAAATTATTAAAATTTGTTGGAAATTGGTGGTTGATTTGATTAGATAGTTTCAATTTTTAAAAAATTCTTGATTTTTAGTTTTAATTTATTTAATTATAAACTCTCAAAATTGCAGTCCTGGTGCTAAGAGTTAAGTGGGGATTAACAGATACAGTAATTTCCTCATTCTACCCACCAAATACTATTCATGTGAGCACACCAAGTGACCAACTGACCAATGCAAATTTTTGTCATGGAATAAAAATTTGATGCAAAAAACGATCTAGAACACAGTGAAGTTGTTTTGGGCAATCGTAGCTTTTTTCCGTCGTGTTGCCAGCTTATTGAATAAAATTGTGTGGAAAATTTATTTTTAGTGTTGTAATATGCAACCTGTACCCTTTCGCTGAAACCATTGCCAAACAACAAACTTCTAATGTTGCAGAGGCCATAGAACAAATTGATATTGGTAAGTTCTATATTTGGTAAAATGTTAGGTGTTTGTCTAGTGGTTGTATATATTGATGTATGAAGGCTTCTGGTGTATTTTTGCATCGTTAGTAATAGTAATACTGTTTGAATGTTGCATAATTTCCCGAAGAACGGTAAAGACTAAAAGTACTGTCAACATAATGCAAAGATTTAAAGTTAGCTTGAAAAAGCGAAAAGTAATCATTAGGCTATATCTAGCTACAAAATTCTTAGTATCTGTATTAGAACTATCATTAGCAAATTGACTGAGTTTTTGGAAAACGCCATGGGTATTTTGTGATAGCTACTAGTTGATTCTCCTTTTACTCTCAAAAAATTAAAGAAAAAAAATTTGATTCTGTTTTCGAAACAAGATATTTTATAGCCATTTTGCTAATTTTGTAGGTGGCGTGACATTGCTTCGGGCTGCTGCGAAGAATCACGCTCGAGTGACTGTTGTTTGCGACCCAGAGGATTATAATCGCGTGGCTTCTGAGTTGGAATCATCAAAGACGATGGACACATCAGTCGAAACTAAGCAGAAATTAGCTCTTAAAGTGAGTGTTTTCCAAGGCCTACTCAAGAGTTTTTCTTTTCTGCATCTCTTTCACTCTTTGTTTTTTAAATCATAATGAAAAGTACGGGACAATTTTTAAAGCTCTTTTTTTTCTACGAAAGCAATGAGTATTTTGTAGTACGGTATCTTCATGTTTTGAGTTTGGTGTGACGTATTGATCTGAACCCCAAGCAAATTTCAAATGCAAACTCGCCATAATGTCTCGCCTGGTATTACCCCCCTAAATATGATAAGAAATCATTATGCTGTCATAGCTAACTTGGACTATAATACTGTTAGAACTTCGATTTTTTGTAGGCATTTTCACGCACTGCTGAGTATGATATGGTTATATCTGGCTACCTGAGGGAACAGTTTGGAACGAATGCGTATCGTTTGCCACTCCGATATGGAATGAATCCCCATCAAAAGCCAGCTCAAGTTTATCATCCACATTTTAAGCTACCGTTTCAAGGTGATTTTTGGCATTTTGAAGCACCGGCCAGTTGGTCAAGCGGTAACGCGTTCGTCTCTGGAGCGGGAGGTCTGAGGTTCATATCTCGGGCCGGTCAAATTGGACACAGTGTTACCAACGGCTCGCCACCGCTGCAACATTTCTTCGAAAGGATCTGTCTGCTCGGGCATAGAAAAAATTATGTATTTTTTATTAAATGTTACAATGACCGAAGAAAGCACACCAAATATTTTTTGTGAAATGAAACTCAAAGCATTCAATTTATTATTAGTACGCATCAGTTTTTGAAAAGGTTGCTCCATTAATGTATCCTTCGCCGTCCCCAGAATGTTAGATCTTATTTTGCTGTTTTTAAATTATTGGTACCTATAACTTTAATTCTTTAAAACTAAGCAATAATGTACCGTCAGTGTCAAAGAAAACAAATTCGCTTCTTTTCGTATAAATCGCTCTGGTTCAATATGACAACAAGGGATACTGATTGTTTTTGCGGATTAGTTTTGCGTCAACTGCACTGATCCACGTGTTTATTGCGGACGTTTATTTTGAATCTTTTCTTGTTGTGATGATGTCATTCTTGATTCAACAAAACACTCTTGTTTTCCAGTTTTAAATGGTTCACCCGGCTTTATTAATCTTTGTGACGCTTTAAACGCTTGGCAGCTTGTGACTGAAGTGAAATCATCGCTTGGACTTCCTGCCGCCACGTCATTCAAACACGTTAGTCCCGCAGGTAACATAGAGTATTTCTATTACAACTATGAGAACATATTTAATCGTTTGCGTGCTTGCTCTACAAGCTACCCACACGGAAGCCTAGGGAAGAGCCACCAGAACGGCAATTACTTAAATAAACAATGCAAAAAAATTCTCCTCATACAGGATTCGAGCCTACAGTCTAAGGATTACCGCAAACCAGTGCCGTCGATACCGGAGGGCCAGGGGGGCCGTGCCCCCCTCACGACTGCTAGTTTCCTTCCATTTGGCTTTACTCAAAATATTGTTTTTGGAACATCAAGTAACGGCAAGACAACTGACAATAATGGAAAAAGAAATACTTACATTCAAACATACTTCTTCTTTGATGGTTTCTCGATTCTTAGCGAAATTGCTGGCAACCAACTGCTGCACAAGTGTACATCAACGCGACGCAATAACCGTCTTATTAACACGCCTTTACGTGTGTGTTGCGGAAGAGAGATGTAAGCCTTCAGAGTCGTTACCGGTACTTCGTTAGTGATTATTACATAAAACAATACGTGAAAACATTTTTTTTCAAAAGATCTGTTGTTTTTATTTTTAGAGCACACTCAACATTTTAAGCTTGCAGTCACTGGCGCAACCAGTGTGAAGGGGCTTAAGCCAAGTCACTCAGAAAATTAAACCTGAAAATACGAGCGTTGTTTAAACGTATTTTAGACTTGACCCGAAGTAAGGGGGAGCTGGAGGGACTAAGCAATTTATCTCTTTGAAATGACTTCTGAATTTTAGCTATTTAGTTATTCATATGGCTTCAAAAAGTGCGAAATGTGATTGAAATGGCGTTGAAATTGCTATTTTTTTGCTGCAAAATCACAAAAATTGCCCAGCGGCTGGGGGCTCCGCCCCCAAACCCCGTCCACAATCTCTACATATTTTGTAACTAAGCCCCGTCTGTGACACGTTTGAGTTGCATCAGTTTGTTTAGCACGGGTCCTAAATCAGACAATTTTTGTGCAAAAAAATTTACTTTTGGTTCACCCCTTGTAGCAAAATCTTGGTTTACGTGTCTGGTAGCATTCACTGCTGTAGATAGATTTTTTAGACGATTATGGGACGCAGACGAAACAAGCAAAGAAACGCTTTATAGGTCTTTTTTTAGACACGAATTCAAAATTTTAAAAATTGCGCATATTTGTAGCCGTACTAGATCTGAAAATCAGTTTTTATATGCAAAAGTTCAGTTTATTTTTTTGTGCCCCCACACTTTCAGCTAGTGCCCTCTCACTTTGTTTGCTCTAGTGATGGCACTGCCGCAAACGATTAAGCAGTTAACTCGGGCCGGCAGACGTTAAAAACATAATTAAACATTATCGATCAGTGGTCGAGTAGATAGAGCGTCTGCTTCTGAAGCGGTAGACTCGGCTTCGATTCCCAGTCGAGCCTAACCAAAGACTATAAAAATTGGTATTCACAGCTTCCGTGTTTGACGTTCAGCAATTAAAGGGACAGTGTGAAGTTTCCACCGTGTGTGGTAGACAGGTGAACACTGGGCAGGTGTTAGCTTGATTCGAAAACCGAAAGGTCCCTTTGCTGTCTCCTGGCGAAGGAAACTTGGTGAATAAATTGTAATTACAATTATTACTTATATGGGAGCACAGGGTTTCATACGAGAAGTGTATTGGAATAAACCAGTTTAAGGTAATGAGTTGCACTCGAGAGTAACTTGTAGATGAAGCTGTGCGGTGATGTCCAAAAAGTCTTTGTTCCTAGAACATTCACAATTTTTTTACTTTGCCTTTCTAGCGTCCACTTTTTTTCAAGGTTGAGATGTAATGGTTCTCACCAAAATAACTGATATTATTATGACTTAATAATAATTATTATTAAGCAATGAAAAATCTACGATTTTTAGCTATTACTACTATTCAGTAATCAGGATAAACCAGTACTTTTGCTTTGCGATTTATCAAACTTTTGCGAAATACTGTACGAAGCACAATAGGTATTCGTTGGTGTGAGCATTATGAAGCCTCTGTTCTCAAAGAGCATAGTTTTTAAATCTTGGTTTAGCTTTCCGTTACTTTGTTTGCATTTCGAACCTTTAGCGTACAAAGCTTGAAACTGTATTCGTTGGTGCTTTGGGATGGAAAATCATGAAGTTTTCGTGCATTGTTGCTGCTGGTTTATTAGTTAAAATTCAAATATTCTGTTTTCAGTGGATGGTTTTTAGGAACTGCTGTTGGTGAAAGCATGACAGAAGAAGAGGCAAAAGCTTGTATGGTGCATGATCTCTATAATCAACTTTCTCCGCTTGCTATTGCTTACGCTAAAGCTAGAGGTGAGGCTACTTCCTGTCTAAAAAAGGAAAAAAGTCGGAAATGTGTTTGGTTTTTTTTGCGTTTTCATTTGTGTTTTTGGACCACAACTTTATATCTGTTTTTTTATACAAATGCAGCAACTATTTCTATTGTTTGGGATTGTTTTTGTCTATATATTGTTGTTTCAGGTGCTGACAGAATGTCGTCCTTTGGAGATTTCATTGCACTGTCGGATACCTGCGATGCAATTACAGCCAAGATTATATCAAGAGAGGTTCATGTGTTTCCATACCTTGCTCTTATTGATATCGACACTCCCTCTTTAAATCGCATTTTTTAGATGGTGAAGACGCAGAAAAATCGTACTATCGAAAATACTTCCCACAAATTGACTAAGATTATTGCAATGTCAAAAAAATTTTACTTTACCAATCAGCTTGACTTGAACAAAAATAACCCAATAAAAACCTGGGGCATACTTCAATCTGGTTAGCCAGGGATAAAAAAAAAAAAAGAAACCAGGATTTAACTGACGCCTTTGCAGAAAATAATGATCCCAAAGAAATTGCCGATAATCTCTACAATTTTTTCTGCTTCGTTGGAGAAGAGCTCGCTAATAAAATTTTCAGACAAGATGATCAGCTTTTTCAAAATTTCTTGAGTGAACGCATTGCCTCATCTATTTTTCTAGAGCCATCAACGTCTACTGAAATACTTGGTGCTATTCAGTCGCTTAACGTGAACAAAGCCGTAGGTCATGACCAAATATCTCCGTATTTTGTGCGTATTGCTGATGTAATTGCACCATACCTGCAATAATTCTTGAGTTTACCATCATTGAAGGCATTTTTCCCGAAAGCTGTACAATTGCATAGGTGATACCTCTTCACAAAAAAGTTGATGAAACTAATCCCACTAACTACCCGCCCTATTTCAATTCTTTCTTTTTCAAAATTCTTGAACGCCTAATATATTCCAGATTCACCACGCTTTTTTCTAAGCACCACGTTATTTATGTAGCTCAATACGGGTTTCAAAAGAATATTTCCACAGTTCATACTGTTCACATTATAGTCTCCAGCACCTTCTGAAACATAAATGCAAATCACTTCTCCGGATTAACCCTACTCGACCTCCAGAAAGCGTTTGACACTGTTCCACATGATATTTTACTGGCCAAGTTAGAACATTATGGCATTCGTGGACCAGCCCAATCTTTTTTGAATCGTCAACACAATTTGTTGGTATTAATGGCTCTATTCGACGATAAAAGCAATACCGTACGGTGTCGCACAAGGTTCGACATTAGGCCCTTTACTATTTCTGCTATACATTAATGATCTTCCCAACGTTATCACCGGTACACCAAGATTGCTCGCCGACGATACCTGCCTTATAACTAATAACGTCAACCCTAAAATTTTGAAAGAAAAAATGTCTTTGGATCTTGCGTCAGTCCACAACTGGTGCATTGCCAATAAATTAAGCGTTAATCCTGCTAAATCATCCTTCTTGATTATTCCACCTAAATTGAATAGACAGCAACCTTTTATAACGCTAAATGTGAATAATACTCCTCCCTATAAAAGTGTTAAATATTTTGGTGTTTCTGTCGACGAACAATTAAACTTCAAGTGTCACATTGACTACATCGAACAAAAAATATCCCGCGCGGTCGGTATTCTTGCGAAACTTAAATTGTTTTTACCTAAACCGGCTCTTCTAAAATGATATTACGCCTCCGTACGCTCTCATTTACGATATGGTTTAGCCATTTGGCGATCCATCATTCCCTCATACCTGAACAAACTGGCTTTAATGCAAAACAAACAGTCAAACTTGTTGCTGGTGGCAAATATCGACATCACGTGACTCCTTTCTACTCTTAATTAAATGGACTTAAACTATCGAACTTAGTTAAACATGAAACCGCCAAAAGAGTTCGCCGCCGCCTTCATTCCCGTTTTCCTCCACTCTATAAAGTCCAGTCAAATATCTACACGAATCACCAGAGCAGTCAACTCCTCATGCAGCCTTACTCTTCACATCCCTAGGTATTTGACTAATCGATTGCAAAGAAGTATTGTATATAAGGGAGTCACAATCTGGAATGGTATTCCATTAGCTATTAAGTTCTTACCCAAACAACGATTTAATTTGCAATTCAAAAAAACTCTAAGTTGTTATTAGTTAATTACTCGGTCGACTTGCCAATGCTCCATACCTCAGTCATTATTTATTACGTCATCATTATTAATGCCCTAATGACATCATTTATACATTGGTGGCTGCTTGATTCGAAGACCACGAGGTCCATTCGCAGCCTTCTTGCTAGTGCGCAGATATTGTAATTCACTTTACGTATGTTGCGACTTTTTGCACGTCCTTGTAGTGCTTTAATGTTTCAACTTCCTTACATGTGCGCTACAACAATATAACTTTGTTATGCTGTTTCTATTCTGAGTTACTTAGTTAAACAAATTGTGTTGATTGATTGATATCGAAGCGAACTGTTTCTATTTGGATGTCTGTGCTTGTTGTTCGCTCGGGTTCATTTTTCTTGATGTTGAGCCTTATCCAGCTTATGTATTATCTAAATTATAAGACAATTCAAAATTGTTTTCTAGGTATCTGATGGTATTATAGCTCCCGATTATTCGACAGAAGCATTGGAAACTTTACGAAAGAAGAAAGGAGGAAAGTATTGTGTCTTGAAGGTATTACTTCAATTTACAATTAATGAAATTACATTGCATTAACGAAGATAGCGGCAATCCGCAAATTAATAATCAGTTTAGCTATCTTCCACATGTTGAACTTGTTACTTAAAATGATTAAAATTCATACATTTAGAGAAGTTATCTAAAAATTACGTCATGTTTACGTCAATACGCGATGCCGTTTGTGCAATACTTTTCATAAGGTTATTTTAATCCGCGGATTAAAATTAATCCACGTTACTCGTTGTTGCGTTCAACCCATAGTAAAAAGCTTGAGTGTATTTACTATTTGCAGTATGAAATGTAATTCTAACTCCAATTGTTTTTGTTTGGTAGAATTCTGCATTAGCAGTACTCTGAAAATGTTCTTTTTATTCGAAAGAGCTGTTTAAATTGTTTGAGATAAATGAGTTAGGAAAGGGATTAATATTGAACAATTTGACGTCGTTTATTATTAAGTTGGTACAAGTTTAGTGACTTAAAATTAATGATCAAGTAAAAACGTCCAATAAAACGCACAAACTAGCAGAAATGTTTTCGCCAAGTTTTTCAGCTGGTAATTCTTGCTCTATGCACTTTACTGGTTTTGACTTGTGCGTTCTTCATCATTTAAAACTTAATTTTGGTTTGGTAGATGGACCCGGAATACAAACCGGATGAAATGGAGGAACGAATCATATTTGGAGTCCATTTGCAGCAAAAACGGAATAACACTGTCATCGATTCATCATTTTTGAGCAACATCGTCTCGAAAAATAAAAAAGTAAGTTTTCATTTCACCGTATACGTTAGTAACTTTTTAGGACACAAAACAATATCTAAAGGTATAATTTTTTATTGCAGGAAATATAACCAACACGATAAAATAGTAAATTAGTTGCGAACGAAAGTCTAGAAGTTGCTTTCTTAGGAGAGGTTGCGAGGTATTAAAAAATGCTGGTCTAGACACTGGCAACTTCGTCGATTCTGCAGCCTCTCATAATGAAACTAATACTACAAATTTGGTTGAAATAATCAAGTAGTTGTGGTTACCATTCTCTCACTTAGTGACGATCTGGTAAAGTTTTAAACTGTTTACTTGTTCTTTCGTCGTGATTCTCCACATCTTAGTGAACTGAAATTTTTGAGTGGTGAAGGCAATCGATTTGACTTCCAACAATATAACTGAAAAAGCTTGACTAACCGGCTATCTGAAAAAAAATTTGGTACAGAAAAAAACGTATCGTTTTAAACTAACTGTGATAATTTTCAGCTACCTCAGTCTGCAATTCGAGATTTAATACTTGCCAGTATATCGCTCAAGTACACGCAATCGAACTCGGTTTGCTATGCGTTGGACGGACAGGTATAGCATCTCGTAACTCGTTCAGGTTTGCTTCGTGGTTAATTTTTTTTCTCTGCAAGTCGCAAAGCGCTTGTTTATGCCTCGTTGGGTTCCTGATTAATTTCTTGTCTTGCAGTATGAATTGTTTTTGATTTACGTTTAAGAAGGTTAAATCCCCACATTTATTTGTATTCATTTCTAGATATTAAATTTAGGTTAAACAATATGTAGTTGAACTCTTGGACAAAAATTAATAGGAAGTATATTCCGATTGCACAACAATAATAACTGCAAATATGAAAAAATTAGCTTGCTTGTTTTAGTAAAAATTTAGTTGTGTTTGAAATTACAGGTTATCGGGACAGGTGCAGGACAACAATCTCGTATTCATTGTACACGAATTGCTGGAGACAAAGCAAACAACTGGTAAACTTAATGGAACAACTGATTCTCACTTCCGAATTATCGAAACCCCAACCTAATTGTGATATTCAGGGTTGATATGATATGTGAGGTTCCTAACTTGTTTAACGATACCATGAGAATGATTTTGGGTTTATAAATTGATATTACAGAATCTGTTTTTTTAATTAAAAGGCAAAATTCTGGCAATCATGCACGCTGTTAATATAGTTCGGTTTAGCTCCAAATCCAATTGAGTTGTTAGCATGTACTTTTGGTTGTTTGATGTAGCTTGATCTTCGTGTTGCAATAAAACGGCAGTGGCGCTGTTCTTTGGACAAATCCATACTCGTTTTGGAGTTGACCATTTTCCAAGTTTTCCAGTTGACGTTTTCTTCCTTTGATGCTTGTTCCAAGCCACCAAGCATAGGTAATTCATTCTTTTCGCTTACTTGTACAGTAGATCCATTCAGTAAGGGAGCGTTTCTTTGTAAATTAAAATTTTGTTTTAAATCCCAAATCAACAGTGCTTGTCTGCATAAGTAGTTGCCAGGTTAATCAATATCCGAAGTCACATAACTTTTGTTTTTTGTAAGGTGGCTTCGTCGTCATCCGGTTGTTTTAGGAATGAAGTTTAAAAAGGGTCTGAAACGAGCTGAAGTTTCAAACGTGATCGATGTTTTTGTGAATGGAGCAGTCGGTCAGGTTAGTTCAGTGGTTTCGAAAGTTGTGATTATTATTTTAGGGTAGCAGAAGGAGATAGCCACTGAGGCGCTCTTCTGCTAAATGTTCTACTAATTTTTACTCGAAATATATTCCTTGTACATCAATTTTGATGACCCCCTTATTTACCTTACCTGAAATTTAAGTTGAATAGCACATTAGTTCGATTATTCTAACCTGTTATTTATTGTACATAAACAGAATTATTCGCTAAATGTCTACCCCTGCTATCTTACAGCTCCAGATTGAATTCTAATCTCTTAATTTTTTCAAGTGGAATCGCACAGCTATCCATGCAATAATGCAAACGTTTCGCTCGATATCCAATGGCTAGGGTGTTATTGAAGTTTGCATTTTTGGAAATGACTTTGTTGCTAGCACTAGCAAACTAACTGTGTTTGTTTTAGGACATGGATAAAGAAACTTGGGAAAATTGTTTAGAAAATCCCCCTTCACTTTTAACAGAGGTGATGTAGTACTGATGTTTAAGGGTTACAGTAGTCAGCTTTATGTCTAAAATATTCGAAATGATTTGAAACCTTGCCTCAAAAGATTTGTTTTGTTTTTTTGCTTTTAACCGTTTTCAAGATATTAGAGCTGATTTTTTTCTTCGACGTCACTCAGTGAATTGCCATTTAATTACAAAGTTTGAAACACGACAAGTTTTGTTAAGTACTTAAATGTTTTCACGACATGCTTAAAGGGGGTGAAGCATCCCGCGGGGATTAAGGGCAAAAATTAAAGAAACGTCTAAAACACTTCATCGCTAAATTTCAGCTTTCTACGATTTATCGTTTCTGAGATATTTCATTTCAAAGTTGGGAAATCTCCCGGACAGTGTTGCCAGTTGAAATCCAAGTTTCTAGGAATTGGGATATACTATTTAGATTTTAGAAGTATTTCTGTTGTAACATTGATTCATGCTCAAGTCTGGCATTCAGGAGCTTTCAAACCAATGTGAAAGATTACAATAAACATTATTTTAAGAAAAATAAAATTTTAGCTGGCAACACTGTTGGGGAGATCTCCTTACTTTGAACTTAAATATCTCAGAAACACTAAGACGTAAACTGGCGAAATTGGTTGAAGATATGTTTTGTATTATTTATTTTTTGCACATAATCCCAGCTGGATGCTTCACCCCCTTTGATATCTCAAAATACATTGCTTTAACTAATGTGAGAATACTATAATACTGCTGCTTTATACATACCAAAATTAAAAATTTACTGCCTACTGTATGACCAGGAACAATTTTTTAATGCACAATTTGATAGTTTACAAGAATATAATTTTGTACATTTAAATACTTTTATTTGTTTATTTTTCATTTGACCATACATTTTTGGAGCAAAGTTTCTACGGAGAGCATGCCCTTGCTTACCTCCAACCTCAGTTTTAAGACATGAGTGGTCTCGAGACGCAAGTCTCTCCCACAGTTTTCTAACGTGGTGCAAAACTATGCTGACATAGTTTAGTCGTGGCCGTTACCGTGTGGTGAGACTAGCACCCATATGTCAGCAATTGGTATTTGCAGCATGACCAGAGTATTTAAGCCTCACATATCACTACTTGAGCGGCTGCCCAAAGTACAAAGGTACTACTTGTCTGCACATACCTACCACATCTATGATGCATGTGATTGAACGAAATGGCGAGCCGTGGTAAAGACAATGACCATACGAAATCGGGCCTACTTCGTCGACGGGGACAATACCGGATCCAACATGTGATGATGATGATGAATATACCGTAGCAACCACGGAAAATGTTCTAATGTTTGCAGGTTGAGCAAAACCAGTGGATGTCCAAATTAACAGGAGTATCGCTTAGTTCGGATGCCTTTTTCCCATTTCGTGACAATATCGACCGAGCTGCTCAGGTCAGGAATTTTCGTTTACGAAAGGGGCTGGGTCACTGGGTCGTAGTTCGTAACTAAAGTATGGGAATATAGCTAATTTAATATAGCCCGTGAATGGGAATATAGCTAAATTATAAACGTAGAAATGGTCAGTTTTAATGCCTTAATTTCATCATTTAGAGCCTCGGTCCAAAATTCTAATTATGTGTCACGAATAATAATTTGGTGTGCCTGAGATATGATTATTTGCTCTATTTTAACGTGTACGTGACTGGTTTACTACTTTTGCCGCTTTCTTTGATTTAGAATGTTCGGGATAATTTCTTTCTAGAACATTCTACTATTTTCTGCAGTTATCGATGTTTGGGTTGTTTACGACTTTTAATTGCTATATTTAGACTTGAAGTTGTGACGTCATAATTAGGTCGAAATCTTTTGTCGTAAGCTCGTATATTTTTTCTATTGTGACGTATCATGGATTGTTCTGGGGTATTCAATAGCTTTTGCTGTAGCATAAATAGACGGTTCGTTTTTCATTCTAATTATTCTAATATTCTAAAAGTGGATGATTTTTAGGTATTAGTTTCGTAGGTAGTTAACCCGAGTTTGTGTATTTGGGGTTGGCTTGTTTAGTAAGAGGTGTGAGTGGAGCGATTTTGCTCAGTTAGTTGGTTTGTGTTTCAATCATAAATAGAAGTTTTAATTTAAGATTGGTGTGCTGCTTTCTGAGATTCAAGAAGCTATAGGAACTGTCAACTGCCTTTTTCGACTCGTCAATTAACATCTCAGTCGTTCTCTAGTTTCAGCCGACGTGGGCAATTCTAGGGATTAAAGGTTGTACTCTAGCCAAGTATCAACGATCGCGACATTATGGATCCCCACTTTTTAGTTTCCTAAACGCAAAACATATTGTTTGGTTGAACAATTTCTTTTCACGGAATTTTTTAAACATTAGTATCTGAAAAGTATTGCAAATGCTGCAAATTTATGCTTTTAAAATGAATTAAAATACCGTACCGGGTGTATTTGTTAGGTCAAGGTTTTGTCATTAAAAAAATAGAGTTCTAGGGTGAGGGCAAAGTCCCCATGCCCTTTGCTGAACAATATTAGTGTTTTTTTTTTGTTTTTTTCGGAAAAAGTAGTAATTTCTGTGACTTTAAAGAAAATTTATCCCTTAGATTTTCAAAGCAATTTGAAAAAAAAATACTGTAAATGCTAAATTAGAAAAACTGTAGCTTTCCCATAATTTCCCAACTCTAAATTTAAGCCAGCCTTTTTCTTTACATGTCATTGTGTATGATGTCTTTTTCGCATCTAATGCCTATCAATAAGTGATTGCGAACATTTAGGCCGCCAAAATATACTTTGCTAAATTTAACATAAAGTATTTAATTTCAAAAAATCCCCTGAAGATCCCAGTCGGGTCGTAGTAAGAAGGAAGGCATTGGAAACAGTTGCCCCGCGCCCCCCTCGTCGAAACGGAAAAATAATAAACCATTGATTTTTTTCTAAAAATGCCCAATTTTTTCCCGGGAGCTTTGCCTCTTCATAAGTGATTAGAGTTGTGTTGTTTCTTATCTCAAAACAAATTCTTCGCGCTCGCGTATTATTTTTCAGAACAAGTTGTCGTTCTCAAGATACGTTTTGTTAGTTACATTTTAGAGATATACTAACATTTTACTGTAATATAATGTGCCATCCCTGGTAATACGGTATTATATTTCGTTATCACACGCATACTTTGTTCTCAATGCACACACAGAATAGGCTTCATGTTTTCGGATTAGCGATTCAAAATTGCTTGTCCGAACCCCTGGATTCCTTGTTGTGGCTTTAGTGCTTTGCAGTTTGTACTGCCTACACCGAAAATATTTGCAGAAATCAAAGCAACAATTTTCTACAAGGCTTTTTATTTGCCCCCTCATTACCCGATTTAGCTTTCACACGATACGATTTAGCATTTCAAATAAGTTTCGATATGACTTGGTTTAGTTGGCTATCACATTAATATTTTTCAAATAAGGGAAGGAAACGAATGGATAGACTAGTCTAGAAGTTTATGTTGTCTTTAATTTGGTTATTTTCCTTAACCAATCAAAAACTAAAGCTGTCCTCGAGTCGAGGATAGGACATTTTCGAGGACTTCTAGGCTTCGAGGCCAAGGACTTGAGCTTCAAGGTTAAAGACTTCAAATTGTATCCTCGAGGACTCCACCTTTGCAATGGAGATGATTAAAGTTTCGTTGGTGGGAGGGCAGTGCGCGACATACGGTAATGAGGTATACCCGCACGCGGTGGCCAGTTTTTTCTCTTTGAACAATACGCCTATTAGAGCGTTTGTTGATCAAAATCAGATCTAGTCAAGTTTTGAACTGCAAACTTTGATGATGATAACGGAGTAATTGGTGGCGCAATCAGCTAATCCGCTGATTGACGGAGCTATAGAAAAGACTTGCATCATAGAGCCTCTAATTTTTTTGTTGATTGTTGGCCAACGTTTTTTTTATGATAAATTGTTTTTATACTTTCTCTTTCTTGGCAAAAAATAAATCCCTGTTTTATTTTGTAACGGTCGTTATCGATAAGCTAAGAGATTAAATTAATGTTTTATCTAGAGTGGCGTTCACTACATTGCCAGTCCATCCGGATCAACACAAGACGATGCTGTTCGTAAAGCTTGCGATGAGCATAACATCACTTTAATTCACACCAATACAAGATTGTTCCATCACTGATATGCAAAGTGTTTCCGCTATTGCCAGCCACTGACGAGCTGCCTCTTGCTATGCTGTTTTTCTTGCATTAAGTGCTCCTACTAAATCTGCCCTTGTGAGCTTGCAGTTTTTCTGTTTGTAAATTTGTGAAATGAAATTTCTCGCCGGTTCTGTCTTGTATTTGAGCGGTAAAAAATAATACAATGATCACGTGATGTCTTTTTCAAAACGTCCAAATTTTTCAATTCACTAATTGGCACAGGCTATTATATTAGTGAATCGTTAGCAAATCTTTGCTGAAATGATTGTATACTATGTTAGACTATCGGTACTAAAAAATTTGTTTCCAATGCTGATTATGTTACTAAAAACTTGGTTTTCAGTGTTGACTGTTGATTGCAAATACAGCATTCCTTTTTTAGTTTTGGTAGTATTGTGCCAACAATTTTTTTATAAAGACTGTGCGCTACCTATAAGTGTGTGCTTTTCCGATTGCTGCTAGTGAAGAATAATGTGCAAATTAGTTCGTGGTTTGTTTTGCCGTACTACTCTTTTGTTGTGACGTCGTCCGCTGCCCCAACGCTTCCGGCGAAAGGCATACCCTCCTTTGTAAGCCCGTCTGTTGTAAGTTACTGGAAGAGCTGTTTCAACTTTTTCTAAAGATATTTGCATTCTAAAGGTTAGCGGTTGTGGTGTTCGCTATTAAACTATTTTAGATTAAATGTTTGAAATTTTCATACAGCAAGGCGCGTAGCCAGAAATCTGTAATGCAGCGGGGTTGTTTTGGGGGCCGCCGGAGACACTGTGGTCTGAGGGCGGAGCCTCCTGCGCTTGAAAAGTTTGTATTTTTTTTTTGCAAAAATAGGTGAATTTATGACTATTTTGATAAAAATTAATGCTTTTAAAACGATGCATAGAAATTAGTAGTCCAAACACATGATTAAACTGGTTGCATAAATGAGCTGGTAAAATTGCAGTTCTCTTACAAGCTGGTAAATTATAAAAATCGCGTAGGTCAATAAAACTTACAAAAAGTAATCTATTTCGTCTACATATTATAGAGAAAAATAGTTGGTAGGAGGGGTTGCTAATGGAACGAGATTTGAGAGAAGTGATTGGTAATACTGTATAGCTCCCCTATTTCATTGCTTATATTTTTGATGAAACCTATGTTCAGCATTTTTTACCAAGGAATCCAATTTAATTCTGTGGCCAATTGTGAGTTTAATTTTTGACAAATTAGCCCCCCCCCCTAAATAAATGTTTCAAAAGATACTTTAAGTCATTTTTGAGTCCATGTTAGACGTAATATTGTTTTGGCTGCTGCTTAACATGAAGACTACGGTCCCTTCGCAGTTGCCCACTGCCAAATTAATATCTGCTGCTATATTGCCATGGTGCATTTTTTGTGATTTGATGTTTGTTTTTTGAGCAGCAAAAAAATAAATTGCTTCTGTTCATTTCAGTTGTGCAAAAGGTTAAAAGAAAACAGTGCTAAAGACAAGTCTCAAAAGTGCTAAAAACGTGGTATTTTCTTCTGCATTTTAGTAGACATGCCGATGGGGGGTTGTAGCCCGTCCCCTCAAGCTACGCTACTGAACACAGCTCTTAAGATTTTCCTTTGCCATCAGGCAGGGCTCGGTTGAAACTAATGGGACATTCTTGGTTAAAAAGCTTGTGAAGGTAAAAACGATTTTTGATTCCAGCGAGACGTAAGTTCGGTACGAAAGCTGGTGCGACCAAAAAGTTCTCCAGCGCCTTTATCGTCGATTCGACGTTTCGGCCCAAAAACCCGGCTTAGATTGCACGTCTTGGCTGCACAACTGTCAGGCGGGGTTGAGATCCACCTCGTCCCCACGTTCCGGCTACGGTCCTACTCAGGACTTGGAGTATAACTTGCAGCTGTGATAATTAAAGAAATATCATTGAGTATAATTACGCTTATCGTTATACTGCATTTGTAACCAGCCAGTTGGTCGAGCGGTAACGCGTTCGTTTCTGAAGCGACAGGGCTAAGGTTCAAATCTCGGGGTAGTCAAATCGGACACAGAGTTGCCAATGGCTCTCCACTGTTGCAACATTTCTTTGAAAAAAGCTGTGTTGTCTGCAGGCCCAATAATGCGGAGACGGGCCCCGTAAACTCGTTACACGCTTCGGCGTAATACAGCGAGTATGATTAAAGGTTTGATTTGAAATATTTGCAGAAGCAAATTGGCTGTAATTTGGGGGCTTGGGGCTGTCTTCTTCTTTCTTCATTGCCCGCTTTTCCGTGAGGGTTGCGGGGGCAGTAGCTCAAGATTGAGCCGCCACACCTCATTGGGGCTGTTCCTTTCCGAATTTCTAGTATCCAGCAAAACAATTCGGAAGACTTTTAAAAGGGCTACTATTGAAACAATAGAATTGAATTTTGATAAATTGCAGCGATCAAGTTTTTTGGTCGAAAAATACAAATTTTTGAGAAGTGTTAATGACTCCAAACGATTTCTTTTGCAAAAGATTTTATTCCCGCCTTTCACTCAAAATGCCCTCCTTGTGGTCCAAAATTATCAATGACCTCCCTATCTCCCAATGTTAACTATGTGCAACGAAGTCACACTCAGTACAAACAAATCGGAATGGTTGTTTAGAATTTATGGTAGAAAAGCGAACACGGAAGGCAGGCAAAGAGCAGTGCAAGCTATGTTTTCACAAAGGTTTTACTATATGGCTTGACGCAATTTGTAGTTTGAATACTTCCCGCTGCTATGACACGTGCACGTTTCAACCAATCAGAAGACGCTATACAGCCCAAAGTCTATGCGCGGTCAGTCATTGCTCCATTGTTGCGTTTATCGGCTTCACAATCGTTACGGAGAAAACGATTTTACCACTTTCCACTCAAGTAATTTCAAGTTTTAAGCAGTGTTTTAGCTAGTCAGTTTATCAGTTACTCAAGAGCCAGTGTCATATTTTTTCTTGGATTAACGAACTTAGTAGAAAATTCGATAGTTTGGAAGCATGTCTAGCCACAGGTTTGCATTGAAGCTGTATAGTTAGTTGGTCTATTACAGTAGCTGTATCAAAGGCTTGAATGCGTCGTGTTGCTTGCTTGGTGAAGGCTTCGCCATTGTTAACATATGGCGAGCGTAGCGAATAGCGCTGAGAGGTTGGTTGCGTTTAGAAGAAAATAAGACAGTTTCAGTTTATAAAATTCAAAGTTTTGCCAGAGGTTTTTATAAAGGAAGGACAGTTTTATCCAAAGAGTTGGAAAAGTTTACAATTTTTTGTAAAATTAAGGCTGTAGAAGTGGTGAAAGCTAAGCGAATTTTACCGCGATGTTTGCCATTATTGTACATAAGCAGCCATTGACAGAGGTCTACTTACGTAAGGCATAGCGGTTTAGCTATATCTGATAGGCTGTTCGCTTGAGACGTTGTTATTCAGCGCTACAAGTATGTGGCTAAAGGCGTATGAAGCTTGTAAGAAGTATCTGAAGGGCTATGATCTGCGCTCTTTGGCGTTTGTAGTTTTGAAGAAAGGTAACGTAGTTTTGGGACTGTGGTAATAAGTTGGTACTTCCGTAGAATTTAAACATTTTCGAGATTGATGTTTTTGTTTACTTATAAATTAAAAACAAATTACTCCTATTTTTCGAGTTGCGTAAATAAGATATTAACGAGCAGTTAAATTCACTAGGCTTGTTTTAAGATCAATCTTTTGGAAAACATTAGTCCTGCACCGGCACCAACTCCGCTCAGAATCATAATCTTATGTTGTAAAACATAATTTTCATCACAGGAATTATACAAAACAGCGTTGAAAAAAGAGCAACAGTAAATCAATCAATGTTAATTGATAATGATATTTTATCGTTTTGATTTTGAAGATGAAAATGGATTCGTGGAATTTAAAATGCGTTATTGTTATTATATTTTATCGTTTGCGTTTCACTTTAGGTTTTCGTAGATACTGGTGAATTTTGTCGTTGTAAAGTTGAATTTAAAACAAACAAGATGCCTACCAAAAAAGACCCCAATAAGCCCAGAGGAAGAATGACTGGCTATGCTTATTTCGTTCAAACTTGCCGCGAAGAACACAAGCGGAAACATCCGAACGAGCAAATTGTCTTTACCGAATTTTCGAAAAAATGCGCAAAACGTTGGAAGGTAAGAAAAATTTGACTGATGGCAAATGTTGCTACCGAATGAGAAAAAATGTATGTTAAAATATATATTACCGGTAACTTCTGTGATTTAAAACTTTCTTAGTTTTGATAATATTTTTTCTTTTATATCTGCTTGCCCGTGCATATAAGTAGTTCTTGACAGCTACAGTAGTCTGCAGACCGCACCAGCATTGATGCAGCCGTTAAATTGAAAAGCCGTAAAATACAAAATTATTGTACGATAATATGCATAATAAATTGGCGTTTTGAAAATTTTCTTATTCTGTCCAGCCAATGAGCGATAAAGAAAAGAAGACCTTCAATGACATGGCCGAAAAAGACAGAATTCGTTACGAGCGAGAGATGAAGCACTATATACCTCCAGCTGGTGATGCCAAGAAAAAGAAGAGAAAGAAGGATCCAAATGCGCCCAAACGACCCCAGTATGTCTAGAAATAATATCATGGCATTAAGAGCGGTTCTACATTTGGTGTAGTAAAATCGTGACTGTACGAGCGTATCCTTTTTTGAATTTAAGCACAAATCTGATACGCCTGGAATGCCGCTTTACCAGCGTAGAATATGTTAAAATGAACAAACGATACGCTTACTACTATCCACAAAGTGTTACCCAGACCTTAGTCGTGGTACGTACGGCGAGCGGACCGGAGTCAATTTTAAACGTTCTAAGAAATTACAAATCTCTTCGTACCCACTTTTGAAGGTTACGTTCGATTATGGCGACTCTAAAGAGTTGTAGTACTTATAAATAGACGTAGATCATTTAAACGCCTTGGGTTTTCAGCGATGATACTGCCTCTTTCGATTATTTTAGATTTGATATATTTAGGTCCGCATTTTTTCTGTTTTGCGCTGACCGAAGAGGCAATTTGAAAGCGCAAAACCCAAGCTGGAGCGTAGGCGATATCGCCAAGGAACTGGGCAGGCAATGGTCTGGTGCTACAGCAGACGACAAGAAAAAATACAACGAAAAAGCCGAAAAAGAAAAGGAAAAATACAACAAGGTAAAAATTTTGCTATATACTCTGATGGATTATACTAGGTCAAATATTCCACAATGCAAGAAAACTGCCCTTGTCTTTCTAGTGTCCTGTTGTGAGCCAAGACGGCCAGATTTTATTGACGTACTTTTTTTGCTTTTGTAGTGTATTAGTTTGGTCCCTTCCAATTAATACGAGTCGCGCTTGGTACGATTGCGCAGTTCGCGTCAGATTTCGCTGATCTTGATTGTAAAAAAAAATAATAAAAACATTTTTTATCCGCAATTGTTTTGGATTTGAAACTAAATCAGGTTTTAAAGTTGATTTTTTGTATACATCTTCCTGGTCGTTTACGACTGCACTGGTCGTAAAATTATAAGCGTACGGGCGTATTTTTAGTTAAATTCATACAAAAGTTCGGTACAAGTTAAGGATGTGCTTGTACGTTCGCGAGTTTATTAGTACTGTACTGGAGACAGGCCTAAAGGTGCGTTTACGTCACTTGCTCTAAATAGGCCGCCATTTAAAAATAATTTTGAGTGAAGTTAAGCAACCGCTCGCGAAGTTTGCTACCGGTTGAAATCTTTCGAAAGTTATCTATGGTTGCTTCACGTCCAGTGTAAACGCACCTTAAGGCAGTGCACAAGCTTGTTTCAATCAATTGTTTTTTTAGGAAATGGAAAAATATCGCTCCCAACAAGCTGGAATGAGCTCAAAGAGGAATGCCGTGGAGTCGAGTGGCAGCGAAGACAGTGAGAGCGAAAGCGATTAAAAGACCGATTTGAAGACAAGTGTAGATCATCTTTATCAAAATGCACTCTATAATGCGCTGAACTGCAGCAATGTTTTTACTGTTTTAGGATCTCTTCCGAAACCTAAAGCTTATGTTGCAAGCATAAAAAACTTTGTTAGAATTTTTTTCAAACAGTTTTTCGTTATTGTGTTGCCAAAACGTTATTGATTTGCTTAGTTATTACGATTTAACGTTTAGTAACTTCATTTTGCGTTACTTTATTGTGAATTTGTTGTACATAGTTAACGATTGCACACCTGTAAAGCCAAGTAGTTTTAATCGCGTGGTGGCGCCAAAGGATTATTTGAATGAAGTTCCAGGAAAACCAGCAAACCTAAACTCCAGCATCATCAATTTATCATCATAATGTGTTTTATTGAATACTTCCACACATACAAAGTTGCAGCAGCAACGAGAATTTGCAAACGTGTTTGACGAGTGTAAAAAAATCAATTTAATTATTCAAGTATTTTTTTTGTGATAATGCATTCCAAACAGTTCTTTTTTAACGAAAATTGATTACCAGAAATTGGGAGTTTGTTAATAATTTTTTATTTGTTCAAGAGTTTTGGTCAGTTTTTACAATTTCTGCACTTGGAAAGAACGCTGTTCAGCATTTAGCACTGCCTCAACTATGACCAGTCTGGGGTGTATAACTTGCTTTTCAAAATGCGCCTACAACAGTTGTTTGGTGCTACAATGCTAATTATTGCGAAGCATATTGTTGATTATGCGTACATTGTTAACACTGGATAATACTTTGGGATATTTTACCAAGTGTGTGATACGAAGGTTTTTTGTTAATTAAACTACTTTACTACTGTAATCTTGTAAGTGATTGACGTTGGGTTAATTTGTCACTGTAGTCGGTTAAATGTCAGTATTTCGACGTAATTTTTCGGTCATTCTATCATTGTAAGTAGAATTAACCAAATTATGCTTGGTTTCAAACTTATTTTGAGCTTGACCGTTAGGTGCAAGGAACTAAAGCCTTGGCAATTTGATTCTTTTCTGTAGCTGTTTTGATCAAGCAAAATTTTTCCTCATTTTAAATACCGGTAGCTGTTTTGTTCCAAGAAATCCCAGACCGTGATGGTCTCTGGCAGGCCGAGAGTTCCGACCCCCATCGGTGATCGACTTGCTACACACCAAATCACGTAAGCGCATCGTTTTCAGGATAAACTTATGGAAAAAAGACTTCAACCTTGGCAAAATTGTGATTGCAGGCTTGCTAGCTGCCTAACTTTGAAAGTAAGGTTGCCACCGATTAGGGTTTTTATATCACGTCTAAACAAAGTTTTCTGCTCAGTAAATAGAGTCTGGTTGGCGAGCGGTATAAGGCAAATTCTGTAACAGAAGGTTATCGCTTAGCTTTCGCAAAAGTTTTTTTTGCAAAAACCCGTAGGGCCGTACTGTTATTGTATCTTGGATTAATCCATTGTATTCCATTATGATAGTTTTTTTTTCACAATTTGCCGATTGCAAAATATGACCAAACTAGACTTAAATCAATTTCGAATTTTTGCAAAATTTCAAACCTACTTGACTCGATTTTGAATCGTTTGTCTAATTTTGAAATTTGCCCATGGTTACACCTTGCTAAAATTTCAAAATATGACAAAAAATCGACTTAACAATGACAATTTATTAAGAACAGGGTACTGAGAAAATTAATAGTAAGTTATAGACAGGATACAGAGTCTTATAGGCACAATCAAACCTTTGATTAACAGCCTAAGACATACTGTTTCGGAATCGACATTCGTCTTTTATTCCTCGTCAGTATAGCTAGGACTACAGGTATGAACATGAGCGTAGAAAGGCAAAGAATCGCAAATTAAGCAGATCATGACAATTTTTTTTTCCAAAAATATCAAGTGATCAATATATTACAAGAGATTTAGTTCGATCAGAAAAACTAGAGCCAAAAATACATAAAACACACTTGAACCAGAAATGCTACGGCCCACTCCAAATCCACCATCAATTCAAAAACACAGAAAGACCACTCAAAACAGCCACACGCAACGCAATCCCCAACACAAACGAGAAAGCCAATTTTCAAAATTAGGTCAAAAATTCGAAATTGAGTTAAATCACTCTCTGGAATTTTGTCAAGGTTAATTAAACATAACCATGGGCAAATTTTCTACCCTTGACACATAATTTAACATCAAATGAAGTTGATTTTTTGTCATAATTGAAATTTTCAAATTTTGGCAAAAAATTCAAATTGAAAATTTGCTAAAATTTCAAATATGACAAAAAATCGACTTCATTCGATGTTGAGTTATTTGTCAAGGGTTGAAAATTTGCCCATGGTTATGTTTAATTAACCTTGACAAAATTCCAGAGAGTGACTTGACTCAATTTCGAATTTTTGACCTAATTTTGAAAATATGCCCAAAGTTAATTTAGAAATTAACAAAAACTCGACTAAACTCGATTCTGAATTTGCTAAAATTCCATAACCTTTCCAAACTTACAAAACCTGACAAAAAATTAACTTGAATCAATTTTGAATTTTATGGAAAATTTCAAAATTTTTCAAGACTATAGTCAAAACTTCAAAACCTCACAAAAAATCAACTAAACTCCAGTGTTGAGCATTAACTCGTTAATTCGTTAATAACGAAGCTAAGTTTTTCATTAACGAGTTAAAAAGCTTTTGTGAGTTAACTTATTAAGTATAACTTTCGTTAAACTACTTTAATGTTTACGTTAATCTGTTAAATTTCTAGACTACACCATGCGTCTTAATGCCATAGTAATAGAAACAAAAAAATAAAATAAATAAAGGCTTCCATTCTGTCTATCCTTAATAAACTATAGTAAATACCATAGCAATAGAAATCAGAATGAGCAATTTTTATCTCGCATGGAAATGGAATCATTTTATTCGGCATCAGCTGCATGTTAATATTGAATTTTTAAAAAAATTAACGAGTTAACTTTAACCTGCGTTACTTTTGTTTTTCAGTTAACCATTTAATTTTAACTTAGTTAAAAAATTGCTTAAAAATTCTTGACGAATTAACTCTTAACGAAGTTAACGTTTCTCATTAACTTGCCCAACACTCGATTTCAGATTTTTGCTAAAATTTGCCCATGGTTCACCTCCCCAAAATCAAAATTTGCCTTTTGCTAACTTTTCCAAATTTTCCTAAACTGACAAAATTTCGACTTTAATAGAATTTAAATTTTGTGCAAAATTTACTCATGGTTTAATTTGCCGGAGAGTAAGCTTGCCAAAATTTCAAAAACTAGCGAAAAATCAACTTAACTTAATTTTAAATTGTTTGCCAAAAATTTGCCCTTCGTTAACCGTTCCAAGATTTCAAGATTGACAAAAAATAGACATAAATCGAATTTGAATATTTTGCTCATATTTGAAAATTTGCCCATGGTTGTTATTCTTCTAAAAACTTCCAAAATTTTGACAATTTATTTGGATTACCGTTAATTTTCGATTTTTTTTTTTTAATTTGGCAAGTCCATCAACTAATACATATTATACAACACATGGTTTTAATGCGTACCAAAGCTTGAAAAAGTACATTATTGCAGCCATTTTAGAAAATACATTTACAAATTAATCTCGAAATTATATTGTTTCTCTGGAAATCAAGATCCAGGCCTTTTGTAAGAAAATGCAACAATTAATAGAACAAAATAATGGAGATGATAACAATTTAACGCAATGTATGGCTTTACATGAAAAAAAGTCCTAATAACTTTAGATTAACTCTTGCTATTACCAGTGATTCTAATTCAATAAGAGCTGGTGTGATTCCTATTTCAAAGAGATTACCGGTTCTCCAAATAGTGTGGCAAAAAAGCCTTCCTGCTTTCAGAGATTTATTTTGCCTCCGCTTCCTCTTCTGTTGAATGTCAAAAAAAGTTCTTCGATATCCTTGGAGTCTTATATAAAAAAAAGTTCTACTGTATTTCGCTACCGTTTTTCTAATTTTCGTAACCGGTTAACACGAACCAGTGCAAATCGGCTAAATAACACTCTGATTATTAATTCTTGTACTTTCAGATTTCCGGGATCGTTAGCCATATTGCCCACACAAAGTATCCAATTACGCAAATTTTATTAGTAATACTTTAACATGCTTCACAAATGGCTGTACACAAAATGCAACATAAATCATAACACGTGTAATATTACTATTACTCTATAGTTGCAATTTTCGCTTAATTACAAGTCAAGAAAACTGAAATGTAAACTTGGAATGTTTGAGAATATGCATCTTTTTTATAATCATAATTAATGCATGTTTCTTAAAATTATCATTGGCAAATATAGTTTTCGTTGATCTGCATTATTTTTCTGGGTTTCAATTTCTTTCTGTCATTAGGACGTTACTTGTATTTTTTTCTTTTCCTCCACATGACGTATATTTTTGTGATACTTGTTATCGCTAGGTTGTGGCAGAGAGCTAAAATTCTGCATTACTTTAACCATCAATAACTTATGCTAAAATGCAAATTTTGGTTAGCGTTAAATCACCGATTATTTAGAAGGCTACAAGCAGATGCGCGGGAAAAAGTGAAGAGCATTGAAGAAAAAAGTTTGCTCTTGTTATGAAGATTTTTTTACGGTGACGCGTATTCGACTGATTTGATTGGACATATTCGTAGAACGAGTGAATCGTAAAAAATAAAGTCACCACTAATTGGACGAATCGACATAATCTAGAACAAATGAACCGTGAAGAAAAAAAGACGAAACCGTCAGTATCCAGTCTACTAATAAAGAGTCTATGATCACAAAAAAAAATTTCTGCATAATTTTATTCCCACGTATATATTACATGGTCCCAATTTATGGGAGGCAAGTCACGCAATAATTTGCAATATCAACTCAGCAAAAAATCTTAATTCAAGTAAACCGAAAAAAATCAGTGCAATCATTTTTGTTCTTAGCAGCATGTTTTGAATAGAAATTATTGAGAACTATGGTCAAAAACCGCCAAATTGTTGCGTGAACGTTTATGGTAAATTTATTGAATTAAATGAGCGCTACGATATTAACAAAACAAACATTACGTAATCTCGATTGTTTTCATTATGTGCAAAATGACGACAGCAAATTTCTTGCAAAGGTTATTCAGTCAGAAAAAAAGCTCCACAATTTTAAAGGGATAGCCACCACCCAACACGACGCATGGCTGCATTACTATATTTTCCGACATGGAAACGTGCATGATCGAAGATGATAAATGATATAAATGACACTGTTTATGACGATTTATTAATATAATAGACAAAGGTTTCGTGATTTGGGGTAAATTAGGCCGGCTTTGTGTTTTCAATTTACCTTATCAACATCTACGGTCACTAGAATTTTATTGCAAATTTCGAAACAATTAAGGCGTGGCAAGGCCAAGTGCGTAATCTGTTTTCGATTTCAGATGAAATAAACAGACACTAATAGCAAAAACAGTTGAAAAAGGTATTTTTTAAATCGATGGTTAATGCAATCCAGCTTTGCAAAAAACAACAACAAATCGTTTGATGCGTTTAACAGTTTCAAAAACTTGAGTAATAATGTTGAAGTGAATTCAATTTAAATTACGTCAAAAAATACTAAAGTTCTAAAGAAAATAATTAAAAAATTTGCTAAGTTTATTTTGTTTTATGACAAGTTTAACGGATTTTCATTTCATTGCCCATCCTCGGCGGTTCCGGAGGTTTCTCCTCCTTTTGTTGTCACTATTCTGGAGGCGTGAGCTGCCACTTCCTTGATTCCACATGCTGCTACGCATCCAGAGCAGAAGAGAGTAAAAACGAGCCAAGCGTAAGCGGCGATGATCAAGGCAAACGAGAAGTAATACAATCCTGCTTCACAGTATTCCTCATTGCTTGAATCTGTGATGTTGGGAGGGTAAATGGTAAACACCCAAACATTACCTAAAACATATATCAATTTTTGATTGAAATCATAAAAGTTTGAACAGTGTAATGAGAACTTTGCCATGGAAATTGTCAATTTATACCGTACAGTCAATATCGTATAACTTAGGCTGCGTTTACACATACTCGTTTTTGCAATCATGAATGAAACTTCAGCTATGAGTAAACGAGTTTTCGCATCGTGAAATCAGGTTTCGTGCTTTTCTTTTTCGAGCGGTTTTCTTGTCTGGGTTTCGCGCCTCGAATTGCCAAATTTATAGTGTAAACGCTCTGACGCGAAAAACTTGATCACATTTGTTTTATTGTGCGTTTTTGGGATTAAGGTTTGACGGGGTAACATCTGCAAATGCAGCTGCAGTGCAGCGAGTGCTTTTGTTTTGCCTGCAACGTTGCTTTCGCACTTCTTTTAATGCGCTTCAGGTTTGAAAACTTCGAAAAAGGCAGGTTTCAATATCGGGTTAAAAAAGTGGTTTTCGCTACTTTTCATTGTACCCAATTCCGCAAGGTTTCGTTCTTCGTCGTCAAAACCGCCTATGTGCAAACAACTTTTTTTGTCATGTGTTAACGCGACAGGTTTAACCATGGGCGTTGGCAAGGGAGGGCAGGGGAGGGCCATGGCCCCTCCCTGGATTTTTACGCACTCTCTCTTAAACCTCCCAAATTTCAAGCATTCTTCCATTTTTAGTGGTTAATACTGGCTCTATTCTTATTGGCCACCCCCTGAAAAATTTTCTGCCGACGCCCTTTAGTTTAACCTACTTGTCTAACCTATATGAAAACGCAGTTTTTGTTAATTTTCTGCGCAGTCAAATTTTTTTATTTTATTTTAGTGGCCCACTCCCATTGAACGATGAATATTCTAATCGTCATTTACCATTTAAGAATACAGATTTACAAAGGCAATCATTTGCGCTAAACCAAATACAAGATTAAAATATTTGAAAAAGATAGAATAGTGACCTACAAGATTATACCCGAATAAAATTAATTATTTGAAGATGAAGCATCAAACTATAAGGTTATGTACAAAAGATAAAAACCATTATTCTAAAACATAATTATTATCAGCAACTTCCAGCTTTCTACGACCAATCGTTTCTGAAATATTTCAATTCAAAGTTAAGAGATCTTCCCAACCGTGTTGCCAGTTAAAACTTTGTGTTTTATAAACTAATGTGTACGGTAGGCATACCATATTTTCGTCGCCCAAAAAGAGGATCGGTACGAAAAACGATACCTGTCTGACCAAACCCGCGGATATTTGTGGGCACTCGAAGCGAACACCTTTTTTGTTTCTTTTATCCTTTAGATTACTTCAAATAGGGGTGCCGATCTTTGTTGAGCATTGGGGGGAATAATTTGCAATTTTACCCCTATTTTGCCCTATTTTCAACATAGGGGTGATGAACCTCGACCACGATTTTTTTCAGGTAAGCAAATTAAGTGAAGACCAAAAAAAAAAGATCTTCACCAACAATTGAAGAGTTTTTTCCCCGAATTCCAGTAAAGACCAAAAAACTGCTCCAAACGTCATCCAGCGCTCAGATGCAGACCAGAGTCAATTTATTGAGGGGGATGCAGATGTAGATCATGGTCAAATTATTGGGGGGATGCAGTCGAATTATTGGGGGATATATCCCCATCCCCCCCTCGGGTTTCGGCACCCCTGACTTCAAGCTTGGCAGAAAATTGTGGGTTTCCGGCCTGAAGACTTTTATTTATGTGTTTATTTTTCTTCAACTCACGTTTGGTGCTCTAAGTGGTTAAAAAGAGGACATTTGGCTACTTTAAGGTGTCCTCCGAGGACAATTCATTTTAAAAGAAAAAAGAGTGCAAATCCTCTTAAAAGAGGACGTATGGTAGCCCTTGTGTGAGCTGACTTTCACAGCTGCTTTGAAAGCACCTGATTGCAAAGCTTCTACAATGCATTAGTGTTTCTTCGAAAATATACTTTTACTTGTTTAGTAGGATAACCCAATTTTTAGAAAACTATATTTTAACTGTCAACATTGTTGGAGAGATCTTGTAAACTTTGAAATGAGATAATTCAAAAACTATAGATGGTAGAAAGTTGAAATAGATTGTGGAAAGGATAAAAAAGTTATGTTTTAGATCAAGGGTTTTTAACCTTTTTTGTCTCGTTTACCCCTTGCCAAAGGAAAAAAAGTATAATTACCCCCCTCTTCTTGGCAATACAAATTTCTATGAGTATTGCGTTAGTCTTCAAAAACAAAAAAAAGATCTCCAGTACGGGGAAACACCAAATTCGACGATTCTTGAGGTGATCTCAAAAAAAGGTCTTCAGGCCGGAATCCCACATTTTTCTGCGGGTTTTCCACAAATTTTCGCAGATTTGTTTGGCTTGCTATTAATTTTCGGAGCTGTCCTCTTTTTGGGCAACGAAAATATGGCGCAACGGCAATCCAGTGCAACACTATCACTTTTTTAATACTGAAAATTGAAGTTTGCTTCAGTTTATAATTCAGCAAATTTACTCTCTCCGTAGGCAAAATTTACCCCCGGTTAAGAGCCCCTGTTTTAGATGGTTCATTATCTTTTGCACATTATCCCAGCTGGATGTTTAATCCCTTTTGAAGATCATGTTATAACATCTTTAATTTCAAAGTTTTTCTCGTCAATCCGTTTTTCAGCTTCAAAAATTAAACAATTTAATCGAATGATTATTTACAGTAACTAAATCGTTCAAAATCGCGTATTGAGATTGGTAGGCCTATAACTTTCCATTACCGCATACCATACCTTTTTTATCTTTCAAAGGCAAAAAGTAAACAAAATACATATTACTTTTTACTTAAACATCTGTCAAAATTATTGGCCCCAAAATTTCAGTGTTGATGAACATGGGTTCGAGATCACAAACCTAAGGGAGTGAAAGCATGGATTTTTAGTCAGCACAACCACATTTTCTTACCAGCAATGAACCAGCCAAAGCTGAAAAGGGTGAGGAGAATGTTGAAGATCCCATAGCATTTGCCAATCGAGTCAGTTTCGATTCTTTTTATGCTTAGATTAAAGCCGGTTTTAAGGATGTACACAATCTGCATAAAAGCGATCACAGATCCACTGACAATAATCCATATCGGAACATAATATTGAGCAGGACAGTCGTTCAAGTTCAAAGCGCCTAAAGTTAATCAATAAATAAAATTAGGTCAACCTTTTTGTACAAGCGGAAATAGTAAGCTACCGCCGATTGAGACAATACTTATTATGCTCTACGAAGGCCAGCACAACCCAAAGTCTGGACTAGATCTTTGGTATGTGGTCCATCCATTAGTTTCTCCATGCCACATGGAGTTACTCTAAGCCAACATCCTTCGCAAGTAGTTAAATTGAACCATTACCACCACATTTACAAAAACTTGCCTCTAAATGTTGAGACGAATTTTGACCTTGATTCCAAACTTTTAAATCCATTTAAAAATGTCTAGAGTCTTTCAGAATTTGGAATGGATTCAAAAATTTGGAAAATATTTGAGCTTAAAATGTAACGTCTATTTACAGAATTGTAATAAGATCAGATATATCTCGAACATAACCGGCAAGCCTTAACTCCTGTTATTTACTTTCTCAATCAAACTCCTTACCTACGACGATCATGGCGATGGGAATAGCCAGTAGAATTCCAACAAAAATCAAAAATCCAACTGCAATCAAATAATAGCATTGGGGTAAAATGCAAGTTTTAGGATATAATAAAAAATTATTCTACAAAATATCGTCATTGAAATGATGCGAGTTACTTGCGACCATAGTAAATACCTGCTTTGTAAACTCGCAAACGTTCGAGTGCAATAAAAAAACACGACAAGCCTGGGATTTTTGTCTTGACTTTTGGATTCTCAAAAGCAAAGATGATATATATTTATGCTATCACGAAAATGGCCGATAAGGTTTTTGATGAATCATTTTAATAAATAATAAATGTTTTGTTTTGTCATTTTGAACATTTGGAAATCTTTTCATATACTGAAAAATAGTCACAGACCACTTGAACTACACTATTATAATAAGAAAAGTGACAAAAACTTACTTGTGTCTAAAAGCAACAAGAAAAAAGCTTTCAGGAAGTCTAGTGGTCCCTCTGATTTATCTCTTGCATCCTTGACTCGCCGAATAAAATCCGGAGGTTTTACAGTGGGGGGTTGTTCCGCTTTTTCTGGGTCCGGTGGAACGATTTCTCCTCCTGTCAATGGGGTTGTTTCGCTCATTTTGGAAAATTAGTGTATAACTATACGGTCCTAAATTGGTTCTTGGTAAGTCCTAAAAGTATTGCCAATAAAAAGATTTTGTTTTGTACTCTCTAGCTTAAACAAATGAAACTATTAACGCGCTTTACTTTGCTTAAAATACCAATTATACTTGGTAACCTTTTACCCGGTATTTTGTTGAATGCATTTACTTGTCACTACTATAGTACTGTCTAGCGGGTAGGGTACAACTGAATAGAACTAAATTCTCAAAAGGGTACCAGTTATAAGATAGAATTAATGGTTCGTGACTAACGAACCGGTGGCCCCCTCCCACACATGCAGGAAGGGCGTTTCAAAGCGTTTACAAGCTCGCATGTAGAACTGAACGGAAGCACGATTCATTTTCATGATTTATTGCAAATATCTATATGATGCCGACATCAACACTACATGAGGTAATGCTATAATCACTTGTACATTTTTAAAATTTTTTGTTGCAGGAACATTAACAAATATACTATGGGCTCATATGAGCAATTTAAGCACTTGATTTCAAATCTGTGACCCAATATAGACTTGAGTGTAAATAACTCATACGAGGATTTTTACGTCTTGCATCGAAAACTTACCATACCAACTTCTTAGACATTGTAAGTACCAGTAGCGTAGCCAGGGGGGGGCAATCCCATTGGACTGAAAAGTATGCAAAATACCACGTTTTTATTGCTTTTGAGGCCGATTTTTGCTCCAAAAATGAAAATAGCCCCCTCCCCTCCAAGGGGATTGGCGAGCAGAAGTTGTGAAGGACTTGCTGTTATTTGGACCAGAAAAGTGGAGTTTTTTTTTTTTTTCTGGACCTCATCTAAAGTTGGTCAGGAAAACTGAGTGAAGAACTTTTTTTGTTTTTGGAGATCACCTAATTTTGACAGAAAAACCGCCTCAATCTGATACGAGTCTGATGAAAATTCGGGTCAAATTCGTTTACTGTTGTTTCCAGCTTCCAAAAAAGCCCCCCCCCCCCTTCGCGAATTCCAGGCTACGCGCCTGGTAATTACATCTTTATTCGATTCACCAAGATGCTTAACAGAAAAGGGTTGACTTTGGTTTGAGACGACGGGAATCGAACTGGAGTCTACCGTTTCAATAGCTATCCACTCGAACGCTAGAAGACTGCAAAATCTTCTCGCTATGTTTCTGTCATTAATGACGTTGATCCGATGGCGATATCTGCCAGGATTTTTGATTACGGGGAGCCCAAACCACAAACCACATGCAATGACGTAATCAGAAATTTTCGAAAGAAGAACTTTTTGTGGGACAAAGATATTGTAGATAGGAAGATCAGAAGCGGCGACCTGTGTTTTGCACATAATCAGGATTTTGCCAAAGAGAGAGAGCTTAAACCCCCCCCCCAAAAAAAAAAAGTGTAAATATGTAAAATGGGAGACGCGTTGAGCAAACTAGTGTCACTTAAACGTACTATAGACGGGATTCTGGAGGCGCAGCCGCCGGAGGCTATGAGGGTTTCGGGGCAAAGCACCCAGGCTCTAGGCGATTTTGTGTGATTTTTAGGGAAAATCAGCTATTTTAATGCCATTGGATTACAATTCGCACGTATTTAGAGCTATTTGAAAGAACCAGATTTTTAACATTGGAAGTCAATTGAAATAATTAAATTGTTCAATCCTACTTTAACTTACAAAACCTTGCTTAAACTTAAACCCAAAACAAGTTAAAAATCTTGCATTTTGAGGTTAAATTTAGTAAGTGATTTGGCCCAGGTAGGGGAAGCAAGGTACATTGACTCGTGCAATATTTTTGTAGAAAATAATAATCCACTCGAAAATTTTCCTAGGAGATTTTTGTTTTGTTATAAAAATAAACAGTTGCAGGAGTACATATACGACCAAGAGGCCCAAGCCCCCTCAACTCAAATTTAACAATTTGTTCAATAAGCATTTCCCTAGCTAATTTTTTTTTCAAAACTATTATGTCGCGAAAGAACTGGCGAGGTGGATTGTTATTTTAAAATGGTGCAATAGATGGTTACGCCTACAAACCATGTTTTTGCCCGAGCCGGACTTACATTGCGCGGGGCCTAGGCCCTGTGAAGATTTTTGCAACATCTTCCGGCCAAACACCGGTGAAGACCAAAAAAAAAGTCTCACCATCTGAGCGCGGGACCCCTAGCTGGTACTGAGCCATATGATGGTAAAATTGGCCCTAGTTGTAGCATTACGTTCATACAAAGGTTAGATGAGGGCCTGAGATAGCAACTTTTGAACAAAAACTCTCAATTTCTCTGGGTTATATATACATTTAAATTGGTAGGCAAAAACTGAATTGAGGGAGGGGCCCGGTTGTCAATTTTGTTGTTAATTACTGTTGTAAGCGAAAAATGCCAGAAGAAACGAAAACTCTGAACTGAAGAAACAATAGGCTTTTTTTTCACATTTTTGTCATTGGTGGCATTTCAATTGGGGAGGGCAGCCCCCCTGACTACGCCTATGTGCTTGGCAGTTTTGTTTAAGCAACGAAAAAGTTTTTAGAAACCTCTAAAGCTGAGTTCAATTCAGGCGCGTCGCCAGCGGGGGGGCAGGAGGGGCATTGCCCCCCCGATTTTTGTTTTTGCCCCCCGATTTATTTCTTGCCCCCCACTGTATTATTTCTTGAGGCCGGAAAGACCGCTTAAATTTCTGATTTCGGCCAGAAAAAGCCTTCGGACTTCGGCGAAGACTTTTTTTTGAGATCACCTGATTTTCACTGAAAATTCGCCTAAATCCAGTTTAGGAATAATGAAAATTTGGGTCAAGTTCAACGCTGGTTTTCAGCTTTGCCCCGCTGATTTCAGCTTTGCCCCCCCCCCCCCCCCCCGATCTCGCTAAGCTGGCGACGCCCCTGGTTCAATTCATTGGTTGGTGCGGGAATGGGTTGGAAACCATCCGGGACAAAAGAAGCGGTTATTTTTGCCTTTCGGGAATCAGTTCAAGTTTGGACGCGAAGGAGCCAGAAGGTTAAGATAACCAGCAGGGCACCAAAAGCATTTGCAGTATGGAAGTGGAAGGAGTATCGGTAGCTTTAAGAGGAAGCAGGATTCGTATCGGGGTGAGGGTCTTTGCTACTTCTCATGACAAACCTATCCATTACTGCCAAATAAGACTCAACAAAACCTAGTGTACAACAGTTACTAAACAACTTTTTGGCCAATGTGAAGGCGACCACGTGCACTCATTGCTAATGCCAGCGTGCTGCCGCAGCAGCACCTAACGTCAAATTTTCGATTGTAAAATAGTTGTAATTACATCACTATAAAGTTTGCAATATTTTTCAAAGATTTTGTTTACTAAAAACTTGTAGGTTGTCAGCTAAATCAAGCGAGGATTGCGATTATGCTTTATGCCTACCGGTGACATCACAATCAATGTACCGATTATAAAAGTTTTGCGAAACGCAATATTTCGCATCGGTTAAAATCATTATACAATAAAGGTGAATTTACACAGTATCCGTTTTTCGTACGTTTTCGTCCGTTTTTTTACGTTTTTGCTTCTTCTTGAAAAAGTATGCGCTTTTTCATCCGCATTTTTATAAGTCCATATCCGCACTAACCAAACAGTCACATACTGAACAAAAATTTTCCGAAAAAACTTTTTGTAAAGGGGTACAGCTCTATTTTGAAATATCGCTCTTATCATTCATACACAAAATTTTTGAACAAAATTTTTACCTACATACAACAGCCTACTTAGTGCGGATATGGACTTATAAAAATGCGGATGAAAAAGCGCATACTTTTTCAAGAAGAAGCAAAAACGTAAAAAAAACGGACGAAAACGTACGAAAAACGGATACTGTGTAAATTCACCTTAAGCAACTTACCAATCCTTTCTCTTATTGTTACTTTAGGGTTTGGGGGCAAAGTTTTTGTTTGGGGGTGTCGCCCCTCTGATCCCTCTTAGTTGCGGCTCTGTCGAAATGATACTGTTCTCTGTTGGGTTGCAAATGATCTGCAAATTCCCTCCTCAAACTAGAAAATGGGTATTTTTTGTTGATTCGCTAAGTTTTTTGATGAAGTAACTATATCTACAACTCGCATCGCAAAAGTTACAATGATTTAACCTCTTTAAAATTAACTAACTCTACTTTACGACATCGCAGCTCCTACGAAACTTTACATAAAGTGCACGAAACCCTACTCTAGTTCAAACCAGTGCCGTCGCTATGGGTGGCCAAAGGGGACCGTGACCTTCATAACAGCTGCTTGTGTCCTCCACCATTGCGGTTAACTCAAAATGCTGTTTTCGGAATATCACGCAACTGCAAGACAACAGACAATGATGAAAAAAGAATAATTACGTTCAAATATAATTCTTGTTTGACGTCTTCTCGATTCTATGCAAAATTGTTGCAATCAACTGCAGTACTTAAGCGTGAGTAATAATCTGTCTTGTAAACATGCCTTTACTGGTGTGTTGCAGAGGAGAGATGTAAGCCTAGAAAATTGCTACCTGCACTTCGTTAGTAATTATGACATGAAACTCTACGTAAAAACATTTTTTTAAAGATCAGCTGTTTTTGTTTTTTTAGAGCAACCTCAACGTTTTTAGGTCGCAGTCAATACAGGCCCGGCGCCAGGAAAGCATGAGTGGGGGGCAGAAATAAATTTTGGGGTGGCACGAGAAGTTTATTTACGTGAATTCGAGGGGGCACGGGGGCACGAGAAGTTTATTCGAGAGTGGATCTAACGAAAAAGGTGAAGACCAAAAAATAAAGGATTCAATACAAAAATTTCCACAAATTCTGGTAGTCGTCTCAAAATTCTTGCAATTTTCCACCTATTCTTAAGTCAAGACCAAAAAAAGAAAAAAAAAAGGGTCTTCGTCCCAAAAGTTATATAAAATCCGGTGTTAGTTCACAAAAATTACGAAAAAACAGTTCTTGCTCGCGAGTTCTAGGGCGGTAAACACCAGTTTGGGAGTCTTAGGCCTCGATTTGCATTCCAGTAGCCCTGAGCCTGTTAATTTCTTCCGGGCTCAGTCTTCGCTTTGAGGGGGCACAATTTTCGTTTGGGGGGGTACAAGCAGTCATTTGGGGGGACACGGCCCCGGAATGCCCCCCGTGGCGCCGGGCCTAAATCAATAGCGCAACCAGGTGGGAAGAGCTAAGGGGACTTCGGCCCCCCTAAGCCAAGTCTTTTAGAAAATTTAATCTCAAAATGCGAGCGTTTAAATGTAATTTGGCCTTGAACTGAAGGGGCTATAGGCAGTACTTCAATCGTAAAATTTTGCATTGGGACGCTTTTGCAGCCTTGACGAAACTTTCGCATGCGAAAGTAACTTTAGTGAAGATTACGTAATTTCGTCGCCAAAATTGAATGAAGACCAAAAAAAAGGTGTTCGCAGCGTCCCCCCTACAATTTAAATACTGCCTACAGGCGATTTAATTCGTTCAAATGACTTCTGAATTTTAGCAAATTAGTTATTCATATGGCTTAATGAACGTGCGAAATATAATTAAAAGGCGCTAAAACTTGAAATCAATATTTTTGCCACAAAATCACAAAAATCGCCCAGCGGCAGGTCTTCGTTTGTGACACGCTTGGGTTGCATCAGTTTGTTCAGCACGGGGCCTAAATTCGTCAATTTTTGTGCAAAAAAAACAAAAAATTTCTGGTTTAGGCCCCCCTCTCAGCAAAATTCTGGTCGCGCGTATGGTCGCCTTCACTGCTGCAAATAGATTTTTTAAGCAATTATGAACCGCAGACGAAAGGAACCAAGAAACTCTGCCGGCCTTTTATGCCTCTTTTGAGACATTGATACAGAATTTTTGAAATTGCGCATAATTTGTAGCCGTATAATGTCAGTTTTCATGTGCAAAAGTTCAGTATATTTTAGTGCCCCCCACTTTCGGCTAGTGCCCCCCTCACTTCGTTTGCTCTGGCGAAGGTACTGGTTCAAACCAAAAAGTAATACAGCATTTACCAGAAAAAAACATAAGCTTCCAATATATACTTTTCCGGAAGAGGAGTTTTTTCGATCTAGAACCAGAGACGTAACCAGAGGGACTCAGCCTGTAGCTTAGCCAAGACCGAAGTCAGAAGGAGGTAGATGGAGCTCAGCCTCGACTGGAAATGCTTGAGCTCCGCCTAAAAAATTTCCATAAAGTATTGCTGCAGCTGTAATGGTAATTATGGATAGGCCTATGTTGAGCCCGCTCGAACAACAGGTCCGGCTGCGGACCTGCTTGCAGCATCACCTGTCTTTAAAAAATCTTTCTAATTTCTTGTGCTAGTGCTGAAAATTTCCTGGAAACTCCTATCGGGATATCCCGGCGCTGCTATTTTTTTCAAAATTTACAAAGTTTTTTTAGAGCTTTTCAAAAAACTGGAAAATAATCTTTGCCCAATATGCTTTGCCTTAGATTCCACAATTGAGAACTTTGGCCTGCATTTTGTATATGAACATGAGTAGTACACAAACCAAAGTTACTTTTAGTGTTCTTTAAAGCCTTGAAACATGCTGAAAGTTTCACTAACTACAAACGTACCCGTAACCATTTAATGCTGAAAGTTATTTGGTTTACTACTGTTTCTTTCAAGGGGAAATTTTAAAAAAAATTAGATTTTCAAAGAAAACTTTTATCGTAAAGTAAACACTAAGCATAAATTACACGTACTAATCTTGCACGAAATAATCTATTCAGCGGTAAACTGCATATTAAAACCTGGTTTATACTGAGCATATGTTTATGTTTTTCGATCTAGGCCAAGGATGTATTAAAATTTTTGTGAAAGAAATGTGTACACCTCCAGAGCGACATCTAGCAGTATATATTTTTGTAGAATTTATTGTTCTTTGTAAACCAAACAAAACGGTTTATTAGAATGGTAGATTGTTTCAACAACACTTTTTGAAATTTTTAAAGAACAAAAATTTAGTTTTAAAGGAAGCGGGTAGCTCTTCAAAAAAATTTTTTAGGCGAAAAAGGTGTTAAGAACATTTTTTTTTTCAGGCGATCTCCAATTGAGGAAAACAAAAAAAGGTCTTCGCAAATTTTCCGCAAGGTTTCTGGCGTTTTCCAACAAAATTTCAACAGTTCGAAAAATAGTGCTGTCCTCGAGCCGAGGACAGGGCAATTTTCAAGGACTTGAGGCTTCGAGGCCAAGGCCAAGGACTTGACCTTCGAGGCCAAGGCCAAAGACCTCAAAATGTGTCCTCGAGGACTCCTCCTCTACTTGCAATACCATTGCTTAACGACTTACAGCATATATACCTAATCGAGCCATCTGTGCCAGGCGTGCAACAAAGATTTTGCTAAACGGGGAAGGGGGTTGCTTTCAAAATTGTATTTTGTTTTGTTTGAAAAATGTGGTATGTTGGCAGGTGGTGAACAAACTGGTGCCACTAAGCGCTCCATAGACGAGATTTTTTCAAAAAAAATAGCCATATTAACACCATTTGGATCATATTTTGCATGATTTTAGAGTCATTTGAATGAACTACACTATATTACTATAATTGGAACTTATTGCAAGAATTGCCTTAGCTCCCTTATTTTCAGGCGAAGTCTAAAACAAGTTTAAACGCTTGTATGTTGGGGGGCTGAAGCCCCCTTAGCTCCGTCTCTACTTGCGCCACTGATCGGCGGTCTTCACAAGCCAGACATTTTATCTCCAGCAGGAACGACCCCGAGCCAGACTATTCATTGTGCTCAATTCTACTACGCAACGTTTTTGCTTTGTCGAAAGAGCTTACTTTTTCCTCTTAACTTGCTTCACGTGGTTACAGTATTTACCATTCACATGGAGTGTAAGCATGTATGAAACAATTTTAAGACGTTAATTAGCCAAAACAGTGATTAAATTACCATCTCACAGCTATTATTAAACAAATAAGCAGATCAGTTAAGAAATTACAAATCATCCAGAGTCACTGCAACTTTCCAAACTCTGCTCTTGTATAGATTTGGTCCAGTCGAGCACTCTCGCTGGGTACGAAAGTTACAAGTGATAATTTTCGTGCAGGCTTTAAGAATCTGTCTTTCAGCGGACCAGTGCAATCAGTGCTGTAACTAGGGAAGCATCTGACGAATCCCTAGGACAAAAAGACATTGCGCTTTTAACCTTCTACAGTGATTTTACAGTTACCTTTAGGAAAGCAAATAGTACGTAGTAATGTTATTGGACTGTCGGGTTCTGATACTCCCTTCTCACTTGTACAGAATTCACATATTCACTAAACAGTTGATTTTGATGCTGGTGTCCTTCGTTATCATCGAGAGATACTGTTCGAAATCGGTTTTATTGAAGAAATGAGAGCTACTTGAGGTAATAAAAAGGTGCTCCAAACCTTTTTCCACAATGCGAAAATAAGTTTTTATCTGTTCGACTACATACCATTGGCAACTCTGCTTTTCGCAATTTTGTGACATCACAAAAGGCGTACTGTAGATTAGTGCTGGACGGTGGACGGTAGCCTAGGCTTACAGGTTACAGTGACTACACTCAAGTTTTCAGAATTGGAGATAGCTAGGCTACTCACTGCTACTAGTCGGTAATCGCGTTTCTTAGTTTGCAAGAATTTTTGCAAAATTATGCCTTTTGTAATGTCACAAAATTGCGAAATGTAGAGTTGCCAATGGTAAGTAGTCATACGAATTAAATCGTATTTTCGCAAATAAAGGAAATTGTAAAAAAGATTTGGGGTACCTTTTTATTACCTCAAGTAGTTCTCATTTCTTCAATAAAACCGATTTCGAGCAGTGTCTCTTTAATGAAAATGCGATAATTACAGTTCGATAAATTGCTGTAAACTTGCAGTTCGCAAACGGTTTTTCGCCATAAACCCCCAAAATGTTGTCATTTGCTCTAGTAGGACAAATGATTTGTTGGCTATCCGGTCACAGACCACAGTATAGTTCTTGCAGTGCAAGTTAGTAAATACATCAATGCATCAATAGTCAATACATCAATGCATCAAAAGTAAATACATCAATGCATAGTAAAATAAATTTTCCTACAACCAGAGGTGGAGTCGAGGACAGAAGGCTCGATGCCAAGGACACAAAAAAATCCAAGGCCAAGGACAGCCCTTCCGAGGACAGACACTCTCGAGGCCAAGGACAGGAATGCTCGAGAACAAGGCTCAGAACCAAGGACACAGGCGCAAGTGTTTTCCAAAAAAAAGGTCCTCAAAATTTTTTTCAGGCATTCTCCAAAAAAAGATCTTCAAAAATTTTTTTCGGGCGATCTACAAAATTTTAACGATTCAAAAAATACTGCTGTCGTCGAGCCAAGGACAGGGCTAGTTTCGAAGACTTGACCTTCGAGGCCAAGGACTTCAAAATGTGTCCTCGAGGACTCCACACCTTTGGGCCTGGCTACAACCATAGTCGTTATATACATGCTACAACAGTATATAACGACTTTGTGTATAACGACTATGCTACAACAGTGAACAGTAAAACTGATAATTAAATTTAGAGAGCGCTGAGAATTGAACTAATAAATCGAATCAGGTAATAAATCATGGAGTTATACTCGTTGAAAAAATACGTGTAATGTGAATCGCATTGTGCATCATTTACTTAAAATGTGTCTATACAGCGGCGTATATATAGCAAGCTGTCCGCGCTATAGAATATGTCATTACTGCGCACGTATTTCCTCCGAGTTCATTACCACCAGTTCTTAACCGCTCGATCTTCTTTTCCATCAAAGTTGGATCAAATCATCGCAGGGACGTGAATCACGTGCCATTTCTACAAAAATCCAAGCAATGTTTTGTAACTCGGTTGATCGATAAATTGCCCCGCCGTATCTCTACACTAGGAAGTATTTTAGTGGTTGAGGGCTGAGCGTGTGATAAAAACATTGACTACATCAGAGCTATAAGAGCCTGGACAGAAGTGTAGAGAAGCTGAAAACTGTATGCCATTGTGCTTTAATGTTAAATGTTAACCAGGGCTGCGAACTCGAACTTAAACTCGAAAAAATAATTTTCCTGAACTCGAATAAAATTGTACGAGTTCAATAAAAAGAAATTTTAAGAATAAAAATTTGTCGAAAAATTATTTGTTGTTGATCAAGCCGTGTAAATTGAGATTGCGTTTTTCGTAACAGCTGCATAAGTGCAGTAGCGTAGCCAGGGGGGGCTATAGCCTGCCCCCCATTGGCATGTCGACCAAAATGCAGAATAAGAAAAAAAAAAGTTTTTAGCACTTTTGAGACTGTTGTATGCACTGGAATGAACTAAATAGTGATTTAAAACATCTTTTTAAACATATATTCAAAGAGGGGGCTAATTTGTCAAAAATAAAACTCACAAATAAATAAAAACTTTAAAAAATGGCCAAAAATAAGCAATCAAATTTGATCGCTAGTGTTAAAATGCTAAACTAGCAAATATACTATAAACTTAGAAATAGGGGGGGGGGGCTTTCCAGTATTAGTTAACTACCAATCATTCCTCTCAAATCTCTTTTCATTAGCCCCGCCCCCAATAATTTTTCTGCATAAACTGTTGACGAAATACAGTAGATTACTCGACGTAAGTTTTATTGAACTATACGAGTTTATAATTTACCAGCATCTAAATAAGAGCACTAAAATTTTACCATTAGCTACCTCCCAAATAGCCCATTTATGCAACCAGTTTTATCATGTTTACACTGCCAATTTTTATGCCACGTTTTAAAAGCATTATTTTTTTTATCAAAATAGCCCTAAAATCAAGTTATTTATGCAAAAAAATGCAAAATTTTCGAGCGCTGGGGGCTCCTCTCCCAGACCCCCAAAGCAGCCCCCCCCATTGCGAATTCCTGGCTACGCGCCTGCATAAGTGCATATCCTTCACTGTCTTGTTTATATCGTGGCGACCTAGAACAACAGCGCAAGTATCAGGGCTGCGAACTCAGGTTATTTTGCCGAACTCGAAAAAATTAAAATTTCAGAACTCGAACTTGCTAAAATAGGCTGAACTCGAATGAAAATCGAGTGAATTCGCAGCCCTGGTTAAAACCCTACCTTATTTAAGTGGATAGTGATTCAAACTACCGGTATTTCTTATTGCCTTTTATTAGTATAGAAAATGCAACAAGAAATCTAACTACAAAGCACTGATGTGACTGACCAGCGTTTTAAAATGCTTGTTTTTTTGAAAGGAGCATGCCAACATCCAGTTGAATTGTGATTTTGCAAACTTATTTACCGTTTAAGCCTGCTAATGCCGATTGTAACCTGTACCAATACCTTAAAAGCTTGAATTGTAACTTTCGTAAATAAACTTGAAATTTTACCGTTGGGGATCGTATTTTAATGCCATCGTTCTTTTTGCTGGATATTTTGCTAAAGTAGCGGCAGCAGCGCTGCTTTTTTTTGCCAAATAGCGGCAGCGGCACTACTTTCAAGTAGCTGGTGCCCAGTTCTGTACATTGCGCAGTGCTAGCAACATACATTATATTAATTGTTCCAAACCCAGCTATGGAAGACCGTGCGTGACCTTGCTCAGAAAAAAATGAAAATAAAAAAAAACTTTGGAGCATAAAAGTTGGTCTTGAGAAACAGTTTCACCCATAAGAGCCAAAGCTGCCGTAAACATTTTCGTCCAACAACGCTCAGAACTTTCAAATTTCACTGAAAATTTTTCGTGTACTTTTTTTAAGGATACGATTAGGGTTTGAGCAAACATTTAGCTCAGAATTAATAAAAAAGTAGATAAAATTTCTGGTGAAATAGTGTCTTCCAAGTGGATAACTCAGACCCTGAGAATTCAGATCTTGGAAATTGATAAGTGGATCAATTTCCCAACCCGCCTATTTCCTCTACAGTAAAACAAAGTAGAAGTAGTCTCAACAGACAACTTTATTGCAAGCAAAGAAAACAGTCAATCAAAAGCCTTTCGCAAGACGGGCAAAGACAGGGTAAACGGGGGCAGACGGGTTTTTTAATAGATGCGTTGTCAGCACTAGCAAATGCATCAACAAGTTAAACGTATCTCAAAATTTCACTGAATGGATAAAAACAAAGCAAATTGCGATTTTTAAAGCACACACAGAAAAAAGGTATATTTTTTGTTATCTTATTAAAGCTAAAAACTGGCCACACCCAAATGACATTACAGAGACAATAATTTCACACATCGATTTCCTAAGCAGCATGGTGTGGCGGAAAAAACTAAATAATTTGTTGACATAGGCTTATTGCATGCTGCGTAAATTCTCTTTATGACTACGCAGGTCGCGAGTCCATGCCCTGGGTAGTCTCCGGGCTCCCTGCTAGGTACCCTTTATGAGTAAGTGCGGCAATAACTATTCAACTTTTGAAATGGTAACTTGAAACGCGTTAGGTAATACAGTTTTAAAAACAGGTGTATATAAGACAAACTTTCGACCTTACGTGCTGGGGACGGCAGGAAAATTCTCTACCAAGCAGTTACTGGCAATCAGTTGTAGATAATGATTCATTTACTGGTAATCATTTCTAGAGATGTTGCTGCTTAAATGATTAATCTTTTATAAGCTACAGTCAAGTAATAGCCCAGCAAAAATATTGTTGATATTTATTTATAAGACAAATTGCAGACATCAAATAAACAAAACACAACTGAAGAGCAAATACACCTGTATACAGGGTGCGTGCAGCGCAAAACAATACAATCTCAAATCCAAGTTGTAATGACCACGAAGCAAATCAACAAACGAACAGTTGCGGAATGCGCATGCATGCACTACCGATCTACGACTTACGGGCTCAGACATAAGGGCACGGACATACGTGCGCACAAACAAACGGTTGCAAGTACATAAGGCAGCAGGGACATAGGGGCGCAGAGACTTAAATCTGCGCTACCATTTTCGTGCGTCGGAAACAATTATGTAATCAAAGAAACGAACTTGATTCATGAGTATTTTATTTAATTTTTGAAGGTTTTTTGAATTCGTTTCTGCCTTCAGTTCTCAATTATCGCACAACGCACTACTTTTTAAATTGTTTTTAGGTCGCCGTGCACTAACCTTGAACAAACATCTAAAAAGAAATGTTTATTTTGGAGCATAACGGTCGGAGTTTCTGCTTAATCTAAGAACAAAAACGATTGCCATTATAGAACTAGTTCTATATTGGCACAGCATTAGATGTAGTGCATCGAAACCCGACATAAGGGCGCAGGACTTAATGGCCAAGGGACATAAGGGCGCAGAGACGTAAATCTGCCATCTGCGCTGACATTTTCATGTTTCGCTATATGACATTTTCACTATAGAATTAGTTCTATAGTGGCACAGCATTAGATGTAGTGCATCGAAACCCGACATAAGGGCGCAGGACTTAATGGCCAAGGGACATAAGGGCGCCGAGACGTAAATCTGCCATCTGCGCTGACATTTTCATGCCTCGAAAAATAATTGTGTAATCAAAAAGACGAACTTGATTGATGAGTATTTGTTTAACTTTTGAAAGTTTTTGTATTCGTTTCTGCCTTCGGTTCTCAATTATCGCACAAAGCACTACCGTAATGAGCGAGAAAACGAAAGATTTGATTTTGCTTCGCAGCGGGGTAAAAGACTGTTTGCTTAACGGATTAAGTACAACAGTTAAATGACTGCGTTTGAAAGTAGTTAAATGATTGCGTTTGAAAACAACCGCTGATGTGGTTACGTAAAGCAAATAAACTCATTAAAAATAAACATTTCTTTTTAGATGTTTGCTATGGTTGTATGATTGCGTTTGAAATAGTTAAATGATTGCGTTTGAAAACAACTGCTAACGTGATTACGTAAAGCAAATAATTCCATTAAAAATAAACATTTAAGAACAAAAACGATTGCCAATATAGAACTAATAATTTCATTAAAAATAAACATTTAAGAATAAAAACGATTGCCAATATAGAACAAAAACGATTGCCAATATAGAACTAGTTCTATAGAACTAGTTCTATATTATAGAACTAGTTCTATATTATAGAACTAGTTCTATAGAACTAGTTCTATATTGGCAATCGTTTTTGTTCTATAGTGACATTTTCACTATAGAACTAGTTCTGCGCCCTTATGTCCCTTGGCCATTAAGTCCTGCGATCTTATGTCGGGTTTCGATGCACTACATCTAATGCTGTGCCACTTACGACTTTTTCACCAGCGATAAGTTTCCACAAAATTAAAGGGGGTGAAGCATCCAGCAGCCAATTCTAGTAGTTTACAATAGCTAAAACTAAAATATAATTTTAGAAATTTTTTGTTTTCATTTTGGGGCTGCGGTTGCAAAGGTATTTAACAAATACAGAGATATCCCCAAAAAAGTTAATAGAAAGAAACCCAGAGTTGGTTCTTTCGGCCTGAATTTTCAGGGAAAGAGACTGAATAACGTTTAGTATACACCCTTCCAGTAACACCTTGTGACCAATCCAATTTTGGTGAACCTCCCACTTTTTCTGGAATTTCAGGCTGAGAGAACAAACTCAGGGTTTCCAACATCTTTTTAGGGGGACATCTTTTTGTACTTGTTGAATATTTTGCAATCGCAGCCCAAAAATGAGAAAAATTCAAAATTATATTTCAATTTTAGCTATCGTAAAGTACCGGAATTGGTTGGATGCTTTACCCCCTTTTAAAACTTGCTGCAGGCAAAACCTGCCAATGAGACACCGTAAATATAAATTCAAAACAGATCGTTCTTGCACTGTAAACAATACAGCTTTGTCAAGCTGCTGATAATATTTGTCTGAAGCAAACATTTTAATTTTGACGAACCTCATCGTACGTTATCGCAAATAAAACAGCACGTACAACATTAAATCATCAAATCTCTACGCTAAATGACAACTTTCAAACCAATATCCTGCTAGAACGTTCGACAAAAGTATAGTATCTCAATGCACCACTGATTCACGCAAGAATATGAAAGAGGCAATTAGCATCTGCCTTAACATAGAATATCTGCTGTTTTTTTTTTGCTCCAAACTTTAAAAACAGTTTCAACTTGATTGAATCAAACGGTTATGGCACAACAATGTTGGGTGGAATGCTCAAAAAATACTTTTGTACACTATCACATATATACAGTACTCAAACTTAACAGAGTTAAACATGCATATTAATTGAAATTGATCACCATTACAACTTGCAACATTAAAAAAATTCTCTGAGTTAAATCGAAATGGATACAACCAATCGCAATGGATACAACCAATCGAAATGGCTGCAAAACTATTATCCAACAAAAGTGTCGGAATCAGTGGCGTAGGCAAGATTTGGTGATGAGGGAGCCTTTTTTCCAAAATTAATGTTAAGACCAAAAAATTTCTTCACCTTTGATGAACCATAATTTTCACCGCTTTTACGCCGTAGTCATCCGTTGTTTGCCGGCCCTGCTTCCAACAGAGGGGATCATCACTGATTTGAAGAGTGGTGAAATGCATACAATGCAAGGTTTTCACATACTAAAGGAGGGGGCGATGTGACATTGCAAAATGCCTCCTTACCCTGGATACGCAACAGCTTGAAATGACAGCTATAAAACTTTCCAAACATATCGCTTTTTTGCAACATTAAGCTGAAGCAGTACGTTTTCTCTCAAAATCAAACTTAAGCGCACAAAATTGCGCTACAGCATACACAGATCATACAGTACAGCATAATTATACAGATGCACTACAGTATACAGTAGTTTTCCGAAAAACAATATCATTCAAGCTTTTGAAAATTAAGTCAATACGACGCAAAAATAATACGCGAATTCGTGATAGCTGGACAATAACAATGATACAGCCCTAGGAATATATAATAATAGGCTACGTCTATGCTCGTATATCGAAAAGGGTTATTAATTTTACGTAGATTTAGTCAGCACTTTAAATAGAAGTCAAAAGCTGTTGCGCCGTTGACAACACAAAGGACGAAAAAAGCAGCCAAATTACAAGTTAAAGGAAGAAATGCGATCATAATAAAGCAGAAACGTTGATCACGACACAACTGATATTTCATGCAAATGAAAAAATAAAAACAGTAGCGCCGAAGCTGGCCTGATAAGGTCAAAGGTTATTCTTATCAAAAAATATGAACCAGAGTAATTAATTCTTGAAAGCGTCCCTATGCCCCGAATTGAACACGAGAACTTTTTCGTTGACAAAAAAAATTAAGAAAACTGTGAAACATTACCGACAAAGATATTGTCCAGTCAAAAGATATCGTAAGTTTACAGAAAGATCAAATTTTGTTAATTTTAAGGAGGTTGAAAGATGCAGGCTGAATTACGTGCAAACGGTTAAATTGTATCTAAAACATACTATCTTCTTCACAAATTTTAATTCTACGACTAATTTATCTTTTTTTTTGGAGGATACTTACGTCAAAATCAAAAGCATCTCAGTTGACCTACGCAGTGTTGGCAGTCAAAATTTACCTTTCCTAAATTATTCAATATTTAAAGAGTAGCTTTCATATATTTGAAAACACTCGGAGTTAACAAAAAATTACTATACTAAAAAAGTTAAGCGGATTTGTTGAAAGTTAGATTTAAAGTGGCAACACTGCAGAAGAGATGTTTCAAACATTGAAATAAAACACTTCGGAAACGCTGGTCGAAAAAAGGCTGAAATTTGGTGAAGATGTGTTTTAAATGTTTTTTTAAAGTTTGGTCATAATTTAAATTAGATGCTATACCAGCTTTAACCGAGAGCTTGCTAATACATAAGTTTGTGCAATGATACGTTTTAAATTCACAAACTCCAAGTAGCCAAAACTCGAACAATCAATAAACAGAACCACTAAAATCAACCGAAAGCCACATACACACCAAGTGAATTTACTTTTGTAAGGTAAGTGTGTTCAAGTGCAATTTTGGCTACATTTTTAACTTTTCTGGTTTCTGAAGTTCTATTCGTAAGTGACAACCTAAATACAGGCATTAATGCTTCGACCATTCAGCATAGAATTTAATACGCAACTAAGTCTAATCAACTTTGTGGTGTTTCATGATAAACAAACCTCAATATTTACTGGTGGAAACTTAAGAAATTGTGTGAGAGTAACGAACGTTTAGTTATATACGTACTATGTTGCATTCAGTGCATTGTGTGTAGTTAGTTGCAGTCATTTCCGTTGCTCTAGCATATGGAAAAACAGTACATGGTTGGAGAAACTATTTAAAAACTCTAATAGCTTGTTGCAAATGACTCGTTTAATCCGATTTGATATACCTGTTTCAACATGGTACTTTAAGGGTCGTATGCAGCGACGAAGATTCACGTTGACCCTAGGATTATCAATTTTCTATCTTCTACACCGTTCAACTTATTAGATTATTAAAATAAACTGCCCAAACAAACACAAACTTTTGATTATAGAATCACTATGTTACATCCTACTCCTCAAACCTAATCTCAACCTCGACTCCTCATCTTATCCACTCCGCATTTTTAATGCTTGAGAGAAATAGGCCTGTTTTTATTTTTGTTGATAATGGCACTAGCAGTGGGCCGAAACGTTCGAAACAAACTAATCGCAATTACATTGGCTGTAATTTTTATGATTAAAATATTAGCCTCCTTCCAACTATACCGTTTGTTAAAATAAACTATACTCACAAGTTCAAAGGAGTATTCTTGAATTACTTTATAATTAGTCCGTCATTTTTCTAAATTTTTCTTCCAAACTTTTGTTAATTCTTGGATCAAAGTTAATCCAAGTTGGTGCATACGAGCCTAAGAACATTTCTTTTAACACCAACGAACTAGTCAGATGATGAAATAGCGGAACTAACAACTTACTAAGGCATACGTATAATCTATTCTTTCAAAGTCGAGCGTAACCTTTTGCTTTTGCAATGCATGAGCAATGCACATTCAGCAAATACAAAAATCGATTCACGATTATTATAATTTATAATCAACATAACTATATGTATACTGAGTAGGAGGGTTGAATAGATATGGTTTGCCAAATATTTATAAAGTACGCGTCGACTGTCGAGCGGCTTCCAAAAAGATGTGATTTCACTTTGAATTTCAAAAGATTTAGTTCCACACCGAATAAAATGTTTTGAGTTTTTACAAGGCTAGTGGAGCGCGATTTTCTTCAGGCGGGTACATTTTAGCCTACAAGTATCGTATTGGAAATTGGAACGTAAAAGATAAAGAATCAACCGTGCGAACCATTTTTTGCTACTTCAACCACACATTAATAACAAAATACAACCATGGTACACTCTTTTTAAACACCCACTCAGCGGCACCTTTTTCGTAGGTTTTTTCGTTCTTGATCTTTTTCGAAAAATAACCCAGAAAGGTACAAGAAAAATGAACAAAAGCCCATTTTTTGGATAAAAAATGTGGCAATACTGTCCGCAAACGATCATCGTCTTGAAAAAAAGCCATACAAGAAAGAGTACACTTTATCATCGAAGCCTACCAAAACATTAAGCCACCATTTTTCCGCATCAGCAAGGTTAACGGCTTCTGCGTGAATATCCATTTAATGTACTTCGCTTAAACAAAGTTAGTTTTTAGAACCAGCAAAAATGAACAGAACATCCAACTGATTTAAGTTAAGGTAATTATTAACCAGAGGTTAGATCTGAATTTGAGATTTTGCGATTACAAATAACGTGCCAAACCTGCCTTATCATACATACAAAGCATTATCAAAAGACTATACAGTAGAATACGAGTCGAGGTACTAAAATAATCATAAGTAACAATCGAATTTCAAAAACTCTGTATATGCTGCTACAAACCGCTTTAGCTGTACATTTCTACGCAGTGATGACAATATGATATTTTTGATAGACAATAATGCAACTTCATAAATCAAGCTCCAATAACGTAGCAAAATGTTCTCTACCAAAATGGATTTTTAACCTCTAGGAAAACTTTTGTAATCGCAGGAGCTCAAATGCAAACGATTTTTCCGATTAGTTGACTTTCAGTTGCCTATTCGATTACAATAAGACTTAATTAATGAAGCATGTTTGGTGTGATTAATATGCTCTAAAAAATTTCACTTCTTCAAACTTTAGTCATAAACTCGTTTAGCCATACTTCTTAAAAGTTACCGATAAACACTACGCAGAGCTACCAAAATATTGCAAAAAGACATGAAGATTGAAGAATACCATCGCTAAATGTTCAATCGTTCACGGCATATGCAATCGCAACGCAATATTATCAATTCATGATTCTTAATACTGCTGGTGCTACCAATATCAGAGAACAATTCAAATTGGTTACCCCTTTTCTAGAAGGGCGAAGGCGATAGCAACACTTCGACCGGTCAAACTGAAAATGACCTTGACCTTTAATTATCACAAAACATCAAATGCAATAACATATTATAATAACACAACACGCTGATTAATTAAGTTGGAGTAAATTATCAGTGATTTTCAACCTTTTTACAAAGCACACTGGTAAACTAACACGATTACGTAAAGTGTATCGCAAAAAATAAGTCAAAAAATGACAGTTTGTCTTGAAATCGTTCCGTTAAATTGAGACTTTTGAAGAATACCGGTAACTCTTATAAAATTGTTGACTAGTAAGACATAGCTGAATATGGCACAATTACAGAGAAAACTTTTTAAAAAATAAACGTTGCTACACGAAATCTGACTAATACGAAAATGATAAGTAATCCTAAGATTTAAAATCTTTTTAAAATTAGCTGCTATATCACCACATTGACCGAGGTGACACTGCGTTAATCGGCAACCTTTGTAGGCAGGAGCTGCTGTTACGTTAAGTAAGAAAATCGATAACCTAGCCGTAACCCCAATCACAACCTTTACGTTAATCAAAAAAAAAATTGAAAAGAGCAACACGTGCTTCCACTTTTTGCTCGCCTATTTCTTATTAGTCGTAGTGTAAGGTTAGCCACTTCGTACTTTATAATACAATATATTTGTGAAACAGGTTTGCATTATTTGAAGACAAAAAAAGGCAATGCACCAAAGTGACCAAAAAGATCTTTAAATACCACTAACTTCATAAGATCATTTCCAATAAAGACAACTGGTGTATACTAGTTACTGTAACGGAGTAGAATATAAACAAAATTAACGGTCATTACTGGAGGAGGAGCTGCCACCACCAACGGTACAAGTCGCTAAACAACAAGAGCAACAACAAAATAACATCACAACAATGTAGACAGCAGTGATTAACCAAAAGGACAAATAATAAGTAGTATGATCGCAGTAGAACACTGAATCTGGGTCAGTTGTATTGGGACGATAACGACGATAAACCCACACATTGCCTAAAAAGTAATTTTCATTGTTATCTTGAAAAAGCTCAAGACTGCTCGTTGCTCGGAGCAGTGGTGTAAAAGAGCCGACTAGTTCAGGCTCCGACCCAAAATATAAACCCTAACAACCGATAACCATGTGAAGCCTAAACCAGACCTGAAAAAGCCTGAAAATTAGGTCAAAAAACAACCGTATATAGTTTATTACTCCTTACCTTCAAATAATTTCAGTCTGGAGTGACCAATAAAATTACTTACAGATTATTGATAAATTAATTTATTTCTAGCAAAGAAGTGAGAGATGCGATCAGGAAAATGAAACAGGGAAAGGCTGCAGGGCTCTCTGAAGTAACAACGGAAATGATTGTTACAGGCGGCAGAATTGTAGAGGAAGTGATGTTACAGCTTTGCCAACGAGTTTTGGATGGAAAGAGAATCCCGAATGAATGGAAAACCAGCGTTGAGGTGCCAATTTTTAAGGGAAAAGGAGATGTGATGAACTGTGGTTCGTATAGAGGAGTGAAGTTGCTTGAACACGGCATGAAGATTATTGAAAGAGTGTTGGAGAGAAGAATACGAGCAATAGTTGATTTTGATGAAGCACAGTTTGGTTTCATGCCTGGAAAGGGAACAATTGATGCCTTATTCTTAGTACGAAGGTTGCAAGAAGAACATCGAGCGAAAGACAAAAGAATGTACATGTGTTTTGTTGATTTGGAAAAGGCATTTGACAGAGTACCTAGAAGAGTGATGGAATGGGCAATGAGAAAGAAAGGTTTGCCTGAAATCCTGGTCAAGGCGGTGATGAGTCTTTATGAAGGAGCAGAAACAAAAGTTAGAGTTGGGTCGGGTTTGTCGGAAGAATCTTCTGTGAAAGTTGGTGTACATCAAGGATCTGTGTTGTCACCTTTGTTGTTTGCAATGGTGATAGATGAAGTAACGGAAAATGTAAGGAAAGGATGGATGAAGCAAATTCTTTATGCAGACGATTTGGTCCTAATGGGGAAGGCTATGGAAGAATTGAGAGAGAACTTTGATGAATGGAGAGAGGCGTTTGAAAGCAAAGGGATGAGAGTCAATCTTGGAAAGACAAAGTTGATGGTGAGTGGGATGGAGGAAGAAGCTTCCGACAGTAAGATAGATCCTTGTGGCGTGTGTGGAACACGAGTTATGTCTAACTTGGTGTTATGTAGAGCATGTGGGAAGTGGGTCCACGCAAGATGCACGGAGAAGAAGAAAGTTTCAGTTTATGGGAACAAAAACTTTGTTTGTAACAAATGTAGAAGCGTGGTAAATAACTTTAAGGGATCACCAGATGAAAAATTGTGTGATGGTGTGGAAACTGTGAGCAAGTTCACTTATCTAGGTGACAGATTGAATGCAACTGGTGGGTGTGAAACGGCGGTAACAGCTAGATCAAGAATTGGTTGGATGAAGTTCAGGGAATGCAGCGAAATACTTACAGGCAGACGGTTTTCATTAAAGATGAAAGGAAAGATTTACAAAAGTGGTGTAAGATCAGCTATGCTGTATGGAAGTGAAGCATGGTGCTTGAGAGAAAAAGAGATGGCAATTTTGAGAAGAACCGAAAGAGCTATGATTCGAGTGATGTGTGGTGTGAAGCTATTAGATGGAAGAAACAGCGAGGAGTTGATGGACATGTTGGGCATAAAGGGGTCTTTAGATAGGATGGCTAAAGCAAGCAGTATACGGTGGTACAGTCATGTTTTGAGGAAAGAAGATGAAAATGTGATAGTGAAGGCTTTGAAATTTGAAGTGAGTGGTAGTAGAGGAAGAGGAAGACCGAAACAAACGTGGAAAAAGCAGGTAGAGAATGAGATGAAGAAAAATGGACTGGGGAAAGAGGATGCATGTGATCGAACGAAATGGTGAGAAATAGTAAAGACAATGACCATACGAAATCCGGCCAACTCCGTCAACGGGGAAAATACCGGATCCAACATGTGATATGATGATTATTATTAATAAATTGTAATGTTATAATTGTGTACAGAGAATCGTAATCATGCATAAATGAAATCTTCATTCAGGTGTTACATAATTATACGACTACGTTTTTATAGCTACTAAAACACATGACAAATATCAGGTTTTGAATAAAGCTCTAACTTTTGTCAATCTTAAGCCCAAACCTGACCCGACTTACAACTCTGGCTAAAAGTCATATTATAGGCACAATCATAACTTGATCAACAACTAAATATATTGTTTTGATGAACACACAAAGTTCCAGAGTAAAATCCCACGTTGGAAAATTCAACATAACTGTACATTACTACTATAGTTTGTTGGAATTTTGCTAATCCATACAAAATACCAAAAATTACTAGATCTTAAAAACTGCCTCTGATAGCTATTTCTTTCAAGGGAACATAATCTCATGTCTCAAAATTTAGTTTTTTTGTATGCAAATAAAGATTAGATCTATGGAAGCAGTTTCTTTAAATAGTATTACATTTTCTAGCTATTGGCTGATTATGACTCCAAATACCTACCTGCAAAGAACCACGCCAGATTGAAGCAACCCAAAATTCCACTGAAACAACTATGAGTTTGGCTCGAATCTTGAGTTGAGTTTGCTCCTTCCTCATCACCTTTGCATTTCTTTCGCATGCGTTTGAATAAAGATAACAACTGGGAAAGTGAAGTGCTCGCACCAGCCACAATCAACCAAAGCGGAATTAATCGTTCAATTGGACAGTTATCTAGGTTAAGTGCACCTGCAAAGTAATAAGGGTCAACTATAAGTTTTCATAATAAGCAGCTATTGCTCGGAATTTTTAATCAAACATAAAAATATGCAAATATTCAAGGATCATCACAAAAGTAACTGAGGTTATTTTAACTTTTGCAAGTATATTTATCTTAAATACCACACAAAAACACAGCCTAAAACTTTTTTATTACTTTGATAAAAATGGCTAAATTGCTTTTAGTTATGTAGTAGAAATTTTGGTAATGTACAAACAATTTATACCAACTGCAAACAAAAAAATATGCAGAGTTTAAAGGCATGATTTGAAAAACAGCAAAATAAGCATACATACAAAGCACTGAAATATCAAATTTTAAAATTGTGAATGTGATTCAATGAAATCTAAAAGAATAAATATAGAAATCTCAAGACAATGTTTATGATAAAATACAAAAAAAAAATTCGTAAGCATTATGTTGCATAATATAAAATGCACATCATTTACAAATTATTTGAGATACTACAAAAATATAATATACAAAACCATGTTGTTTGATTACAAGATTAACTAACGAACTCATAATGATAAGTACTTACCCACAACTATCATTAAAACAGGAATAGCAAAAAGAAGGCAAATGGAAATTGTGAAAGCAGCTAAAAATGCAAAAAATACAATGCAAACTTTCGAAAATAGTCGGTATCCCTAATGTTATTAACAACTAATCAAAAAAATAGAAAGACTGGTGAATGCCAATTCAAATTGTTAGCTCTGATTAGCAGCTTTCAATGCAACAGAATCAAAATTAGCTCTTATAAAATACGAGAAAGAAAGGATCCAAAAAATTTAACATGTACAGTACACCACATACATACTGCATACTAACATAACAATTGTTAGGTAATATGTCGGATGCTTGTGTACAATAAAATGACAGAAACAGATCACAACTGAAATTTAAGAATTCTATGTTGTATTTGGTGAACCAATATTAAAATGTTTGAACATCTTAATAATTTTAAACAAGTCAATCTTTTTTCTAAATGCTTTTTGTATTAAATTTAATGAACGTCAGAAAAAAATGTAATTACCGGTAAAGAAGCCAAGTATATACTATGGATTAACCTAGAAGCAACAATATCCAATGACTGTATTAGTTAGGATTAAGCATGCAACAGTCTTTTGACAATAATAGTAACAACACAGAACATAGCTAGCTCATTGTACTACTCAGCTGACTACACGAGAAGCAATTACCATAAATAGATAATAATTAAAGATTACTTACTTGTGTTAAGCAAAATCTCACAAACACTTTTTAAAAAGTGCCCTCTCCCTTCTGCATTTCTCTGGGCAGCTCTTATTTCTCCAAATATTGAATCATAGCTAGGAGGAGGAGCCTCATTTTGAGTTTGAGTATAAGTTGGTGGAGGTGTTACATTATCATAGCCAGATATTTGTCCATCATTTGTATCTGGGTAATATGCAGGTGGTGGCTTTTCATCACCAGTTGCACCGTACGCTCTATTTTCAGTCATATTTTTCATTGATTATCTTGCAGGATATATAAAACAGTATCAGTACGTTTACCAGACTAATTCTTGATTTGTTAAAACAGCCAATGACCAATTAGCTGGTACACTGTTACCTGGCAAACAAAGAACAGATAAGAATAATCATAACAACTTACACATAGTTACAAAATTATTCTAATTGTGCTTTTTTGTCATATCTCAGGTACTCCACCATGCTGAACAACAGGATGATTCTCTTTAGTATAACTGATTTAGCAATTTAGTGATATTGGGGGTATACCGGTAGGCTATATAAAGCTATTCTGTTACCAGTATATACCTTAATTGTTCACAATACAATTTTAGTTCGGGTGTCGTTGAGTATGAGCCGTCGCTTTATTTTCGGCAGCTCTGTGATTCGTGTATGAGCATGCATGCATTCTCTCTTTCTCTCCGATCTAAGCTATTCCCCAGATCTAGCCCTAACCCTAATGAGTGAACGCATGAAAGGAGCAAGAGCACATGCACGCTCATACACAAGTCGCAGAAATTCCAACATAAACCTGAAGGCTTATACTTAACGACACCCTTTAATTCAATAGCAATTTGTTAGTGGTTTTTCCCTCACCAGTCTTAGAGTCTATTGCCAACATAACAGTGATGAATAGGCCTACTCATGAGATAGGCCTAAACGTGTAAGGCACAAGTTTAGGCCTATCTCATGAGTATTCATCACTGTTATGTTAAAGTTAAAGGGAACACTTGTAAAGTACAACCAGTGTTCCCTTTAACTTTTTGGCTGACCAACAAGTGCCCTGGAGCCCAATCTTTTTGAAGGCAGAGCCTGTCACATTGTGTAAGAATAAGAAAATCCCTATCCTACTGTCCTAGCCCTAACCACAGACCATAGCTGAATAGTAAAAAAGGCAGAAATCATGCTAAAAGGCAGGAAAGTAGGAAAAACCTAAAACCCTAACCCTTCCTACTTTCCCATCTTTTAGCACGATTTCCACCTTTTAGTATTGTTCCTAACCCCAGCCCTAAACCTAACCCAAACTCTAATCCTAACGTTAACCCTAACTCAAACTCAAAATCTAACTCAAGCCCTAATGATAATTTAAAAAATAAAAACAAGTAAACAAGTAAATGGAAGCAATTGTGCCCAAAGCTTTCAAAAAATGTTTATGTGCTCTAAATCTAAAAAAGTAAGCTATCTTAAATCTGAAATGTCACTCTTCTACAAATTTGTTGACTTTTCTGAAGCTATGTCAGATCAGAGATGTTTATTAGGCCTACCGAAAATAATTTTTCCTTATCATAACAAGCCACCGATTTGCCGCCAAAATCAGCTTACTGGGAAAACTGCACACAGCATGTTAAGTTTTGTAGCCTACTATGTTTATACCAATACTCTTAGTTACACATAGCTTGCAAATTGATTTGTTTACCAGTTTACAGTAATCGAGTAACATTGTCTATTCTGTTCAGTATTAGTTACCGGTAGTGTTCATTAATCAATCTGTAGGATATTTAATAGTAGCCTTTTTTATCGTTTAGGAAAAGCATAGTCCTATTACCAGTAGTATTATTATTGACAACTAGATGGGAGTTTGCCAGCAAACCCAGTGAACGACCGACGCATAGCTAATGCTGTGACGCTCAAAAGAACTTTTTGTCAACCGCAAAATCAGCAATTATTCAAAAATATCTGATTATGGAATCTCCAGAAAAGTAGAGTCAAAATATTTGTCAGTTAAATATCTCCTGATGTCATAACAAACTGGCACCCTAAGTTGAGCTGTTCAAAAAATTGATTTTTGGGGATCCATTTGGGGGGGTCTCCTGGGAGATGGCACCCCCAAACTATGTCAAAATACTTGTCTGTTAAATATCTGCTGATATCAAAACAGACTGGCACCCTAAATTGAGCCATAGAAAAAACTGATTTTTGTGGGGTCCCTGGGGAAGGGTGGCAGCCCCAAACTATGTCAAAATATTTGTCAGTTAAATATCTGCTGATATCATGAAACACTGGCACCCTAAGTTTAGCTGTTCAAAAAATTGATTTTTGGGGGTCCATTTGGGGGGTCCCCAGGGGGGGTGGCACCCCCAAACTATGTCAAAATATTTGTCTGTTGAATATCTACTGATAGCAAAAAAAAGTAGCACTCTAGATTGAGCCATTCAAAAAATGGATTTTTTCGGGCCCCATTTTGGGGGGGTTTCCAATGAAGCTGCCCCAATAAATTTCGGGAGAAATAATTGCGTTTGCAGCTCAACAACTTTACACACAAATTAGATTTCGATGTCTTGTGGTTTATTAGGAGAAGAAGAGCGTACAAACATTAGGAAGAAAAAAAAGAAAATAAAAGGACGAAAAGGAAAAAAAATAAAATAAACCTCATCGTGGCCAAAACTGGGTTGGTTGGGATGAAAAGGTATCTTAAGACATACAACCACATGAAATATTTTTTTGCCGTACTTAAACCGTTTTTGATTGGGGCGGCTTTTTACGCCAAACTTGCGGGGCGGTTTTCGGGCCTTAAAACCCAAGTCACGTGACTTATTGCCTCGAAATCTGGTACAAACGTACAACTCATTAATCTCAAACTGCTGTCAAAATTTCATGTAGCTACACCCAACCATTCTCGAGTTGTAAGCAAAAGTCTAAAATTTCGCACTTGTTAGTTGGAAAATGGCCCAGTAAAAACAAAAAAACACGCGACGCGAGCGTCGGTCGTTCCAATTACAAAAAGAATTTCTTGCACAACAGTTAATGTTCAAAAAGTCGAACCAAGAATCGCAGGCGTCTACTCATGCTAGCTATGTGGTCGCTTATGAAATTGCAAAACGAGGAAAACCATTTTTAGAAGGAGAGTTGTTCAAAGATTGTATGCTAAAAGTGGCAGAAATAGTGTGCCCTGACAAACAGCGTGCATTCCAAAATGTAAGTTTATCACGAATGACAATAACGCGTAGAGTCAGTAGCGTAGCCAGGTGGGGGGCATAGGCCCCCCCATTGGCATGTCGACCAAAATGCAGAATGGGAAAAACACTACGTTTTTAGCACTTTTGAGACTGTTTTATGCACTGAACTGGACTAAATAGTGATTTAAAACATCTTTTGAAACATATATGCAGGGGGGGGGGCTAATTTGTCAAAAACAAAACTAACTAATGAATGAAAACTTTCAAAAATGGTAAGAAATAAGCAATCAAATTTGATCGCAAGTGTAAAAATGCTAAACATAGGTGTCATCAACAAATATACTATAAACTTAGAAATAGGGGGGGGGCTATTCAGTATTAGTTAATTACCAATCATTTCTCTCAAATCTCTTTTCATCAGCCCCCCCACCTAATTATTTTTCTCTATAAGCTGTAAACGAAATAGATTACTCCGTGTGAGTTTTATTGAACTATTCGATTTTATAATTTACCAGCATCTAAACAAGAGAACTAACATTTTACCACGAGCCACCTCCCAAGTAGCTCATTTATGCCATCAGTTTAATCATGTTTGCACTGCCAATTTCTAAGCCACGTTTTAAAAGCATTATTTTTTAATCAAAACAGCCCTAAAATGAAGTTATTTACCCAAAACAATGCAAAACTTTCGAGCGCTGGGGGCTCCGCCCCCAGGCCCCGTGCATCCGGCGGCTGGGGGCTTTGCCCCCAAACCCCCAAAACAGCCCCCCATTGCGAGTTTCTGGATACGCGCCTGCGTAGAGTGGAAGAAATTAGCAGTGACATTAACAGAGGTGGAGTCGAGGACACAAGGCTCGAGGCCAAGGCCAAGGACACAAAAAAAATCCGAGGCCAAGGACAGCCTTTCCGAGGACAGAACCTCTCGAGGCCAAGGACAGGAATGCTCGAGGCCAAGGACACAGGCGCAAGCGTTCTCCAAAAAAAATAAAAAGTCTTCAAAATTTTTTTCAGGCGATCTCTAATTCATTGGCGTACCCAGAATTTTGATTGGGGGAGGCCTAAACCACAAATCACATGAAATGACGTCATCAGAATTTTTCCAAAGAGGAAGTTTTTGTGGGACAAAGATATCGTAGGATGGAAGATATGAAATCGTTGTTGCCTGTTAGCACGTAACCCGGATTTTGCAAAGGAAGAAGGCTTAACCTAATAGTTGAAAAATGCAAATATCTAACTTTGGAAACGTGAGATACTGCAAAAATATTTGTAGTATTAGGGGCGAAGTCTATTTGTAGTATAAATATTACGGGCGAAGTCCCCAGCCGTTGGGCGATTTTTTGTAATTTTTTGGAAAATTAATGCTAAACGTTAGCTTCGTTAACCACTAGTCCGTTAACAAACTTCACATCTCCGTTAACGTTAATCCGTTATTTTCTGCTTTAATTAACGGAAGTTAATAAAGTCCGTTAATTGGTTAATATTTTGCGTTAATTTACGTTTCTTTTTACTCGCTCGTTTCTAGAATACTTATTGACGTTGTTGACCTGATTGTAAGGAAATGTTTATTGCTGTGGTGGTCTTTTTGTGTTTTGGAAGATAAATTTTACAGTCTAATGTAATTTCAACCTAAAAATAAGTTCAAATGCACTAACAAAGCTGTGATCGAAAAATCTTTGGAAATTGCCAACAGCGATAAGGAATAGATCTTTGAGGCAGTAGCTTGTTATTTGTCACAAAAAAGAGCTTCTTTGTTCGCTTTCTTCTAAAAACTCGTGCTATAGTATGCAACAAGTGTTACTAGTGCAACCTGATTTATATCTGTACGATAAATGAATGTTGCGAGATATTAACGAAAAAACTTTAACGGAAGTTAACAGAACTTAACGAAAGTTAGTGTAAGATATTAACGATAAAAACCTTAACGGAAGTTAACAGAGCTTAACGGAAGTTAATTTAGTCCGTTAACATGAAAAAAAATTTTAACGAATTATAACGAGTTAATGAAAAAGTTAGCTTCGTTATTAACGGATTAACGGCCTTGTGCCCACCTATGCATTTCGCAAGTGTTCAGAGCCATTTGAAAGCACTAGATTTTTGACATTTGAAAGTCAATTGAAAAAATCAAAATGTTTAATCCTCCTTTTACTTGAAATTTAAGTCCAAAACACGTTTAACATCTTGCATTTTGGAGTTAAATTTTAATTGTAAGTGATTTGGTCCAGGTGGGGGAAAGTAAGGTGCATGGTCTCTGGCTACATTTTAGCAGTAAATAACAATCCACTCGAAAATTTTCCTTAGAGATTTTTGTTTTGTCATAAAAATAACCAGTTACAGGAGTACACGTTCGCCTGGGGGCCCATGCCCCCTCAACTGAAGTTCAATGATTCGTTCAATCAGCATTTTCCGTGGCTAATTTTTTTTTAAGTATTTTGTACGTAAAAATCGGCGAGGTTGGAGGTGAAATACTGAATAGTTTTTAAAAAATGGTACAATAGATGATTACGTCAACTAACCATGTTATTGCCGGGCCGGATTTACATCGCGCTGGGCCCCTGGCACTTTGGAGATTTTCGCAACATCTTTCTGCCAAATATAGGTGAAGACCAAAAAAAATCTTACGATTTCAGCTTGGGGCCCCTAGCTGGTACTGCGTCATGTTATGGTAAATCCGGCCCTGATTAATGCGTTACGTTCACAAAAAGGCTAGATGTGGGCCTGAGTTAGCAACTGTTAGGACAAAAACTCTCCATTTTCTCTGGGTTATACGTTTAAATTGGCTGGCAAAAATTGAATTGAGTGGGACCCGGGGCCCTTGGTCTTCAATATTGTTAATTAGTTACTTGTTGTCAGCGAAAAATGCTAAAAAGAAACTGAAGAAACAATGGACTTTTTTGTCACATTTTTGTCATTGGTGAAATTTCATTTGGGGGGGACCCCTGCCCCCCTTCCCTTGGCTACGCCCATGCTCCAAGTAAGGAAAACAAAAAAAGTGTTCGCAAATTTTCCGCAAGGTTTCTGGCGTTTTCCAACGAAATTTCAACTGTTCAAAAAATAGTGCTGTCCTCGAGCGGAGGACAGGGCAATTTTCGAGGACTTGAGGCTTCGAGGCCAAGGCCAATTAAGGACCTCAAAATGTGTCGTCGAGGCCAAGGACGTCCTTAAGGACTCCACCTCTGGTTGTCTGACACTACCATTCACGATGACACAGGACAATACTAAAAGGCGGAAATACAAAAAGTAGGAAAAAGCGGAAATCGTTTTAAAAAGCGGGAAAGTAGAAAAAGCCTAATCCCTAAACAGTGCGGTACTGTAACCCTATACCACGTCGAAAGTCACGCAATTCGACGTCTAGTAGCGAAAAAAGAAAAAAAAAAACGATCTCTCTCTGGTCTACGCAGAACACCGTAGGGCAAACAATTTCGCCCGTCTCGAATCCTTTTAAAGTGGAACTATGGAGTTCATATTTTGCTTATTTCAACCACTTTCCGAAACAAAAACATAAGCCTATATTTTCCTGAAACTGCATTAAATTTCACCCAAAATAAGCTCGGTCCCGTTGAGTACACATGGGAGGAAAACCCAGCTGAATACTATCAATATACACGTAAAAATATTCCTATACCGCTGCAGACAATTTCGGCGGGCTCGAATCGTTTTAAAGTGGGGTTCATATTTTCCTTATTTTAACCACTTTCCGAAACAAAAACATAAACCTATATTTTCCGGAAGCTGTATTAAATTTCATACGAAATAACCCCGGTCCCGTTGAGCAGACTTGGGAGGAAAACCAAGCAGAATACTTTCAATTTAGTTTTAGCCGTATTCTTCAAGCTTACTTATTGGAACGACCGACGCTTACGTCGCGTGTTCCTTTGTTTTTACTCGACCATTTTCCAACTAACAAGTGCGAAATTTTAGACTTTTGCTTATAACTCGAGAACGGTTTGGCTTAGCTACATGAAATTTTGACAGTAGTTTGAGATTAATGAGTTATATGTTTGTACCAGATTTCGAGGCAATAGGTCACGTGACTTCGGTTTTAGAACCCGAAAACCGCCCCGCAAGTTTGGCGTAAAAAGCGGTCTCAGTCAAAAACGGCTTAAATACGGCAAAACATATTTCATATGGTTGTACGTCTTAAGATACCCTTTCAGCCCAACCAACCCACTTTTGGCTGCGATGACGTTCATTTCTTTTTTTTCCTTTTTTTTTCTTCCTAAATTTTGTACGCTCTTCTTCTCCTATACCACAAGACATCGAAATCTAATTTGTGTGTAAAGTTGTTGAGCTGCAAACGCAATTATTTCTCCCGAAATTTTTTGGGGCAACTTCATCGGGAACCCCCCCAAAATGGGGCCCAAAAATCCATTTTTTGAACGGTTCAATCTAGAGTGCTACTTTTTTTTGCTATCAGTAGATATTCAACAGACAAATATTTTGACATAGTTTGGGGGTGCCACCCCCCGGGGACCCCCCAAATAGACCCCCAAAAAATCAATTTTTTGAACAGCTCAAGCTAGAGTGCCAGTGTTTTACGATATCAGGAGATATTTAACAGACGAATATTTTGACATAGTTTGCAGGTGCCAACCCACCGGGGACCCCCAAATGGACCCCCCAAAAAATCAAATTTTTGAACAGCTCAACTTAGAGTGCCAATGTTTTATGATATCAGCAGATATTTAACAGACAAATATTTTGACATAGTTTGCAGGTGCCAACCCCCCGGGGACCCTCCCAAATGGACCTCCCAAATGGATCCCCAAAAATCAATTTTTTGAACGGCTCAAGCTAAGGTGCCAGTGTTTTATGATATCAGTAGATATCTAACTGACAAATATTTTGACTCTACTTTTCTGGAGGTTCCATAATCAGATATTTTTGAATGATTGCTGATTTTATTGTAGACAAAAAGTACTTTTGAGCGTCACAGCATTAGCCACGCGTCGGTCGTTCACTGGGTTTGCTGGCAAACTCCCATGTAGTTTTCTATGGATTTAATTGGTAACTTTCCCTCACTACTTTTTCCCATCACCATTTACAACTTCGCTTCAGTACATAGACTAAGCAAGACTACCATACATAAAATTTGCGAAAAACGACCGAAAGAGCAAAAATAGAATTATTGTCGTTGGGATGTATGTGCAAACTTGTAAAGAAGTGGTTGTCCAGAAAGAAATTGGTTTTAACTTAAGGCCAAGTCGGAAATGAAGTACATATCTAAGCGGAATAAAAACGATATCGATTTTTTTAATGATGCAGTATGCGTTTATGTTTGCAGTAACGCGTATGTCTCTGCAGCGAGAAGTTTGAGATTCAGATCTCAGTTCAGTCCAATTGGACACAGACGTGTTTCCTACGGCTAGACACCGTTTTTGATTCGTCACAAAAAGACCTGTTTTGCCCGGGTGCATGATGCGGACAAAAGTCCTTATACCGACTTTGATGCGGACCTGGGCCCCGAAAACTTATTAAACGCTTTGGCGTAAAATCGCGAGAAAAATGAAAGATTAGATTTGTTATTTTTGATAGACTTTTCGCAAATTGGGCCTAGTTTTAGGAAAGATTTCAGAAAATCACATATTCACACGATTGCGCTTTTTCAAAAAAGAAAAGATAATAATAATTTTTATGTTTTCCAGAACCCTGATGCAAACAAACAAAAAAATAACAAAAACAGGGACGTATTGGTTACGCAACTCGTAAAAAATAGTAAAACTAAATGGGAGTTTGCCAGCGAACCCAGTGAACGACCGACGCGTGGCTATAAATGTTGTGACGCTCAAAAGTACTTTTCGTCTACCGTAAAATCATCAATTATTTAAAAATATCTGATTATGGAACCTCCAGAAAAGTAGAGTTAAGATATTTGTCAGTTAAATATCTCCTGATATCATAAAACACTGGCACCCTAGCTTGGGCCGGTCACAACGAACTACTCTGCCTTTGACAGAGAATTGCTTGCTATTTATTTGTCAGTGAGGCACTTCCAATATTTTCTGGAGGGGAGACCCTTCAAAATATTTACAGACCACAAACCCCTTACTTACGTTTTCACGTCACCGTTGAAAGACGCTAATTCAAGGCAAATGCGTCAAATCAATTACATTTCAGAATTGACCACAAATGTGCACTACATTAAAGGGAAAAACAATGTGGTAGCAGACTGCTTGAGTCGATCGAATGATCTGAATGCCCTTTTTGAGGGGATGGATCCCTTTGATTTTGAAGCAATGAGCGAAGCTCAAAAAGTGGACCCGGAAATTTTTAATTTGGCATGTTCAGATGATCACTCCCTTGATTTAAAATACGTAACAATCCCAGGCACAGAAGAACAATTGTTGGGAGACACATTGCAGGGACAGTTCAGACCTCTAGTCCCGCAGGCTTTACGAAAAAAAGGGTTTGAAACCCTTCATTTTTGTCCCATCCTGGAATAAAAGCTTCACAAAAATTAATCTCACAACGGTTTGTGTGGTCAGGCATGCGCCTGGATGTTAAAGGGTTTGTGAACAATTGCATTGCGTGTCAACAAACCAAGATTCATCGGCATAATCGAGCACCGTTGCAAGATTTTAAACTACCTGATAAACGATTTCAAGCAGTGCATTTGGATTTGGTTGGACCCTTACCACCTTCAGAGGGTCACTCATATTTAATGACAATGATTTGTTGTTTTTTTCGATACGTAGAATGCATACCATTGAAAGACATAACAGCTCAAAGCTGCGCCGATTGCTTTCTTTTGCATTGGGTTTCACGCTTTGTGGTCCCTAAAACTATAACCGTTGACCGAGGTCGACAGTGGACGCCAAATCTATGGAAAGAGTTGACGGAATTTTGGGGGACTAAAATATGTTTCACGACGGCGTACCATCCTGCTTCGAACGGTATGATTGAAAGAGTGCACAGAACACTAAAAGTGGCCCTACGATGTCAAAACAACCTGACAAACTGGTACAGACATTTAGGATTGGTTTTGCTAGTAATGAGAGCTGCCGTGAAAGAAGATCTGAGATGTTCTTCGGCAGAAATGACTTTAGGGACACAATTGCGATTGCCTGCACAATTTTTTGTTGAAGAGGAGGGCTCTTCCCAAACAGAATACTGCAAACAGCTCACGGAGTTCGTGCCAACTTTGCGCCCCACATCTTTTCGTGAATGCACGAATCAACGAGCTTATGTAGATAGAAAGTTGAAACTGTGCACCCACGTGTTCATAAAAAAACAATGCCCCTAAATCGTCCTTAAAAAGAGCATACACTGACCCTTACCGAGAGTTGGACAAGCAAGAAAAATACTTCACGGTTGATTTCGGCACTAGAAATGATGTGGTGTCAATTGATCGTTTGAAAGCAGTGAATTTGTTTTGCAAATTTGAAAATAATGATCAGATACAATCTGAAATAAATTCGCAAGAGTTTACCCGCAGCATTTCCATTGATTCTAGTTTGGGTGTGATGGGATAGGATTAGAAAATCTTTTTGCTACTGGGGAGTTACCTAACTCATCACAAAAGCCCGCTGACGAACAAAAGGCAGAAATGCTGCGGACAAGGCATGGTCGAATAATCCGTCCACCCCACAGGTTTCGTTAGAGTATTGTGTTGAATAAATTACTGATTTGTTTGATGTTTATAAGAATGTCATTTTTTTCGCGTGAAAAGCCGCTACTGCATTGCAATGTTTTCGCTGAACCGCAGATTTTGTGTTGTAAAAATACGTCGTTGTTTATCAGAAGTAATCATTTTTTACTTAGCGTTAAGAATTAGTGTTGCACTGTGTAATATGAATCGTTCAGCATAATGGCACTATATCTTTGATAACATTTTTGCACTTCTCACTTGTGAATTGTTTGCGTTAATTTTAATTCGTCACCCACTTTGTCATGAATACCCTATGTCAGATTCACTCTTTTAATTTGTGAATCTTGGGGGGAGCCGTGTAGTGACTCTGTGCTGTATTGAACCGCAGTCATTAGTGTTTAGCTCAAGAGTCCGTTTCAGTGCGCAACCACAGTTTTTTAAAACGCGCGCTGAACGCTGATTTAGTGATTTGATTAAAAATTGCAATCTAGCGATTATCATGCCATTTTAGGAAAAATTGTGCAATCACGTGAGCCTGTTCTCACGCAGTGTGTCATGTAAATTGTAAAAGGAATTTTTTTTCTGGATTTGCCGTTGTCCTGTAAGGACCGCAGTGATTTTCAGAAGTTTTTTTTATTTTTGCTGTCATTAAACATCAAGGAAGTTTTTAAGTTGTGGTGCTAATTGGAAGGAAAGAACGATCTCAAATATTAATTACAGAAACTAAACGTTAGGATTGGGTACACCAAACTCAAATTCCTACAACAGCAAATTGGAAGAAATAATTTTATGGAAAACTTTTATTTCCTAACGCTAACCCAAACCCTAACTCAAACCTTAATCTTAACCCATAAAAAAGCAAAAAAAATCGCGGATAAATAGCTCTCTTTTTCATTTCATTCTTTTTAACTTGAAAATTTTTGGTGAAATAGTCACTATCTAGCAAATTGCGCGTGTTTAATAATTTCTAAATAACGTAAAATAAATGAACAATCGTGCGCAATGCATTTGGTAAGCCCAATGACATAAAACTTGATGATACGCAACTCTTTTCCCCACTCTTTCTCCTCTTTGTTTCTTTATTATGCGGATTTTTGGTTTGTCTTTGATCGCGTTGATCTGCTGACAGTGACTGTATTGTACAGCTTTTGCCTTGATCAAGTAACAGTAGGAAGCAATTACAACAAATATCGTTGTCTCTGGAAGTTGCGGGTTTGCGTAATTTACGTAAAGTTTTGTCAACTACTAAATTACTCTCCAAACTCCAATGTTCGAGTAAGTTTTGCGTAAAATACATAAATATCAACGTGTTATCACAACTTAATGTTACGACATCACTGAAATGTACACTCGTAAGAAAAGTGTTGTTTTTTGTTTATTGTTGTGGTCAAGGATAGCAGTACGGTACGGTACGGTACGCCTCAATTTTTGCTAAGAAGTACGGCACGCTGGTACGGAACGCTTTTTCTGTAATGGTACGGTTACGGTACGTTGGTACGGTCCGCCTTTTTTGTAAAGGTACGGATACGGTACGTTGGTGCGCTCTTTGATTTAAAAATCCCAGACTTTTTGCACATTGCGCCTGCTTTTTGTACATAGCGGCAAAAAACAGCTGAAACCGATGCTAAATGTTTGAATTGAGATCGCTGATTTATAGGCTAGTGATTTTAAAGACAGTTAAAGTTGCGAGTAGTAAAAAAGCAAGGATGGCAATGCAGTACGGTACGGTACGCCTCAACTTTTGCTAAAAGGTACGATACGCTGGTACGGTACGCCGGTACGGTACGCCTTTTTTGTAATGGTACGGGTACGGTACTTTGGTACGGTACGCTTCAATAATTGAACTGAAGTACGGTGCGCTGGAACGGTACGGTTCAAGGTACGTGCGACGCAAATTTTAAACGTACTGTGCCGTACTGCCATCCTTGGTGGTGGTTTCTCATTTCTTCTGCTTTTCTGTGTCAAAATATGTTAAATGTTTTACACTAAATTGATTGGACTACTCTAAATATGTAAGTGTTAGTTTTATGTTTCATTTTGTATTGTTGTTGCGGTAGCATTGAACTGCGAAGAGTCGAGAGCGTATGTTAATCTTTGATGCTTCCATGCCAGAAATGGCAAAAAAAAACTGAATTGAACTAGATGGGAGTTTGCCAGCAAACCCAGTGAACGACCGACGCATAGCTAATGCTGTGACGCTCAAAAGTACTTTTTGTCTACCGTAAAATCAGCAATTATTCAAAAATATCTGATTATGGAACCTCCAGAAAAGTAGAGTCAAAATATTTGTCAGTTAGATATCTACTGATATCATAAAACACTGGCACCCTAGCTTGAGCCGTTCAAAAATTGATTTTTGGGGGTCCATTTAGGGGGTCTCCTGGGGGGATGACAACCCCAAACTATGTCAAAATATTTGTCTGTTAAATATCTGCTGATATCAAACAAAAAGTAGAACTCTAGCTTAAGCCATTCAAAAAATTGATTTTTGGGGGGTTTATTTAGGGGGTCCCCGGGGGGGTGGCACCCCCAAACTATGTCAAAATATTTGTCTGTTAAATATCTACTGATATCAAAAAAAAGTAGCACTCTAGCTTGAGCCATTCAAAAAATTGATTTTTGGGGCCCCATTTTGGGGGGGTTCCCAGTGGAGTTGCCCCAAGAAATTTCGGGAGAAATAATTGCATTTGCAACTCAACAACTTTACACACAAATTAGATTTCTTGTTTCGTGGTATAGGAGAAGAAGAGCGTACAAAAATTAGGAAGAAAAAAAAAGGAAAAAAAATGAAATAACCTCATCGCGGCCAAAACTGGGTTGGTTGGGATGAAAGGATATCTTGAGACATATAACCATATGAAATATTTTTTGCCCTACTTAAGCCGTTTTTGACTGAGACCGCTTTTTACGCCAAACTTGCGGGGCGGTTTTCGGGTTCTAAAACCGAAGTCACGTGACCTATTGCCTCGAAATTTGGTACAAACATAAAACTCATTAATCTCAAACTGCTGTCCAAATTTCTTGAAACTAGATCCAACCGTTCTCGAGTTATAAGCAAAAGTCTGAAATTTCGCACTCGTTGGTTGGAAAATGGCCGAGTAAAAACAGAGGAACACGCGACGCGAGCGTCGGTCGTTCCAATAACGGACGCGTTGCGTTCATCGCGATAGTTATTCATAACGACTTCGTACTACCGATGACTTTATGTATTGGTTTGACGTTTCCCAAACCGGAAAGCTTCTTCAGAACAGTTTTTGGCAGTGCTGCCTTTGCAGTTACAAAAAGAAAAATGAGAAAAAAATAACAGCAAAAGATAGGTAACAGTAAACATATAAACATCACAATACTTGAATTATACCCAAAAACATTAAAATGATGGAGCGATAACATTATTGAATATTGAAAATTATGTCACTAACAGCGTGAAACTAAAGGAATATTGAAAAATTATGTCTCTAACAGCGTAAAAAAAGGAATACTGAAAAACTATGTCACTAACAGCGTGAAAAAAAAATTAATAATGTTCGTAACTACTAGCTGCTTCACTAACAGTTTGAGAAAGTATGAAAAGGATCTATTCATAGGTGGGCAAGTTAATGCAAAACGTTAGCTTCGTTAACCACTAGTCCGTTAACAAACTTCACACCTCCGTTAACGTTAATCCGTTATTTTCAGCTTTAATTAACGGAAGTTAATAAAGTCCGTTAATCCGTTAACATTTTGCGTGTAATTTACATTTCGTTTTATTCACTCGCTTCTAGAACACGTATTGACGCTGTTGAGCTGATTGTAAGGAAATATTTATTGCTATGGTGGTCTTTTTGTGTTTTGAAAGATACATTTTACAGTCTAATCAAATTTCAAGATAACAACAAGTTCAAATGAACAACGAAGTAGCAAAATATTAACGATAAAAATCTTAACGGAAGTTAACAGAACTTAACGGAAGTTACTTTAATCCGTTAACAGAACTTAACGGAAGTTAATTTAGTCCGTTAACATGAAAAAAGTTTTTAACGTATTAACGAGTTAATGAAAAAGTTAGCTTCGTTATTAACGGATTAACGATTAACGGACTTGTGCCCACCTATGGATCTATTGCAAAACATTACGTACTGGAAAACGTTTTTAGCTCCACAGAGATTTATATTTATTGTTCCGTCCGTATATAAAGCTAAAAACCTTTTCCAGTACATAATGTTTTGCAATGGATCCTTTTCATACTTTCTCAAACTGTTAGTGAAGCAGCCTATAGTTGTTATGAATATTATTAATTTTTTTCACTCTGTTAGTGGCATAATTTTCATTAATATATAATGTTATTGCTCCATCATTTTAATGTTTTTGGGTGCAATAGTACAAGTATTGTGATGTTCGTATGTTTTTACTGTTACCTATCTTTTGCTGTTATTTTTTCTCATTTATCTTTTTGTAACTGCAAAGGCAGCACTGCCGAAAAAAGTTTAGTGTTTGCTGCTTGGCAAATTACGAATAATCTGTCATCAATAGCTAAAAATTGTAACTTCATGTTTTGGCCTTTTGCAAAATATTATTAAAAAGAACGTCATGCCTTCCAATGCTTTTTATGCTTATTTTGTGCTTGTTTTGCGCTGCTCAAAACAGGTCATTCAAACCGAAACTTAATCAAAAAAGGTCTTAAAATTGAGTCATTTTTGCAAAAAACGCAAAAGTTTTTTTGCCTTTTTTTCTGAGACTCCCGTCTAAAGTCACAAATTTTAACACCTCAACCATGCCCCCTCTTTTGAAAATTTTTCATTAGATACATTGAACAGTGAACAAAAACCTTCTGTAAAAAAACCGGTCACCGGGCCGGTCAGAAAACGGTCAACTGGCGATGATTTTGAAATTTACCGGTCTAGTCGGGTCGAGAAAATAAATTCCATCTCTGATCCAAAGGAAACCATTTGCAAGTTTTACTTAAGATGTTTAATAAGATTGATTTTTGCAATGTATTGGTTCCATCTCTGATCCAAAGGAAACCATTTGCAAGTTTTACTTAAGATGTTTAATAAGATTGATTTTTGCAATGTACGACATTTCTCTAACTTTAGAAAGTTTTCAAAAGTTTTTCCTCTACATTTTTCAAAGTTTTTTTTGCAAAACCTGTTCTCTTCATTTAAAAAAACTAATTCATGTTTGTGAAATGCGGTATAGCATCAATTTGCCACTGTATACCGTCTATGAATGTGCGTTGTAACGATTAATAAACTGAACTTTCGGGGTGTTGAAAAACGGGAGGAATTGCAGTGTAGAGACTTAACAGAGTTACTCGGTTGGGCTTTACTGGTTTTGTAGTTGGAGTGGATACAGGGTGTACAAGCTACCGCATAATCTAAATCAAAACTTTTTAAAGTTTCAAACAAAGAAAAAAATTAAACTTCTTGCTCGTATTATCTATTACACAATGTTCCTTAGTGTTTTGTTATCAAGCCATACGACAAAATACTACAAAAATAATACCATTATCGGTATTAATTTTGTAGTATTTTGTCGTATGGCTTGATTATTTCTATCAGCAACATTTTTTTTGTATTTCTATTATTATATTTTACAATGCTACCGCGATTGGGGCTTCGCTCCTCTTGGGTCTCCAAGGATTCAAGCTATTATCCATTTAGACGTGAAGACAACATTAAGGTGTTATCAAACGAAGTAAGATTGTAAGACGTGATGTCTCTGTGAACCATTAAATTAATTCTGCCTATTTCACTTCACGAATAATTCAACTTATTTCTATCTGCATTTTAGTTTTCTTACTAATAGCATTGTTTTTATTATTATATTTGTGATTGTTAAAAGCAGCAATAATCCAAAAAATAAAGAGATTTTATGATTTTTTGTTTTTCGTCGAAGCGAAAGCGCAATATTAAACTATATTATTGAAGCGAAAACACATTCGATTAAACATAACCTAGGATGAAACATTAAAGAGCTAATTTGTTAATTAATCACAATAATCAAATGCTTTGGCGTCTGTCATTGAGCCTTTATCAGAATCAATATCGTACGTCACGGCGTTTTATGTTATAAATTCACGCTATGCTTGCTCAGAAACAGGAATTAAAACCAAACTTGTAATGATTATAGTAACGTCGTCAGAGGGCCCCACTGCCTGTCGAGTTCTGACCAAAATGCATAATGAAAAATTCCCACGTTTTTTGCCCTTTTGATGCAGTCTTTTGCAGAGGTATGTACTCTAAAATTGTTTAAAGCGACGTTAAAAAAATTGCTTTTGGAAATGGGGATAATATTTGTCAAAAATTAGGCTTACAAAGTAGTACAAACTTTTAAACCACGGCTAAAAAACGGCAAGAAATCATGTTTGATAGGTTGATGGAAAATGTTTACCGAGTAGATTTCATAAAACAAATTATGAGTATAAGGAGGAAATTAATTTCGATAACTTAAAGCATTTTTTATTCAAATCTCATTTCATTATTTTCTTTTCCCAATTCTTTCTCTAGTCTATAAAATGCGCAAGAATTAGGATGGTTTTTCAAATGTAATAAATGGCGTGTAAAATATTTCCGCCATATAATAAAATGATTGAAGTTTTACCATTAAACCACCACATACCTATCACCCGATTTTCGTAGCCAGTTTAATCATGTATTACAGAGCTATTGTATATCCCAAAATTTTTCGTCGTAAAATTTCATAAATTTTTTGTCGTTATGACTTTTGTAATTTTCGTTATCTAATTTTAACCTTGCAAAAAAAATCCATTCAGCAATAAACCTGTTGTTTACGAAAAGAAGGAATAACCATTTGTCAAATTTGTAGTCGTTAAACCAAAAGCCGCGTCATGACGTGGAGCGCAAATAAAATTAATGGTCTCCAGCAGCGACGGCGTCTCAGTCAATGAACTTTTTACGAAAGATGTTAGCTGTCAACACATAGAACCAGTTTCGACTTTTGAGTTAACAGTTCTCAGTAAACTTTTTTTGACCCCATAAGTTTTACTATGACTGATCAAAGACAATATTGTATACACCTAACTTGGAAAGCAAGCGTTATTAAAAACCGCGACTTAACAAACTTTTTCGATTCTAACTTTTTTATTTGTTCACCTAAAATCTTGAAATTTTAATGAAAGATGGGCGAAATCAGGTACATCATAACTGTGAAAGTTATTTTTCATTAACATGTCAAACTTGACCGCAAAGTTTGTTTGAGAGTTTTAAAATTTCAAACACGATTTTCTCGAAACGGCGAAATGCGACTTAGTATCTTCTGCCAAAACGTGCTTCATTTGGGGGGTTCCCGGGAGGGTGGCACCCCCAAACTATGTCAAAACATTTGTCTGTTAAATATCTGCTTATATCAAAACAAACTGGCACCCTAAGTTGAGCCGTTCAAAAAATTGATTTTTGGGGGTCCATTTGGGGGGTCCCTGGGGGGAGTGGCATTCCAAAACTACTTCAAAATATTTGTCTGTTAAATATCTGCTGATATCAAAACAGACTGGCACCCTCGCTTGAGCTATTCAAAAGCTTGATTTTTGGGGGGGATCATTTGGGGGGTCCCCGGGGGGGTGGCACTCCCAAACTAGGTCAAAATATTTGTCTGTTAAATATCTACTGATATCAAAAAAAAGTAGCACTTTAGCTTAAGCCATTCAAAAAATTAATTTTTGGGGCCCCATTTTGGGGGGTTCCCAGTGGAGTTGACAAAAAAAATTTCGGGAGAAAAAATTGCATTTGCAGCTCAACAACTTTACACACAAATTAGACTTCCATGTTTTGTGGTTTAGGAGAAGAAGAGCGTACAAAAATTAGGAAGAAAAAAAAGGAAAAAAAAAAGAAATAAACTTCATTGCGGCCAAAAATGGGTTGGTTGGGATGAAAGGATATCTTAAGACATACAACCATATGAAATATTTTTTGCCGTACTTACAGTAAGCCGTTTTTGACTGAGACCGCTTTTTACGCCAAACTTGCGGGGCGGTTTTCGGGTTCTAAAACCGAAGTCACGTGACCTATTGCCTCGAAATCTGGTACAAACATATAACTTATTAATCTCAAACTACTGTCAAAATTTCATGTAGCTAGGCCAAACCGTTCTTGAGTTATAAGCAAAAGTCTGAAATTTTGAACTCGTTGGTTGGAAAATGGCCGAGTAAAAACAAAGGAACATTCGACGCCAGCGTCGGTCGTTGCAATAATGTCAAAAACACTTGCCGTAGTCTTTTACGGCATGTAGTATACTTTTTTTTATAAGAACCAATGAATATTAAGTTAAGGCTGACTGTTCGTAGTTTTTTTGCCGAATTTTGGCCTCAATTGTTCTTAAATTTTGAAAACACGGATGTTAATTTGAGTGACCACATTTGTGCAACTGTTTAAGATGTTAATTTTAGCGACTATATTTGTAAAACTGTTTAAGTTGTTTAGTCCCAAAGCTTTGAGTGCTTGAGTGAACGTTTTTTACTGCTTTTGCCGCAACGCAAAATTGCTCTTTTTTCGACTTGAACGACTGCCAAAAATTTTCTCAGTTACTCGCATATAGCGCAACAGCATTCTTTAATCTCGTAATAGTTGCAATTTTGCTCGCGAATACTAGAAAACCACTGAAATTTTATCGTTTTGAATCAGTACAGGATTTAGTTTTTTTTATCAATTTGGATTTTTTTCTTTTCCGTTTGTCCGTAATTTATTTTTGTTGCTGAGGCTGGAATTTTTCTTAATTTGTTCTCAAATTTTGAGCAAAAATGAGCCAAGTGTTCTTATAAAATTGTTCTAGAAAAGAGTGGATATAATTATAGGCCGTTTGCTGTAAATTCTATAGGACGCTTAAAAATCGAGTTTGTAAAAAAGTTTGAGTGGCAAAAAAATTTTGATGCAGATAGACTGTATTTCATCCTAGGAGGTTTATATAAAAAGTTCTCCAAAAATTACCCTGCAGTTTTCGAGCAAATGGGGGGTAAAGTTGGGGGTTTTCAAAACTAAAAATTACATATTTTCCGCATAATGTGCAAATTTAAATCCTTTTATCATTTCTATTTGCTTATTTTGACAATTTTTCAGATGCGCAAATTTCTAGTTTGGTTTTAAAGTTAAATTAAGCAATCCTCCCTAGCGCTCTCTAGCACTACTAGCGGCGAAATGTTTCTTTTGTATTTATTTAAGCTTTTAATAATTTTCCCCTTAATTTTTCAGTGATTAACCATCGATAGGAGTTTACTTCATTTGTTTGAACGTACAAAAATGACATAAACTTTTCCGAAAGCATTGGGCTACAGATAAAATTAAAAATTTATTAATTTTGGGGCCTTGTTTGACTAAAAAACAGTTAACAAAAATCAATAAAATTAACTACAAAAGCAAACATGTTTCAAATGCTTGTTAAATATTTAAAATAAGTATATCAACTTATAACTGCACAATTATAAACAGGATTTTTGATGAGGGTACTTTTGAAATGACGTAACCGGTCAATGATGACGTCACAAAAAACGTAACAAATGAATGAAACGTCACAATATAAATTGCAATATAAAGTTTTTGTCAAAATTTTGCAAAACCACAATACTTTTTGAGTTGATGAAAAGCAAAATCGCATTTTTTGGTAAAAATCAATTTTTGATGGGTGTGCTAGGTGAATTCTAACCCTAGGGTGCATCCGAAGCAAGTAACAATTGAAGAATAAATTAGAACACTTTTGATTACTTAGGAAAGTGCAAAAAATAAAGCAAAATATGCAGGTTGCCGGTGATGTCTTAAGCTTCAACAATGTTTGGAGAAATCAAAACTTTTTCTGTAATATCACCGATCACATTAATACAAATTATTTTCATTGTCGTGGTCGTCAATCATCACATTCAAGTTGCACGTTACGTGTTCGATAATTGAAGCAGATCTGGAGTCGAGGACACAATGTTCGAGGCCAAGGACTGAAAAAAAAAAATCCGAGGCCAAAACCAAGGACCAGCTTTTCAAGTACAGACCCTCTCGAGGCCAAGGGCAGAATTGGTCGAGGCCAAAGCCAAGGACCAAGGACAAAATTTTAAAAAAAGCAATGGTCGGCAAACTTTGACTGTTTTTAAGCGCGAAAGTGTAAGACATTGCATTTCGTTAAGTTTTTCATGATAATTTAAAAATGGTAGTTTCTAAAAATAACGAATGTTATTTTGAAGTTTTACGCGTTAGCAGCAATTTTGATTACGTTCCATAGCGGTATCGAGGTAATAAAACAATTAAGACCGTTATGCGAAATGAGAGTAACTAACTTCTGAACATGGAAACGGTCAATTTTAAGACCTTAACTTCATCAGTTAAAACCCCAGTGTAAACGTCCTCTGAGTGATTATGGATCACTCATCCCCACCGTTTTAGTACTTTTTCCAAAACAACCTTTATTGTTTGAACGACTTCTTTTTGTAGATTTTTAAAAATGTTATCATCATAGTTTTCAAACATTGTATAGCGACTACGATATTATTATCTAAAAGTATTGCAAAATAGAGTAAAATAATTTATGTTTTTAAAATGAATTAAGGTACCGTATCCAGTATTTGCAAGCTCACGTCCTTGGAAAAAACAGGGTCTGGGGGCTAGGGCAAAGTTCACATGCCTCTGTTGAACAATTTTAGTGACTTTTTTTTAATAAAAAAACAATTTTTGTGATTTTGAAAGAGGTGAAACAATTAAATTTTCAAAGCAATTTTAAAAAAGAAAATACCGGTAACGTAAAAGTTAAGTTGAAAAACTTTAGTTTTATCACATTTTCCCCAATCCTAATTAATCTTTTTTTACGTTTTATTACACATGATATCTTTCTATAGCTCATTAATTGCCTATCGATAAATGAGGGCACGCGTTTCTGCCGCCAAACGTCACTTTGTAAAATTTAAGATAAATTATTTAATGGCAAAAATAACTTGAGAATCTTAGCAGGGCTGTATCAAGGAGAAAGGCCTTGAAGAGATTTGCAATTTGTCCGGGGTCGCCCTCGCCCTCTGAAGAGCTCACAATTGTAGAAACGTAAAAATAATAAATCATTATTTTTTTCGAAAAAGGTCCAAATTTTTCATGGGAGCTTCTCCTCATCTTAATGACGTCGTGTGAAAAATTGATTGACTGCAGCGCGCATCTTTCCAGCCAGTAGCGTAGCTAGGGGGGGCAAATGGTGCTATAGCCCCCCCCATTGGCCTGAACAGTATGCAAAATAACATGCTTTTAGCAGTTTTGAGGTTGGTTTTTGCCCTAAAACGGGAAATAGCCCCCCCCCCAAACGAAAATAGCCCCCCCAAAGATCGTGAAAGGAGAAGTAGAAGTGGGTGTCAGTTGACAGAAAAACGCTCTGAATTTCGGTGAAGACTTTTTTTTTGGAGATCACTCGATTTTGGCAGAAAAACGCTCTGAATTTGCCTCAATCCAATTGAAACCAAATGAAAATTTGGATCAAGTTCGTTTACAGTTGAATCAAGCTTCAAAAAAAGTCCCCCCCCCGTAGCGAAATCCTGGCTACGCGACTGTTTCCAGCCATTCAAGCAATTATAGTTATATTTAATTTCACGCTCTCATTTTTAACTCCACATGTAGCGCTTTTTTCTGATACAGTATAGTTTATTATTTGTCGAGGACAGAGGTGGAGTCGAGGACACAACGTTCGAAGCCTAGGCCAATGATAGAAAAAAAATCCGAGATCAAGGCCAAGGGCTGACTTCTCAAGGCCTAGGACAGGATGCTCAAGGCCAAGGACACAAGGCGCAGGCGTTCTCGAAAACGAAACAAAAGGTCTTCACGCGAGGAAATGCCAATTTCCAAGGTAAAGTGAAAAAAGCTCATGGCCATGGATCATTTTCAACAATTTAATGTCCTCGGCCAAGAGCAGGGCATTTTCGAGGACTTGCAGGCTTCAAGGCCAAGGATTTAACCTTCGAGGCCAAAGCCAAGGACTTCAAAATGTGTCAGCGAGGACTCCGCCTCTGTTATTTGGGATTCTTAGCGGCGATTTTTAACGCAAAAATTGCTCAGCAAATGTGGCTTTTTCCCAGATCACATAACAATGATTAGAGTGCTGCTCTTTCTTATTTCAAAAAAAATCTTCGCGATTTTTGCTCGCATACATTCAGAACAAGGTGGCTTTCTCTAGATAAGTTTTGTTAGTTCTATCACGGATACACTAACATACTCTGTTTAATATGCTATCCCTGGTACAGGCTCGTAGCCAGAAATTCACAATGGGGGAGGGCTGTTTTGGGGGTCTGGGGGCGGAGCCCCCAGCCGCTGGAGGTCAAATGGGGTCTGGGGGAGAAACTCCCAGCCGCCGGAGGCACGGAGGTCTGGGGGCAGAGCCCCTAGCGCTCAATAATTTTGGATTTTTTTGCAAAAATAACTTAATTTTAGGGCTATTTTAATAAAAATAATGCTTTTAAAAAGTGGTATAGAAGTTGGCAGTGCAACATGATTCAACCGGTTGCATTAACGGGATATGTGGGAGGTGGCTAATGACAACATTGCAGTTCTCTTGTTTACACGCTGGTAAATCATAAAATCCTTCTATTCAATAAAACTCAAACGGAGTAATCTATTTCGTCTATATTTTATAAAGGAAAATAATCGGGGGGAGGAGGGGAGGCTAATGAAAAGAGATCTTAGAGAAATGATTGGTAATTAATCATCACTTAATAGCCCCCCTCTCCTTTATTTCTGAGTTTGTAACATATTTGTTAATAAAACCTATGTTTGGCGTTTTTGCACCAGCGATCAAAATTTATTGATTTTTTATTTTTGGGCATTTTTCAAAGTTTTTATTGATTTGTGACTTTGATTTTTGACAAATTAGCCTCTCCTGAAGATATGTTGCAAAAGATGCTCTAAATCACTTTTTAGTCCATTCCAGCGCAAAAAACAGCCTCAAAAGACCTAAAAACGTGGTATTTTTCTTATTCTGCGTTTTGGTTGACAGGCCAATGTGGGAAGCTATAGGCCCTCCACCCCACGCTTCACCCTGGCTACGCTACTGCCGTGGTAACTGTATTACATTTCATTATCACGCACATATACTTTTTTCCGAGTCCATACTCAGATAAGCATGGTCATGAGTTAGCATTAGCAACTCAAAAATGTTTGCGTCAGGACCCCGGATCCCTTGTTATGGCTCTTGGTGGTTTTAGGGCTTTGCGGTTTGTACCACCCGCACCGGAAATATTAGCAGAAATAAGAATAACAATTCTACACTGCCTTTTGCCCCTCATTCTCTGATTAAAGCTTTCACACAATGCCATTTAAAATAAGGTTTACTATGACTTGGCAATCACAATATATGATATTTTTCAAATAAGGAAAAAAAAAATGAATTGAAAAGCTAGAATTTTTGATTATTTTTTGTTTGGTTATTTTCCTTTTCAACCAATCAAAAAATAATGCTATCCTCGAGCCGAGAACAGGACATTTTCGAGGACTTGTAGGCAGTGGTGTAGGAGGCGGGGGGCACTGCCCCCCCCCCCCCCCCCGCTTGGTTTTAAAGTGTCGAAATTTTGGGCAATTTTATATTATTTGGGCAATGTTGCATTAAAATTTTGGGCAATTTCATATTTTTCGGGTAAGTTTGCGTCAAAATTTCGGGCAATTTAATATTCATCAAACCGTCTCAATTTCAGTGAAGACCTTTTTTTTTTTTTTTTTTGGAGGTCACCTTAATTTGGACAGAAAAACCGATCACTTTCCGGGCAAAATTCAATGTCATTTTTAGGGCAAAATTTAGTGCTCCCCCAAATCCTTTTGAGCTACTACGCACATGCTTGTAGGCTTCAAAGCCAAGGATTTAACCTTTGAGGCCAAGGACTTCAAAATGTGTCCTCGAGGACTCCGCCTCTGATTTAAACTTTGTTAAACAGAGTGCTACTTGGCTAAAATTGAGAGAGCGTTGAACAAAATCTCAAATGACAAGTCGCAGTGTCTTCATGGGAGTTGGGTCTAGAAGTACAAATCTATTCTATTTTATCTAGGAGCCTGCACAACAATGCTAGGTCTACAAATACAAATCTACATTAGGCCTAGTTGTTTGAGAAACAATGCTAGGTCTACATGCTTTGTGCATTTTCAAATCTAAAAGTCTCGACCATTTTCGCAGCACTGTCATAAAATTACCACTGATACCTGAACACAGCAGTTTGCGACGATGTTCTGCTTGGCAGGTCATATAACTTTATTATCTCTGTACCAATAACTATAGGCTATTTTAAAGTACTGTTTTGAAACAATGCTTCATAATTTCTGCCTGGCACGTCATATCACTTTTGGTTACCAAGTGCCTGGCTATCTATACTGTGTAGACCTAGGTCTACTTTAAAGCGACGTTTCATCATGGATACTAGTATTTATTGCTAGTAATTTGCCCTGTAACTGGTTATGATTTCAATTGAAACCAAATGAAAATTTATAGACCATGGTGAAAGTCACAAAATCGTCGCTGAAATTCTTGTTTAACATTTTCGAACATAACAGCATATTTTTCAGAACGCAGTAACAACAAGGCCTCATTACCGTTCCGATCTTCTTCAATTAGCTTCTTACATGCTACGAAGTGAGATAGATCTTTTTTTAGTTGTTTTTGCAACAATTTCAGCTATCTTTGAAATGCTTTTACGTGATCATAAAGACTTGAAACAAATTTGCCAGCTCCTTGAAGATGCAAATTTAAACTGTTCAGATGATACATAATATCAGTTAAAAAAGATAAATCACATAGCCATTGACAGCATTTCAGTTCAGGCACCTGTTGGTTTTTGGAATTCATGAACTCAGCAATTTCATTTTGAAGTAAAAAGAATCGCATTAGTGTTGCTCCTTTACTTATAGCCATCGGACGGCAGCAAAATAAACAACGTCTTCATACTCTGCGTCACTTTCTGCCAGAAAGGTTTTAAATTGACGATGGTTTAATCCTGTTTTTTTAATAAAATTCACACATTTTACTACGATTTTCATAACATCATTCATGTTGAGAACACGTGCGATCAGTGCTTCCTGGTGAATAGTACAATGCTAGTGTATCAAGTCTGATTCTGAATTATCCTCTGCTTTTTTTCTCAGCAGAGTAACAAGACCTGATTCTTTTCCTGTCATGGAGGGGGCGCCATCCGTTGTTACACCGACTAATTGAGACCACTGCAAGTTAGTTTTGTCAATAGCATCAGTTACTGTACCGCATAGATCCGAACCTCACGTTCGATCATTCAAACTTAACATAGCGAAAAATTCTTCCGAAATATGAAAGTCTTCTACTACTCCTTGGGAAAAAACAAAAAGTTGTGCTGTAGAACCAATGTCCGTGGACTAATCCAAAGCCAGCAACACAGATACATACTTTTCTATATCACCGTTAAGTTGATCATTAATGCCCAGAGGTGGAGTCCTCGAGGACGTCCTTAGCCTCGAGGACACATTTTGAAGTCCTTGGCCTTTGCCGCGAAGGTCAAGTCCTTGGCCTTGGCCTCGAAGCCTCAAGTCCTCGAAAATTGCCCTGTCCTCGGCTCGAGGACAACACTATTTTTTGAACAGTTGAAATTTCGTTGGAAAACGCCAGAAACCTTGCGGAAAATTTGCGAACACTTTTTTTGTTTTCCTTACTTGGAGCATAGGCGTAGCCAAGGGAAGGGGGGCAGGGGTCCCCCCCCAAATGAAATTTCACCAATGACAAAAATGTGACAAAAAAGTCCATTGTTTCTTCAGTTTCTTTTTAGCATTTTTCGCTGACAACAAATAACTAATTAACAATATTGAAGACCAAGGGCGCCGGGGCCCACTCAATTCAATTTTTGCCAGCCAATTTAAACGTATAACCCAGAGAAAATGGAGAGTTTTTGTCCTAACAGTTGCTAACTCAGGCCCACATCTAGCCTTTTTGTGAACGTAACGCATTAATCAGGGCCGGATTTACCATAACATGACGCAGTACCAGCAAGGGGCCCCAAGCTGAAATCGTAAGATTTTTTCTGGTATTAGCAAGGAGTACCAGCAAGGGGCCCCAAGCTGAAATCGTAAGATTTTTTTTGGTCTTCACCTATATTTGGCAGAAAGATGTTGCGAAAATCTCCAAAGTGCCAGGGGCCCAGCGCGATGTAAATCCGGCCCGGCAATAACATGGTTAGTAGACGTAACCATCTATTGTACCATTTTTCAAAAACTATTCAGTATTTCACCTCCAACCTCGCCGGTTTTTACGTACAAAATACTTTAAAAAGATTAGCCATGGAAAATGCTGATTGAACGAATCATTGAACTTCAGTTGAGGGGGCATGGGCCCCCAGGCGAACGTGTACTCCTGTAACTGGTTATTTTCATGACAAAACAAAAATCTCTAAGGAAAATTTTCGAGTGGATTGTTATTTACTGCTAAAATGTAGCCAGAGACCATGCACCTTACTTTCCCCCACCTGGACCAAATCACTTACAATTAAAATTTAACTCCAAAATGCAAGATGTTAAACGTGTTTTGGACTTAAATTTCAAGTAAAAGGAGGATTAAACATTTTGATTTTTTCAATTGACTTTCAAATGTCAAAAATCTAGTGCTTTCAAATGGCTCTGAACACTTGCGAAATGCATAGGTGGGCACAAGGCCGTTAATCCGTTAATAACGAAGCTAACTTTTTCATTAACTCGTTATAATTCGTTAAAATTTTTTTTCATGTTAACGGACTAAATTAACTTCCGTTAAGCTCTGTTAACTTCCGTTAAGGTTTTTATCGTTAATATCTTACACTAACTTTCGTTAAGTTCTGTTAACTTCCGTTAAAGTTTTTTCGTTAATATCTCGCAACATTCATTTATCGTACAGATATAAATCAGGTTGCACTAGTAACACTTGTTGCATACTATAGCACGAGTTTTTAGAAGAAAGCGAACAAAGAAGCTCTTTTTTGTGACAAATAACAAGCTACTGCCTCAAAGATCTATTCCTTATCGCTGTTGGCAATTTCCAAAGATTTTTCGATCACAGCTTTGTTAGTGCATTTGAACTTATTTTTAGGTTGAAATTACATTAGACTGTAAAATTTATCTTCCAAAACACAAAAAGACCACCACAGCAATAAACATTTCCTTGCAATCAGGTCAACAACGTCAATAAGTATTCTAGAAACGAGCGAGTAAAAAGAAACGTAAATTAACGCAAAATATTAACCAATTAACGGACTTTATTAACTTCCGTTAATTAAAGCAGAAAATAACGGATTAACGTTAACGGAAATGTGAAGTTTGTTAACGGACTAGTGGTTAACGAAGCTAACGTTTTGCATTAACTTGCCCACCTATGACGAAATGTGATCCAATTGCATTAAACTAGCTTTTTTTCCAAAAAATTACAAAAAATCGCCCAACGGCTGGGGACTTCGCCCGTAATATTTATACTACAAATAGACTTCGCCCCTAATACTACAAATATTTTTGCAGTATCTCACGTTTCCAAAGTTAGATATTTGCATTTTTCAACTATTAGGTTAAGCCTTCTTCCTTTGCAAAATCCGGGTTACGTGCTAACAGGCAACAACGATTTCATATCTTCCATCCTACGATATCTTTGTCCCACAAAAACTTCCTCTTTGGAAAAATTCTGATGACGTCATTTCATGTGATTTGTGGTTTAGGCCTCCCCCAATCAAAATTCTGGGTACGCCAATGAATTAGAGATCGCCTGAAAAAATTTTGAAGACTTTTTATTTTTTTTGGAGAACGCTTGCGCCTGTGTCCTTGGCCTCGAGCATTCCTGTCCTTGGCCTCGAGAGGTTCTGTCCTCGGAAAGGCTGTCCTTGGCCTCGGATTTTTTTTGTGTCCTTGGCCTTGGCCTCGAGCCTTGTGTCCTCGACTCCACCTCTGTTAATGTCACTGCTAATTTCTTCCACTCTACGCAGGCGCGTATCCAGAAACTCGCAATGGGGGGCTGTTTTGGGGGTTTGGGGGCAAAGCCCCCAGCCGCCGGATGCACGGGGCCTGGGGGCGGAGCCCCCAGCGCTCGAAAGTTTTGCATTGTTTTGGGTAAATAACTTCATTTTAGGCTATTTTGATTAAAAAATAATGCTTTTAAAACGTGGCTTAGAAATTGGCAGTGCAAACATGATTAAACTGATGGCATAAATGGGCTACTTGGGAGGTGGCTCGTGGTAAAATGTTAGTTCTCTTGTTTAGATGCTGGTAAATTATAAAATCGAATAGTTCAATAAAACTCACGCGGTGTAATCTATTTCGTTTACAGCTTATAGAGAAAAATAATTAGGTAAGGGGGCTGATGAAAAGAGATTTGAGAGAAATGATTGGTAATTAACTAATACTGAATAGCCCCCCCCCTATTTCTAAGTTTATAGTATATTTGTTGATGACACCTATGTTTAGCATTTTTACACTTGCGATCAAATTTGATTGCTTATTTCTTACCATTTTTGAAAGTTTTCATTCATTAGTTAGTTTTGTTTTTGACAAATTAGCCCCCCCCCCCCTGCATATATGTTTCAAAAGATGTTTTAAATCACTATTTAGTCCAGTTCAGTGCATAAAACAGTCTCAAAAGTGCTAAAAACGTAGTGTTTTTCCCATTCTGCATTTTGGTCGACATGCCAATGGGGGAGCCTATGCCCCCCCCCCCCCCGCTCCCCCCCTCCTGGCTACGCTACTGACTCTACGCGTTATTGTCATTCGTGATAAACTTACATTTTGGAATGCACGCTGTTTGTCAGGGCACACTATTTCTGCCACTTTTAGCATACAATCTTTGAACAACTCTCCTTCTAAAAATGGTTTTCCTCGTTTTGCAATTTCATAAGCGACCACATAGCTAGCATGAGTAGACGCCTGCGATTCTTGGTTCGACTTTTTGAACATTAACTGTTGTGCAAGAAATTCTTTTTGTAATTGGAACGACCGACGCTCGCGTCGCGTGTTTTTTTGTTTTTACTGGGCCATTTTCCAACTAACGAGTGCGAAATTTTAGACTTTTGCTTACAACTCGAGAATGGTTGGGTGTAGCTACATGAAATTTTGACAGCAGTTTGAGATTAATGAGTTGTACGTTTGTACCAGATTTCGAGGCAATAAGCCACGTGACTTGGGTTTTAGAACCCGAAAACCGCCCCGCAAGTTTGGCGTAAAAAGCCGCTTCAATCAAAAACGGCTTAAGTACGACAAAAAATATTTCATATGGTTGTATGCCTTAAAATACCTTTTCATCCCAACCAACCCAGTTTTGGCCGCGATGAGGTTCATTTCTTTTTTTCTCCTTTTTTTTTCTTACTAAATTTTGTATGTTCTTCTTCTCCTAAACCACAAAACATCGAAATTTAATTGGAACGACCGACGCTCGCGTCTCGTGTTTCTCTGTTTTTACTCGACCATTTTCCAACTAACGAGTGCGAAATTTCAGACCTTTGCTTATAACTCGAGGATGGTTAGGTGTAGCTTCATGAAATTTTGACAGCAGTTTGAGATCAATGAGTTGTACGTTTGTACCAGATTTCGAGGCAATAAGCCACGTGACTTGGGTTTTAGAACCCGAAAACCGCCCCGGAAGTTTGGCGTAAAAAGCAGTCTCAGTCAAAAACCGCTTAAGTACGACAAAAAATATTTCATATGGTTGTATGCCTTAAGATATCCTTTTATTCTAACCAACCCAGTTTTGGCCGCGATGAGGTTTATTTCATTTTTTTTTCCTTTTTTTACTTCCTAAATTTTGTACGCTCTTCTTCTCCGTAACCACAACACATCGAAATTTAATTTTTGTATAAAGTTGTTAAGCTGCAAACGCAATTTTTTCTCCCGAAATTTATTGGGGCAACTCCACCGGGAACCCCCCAAAATGGGGCCCGAAAAAATCAATTTTTTGAACGGCTCAAGCTAGAGTGCTACTTTTTTTTGCTAGCAGTAGATATTTAACAGACAAATATTTTGACATAGTTTGGGGGTGCCACCCCCCCGGGGACCCCCCAAATGGACCCCCAAAAAATTAAAATTTTGAACAGCTCAGCTTAGGGTAAGAGTTTGTAATGATATCAGCAGATATTTGACAGACAAATATTTTGACATAGTTTGGGGGTGCCACCCCCTCGGGGACCCCCCAAAAACCAATTTTTTGAATGGCTCAACTTAGGGTAAGAGTTTTTTTTTATATCAGCAGAGATTTTACAGACAAATATTTTGACATAGTTTAGGGGTGCCATCCCCCCAGGACCCCCCAAATAAACCCCCCCAAAAATAATTTTTTGAATGGCTCAACTTAGGGTGCCAGTCTGTTTTGATATCAGCAGATATTTGACAGACAAATATTTTGACATAGTTTGGGGGTGCCATCTCCCCAGGAGACCCCCAAAATCAATTTTTGAACGGCTCAACTTAGGGTGCCAGTCTGTTATGATATCAGGAGATATTTAATCGACAATTATTTTGATTCTACTTTTTGGAGGTTCCATAATCAGATATTTTTGAATAATTGCTGATTTTACGGTAAACAAAAAGTTCTTTTGAGCATCACAGCATTAGCTTTGCGTCGGTCGTTCATTGGGTTTGCTGGCAAACTCCCATCTAGTTTTTCTATTTTTTGTGTTCTCTTTTTTCCAACCATCAGAGGCTGGTAAGCTTCGTGACTTTTTTCATGAATGCCTCTTCAAGTTGTAATTTTTCATGACAGGTATGCTCTTCTTACATGTCAAACATAAAGCATTCTCTGCATGAGCAACAAAAAAAAAAAATACTTGACGGTCCATTGCTCCTGAAATGTGCGCCCCTCCTCTTCAATCCGTCTTTTCTTAGCGGCAATCATTTTTTAATACTTTATGATTAAACTAAACTTGTGACAACGAAACACTGCGCCAGTTACAAAAGCTCTTCGTTTAGGAATGCAAACTACGCGGTGATAATAGCAACATACATGATGAAACGAAAAACGTTACTCCATAGCTTATCTCGTAGCTAACGAAGAACGAAGCGTAAATTTGCTACTTTCTCATCTACTTCTAATCACGTCATTAACCAAATAACATTCACGGAAATTGATTGAAAGTAATGTTTGAAAAAAGAAGCGCCAACCGATTTGATAGAAACAATTTTCTGTTGAAAAATTTGCCAAGCATTAATCAAAGGAAACTTAAATCACGGGACCAGGCACGGGCTGCAAAAACTCGTAGCGCGGGCTGCACTTTGGGCAGCCCTGGCCTAGGCACAGTTAGCAGATGGCAAAACGAAACTTTTTTTCTGTTTCAAAAGTTCTATCACAGAGTGGAAGATTTCCGGAAAAAATTAGCAACACATGTTAACCATTTTGATTGGTGTGCTGCGCCGAATTTTTGATTGGAAATGTATTTACTTTTTACGTGTAAACAAATGATTGATTCGAAATTCGGAACTAGTGGTTTGGCGCAAATACCCGGCGCAGTAAATTTTTGTTTGCAGTTAACAATTTTGCATGGCATATTATGATAAATTCCCACAGTTTTGTTATGCAAATTGGCCGATTTAGATTAGGTCTACCAGTGTTAGTACCGTTGCTCAGGGCTGGTAGGGCAAACTTCATTAAGCCAGCCTACACTGTGCTGGTTATATCTGATATTAATCTCTTACCTGGATACTCTGTACTAGTTTACTTTTGCTGTTTGACTTGAGAAGGCTGAAAATTACTGCAGAATAGCTTAGTGTTAGTTACTAGTCACACTGCATACGGTAGCTGATACGATTGATAAGTGATGGGGTATCCTATTGACTTATGGTACTCATAGGCTCAGGGCTACTGAGTCATACCCTAACCTCTGTCAGTGTCATGAGAATCCAAAAATAGTGAAAGCAGAGAGTTCATCAGCATTAAACTTACGTAAAGTTTGCAAGGCAGAAATTGATAGGCCTACAGTTCAACAAAATGCTACCGTAGTTTGCTAGCCATTGCTCAATGTTCAAACTTTTATACGCTCTAATAGTGTTGTACTAATTCAGCTGAATTTGTAGTTAGCTTATGTATTTGTCACCCTATGCACTGCATAATTGTTAAGAAGACTCCATTTCACTGGAAATTTCTATTTACTTCTTGATTAAAGCTGACTCACATCAAACCCAAACTCTAGTCCTTATTTCTAACTAACTAACTAACCAAACATTAATCTTAAACCTTCAAAAAGCAATAAAATAAACACAGTTGAATATATACCGGTATTCCTCATTTCCCGTTTAATCTCCTTTACTTAAAAATTTTCCAGTGAAATAGTTAGGCGTACTGTACTTGTTAATTATTACTGCTTTATTGATTCTACTGTTTTACTATTTTACAAGAGGTGTAGGCCTACCATTACCAAGAGTTATGGCCCATGGTGCAGTAAAAAAAAAGCAAAATTTGCTAGCTTTCCTCATATGTAACTAATTAAGTCTACTCATTGACTCTAAATTAGCTTCTGGTAGACTTTGTTAAACTTTACCCTTGAATTTAGTTACTGAATTAATGAATGTGCCTACTGTGGCTATTTTTTTCGTGCTGCAAAGTAGAGGTGGAGTCCTTGAGGACGTCCTTGGCCTTGAGGACACATTTGTAGTTTCACGTCCTTGGCCTTGAAAATCAAGTCTTTGGCCTTGAAGTTTACAAGTCCAAGAAAATGTCCTGTTCTCGACTCCAGGACAGCATTATTTTTTGATTGGTTAAGAAGAAAAAACCAAAGGACAGCATATCTTATAGTCTGTCAATTCGTTGTCTCTTTTTCGTATTTGAAAAATAATGCAATGTGATAGCCAACTAAGCCAAGCCAAACTAAAACTTATTTTATATGGCGTGATTGAAAGCTTTAATCGGAGAATAAGAAGACAAAATGCATTGTCGAAAATTGCTGTTTTTATTTCTGGTAATACTTCCGGTGTAGGCGGTAGAAACTGCAAAGCACTACAGTAAAGCAATCTAGAGCCATAACAAGGAATCCAGGAGCCGGACAAAGCATTTTGAGTAGCTAATGCTAAAACATGACTGAGCCTATTCTGTTCATAAATTTAGAAGACATTATGTGTGTAATAATGAAATGTAATACAGTATTACTAGGGAAAGCATATTGATATTTTACCGTAATTTTGCTGCATATCTTGTTGAGAACGCCAACTTGTTCTGAAAATACGCCACTTTGAGATAAAAAAGAATAGGAAGGCTTTATTTCACCAGAAATTTTTGACTAGTTTTTTATTAATTCTGACTCAAATCTAACCCAAACTCAAATGCTTACTCTAAAACTATTCCCAAATCGAACCCTAACCCAAATCCTAATCTTAACCCCTAAAAAAGCAAATGAAAAAAGTGCGAATGAATATTTCTCATTTTCGTTTTATTCTTTTGAACTTGAAAATTTGCGGTGAAATAGTTAGTCCCTACCAAAAGAATTACACTAATCACTGGCAAGCGGTCTGGGGAGCAAAAACAACGTCCAAGCTGAACAAATTGAGAGTTAAAAATTGCCACTAGGAATCCCAAATAACAAACTATTGGATCACAAAAACGCTGCATGAAGGATTATTAAGAAATTATAGTATGTGTGAAATTAAATATTACTAGAATTGTTCGAATGCCTGAAGTACATAATGATTTTTTTTACCAGCTTCCACAAAAAATTGGGCATTTTTAGAAAAAATTAATGGTTTTTTATTTTTTCGTTTCGACAATTGTGGACCTCTTGAAGGAGGGCATGGGGCAAATGTCTCCAATGCCATCCTTCTTAATACAAACTTGATGGGATCCCCAGGTTTTTTGTGAGTAAATACTTTGTAAATTTAACAAAGTGTCTTTTGGCTGCTGAAACCTTCGCACTCATTTATTGGTAGGCATTAGATGTGAGAAAGACAAAATGCAATGAAATGTAAAGAAAAGATTGGCTTAAAATTAGAGTTGGAAATTTGTGAGAAACTAAGGTTTTTGTGAGAAACTAACTAATTTAGCTTTTACAGTATTTTCATTTCAAATTGCTTTGAAAATTTAAATGTGTAATCTTCTTTAAAGTCACAAACATTTTTTTTCCAAAACAATTCCTAAATTGTTTAATGGGAGAATGAGGATATTGCCCCATCTTTTTAATGCCAAAAATTTTTGAGCTTACTAATATATTCTTCACCGTACCTCAATTCATTTAAAAAACATAAATGCCTAGTATTTTGCAATATTTTTGGACAATAATTTTTGAAAAATTTTGTAAAAAGAAATGGTTTAGCCAAGCAATATGGTTTGCGTTTAGAAAATTACTAAAAACGTGAGGATCCATAATCAGGGGACGTTTGCATCAGGGCTCTAACTGATGAAATTATGGCCTTAAAATTAACCATTTCTACGTTTATAATTTAGCTATCTTCAGCATTTAAACTGTGAAATATTGCATGGGGATGCTTAAGCAGCCTGACCAGATACATTCGCAATGCGGTAGCAGCGTGGTGTGAATTTTGCCCTGAAATCAGAATAAAAACAAAAACAAACATAGTCTGTTGTGATTTTTTCACAGCGAAATTCGAATAAAGACCAAAAAACAAGGTCTTCACTCTTCACCCAAGTTTGTGTGATTTTTATCTGCTAAATTGAAATAAAGACCAAAGCAAAAAGGTTTTATTTGACGATTTTATTGTTTGTGGTTTTATTGTAGAATATTTGTTTTATTGTGCGCTATCTTTTTTTTGTGTGTGATATTTAACCACCTTATTCGAATGAAGACCAAACAAATTAGAAAAAAAAAGGTATTTCCCGCTCAGAGTTGTAAGCAGGGGATCGGGAAAAAGTTGGGAATTTTGTAAACGCATTTCCCGACCGGGAAAAGTCAGGAGAAGTACGTTGTAATATAGAATTGGAATAAAAAACAGTTCGGCAAAAATAGCGCTCTGCACCATGTAGAAACTAATGCGATTGGAGCAGATGAATATTAATTATCCCGTTTGTCTTTTTTATAGTTCTATTAAGCACATGAAAATAGAAATAACCAGTGATGGAGTCGAGTACTCAACTTCCGAGCACGAGTACTCCAAAAAACTTCGAGTTCGAGTACGAGCACTGATATTAAAAAATATACTCGAGTACGAGTACCGTAAAAAAGTTCGAGTACGAGTACTTTTACAAATTTAGAAAAAGAAATTTTTAAGTTGTAACAGCTCAAAATTTGTCGCTAAAACGTAAACGAATACATTTTTTTTCTGTGAGTGGGATGTTAAGAAGGCGCACGACTGCAGGCGACAATTTTCTGCTCAGTTACACGCAAAATTACTGTTATATTTTAAACAAATTAGGTACCTTGACGTTGAAAGCAAGTGCACGTTTTTTTGCGTGTCAGAAAAAACCTTGGCTTGCAGAAGCAGCAAATTGCTCAATGTTGCAAGAAGTTCTGTTACAGCCGCAGAAAAATGTTTAACTCTAAAACTGAGCCAAGAATTAACTTGAAATTTTTGGTAAAATTCAAACTTTGATGGAAGTTTACGGCAAAGAATGCCTGTCAAGAACCCGCGTTTTTGAATGGCACAAAAGATTTCATGAAGGCCGGACTGATGTTGGAGATGATGAACATTCACGACGCCCAACCATATCAAAAACCACTAACAATAATCGAGAAAGTGAAACAATTGTCCGAGAAGATCGTCGGCTAAGTATTTGACTGATAGCAGAGACGATGTCCATTGACAAAGAAACAGTATGGCAAGCAGAGGTGGAGTCGAGGAAACAAGGCTCAAGGCCAAGGACACAAAAAAAATCCGAGGCCAAGGACGGCCTTTCCGAGGACAGACACTCTCGAGGCCAAGGACCAAGGACACAAGCGCAAATGCTCTATAAAAAAAGGTCTTCCCAAAAATTTTTCAAGCGATCTCCAAAAAAAAAAAAAAAAAGGTCTTCACATAAATTTTTCAAGCGATCTGCACAAAAAATGTTTTCCAAATTATTTTTCAAGCACTCCACAAGATTTTGACGATTCAAAAAATGCTGCTGTCCTCGAGCCGAGGACAGGCCAATTTTCGAGTACTTGAGGCCTCGAGGCCAAGGACTTCAAAATGTGTCCTCGAGGACTCCATCTCTGGTGGCAAGTACTGCATGACAATCTGCATATGACAAAGGTCTGTGCACAAGTTGTTTCAAAGCTTTTAACTAGCGATCAAAAAGAAAAAATGCCAAGAGATTTGAGCTGACATTTCAAAACAAATTGAAGAAAACCCTAAATTTTTAGACAGTGTGATTACTGTACATGCGATGAGAGATGAATTTTCCAGTACGACCCAGAGACAAAGAGGCAGTCCATGCATTGGAAAACTGCAAACTCACCTCGAATTAAAAAAGCAAAATAAAGCAAATCAAAATTCAAGGCAAAGTCAATTGTTTTTTTTTATGTTAAGGGTGTTGTCGTGTTCTTTTTTTCATAAAAATCCGAATGAAACGCTGTGTTGATGCTAAGGGAGAATACATCAAAGGGGAAACAAAATAAAACGACCTTTTTTTCTTCAATAATATTGTTTTATGTCACAAGTCTTGTTATTTAATAGCGACACCTCGTATACCGTATGCTTCTTTCAATCACAAATAAGCTTTCAAAATCCTCTACTCCAAACATGATTACCCACAACAAGTTTTTGAGAGCTTTTGCGATTAAACGTTATTATAAATTAACATTTAATCATAGGTGGGCAAGTTAATGCAAAACGTTAGCTTTGTTAACCACTAGTCCGTTAACAAACTTCACACCTTCGTTAACGTTAATCCGTTATTTTCTGCTTTAATTAACGGAACTTAATAAAGTCCGTTAATTGGTTAATATTTTGCGTGTAATATATATTTTTTTATGTTAACTCGCTTTTAGAGCACGAATTGACGTTGTTGAGCTGATTGTAAGGAAAAAATTTTTGCTATGGTGGTCTTTTTGTGTTTTGGAAGTTACATTTTACAGTCTAATCTAATTTCAAGACAAAAATAAGCTCAAATGCACTTACAAAGCTGCGATTGGAAAATTTTTGGAAACTGCGGACAGCAATAATTAATAGATCTATGAGGCTGCAGCTTATTATTTGTCACAAAAAAGAGCTCCTTTTTTCGCTTTCTATAAAGCTCGTGCTAATACACAACAAGTGTTACCAGTGCCAACTGGTTTGTACCATTATGATAAATGAATGGTACAAGATATTACCGATAAAAACTTTAACGGAAGTTAACAGAACTTAACGGGAGTTAATTTAGTCCTTTAACATGAAAAAACTTTTTAACGCATTATCGATTTAATGAAAAAATTAGCTTCGTAATTAACGGATTAACAATTAACGGACTTGTGCTCTTCTATGCATTTAATCAAAGACTATCTAAAACTTGTAGAACTAAACTGCAAATGACGTAGTAGTAAAAGTTCTCGAAATAATGCTGCATTTCAAAGGAGGTGATTAAGTAATGTGAGCATAAAATAATGCTGCCGTTTAATATCAGCTACTAGCTACAGCTGTAATTTAGAGCGGTATTTTTATTCTGTATATTTACCTGTTTACAGTTCTATTATTTAATTTCAGATCTAACATCCATTTTTATAAAATAATCCTAATTAGTGCTTAGTCATATTAATATTTCAAACGCATTTTACATGCGTTATCAAAATACTTGACTTAATATTTTATCAATTTCTTGCAAAAAAAAGTAAAATTTTGCCTACAGCTGCAACTCAGCTACAGAATAAATATGCAACTAAGCTATCTCTATCTGACCTTAATTTAGCACTGAAAATATTGCCTGCAAATCTAACTCTATGCTTTTTCGGATACCCCTTCCAATACCACAGTAAAACTATTATTTGGAATTGGGAGATTACAGTAATACATCTACTGTAGAAAATAATCTATCAACATTTGAGCTGAAACCGTAAAATGCTAACCCAACTGACGCCGTCTTTGTACAACACGCGTGGCTCGATTTCTGTGGTAGTAACTTTAATTGCTAAATATATCAAAATTTGCGGCAACTTTCACACGTTTTCTGCAGCAGAAAGGCGTTTGTTGCCAAACAATACCATGCGCTGTCGACCCAATCACTTTACCACATTCCAACGCTTGATTTTGCTCGATCTCACCATTAAAAAGCTGTTTGTTCAGCTGCAGTCTGCATGGATTCAAGCCAAAGCAACTCAATAAATTATCGGGTTTTATTGGCTGCAGTTTACTATCAAAAATTCATTTTGTTTATTACTTTTAGCAAAGGCCAAATGTACTCCCGTTCTCGGCTCTTTTTTTGACCGAGTACATTGACCTTCGAGTACGAGTACCAGCCGAGTACCTGGGGTTCCGAGTACGAGTACTCAAAAAATGGTACTCGAGTTGTACTCAAGTACGAGTACAGTACTCGAATACTCCATCACTGGTAATAACCAGTGCTGGGCACTTCCGCAAACCGGTCCGCAAGTCCGCAAATTGCGGACTTAAGGTTTTGGTTTGCGGATTTGCAAACCGATATTTTACCGCAAACATTTGCGGTAAAAAAATTGAAATCCACCGCAAATCATCAACATCACTGGGATCGTTTCTGCAATTTCCAAAAAAATAGGTTTTTACAATTCAATGCATCGACAGGTTTGGGTGGATGTATTTCTAATGTGCAACACCTCTCACCAAGATCCTCTGCTGTGGAACGATTATTTTCCAGAGGTGCTGCTATTCTTACAGCAAAATGAGTTGGCTTAAGGTCAAGAAACTTCCAACGGCTTGTTTTTGTGAAGGAAAACTTAGACTTTTTGAAGTGGCAAAGGGTTGCACAAGACGACTTTGATGACCTGCCCAGCACGTTTAGTAGATAAATAAGCTGCAGGCCTACCTAAGTTTTCAATCTTAGTTTTATCTTTATAGTTGTTTCGTTGATCGTTTTTTTGGAAGGCATGCTTTAGACTATTTTATATACGTTGCCGCTTAAGAAATTTCCTACGATTTTTGGAAAATAATATTACTGCCCGCTTTAGAATCCCGGAAAAAATTTCTGTATCTTTAGAATCTTAGAAATTAAAATTTCTGTACCTTTAGAATCCAGAACAATTTTGTGATATTTGGTGATGTATACATAATACAACACTTTGCCTTTGATTTTCCAAAGTTTGTGTATTGTGCAAATGATGCGTCAAAATGCTTAGCGTATTTTTTATTTAAGAAATGGCATAATTTTTTCAGCAGTTGGCGGCGCTACTCCAAAATTTTCCAAAATTCACGAGTAAAGTTAATCATTATGACAAACTTTTTGGTGAGTAAATTACTATATGGCACTTTGATCGTGAAGATTTTTAGCACCACCAACAAACTGGCCACTGTTGAAACAAATTTCAAATTTAACAGTAACCATTAGTTGAACCTACGTTACATACCGACAACCAAGACTTAAAACCCAAATTTTCTATTTTTGCAATTACCTTAGGTGCTGACTGCTCGTCAGCGCTAAAGAGAAACACATAATTTTAAATGAGAGCGAGTTTTCAAACAAAATTAATATCTGCACCCAGTGGCGTACGTAAAAAGTTTTCATGTGGGACCTAAAGTTTCGTCGCACTGTGACGCCACATTGTAGGGTAGTCCGGGGGCATGCTCCTGAAAAAATTTGCAAAATTACACTAAAAACACGCGTTTTCGTGCATTCTGGAAACAAGTTTTGGTGTAATGCTTTTACGAGACTTACTAGAAGAATGAAATCGCAAAAGGAAAATGGTTCAAAAACACTACGGAATCAAAAAGCTAGGTCATTTGCGAAGGAAGAAAAAAACATAATAAAAATCGATTTATTTTTGCATTTACGCAGTAATAACGTAGGTACATCCTCTTAGAACTGCTTGGTTTTGCTTTATCGTATATCACTTTTAGAGTCAGAGGGGAAGGCCATGGCACAGTGGCCTTCCTCCTAGGTACGCTAGTGTCTGCACTGTAATTATATTGTATACAATTTGAAAGCTTTTAAAAGACTGCTCTAATTCAAAGTTCGACTAGAAATTAAAGCGTTAGAACTTCATGTAACCATTAATCAGGACTGTATTGCAACTGAAATAAAATAAACAAAGAAACTGCACTTTTGGCATGTTCTTCTTACAACTAGCACATTTTCATCTTGGCAAAAGTTTGCCTTTGTATGAACACCTTTCAAAACAATTTAAAAAACGTTTACACCAGTACAGAAGCAAAAAAAACAAAACGCTATCTGCAATTATCACGTTTGAAACTAAGTTATTTTAATCGTGATCTGCAAATTGCCATGCGTGATTAAGGGAGCAAAAAGTGACATCGACAACAACCCCCCCCTCAACCATTCCGTCACTCAAGCAGCAAATACTAGCCTGTAGGTCTGTAAAGTATCATTTTCCAGAACGCAAAAACGCAAGTTCGTGCGTCTCGAGTTTTTGCTTTTCCGCGACTCAATAAAGATTTGTGCATCTCTGTTTGTCCTACATGACAAGTACATGTACTGTACAAGTATGTTAATCAAATAAGGAATTTCAACTCAACGAACATACCGTAGTTAGAAGTTAGAATGAGCTATGAAAGTGCCTGGCAGGTGAGGTTACTCTTTTCTAAGTGTCCACTCCAGCCACCAGAGTCGCAGTCGTAATCCAACTCCGGTCGCAGTTTTGTTTAAACAAACCTGCGTACATTTCCACTCGGCCCTGCTGCTGACATGTGTATCATAACTTAGAAAAACAGAATATTAAATAAACCTAAGGAAACTTACTGATGTTTATTACAGGTCTGCAGCCGATATGGAAAATATCAAACATTGTTATATTGCTATAGGTCTCCTCTATTTATCAAACCAGGAAAAAAACAGCAAAGTTTGCGGTTCAAGTTTGCGGAAGTGAAAAGTCATTTGCGGTTGCGGAAGTGCAAAAAATTACCGCAAACGTACCGCAAATTTGCGGTAGCGGACCACCTATTTGCTATTTTGCGGAATTTGCGGTTGCGGAATAGAGTTTAAATTTGCGGTGCCCAGCACTGGTAATAACACACCTGGCTGTGTTATGTTAAAGCTTCAAGAACTTTGGTCCTGCCGATTTATTTCGTCATGATACAGGTTCAATAAAACTTCGATTTAAGAATATTATTATGCTGTAGTTAAAGAGTATTATTACATCGAAGGCAATCAAGCAAATAGAAGAATTCAAGTACCGGTAGCCTACTAGCACCAAAGGAGGAATAGCGTGGTATATGCAGACAGCAGGCAAAAGATTAGCAGAAAACAGAAGAAGGCTATTTCAACAAATGCTGCATCCGAATAAAGTTCAGAGATTATTTAACGTACTACACGTTGATAATGCACTGACAGCCTACAGTAAACTGTCTGCGTAGGCCATGTTTAGCTTTTAAGTTAAGTTGAGAGATTTACTAGCCTACATGCTAATTAAATATGCACTATGAGCATAGATTGCGAAGTTACACAGACTCTTTAGCATGATTGTATTACTATCCAGAAACTATAAGCAAGTTTTAATGAACATAATTGATTGCTTCGTGAATTAGTATAAATAATTAAATCAATAAATGGTGCGATGTACTTTATTTTTTTACATAAACAGTTCAAAGTAACCTGCAGAAAAATGAGAGAGAGGTAGCTTTTGAGTTAAAAGCTAAGCACAGATTGAGAATATTATTTGAGAATTAAGAATATAATATGACAAAATTAGTCGATTGTTAGTTCTCAATGTAGGGGCTGCAGAGTTTTACTAGTCCTATGTATGGTTGAGAGCAGTATCGAATGTGAGATCATTGCAGATATAGAAAAGTATGTGCCTATTTCACAGAAAATTTACAAACAACGAAGCAGCACAAGATACGATGCGCTGCAGTTCTCCATTTTTCTCTCATTATAAATTTTCTGGAAAAATAGTCACTCCGTATAAAAAATGAATAGCAGATACTATTCTTAGTTGTTAAATGTGATGATAGACAGACAAGTTGATAATTCAATTGATTATTAATTTCCATTCTTTATAAGATAAGCTGACATACTGGTTAGTGAAAATTGTGGCGAAATATTTTTGAGCTGGCTACTGTTATGTAGGTACATGGGCGCCGAAAGTTTTTTTTTTTGTTAGAGTTGAAAAATTTAGAAACAGGTAAAGTTTAGATGTTAAAAGGGCACTTTTGAATTTCAAAATTTATCGTTAGAAGTTCACGTCTGATTTTGTTGTATTTGTATTGTAGAACTAGTGCCAATTTAGATGGGCAAAGACTTGCAGAAGTCGCACCCCCCTGCCACGCTTCCGGCTCCCATGTGTAGGTACTTCTTATTTTACAAACTGCAGAATTATAAGCATTTCAGAATAGTTCATTCATTGCCCACAAAATGTTTTTTGTGTTCAATCAAGTGCAGCATGCACCCCTTCAACAGTTCAACCCATGTAGTGCTGAGTAGCTTATACCTGGTACTTCCTTTCAACCACAACTAGTAAACTGCTTGACCTTAATTATGCGAAGTTGAAAATTCTAGTCCTGCTGTAGTGGATATAGCAGCTGCTTGGATACGCCGATTGGCCCTGTGGTCTAAACACTATGTCACATTGCTTCCATCTTGTATGAATTCAAACACTCTGAACTATCACTTAGCAATTAAGAAATGTCCATTACTTTAGGCTATTTAGTCGTGTTCATCCATGCAGCAATTGAGTTCTGTTGAGTTAGTTTTTGAATTGTGTTAAAATGCTTCAATTTTGTGTATTCCAGATGACTAGAGCTTTGTTTGTTTGAGCAAATTTTGGTATGGAAAAAGTAAGGAATTTTTTTGACAAATGCATGGGAACCCTGTGTAATTCGAGTGGGGCTTTTTGGGGTCAGGTTTGGGCCGGGTTAGGGCCTTAAGTTGACAAAAATGTTGCGCTTAATTCAGGCCTGAGACATGCTTTTTGTCTTAGGTGCACAAAAATATACTGGTAATCAAAATAACTTGGCAACATTGTTGAAATTTTCAGACCTTTAAAAGTTAACTTTCGTTTTTTTTTTTCAGGCATGATTTGTGCTTCAAATTAGTTTTTGGGTTCAGGCCTGATCTAGTCGGCCCGTTTACAACTCTGTTCCTACTTAACCTCTATGGGGGGTCGCTGAATTTTCCATTAGGGGAAGCCAAATCTCAATGGGGGGGACGCTAACTACCACTGGGAGGACGTGTCCCTCCTACAATTTAAGTACTGGCTATATTTTGATTCACAGGTTATGGCTTTGTTTCATTACTACGATACTGCTATGGTACAAAATCAACATTTGCTGCTAACGTGTAATACTTCAAAATGGCGGTCATTATTGTTTAAAAAACTAGTAATTTTTGGAATTATCATCAAAAACTTAATGAAATGCAATATCTTAAGCACTTTCGCGCTTAAAATTATGGAAAATTTACTGACCATAATTTAGAAAAATTGTGTCCTCGGTCCTTGGCCTCGAGAGGGTCTGTCCTCGAAAAGTCGGTCCTTGGCCTTGGATTTCGAGTCCTTGGCCTCGAACATTATGTCCTTGACTCCACCTCTGCTGCAAAGAAAAAAAAAAATTTAGAAATAGTAAAATGCAATGAAATCAAGTTGTTGCTGTCCCTTTTAATTTAAATTAAACAGAGTAGGGATGAACTGAAACTGGAATTTTATGTTCAGTCCAGAAGCAAAATTTTTGCATTACCGGTACTGAATTGTTTAGCATTATTTCAAAAAAGCATATTCACATCACAAGTTGTCTTTTAACATTTATGAGTTAAAAATACAATAGCAACAATTAATTTGAAAAAATTTGATACAGATATATCTGATATAAGTGTTTTTTTGGTGTTCATTTTCTAGCTTACAACGGCAAAACTTTACCTCAAAAAGAAAAAGGCAAGGCGCACATTTCGTGTGCTCCAGAAACTTTGTAGTAAAACCCATTGTTCCCTGTTAGGTTTTTGTGAGTTGGCCTGCACACAAAAATTTGGTGATTTACCTATACAGTACTTCCTCGATTATCCGTACCTCGTTTATTCGGCATTCGATTATCCGTCCATTGGGTCAGATAATAATTTATGATATAACTAACACTTTTCCAGTTAATGTGGGGCAATAGATAGCCCTACTGTAATTTTAACGATCATGCAAATTTACATTGCTTTCAATAAAAAAGTACTGAGATCCCTCAATGCGGTACATTATTTGATGTTGAACCTCGTTTAAGTTTTGGTGCATTCGAATCTGCTTCTTGCTGCGTTGTTTTGGTTTAAATAAAGAAATTCAATTATGCGGTTTTTTTACTTATCTGTTCAGGTTTTGAAGAAATGCTGTCCCGACTAGACCGGATAATCGAGGAAGTACTGTAGTAAACAATGGAAAATCCAAAAATGAGTTGGCGTGCTGGTGTGCACCCAACAAAAACGCTGATTCGCTGATGAAAATCGACCTAATGGTTACATAGGTAAAACCTAACCCTAACCTAGTTATAACTGTGATAATCAAAATAAAATTTTCGAGGACTAAGAGGGGTGTCACCAGAATCTTTAAGAAAAAGGCAGTGCATGTGTTCTGTGTGCCAAATCACTTAGACAAAACTAAATAAAAAAATTTTTTGAAAATTTTCTGCTTGAATTTCGCCACTGTTGGTCAGAAGCAAAACCAAAACTTCAGCTGGATTAGAAATCTGGCACAACGCTAACCCTGATTGGAACTTTAATTTTACAGAAATAAACCATCTAGGTTCTCTGAACTTGTAACAGTGATACTTTATTGTAGCTAATTTTAAATTATAATTGATTGCTTTATCATGAATTAAGCATCAATCAACCAATTATCTAACCAAGGGACTCGGCTATGTCTCCCAAAAATATTAAAATCATTGTTGTTGTAATATTGTTGATTGTAATAATTGTTGTTGCCAAACATGAATTGAACCTGGATGCAAATTCCAGTAATTCAATCCTTCAAGATGTTTTGTACAAAATCAAAGGATTGCAATGGGAAAACAACCAACTGAAAGAAAAAATTGATGATTTGGAATCTAAGTCAAAGAAGTTTTTAACTGTTAGGTTCTTAGCTGAAAAAGATCGCAAGCGAATACTTATCACTGGTGGAGCTGGATTTGTGGGCAGTCATCTTGTTGATCATTTAATGTTACAGGGACATGAAGTTACTGTTGTCGACAATTTTTTCACTGGTAGAAAAAGAAATGTTGAACACTGGATTGGCCATGAAAATTTTGAACTAATTAATCATGATGTAGTGAAGCCCCTTTATTTAGAAGTGGATCAAATTTATCATTTGGCATGCCCTGCTTCCCCACCACACTACATGTACAATCCAATAAAAACAATCAAAACTTCTAGCATAGGTACGCTCAACATGTTAGGGCTTGCCAAAAGAGTTGGAGCTACGATGCTCCTTGCTTCCACATCTGAAGTGTATGGGGATCCAGAAATGCATCCCCAAAATGAAGAATATTGGGGTCATGTCAATCCGATAGGACCAAGAGCTTGCTACGATGAAGGAAAAAGAGTTGCTGAAACAATGTGCTTTGCATACAAATCTCAAGAAAATGTAAAGGTGCGTGTAGCAAGAATATTCAACACGTTTGGTCCTCGAATGCATATGGCAGATGGAAGAGTTGTTTCGAACTTCATTTTGCAAGCTCTGCAGGGGGAGCCTATTACCATATATGGAAAGGGAGACCAAACCAGATCATTTCAATATGTTACTGATTTGGTACGAGGTTTGGTAGCGCTAATGAACAGTGATGTGTCATCACCTGTTAATCTTGGTAATCCTGACGAACACACCATTTTGCAGTTTGCCCAGATAATAAAAAAGAAAATTAACAGCACCTCTGAAATAATTCACAAGAGCGCGGCTACAGATGACCCACAAAAACGAAAACCAGACATTTCAAAAGCCCGTAAAGAGCTTAATTGGCAGCCTCGTGTCGCCCTTGATGTGGGCTTGGAAAGAACCATTAAATATTTTAAAGCCGAACTAAAACAAGCTTCAGAAAATAAACAAAACGTATTTTTACCTGATGAATTGTAACGTAAAGCTTCTCACTCAACATTTTAGCTATGTTTTTTATTATGTTTTTAAAGTGTAATTGATAACAGTTGCGAAATCAATCGTGGGGTGAATGTGAAAGAGTTTTGCATTTTTTGGTTTTAGTCTGAGCAGTATTTTATTATTGTTTTTTTTTTTTTGCTTCCATATAAAGACGTGGATGTAACGGTATCCGTTTTTCGTTCACTTTTGCTGAAATACGATTAGACACGTTTTTTGTCATCCAAAAATAAAATCAGCAAAAGCGAACAAAAAACGAATACCGCGTGTCGTAAATCCACTTTAACCCATTGTGATTTTACAGTGCAGTGCGCGCTTATTGGTTTATTTATCCTTTTAATCAAATGTAATTGAACAGATTTTAGAATGAAATTCGACAATAATTTTGTTTTAATTTAAAGTAATTTTATTTGCCAAGCAAATGATTTGTTAAAAACTGCTGAATTATATCGTGCCTTTGTTAATTATTGTTTCGCCGTAAAAAGGCAAACGTTTCAAGGAAATGGCAATTCTCTATTGCTTTCTTAATGCTTCTAAAACTTTTTATATACAATTTGCTTTTAGAAGTACAAAAAACTTTTGGATTAATGGTAAAACCTCGAAACTCCAAGCAAAGCTGTTCTAAAATGAAAAATCTTAACTTTTGAATTTTTAATAAAGTAGAAGCTAAAAAGATCAATATGTTGTTGAATTCTTTTTCGATTCCAGTAGAATTTCTAAATTCCAATCATTAATAATCATAAACTTTTTTGGTTTTGTTCACCCTTATCACAGATTTCTGGATATCATTCACTTTCGATATACTATAAAAATAAATTTCACGTACATATAATTAGGATTTTGTTAAGGGGAGCTTGAACCCAAAGTTAAATCTTTTTTGCCTGAAAAACGCCTCAATTGGTAAGCGTGCTGAGTAAACTGGTGCAACTGACGCATATTACAGATAGGGGTCTGGGTGCGGAGGCCTTAGATGCTGGGCAATATTTGTGACTTTTCAGAAAAAAAAATAGCCATTTTAGCGGCATTTGAATCAAACTTTGTACTTTTTTGGAGCCATTTGAAATAACTAATTTGCTGAGATTTGAAAGCCAGTTGAAGAATATATTTATATTTTATTTCTTTGTTTGTGTCAGACTCAATAAAGGTCCATAAAAACACCAAAAGCAAAAAAAAAAAAGTTATCAGGCACTACACAACACAAGGCATAAACATCAGAGGTGGAGTCGAGGACACAAGGCTCGAGGCCAAGGACACAAAAAAATCCAAGGACAAGGACAGCCTTTCTGAGGACAGACCCTCTCGAGGCCAAGGACCTAAGACACAGGCGCAAGTGTTCTCCGAAAAAAAGACCTTCAAAAATTTTTTTCAGGCGATCTCCAAAAGAGGAAGACAAAAAAGGTCTTCGCAAATTTTCCGCGAGGTTTTTGGCGTTTTCCGACAAAATTTTAACAATTCAAAAAATAGTGCTGTCCGAGGACTTGAGGCCAAGGACTTAAAAATGTGCCCTCGAGGACTCCACCTCTGATAAACATGCGTGCTAATTCAACCAAAATGTAATTTTGAGTAATGCACTGAAAAAATCAGAATCAAGAAAACATGCAGAGCCAAAAATTTGTAGAATGTAAGCGTTTGGAAAGTGCTTGCATCTTATTATGAAATTAGCAGTATGTTTTCTCAGTAACGAATAAAAGGTCGAGATGCGTTTGTTGACCATAGTTTCATTGATGTGTATTTTTCTGGGAAAATTAAACACTTAAAACGGTATACGATAGGCATTGTTGTGAGCTGCACAAAGACGATTCATGCTCTACGCAAGATAACGACACCAAATATTGATGCCATAGTTAGAGAAACAAAAAAAATAAAACAAAATGTTTTTTACATTTATAAAATGCTGTTTACAATTTATTTGCGCAGCCATTTCAAGACCACCTTCCTCACAGGTCAAGTCCAAAACAAGTTTAAACGCTTGCAATTTTGAATTAGACTTTCTAAGTGACTTGGCGAAGAGGGGGCTGAAGCCCTATTTAATGCAACTACAAAAAGAAACGTGAAATTACTCAAGTGTAACGTTGCCTAAACACACGATCATTGTGTTCCTGCTCACTAGGAAGTGAAATATTTGTGATAGGTTATTGCTTTCAGGCAGTTTCTGCCTGTGCTGGTTCTGCCCTATTTGTTGGTTCACCCTTGCAAAATTTTCATGCACCCTGGGGTGAACCATTCACCCTTTTAAAAAACTTTGATTTAATGTACTAGTCGAGACACTCTGCGTAGCGTTGCCTGTAAACCTAGTTTCACATGAAGGTGTGAAAAGTCGAGGCTATGTAGTTGGTGATTCCTTTTTTGTCGGTGACCAAATGTATGTGTGTTTCTTGTTTTAAATTATCCATGACTTTTTTATGATGTGATTATACGGTATTGTACTGTTCATGATGCGCTAAGAGGGTGACAATAACTTTTGAACAGACAGGAGATAAAAAGTGGAGCCATTGCTAAAGTCATGAAAGTTAGGCACAAAAAAGTACATTTATGTTACACGCTGCAACTCTACTGACCCTCAGGTACTTGATCTGAGCAGAAACTCATAAGTTACAAATGTGCTTTATTCTTGCATATTTTCTGATTACTGTTCGTTTTGTCGGACAAATTTCACCATTTTTAATTTTTTTTTGAACGACTTTTGATTATCTTTATCGATTGCATCATATCATACGTTCCAAAAATTGCTTACATCTAAAATTTTTGGCCGTTGAAAGAGTCAGGGCTTTAACCAACTACTCCCCCCCCCATAAAAAAACAACAAAGGCTGCAGAACTACCTAGTGCCCAAGTACCAGAGGGTTTGAGAAAAAGCTTTATTTTTGGAAAAATTGATTTTTTTTAATGTACAATTGCGGAAATATGTTAGCTACAGGTGTCAACTTTTGTAACATCTTCTTATAACATTTTGCATTTGTTTGTACCGGTGTCGTGAATTAAATGAGCTTTTAAAAATGTCTTCATTCAATGTACGTTGTGTAGGAGAAAGTACGATAGAATGATGCTAGTTTTTTCAGTGGCTCAGTGAAAGGAGTCAAAATTTTTGCTAAGTCGAATTTAGAGCTGCCCTCAAGTTGAATAAGTACAATTAAGGACGGCCTACACTAGGCGTAAAATCGTGAGCGTATTTTTATTTTCAACAAGTTTTTCTTGACCAGTGTACAAGCTGCCAGTTGCTTAAAATAAACTAAGGGTACCCTCTCGATTTTACGCTTAGTATAGACCGCCCTAAACTACATATATCAGTTACTTTGTTACAGAAAGTTTCGTGTCGGAAAATTAGCAAGTTACCTAGCTTGTTTGTCATCTTGAACGTGCACTTCTATACCACGGACAACAGTATTAACTTCTTTGCCCATTAACAGTGCACTACCATAGTTTCGATCGAATTAATAATTTAAACATACGTGGGTAAGTTAATGCAAAGCGTTAGCTTCGTTAACCACTAGTCTGTTAACAAACTTCATACCTGCGTTAAAGTTAATTCGGTTATTTTCAGCTTTAATTTACGGAAGTGAATGAAGTCCGTTAACATTTTGAGTGTAATTTATTTTGATTCACTTCTCGAACACGTAATCTTGATTGTAAGGAAAAATTTATTGTTATGGTGGTCTTTTTGTGTTTTAGAAGTTACATTTTACAGTCTATTTTAATTTCACGATAAAACTAGGTTCAAATGCACTAACGAAGCTGCGATCGGCAAATCTTAGGAAATTGCGAACAGCGAAATTGTTGTAACGCTTATTTATCCTCCAGTCAACGGACAGCGTCAGTCGCTAATTTATCGGACGATGCGCACACTTTTTATTACAAGGACTACTTCGTGATTGGAGGAATCCGCACCTGCGTGGGAGTTTCCGATGACCCAATGGTTCTGTGGATTTCTTCGAATTCTTGTCCACTAAATTTGCTGCTTGTTCGAAGCCACTAAGCAGAGATATCGTAAAGCGTCTTATCCAAGGACGTAACGAGACCAGTAGGGTGGTTCAAAAAAACTTTTTTTCCGATATGTTATTTTCCAAGGGGCTTAAAAGGTGTGTTTTGGTGCAAAAATTACCCATGTAGTTTTTTTGACTTTAATGTTTACGGGTCGCGCACCCCCCACATTCTAAGCGTGCCCCCCTAAATCATGAAATTGCCATATCTCAAGCACTTGAGATAGAAACTTCAAATTAAAACCCAAAAGATGCAGAAGATATAATTTCCCATACGTGTTTAATACATTTTATTATGCTATCTGATCAAGTTTTCAAGGTAAATTAAAAAAACTATTTTTTTGTTCAAAATTTTAGTTGAATTTTAACATTCAACTAAAATTTTGAACAAAATTACCCATTCGGCCACGCTGCCGACAAATAGACCAATTAGGGTGCAGCTTATTACTTGCCACGAGCTGCTTTCTTCGCTTTTTTTATAAAACTCGTGCTAATACGCAACAAGTACTACCAGTGCAAACTAGTTTGTGCTGGCACGGTGAATGAATGGTGTAAGAAATTAACGATGAAAACCTTAACGTAAGTTAACGAAACTTAACGGAAGTTAATTTAGACGGTTAACACAAAAACACTTTTTAACGAGTAAATGAAGAAGTTAGCTTCGTTATTAACGAATTTGTACCCACTGCCCACCTATGAATTTAAAGCGATTTGATCCTAAATACTTTTAAGATCTTAAAATTGCAGACTAATTTTGCTTATTTTTTGGTTACTAGGAATTGTCATCGCAATGCAAGAATATTCAAAGTGATATAAGATATGCGGTCCTGCACTGCATCGCATACCAAACCGCTGCGTTCAAATATTATAAAATTTTAGGTTTTAAAAAGGAATTCATCCGCAATCAGTCAATATCTCGATAGATTACGTAATCTCAAACAATTGAAAACGACATATTTATAGCTTAATCAAGTTAATAACGTTAAGCAATTTGAGGACCGGCATTAGCCTTAATGTCAAAAGTGCGAAAAACACAGCTAGCTTATAGCATTCCACTGAAGAGACATAACTAATTACGTACTCTGGAGATCAAAATTTGATACACCACGCAAACTCGCAATAAGTCCCAGTAGACGTAAATATAATTCAGAACAGTGATAAACTGATTTCGACAAGGATAGAGAACAAAAAGCATTTGATGATGGAACGAATTAACGTTTTGTTCATAATCACAAACTTTTTACCAATTTGTATGTTAAATGGGCTGTTACTTTATGTGGGATTCGATAGTGTTATCAGTAATCTACAGAGGTTGTACTGAATTGCTTCATTCTTATGTCAAGTGAGGAAATCATTTTGAATGAAACCATTTCCTCATGGGTTTGTGAGTCTCCTGTTTCAAGAAAACAACAACGTGACCAGATGGGATCTAGATATATACTGTGCATTATGTAAAGTATAACTAACTACAGTAGAATTTGCTTATAACGGCACCTCTGGGGGATTTTTAAAACCTGCCGTTATAGCCGAATTTACGTTATAGCCAAACTGCCATAAACCGTCCTAAAACTACTTGTTTGTTCAACATAAAGGCTTATTATGACGCTAGGTTCACATTGTAATGAAAGACAAGAAATCAGGTTAAGCAAAACTCGTGCAGAAATCAAAACCTTGCACAAAATCCGATGTAGATCCGATGTAGACGTGCGAGGTGTGAAATAGTTTGCGCCATAAAGTGTTTTCAACCAGGCCTTGCGTCATAAAAACGAAATCCAGCCATCGCGCAGTCGGAAAGAAAAACAATAACGCACAGAATTAACACCCGCAATAAAGTTTGGCAGTTTGTGGCAAAGATAATGGCCTACAGTGCCGTTATAGGCAAAGAAAATTGTCTGGGGGATGGAAAAAGGGTGCCGTTACAGCCAAATTTACGTTATAGGCGATGCCGCTATAGACGAACTGAAATGTACACAAAAGATAGGAATTTTGCCGGGACCAAGAAAAATGTAACGTTATAGGCGAATTTACGTTATAGCCGAAGCCGTTATAACCGAATTCTACTGTAGTAACTAACTAACTAATGTTGGTGTACTAGTGAAGCGCCTATGCCGTTTCATCGTCACAAAACGCCATACACTGATAACAGTTATCCAATACCTGTAAGGCCTGAAAGAGATATCATATACTGCAGCGGTACTGCCGACTGTACTCTACATTTCCACAAAAATGGGAAGTGGTGATAGATTTAATCACCCTTAAACGCATCACGTAAAATTGTCCAAAAAATCATTGTTCAAATTAATATTCATGCAAATTGTAGCAGCTAGCAAGAAAAATAGTGCAACAAAGATATTATACATCACTAAAATATAAATCTGCTTCATGAAAAAATTTTAATTTTGAAGAACAGGGTAGAACAAACTCTCTTCAAATGAAAGTAGCGTTAAAATTGAAGCAAATATACAAATAGTCTGGAACCTCCACTGTTTTGCATCTAATTCTATTAGAACAGTAGCAGTAGCTGCATATTGCGGTAGAGATAGTTTCAAATTTGTTAAAATGATAAAATTAAACTGACGTCAAAAATCTTAGTAGCCAGTAGCGCATGCACACAAGACTAAAATCAGCTAATGAAAATAACTTTAGAAATGCCATAATAACATTTTCGACATGCTATTCAATTTGCAATACTTGAAAAACAAATTTTCAAAAATGCAGCACAAAAGCAACAGCCACGGAAGCGTTCTGCTACAAAGCAGTCCACATAGGTGGCCGAAAGAGTTAATAATAATTAAGTTTAAATCTCACGCTATAACTAACCCTTTGAAAGTTAGTACATTGTCTTCACATGTCACCTACACTACATTGCCTCATAAACAGAGAAAATACCTTAAATTTAGGTATCTACTAGATGCTCACATACAGTGTTGCATTTGCAATGCATTACTGCCAGTGGCGCAACCAAGGGGGAGGGATTGAAGGCCCCTGTTAGCCCAGTTTCTTAGTAAATTTAACCAAAATATGCAAGTTTTTAACTATTTTGGACTGGATCAATAAGTACAAGGAAGACGAAGGGGCTAAGCATTGCAATTCTTTTCGAAGACTTTCAAATCGTAGTAATTTAGTTTTTTCAAATAGCTTTATTAAGCACGTGCAAAATTTCATTCAAATGTTTTTTCCAAAATGTCGTTTTTTTTAATCACAAAAATCCCCCAATGGTTGGGTGCTCGTCTCCAGACCTCCGTTCATGAAACACTTGAGGTGCAGCAAAAGTGCCCGACGTGTCGCAACCCCCTCTTTTAGCAAAATCCTAGTTGCGCGACTGATTACAATAGATATAGAAAATGATAGTAATTAGTGATTTCTCTACAGTGGCAGTCACCATTCATCAGAGGACCTGTAAGCATCAAGCAATTTTAAGGAAGCCCTTATTAACACGCCAAAATATAAAGCTAAGCCACACAGCTTGAAGACATACTTGAAACTTTTGTTTAGTTAGTTTTGAATTGACAGTGAAACGAACTCGGAAAGAAAAACTACAAATAAATTCAGCTACATATAAACTTAGCACGACACATAAAAATGGTATCGAAGCAGTTACTTTAGTGTCAACAACATTGAAAATATGTAGAACAGTATAAGAATTAGTACGGGAAACTTAAAGGTAAGTTATTCGGGTTCGGTATTTTGAGGATTTGCATTAGAAATATCGACTTGGCAATTTTAGTCATCAAAAAACACAGTTGAAAGTAAAAAGCAATAATTGGCAATGCAAGTCATGCAACAGCAAAACAGACACACTTCAGAAGAACAACATGGGTAAGAGGGGCAGACACCGACGCAACATAAGGGGCAGAAACCGACGCAACATAGCACACGAAGTAAAAAAAATCGCTGAAGTTTACAAAAAATAAAAATGTCGAAGTATAGAATGCGTTTTTCAAAACAGCTCTAAATTGATGCAACACAAAAACAACACCTGGCGGACGTTAATGGATGGTCAAGATCTCATGGAAGTAGAAACAATAATTTGCTGCAAATCTCGAAACGTGCTGAACAAGAGACAAGCACTTCAAACATCGATTGTCGTTAGTGATATCTAACCAACACATAAACCAAAAAAACTTGAGAGCAAAATAAAACAGCAACCAGCGTACTAGTAACCTTTTAAGAAAATTAGTAATATCTTAGCGTACAGTAGCAACACAAAGTGAAACAAACATTTTTAAGAGCATGCCTATGTACGCAAGCCAATAAAAAAAAAACAGTGAAAATGAACTGTTAGCTAATCATGGCAAAACAATATTGCTTACGAGCCATCATTATTGATCAGGTTTGGTTTGACAAAACATTTAAAGTAATTAATAGGGAAGAATATAACCATGTTTTATTAAATCCAACAAACCTTTTCAAGGCGAGCAGAACATGTTTTTTCCATACATATCAATACAATATGATATCACATTAGAAAGCATAATTAAAACAATTTTCATTGAAACTCAAAATACTTCAACGCAGATACGACAAAGCCTTTAAGACAAATGAAAATTTGTTTGAACTAAAAGGACTCTTAACACTTTCTTCACTCTGTATATGCTAGTATATCAAATTCAGATCATTTTTGAGTGCAACATTAATGTAAGAGATAATGTACTAAGATTTTTTTTCAGGGTAATGATTAGTTATTTATAGCGCAGTGAGTACTGAGTATTATGTGATTTGATCGACAATGTCTTAGTAATCAATGATAATAACATAATTTGATTTAAAACCAAAACAAAACTTTTTTACTTGCACGATCTATTTTACAAAATTAATAGAGAGAATTTCATATTTAACTGGAACTGGACGGTTCACATCATAACCAATTACAGTAACACATAAAACTGTTAACATTGCCAAAAGAACTTAAGCGAAAATGATGAAAAACTACAGTTTTTTGTAGTAGAAGAGTACCATAATGTTTTAGCAATGGGATATAGCTAAGCAAATTAGGCATACAACGACAAAGTACAGTAATACTAATTTACATAGCATGGGAATGAAAGCATCGCTATTTTGCTACATAACATATAGTACAAAAAACAAATGTACAAGTGATCGATTTCAAACAAACTTGCAACAAGATCAGTTTCGGTCTACAACTTTTAGGCTCGATATGATTATGCACCACGACTATTCCGTACTGAGACTATTAAGCGCCAGGACTTTTATGCGCCAGAGAAATTAAATAATTTTTTTTCAAATGAAGTTTTTTATTCAAATAATTTTTTTCAAATACTTTTATACGCCAGAAAAATTAAATAATTTTTTTTAAATGAAGTTTTTTATTCAAATAATTTTTTTTCAATAATTTGATTTTTGTCATTGTATTTGTTTCATTTTTTTTCCACTGCATGTTCGCAAAGGTTTATTTTCCACGCCAGACGTATGCAACCTGCAGTCGGAAATTCTGCAGCGCACGAACACGAATTGCTTGCAAGCCGTGTGGATGTTTCATGGTTATTTTAAGTCTACCTGTACCAAACAATACAAAACGAAGTTTTTCAGGAGCTAGGGGTTCATCTCCCAGCTGATTCGTAATTGTGATCATTACACCTTGTTGATGATATAGTAAAAACAATGTTTAAATAAATGGACAATTTTAAGTTTAATTGTTACACCTTGTTGTAAGTAACTTATAAAACAATGTAAATTCGTGCAGTCTACTTCTTCAGAATTGCATAAGGAACTTTTAAAGTTGAACTGCAAGAATCTAACACTGTTTTTACTATAAGTTATTTACAACAAGGTGTAGCGATTAAACTTCAAAATATTAATCTATTTCAACACTGTTTCTGCTATATTAACAATAAGATGTAACGATCATAAATAGGAATCTGCTGAAAGATGAACCTTTAGCTCCTGAAAAACTTTGTACTGACATATTATTTGGTAGAGGTAGACTTAAAATAACCATGAAACGTCCACCGCCTTGCTGCGTGTGCAAGCTCCACAACTCATGCTTGTGCGCCGCAGATTCGATACATCTGGCTTAAATAATAAAACTTTGCGAACATAAAGAGGAAAAAACTTTTATTTAAAACAAAATTTTTTTTAACTTAACTTGAAAAAAAAGTTTTTGCATGATAGTCCAGTTGCATAATCGTCCCATGCATAAACGTCTCCGCCTAATAGTCATGGTCTGAATCAATTTACACATCTTTTGATTATAAGGCATTGCCAAGAAACGAATCCTATGTCCGTTCATTGCTACGAGGTGAGATAGAAGCACTGTCAGGGTTTTCCAAGAATACTACTGGTCTATCTTCTCTCTGCTCCCAAACACTTGGTTTCTTATCAAAGTCAGTTGAATTATACCTTACCAAGCTTGACTGAGGAATGCCACTGTCTCTCCATCTCATGTCACATTCACTTCCCTGCTCTGTAAACTCAACACAGCCATTTTCTTTGCTATTAGTCGTGGATGGCAAATACAATCTAAGCCCAGAGTTTTTAGGTTGACTGATATCATCCTCACCAGATTTATTGTCAAAAATGGCTGAATGCTGTTTAGGCATTTCAATATAAGAGTGTCTAATTGGCTCATGGTTAACTTTGTCAAGAGGAACAAACCAAGCTCTTGGATGGCCATATGCATGTAAAGGCATAGATTTGCTAATTTTTGCCGAGTTTAAGGGGCTGAATTCAGAATCTGGTGAAATAATATCAGGCTCTTTTTCACTTTGACCTTTTAAGTCATCAATTAAATATTGTGCCAAATTTTCAGATGTGCATAGGCCATCCAGCTTCAAAGAATTAGCTGTGGCATACAAGGAGCTATCAGTAGTTGGAGTAAGTGTCATTGATGCCCAATTAGGTGAACTTTCTGTACTGGTATCAGTATGACTTAGTGGTAATAAGCAATGATGTTCATTCGAAGTATCATCAGATCTTCCATTTACATGCTTAGATTCAATTGACACTGCTATGTTTCCAGACTCTTTGGTTGGAACATGGCTAGACATTTCTTCATTATCAAGTTTTCCAGCAGGGGTACTTGTAATTAACTTGGTTTGGTTTGATTCTAGTAAAGACTGGTCCATTGTAGCGATAAGTTTTCCATTAACATTACAATTGTTGGTAGCTGAAAGCAATTTATCTTTTTCCACAATGTTATTAGCATTTTCACAAAGACCTGTAACAGATGTAGCTTTTGATAGAAATACAATTCTCACATCATTTATATGTTGATTGTTGGTACTTTTTGAAGATTTGAAGCAAATACACAAAAATACAAACAACAGAAGGAGCACTATTAGTGCACATAAGGCAATTATAATGAGCAAGAGCAAGGTGTTGTTCATTTCAAGTTCATCTGGCTTGGTGTCATTTGCAGAAGTGGTCATTTGCATTTCATCACTTTTCCAGTTTTCATTAACTCCAGAAGCCATTATATACACAATATTTGGTTTGAAAGTAATGGTACGCTATTTATCATATGAAACATGAATTTTCTGTATGCAACCCTGAACAAAAAAGTTTGTTTCCATTGACACTCTATGCATTTAGTCTAAAATATCACTACAATGTATATAATGGCACACCTGTCTCCTAAAAATATTAATGCAACCAGTACTATGACATGAAGAAGGATAGCATTAAGAATTAATCTTTAATATTTCATACTTACCAGTAACCGATATCAAGTCAACTGGCGCTTAGGGTTTTTGCTATGATCTGGCTAACATGGTTACCAGTGATCTTGTCACAAAGTGATTTCATCACATAGTAATTACATGACAGTCAGTATTCTGATTAGAGAAAGATAGAATAGGTCTATCTGACAACTTCCAAGTTGTACTATTACGGTACATTTTTAAAGGAATGACAGAGATGGGCAGTTACTGAAATATTCTACTATCTCCAGAAATGGCTTGCCCTTAACCTCATGCAGTTATGGGCCAATCACTATGACAAAACCACTTTGTGACAAGATGACTGCTGAATGCCCTAAAATATGAGAATTAGCAAACCAACAATACAAACTGTAGAAGCACATACTGTCCATTTAAGTTTTAGTAGTCTTGAAATCAAAAAATTAGAAACAAACAATAAAAGAAAAAATTGAAAACAAACCATTACAGCATAGGTTTATATATCCTATTGATGATTTACCAACATTGAACGAACCAAAAATCTACCAGTATTGAACCAATTTATGTTATATTCCTCTAATATATAAGCAGTTTCTAAGTATTGCATTGGTTAAGTACTAAGCAAGACAACAACATATCTTACTTTTAGTGATTTCAAATAGATTATTTTTGACATGTACATGTTATTAAAAATCGAAATGCAAGAACAAATTTGAAATAGGTATAACTTTGATTAATGTTCAGTTGAACTTAATCAGTTAATGGTAGCAATTTAATACCATCCTAAAAACCACATAAATTTCATTAGAATAAAGAGCTTTAATTTTGTCAGTTTTTAATTAGGCAATGGCTATTTTGCCACTGGCAGCAAAAATTAATCGAATCTACCAAATTTACAAAAAGTTTGTGAGCAAGTTTATACCAGCACTGGTAGATAAAGGATACTTTTTTTAAAACATTAGTAATTGATATCATTAGGCCAAATATCATTAAGTACACCAATCAAAGGGTGTGTAGACAGACATAAAGTGTCTGGTACTATATTCAGAGATGAGCAAGCAGAAGCAGCAAATTTTGTGGAAGCAGAAGCAAAAGCTGGAAGTGGTAAATAAAGAGTACCGCTTCCGCTTTGGCCATTCAAATCAAACGTCAAAAACTTGAATGTGAAGCAACTTTGAGTCAAAAATACAACAAAAAGCAAATGTTTGATCAATCATCAATCGCAAAGAAAATTTTAAAGGCTTGTGGTCCACTTACTTAGATCCAGGGCAGCCCTCACCCCTATTAACTCAAAGATGAACCATACAGCTAACCAAATCATTTTTTAAATTATAAATTTTTAGTGTTCGAAAATTGTCTATTTTAGTCCCTAAAATTTAAAGATTTTCATAAAACATATTCTTAAATAAGGGCTTTACCATTTTTTTAAAACTCTGAGGCCAACTCGTATAACGCAGTGTTTTCAACAACATAAACAAAGTTTCCAGGTTCAGCATTTTAATTTCTTTCACAGCGATAATATGTTGCAATTCTTGCAATGCAAACAGAGAACATCATAACGTCTCTCAAACAAAGTTTAATATTGTACGACTTTTAAGCATGATGTTATAATGCTTGTCTTAATTATTGCCAAGTACCATTTGCTACAAGAATTGTTCTAGTATGGTATTATTATGTAAAACTGCATAATTCTTACAATGTTTTATTTTTCTGCCCTAATGCAAAAATTTCAGGCAAACTACATACACACACAAATAAGTTATGAAAAAAAAAAATCTGCAAGTGTGGAAGCTAGCCCAAGGGCTACCTAATTATTATAGCTAAGTAAACAGTAAAGATCTGCACTTCACAGCGCAGATGCAATTGAAACAAATGCTTGGAAATCTGTCTCCAGATCTCAATCACTCATTATTTTTAACTTCTGGGTGAAGGTTCAGAGAAATTCGCATCAGCTGAAACATCCATGTGATTGGAGTTTTCGCTTTAGGGCCGCTCCAAATCAGACATCTGAAATCCTACAACGCCAATGGGCAGATCCTTGCGATGACAAACCACTGATTACAATTATATAGTTTGGTTCTATGTGATGTTTTTAAATGATGATAACAATGCTGTTTTATCTCGACTTATCTAGAAAAAAAATTTGCCTAAAACTTTTAAGATCAAAAAATTTTAAGCAAAAATTATGTCATCAAGTGGTGGAAGTAGAAGCTCTAAGCAGTAAGGGTACTGCAGAAGCAGAAGTGATTTACAAATTGCCGCTTCCACATCCCTGACTATAACAGTAGACTTGGGTTTCATGCCAGGTTGGCAGGTTCGATTAAACCACAAACTATCAAAATTGGTACCATATTCACAGCTTTTCTGCTTCACAATCAGCATTAAAAGTGACAGTGCAAAGCTTCTATAGTGTGTGATAGATGCAAGATAGGCTGACACTGACGAGTGCAGGGTGGCACCTTGATTCAAAGACCATAAAACTAAGTCCTGTAGCTGTTTTTTGGCCAAGGCCCAGGGTAATTACAATCAGTAAAACCAGTTGGCCAGTAGGCCTCCAACTGCATCCTTTCCATATCATATTATTTAAAGTAAATTATGAGAATGTCATTAAGTATAAGCCGTCCGCTTTTTTGTGGCACCTCTGCGACCCATATATGAGCGTGCATGCACTCTTGCTCTTCTCATACGTGCACTCATTAGTGTTAGGGCTAGATTTAGGGAATAACTTAGATCGATGAGGAGAGAGTGCACGCGCGCTCATACACGGGTTGCAGAGCTTCCAAAAAATAGCAGAAGGCTTATACTTAACGACACCCACATATCACCATATGGTATGGTACCGGTAGTGGTCCTATAGGCCTAGTTACACGCTACCTCAAATTGCTGCTACTTTCTTTCACTTTTCCAGGTTATTTGAATACTGGTAATTTGAAAGTATATGCGGTATATGTAGACAACCATAAAAATTAGTTTCTAAGTTTTATATTTGGAAGTGACTATTTTATCAAAAAATTTCAAGTTTAAGAGAATAAAACAAAAATGAGAAATATTCATCCGTGCTTTTTTCACTTGATTTTTTAGGGGTTAAGATTAGGGTTTAGGTTAGGGGTTTGGGTTGGATTTGGGAATAGTTTTAGAGAAAGCATTTGAGTCTGGATTAGATTTGAGTCAGAATTAATAAAAAAGTAGATAAAATTTTCCAGTGAAATAAAGCTTTCTTTTATATTTTTCTAGTTTTTTGTTTCTAAGTATATATCGGTACCGTAGCTAGTAACCATAGCACAGACATCATTAAAATGCAGAAAAGTAGGAAAAGGAGGAAATCATGCTACAACTGACAAGGCGATTGGGGTTTGGTTTAGGGTTAATTTGGGTTAGTTAACCTAATCCCAATGCATTGGCTAAATGCTTTGCAATACAAGAGTTATCAATAAAGGCTACACATTCTATGCATTGATTCCTTACAGTGAAGAAGGTGTATTTTCAACTTGGTTAAGCTCTTTAAAATCATTCACAATCTCTCGCCACTAAACTTGGATGATTTTTTCTCTTTCGTGAAGCATAATAGAGCTGATGATCATCAGTATAAATTAGCTAAAAAATATTCTCATTTGGATGATCACAAATATTTCTTTGTCAAGAGAGTTGTTAATGTTTGGAATGCCCTGGCAGATGAGATTGTCTCATCTGACTCACTGTAGTGTATAGCTTCAAGCGCAAAGTCTCTTCTTACTTACATCGACATGACATAACCTACTCAGTACCAGTTAGTTTATCTCATTGGCTCTTAAATCGTTGGTGTGGAGCTGGAGTAGCTTATGTCATAAGTAGGGCAAGTTTTTGTTGCACTAAAAAATTGAAAAAATTGCATTTATTTTTCACAAAAGTTGCAAAAAGTTGCATTTATTCACAGACATTAAAAATGACAGTGATTTACTCAAACAATTTGTTTACATAATATGCCAAATATTTGGAAACATTACTTGGAGAGAAATGGCGATCTTTTGCCAACAGTTTGCGAAGCATGCGAAAACTTCGCTCCACAGTGCATGAAGTTGTAAGCAAACTGTTGCATCATAAATAACATTGAGACACAGATAATCCATCTCATAGCTCTTTGTTATGCAAATCAAAGACAATAGAACTGTACTGAAATAGTTTTATAGCATATTTTTTAAATCACACTAACATTTTGCACCATTCTTAATGAAAATTGCAGTAAAAAGTTGCACGTAAAAAAGAAAAATCTTGCAATATAAAATTCCTAAAAACAGCTTGGAACATTGTATTACATAAATTAATAGTATTTAGAAAGCTGTCGGAAGCTGTAAAAAAAAAGTTGCAAAAACTTGCCCTAGTCATAAGTAATTTAGCTTTGACATGGGCAACTTTTGTTCCACACCGACGAAATGACCTTAATTAATACAGCTGTTGTTAGAGAATGTATAACATCTGATATTTTCATTTTAAACGTGTCTTTTGGCCTCATCTCCGCAACCCTCATTAGCAACTGACTCACTTCAAAATACATCTAAAATCTAAACAAAGATTTCAGGATTTATGTTATTTTATAGGTATATGAAATAGGTTGCAGGGTTTTGTTTTGTTTGTAATTAGCCATTGATATTTTGAGAATTGTACAAGGAAAATATTATTATTAGTGTGTTTTACAGATGTGCAATCTATTTGTGCAATGCTCTTCAGTTTTTTCTAATTTATTTTATTTATTTATTTGAAATACAACACAATGGTGCTTGATTCACATCCGAGCACACTTACATGTGAGGCAAAATACACACAGAAAGCAAAAAAGCGTTACAAACCAAACAAGTTAGTATGTTAAATTGGCAATATTATGGAAATCAAATTTGTGAAGACGTCGTTAGAAAATGGGTAAAGTTTCAGCACTTATGATACTTTTGGGAAGATTGTTCCATATATTAACAATGCGATTGAAGAAAAAATAACGACACTGCTCATGTTTAGGATGAAATAAAGATTCATCAGTAAGAGAATGTTGACGTAAATTGTATCTGCTTTTGCGAAGTTTGAAAAACTCATAAAAATTTAGATCACGCAGGTTATGACATATTTTGAACATGAGAATAAGGTCAAATTCCAAAGGGCGATATTCTAACGAATTAATATTAAGCTTAGATAAAGGATCACTATATGAATTAAAACTAATTTTACATCCAATACAAATATGACGCATAATTTTCTTTTGAACAGATTCAACAAGATTGATGTCTTTGTGCAAAAAAGGACTCCAAACAACAGTGTTGTACTCGAGTTTGGGTCTGACGTAAGTGGTGTAGGCTTTGAGCAAGGTCCATATATTTCTGGATGAAAAAGAATGCAAAACTTGAAAAGCACACATTGAAGCAACATTGTAAATGTGACTAACATGACATGACCATTTGAGATTATCTGACACATGTATACCCAGATCTTTGACAACAGAAACAGATTTGATATTATGAAAACCAAGGTTAAATATATTGTTAGCAGGCGATTTGTGCTTGCGAGCAATAGTTAAATGTTCACACTTGGAAAGAGCTAGAGAAAGTAGTCGATCATTAACCCATGCATTAATACTGTCTAATGCAGTTTGCAATTCATGAGAGTACATCACTGAACAGCTTAGCATCGTCCGCAAAAAGATAAATCCCATTAGCAGTAGTATGAGTTAATGAAGCAGCATTTACTAAGTCATAAATATAGACAACAAAAAGTAATGGCCCAAGGACACTGCCTTGGGGAACACCACTGCATTTCCAAAGTAGATGAAAAAGAATTGTTGACACATACTTTTTGATTACGATAACAAAGAAACGCATTAATCCATTTAAGTAAATTGCCACTAACACCAAGAGAATTTAGAACAGAAATAAGCTTAGAATGGCTAACACTGTCAAATGCTTTGGCTATATCAGTGTAAACGATATCCACTTGGTCATTATTGTCATATTTAGAAAACCATTTGTTAAGGACAGTAAGTAATTGTGAGCAAGAAGAACAACCACGTAGAAAGCCGAACTGATTAACAGAAAGAAGATTGTTACAGTGAAAATGATGACATAATTTATTAGCAATGATATGCTCCAAAACACGACATAAGACACAAGTGAGAGAAATTGGACGGTAGTTACCTGGATGATCCCGAGAGCCTTTTTTATGAATGGGTATAACAATAGCAGATTTCCATTGAATGGGGAGTGTACCTTGCGAAAGACAAAGGGACAAAAGTAACCATAGCAAGTAAAGGATAGAAAAGAAAATCCTTTTCCAAAAGAAGGCAAGAATACCATCTGGAGATCTAGAAAGCTTATCTGGAATCAAATGTATGGCTAGAGTAATGTCTTCTGAGGAAACATCAATGTCTTGTATCCAGTTTTCGGGCACAACAGAGCAATTCAAAGATAAGCTTTGACTATCGTCAATCCGAAATACCTTTTGGAAGGTAAAATTAAGAAGGTTGGCTTTTTCCACATCAGTTTCTGCAAGTGTGTCATCATTAGATTTCAGAGGAGGTATACAAGCATGTGATTTTAATTTATTCTTGGCAAAACTATAAAATTTGGCAGAGTTGGGGTTTTCACAAATAGCATTTTCAATTTTGTCACACCGTAGTTTCACGACTTGATCATAGTTTTTAGAAACTTTTTTGTAGGCAGCCTTGTTGACCGAGTAAAGTCTTTTCTTTTCTTTAAGTAGTTGCTGAACATTGTAAAGGATAGCAGGCTTAGAATGGATAGGTTTAGGTGGAACATGGTGACCAATGGATAAATTGACTTTGTCAATAATGGCATCATAAAGAAGTTGAACGTCATTATTGCAGCAAGAGATAACAGCATCCCATTCCTGACAAGACAATTTATCACAGATAGCAGCATAGTTTGCGGATTTGAAATTGGGCATGTGTACATGCTTACGAGAAGTAGAAAAAAACTGAATCTTAAATGAGATAACAGAATGATCACAAGTGTACGAGAAAGGAGCACAAACCTCAAAGGAGATCGAGAATGTTGCATAAAAGGAGATCGAGAATGTTGCCGCTATCATGGATGGGTACACATATATGCTGAACAAGGTTGAGATCATTACACAATTCAACAAAGTAGTCATGATTGGAATTACCTACACTAACGGGAATACTCCAGTATTATTTATATTAGCTTGGCTTGATGGGAATTTCTCTGTATGGTAGTACAAACAGCATCAACTCTTTGCCGTGTTCCTAATGTTCAAAGTCCGTTAACATTGAAGATCAAACAGGACAAACTGAAGCAAACAAACAACACAAGGCAGAACAGAAATTTTAGCAAGCAAATAGCGCATGACGAAAACAGGAAAGTCAGAAGCACAGCATTGCTAGCATACTGTTTAATATCCTTCTGCTGTTCTTCTGCTGTGTTTTTTTTCTTCATCGTTTATGATATTAGTATGTCATGCTTATTATCTTCAGTTGTTAGCTAACCCTCACTCTGCAGTGTCTCTTTTTGTAGAATGCGACTTTTTTTTTTTGTTTTACATTGTTTATGGTTAATATTTGGTAGGGTAATCTTACATTTGTGAGGAGTAGGGTAATCTTATTACTGTGGTTGTGTTAAGTTAGTTCGTGGCTGGGTTCAGTAAACCTTACTTGTGTGGTACCACATGCTAGCAATGCTGTGCTTCTGACTTGCCTGTTTTTGTCATGCACTATTTGCTTGCTAAAATTTCTGTTCTGCCTTGTGTTGTTTGTTTGCTTCAGTTTGTCCTGTTTGATCTTCAATGTTAACGGACTTTGAACATTAGGAACATGGCAAAGAGTTGATGCTGTTTGTACTAAAAGTACTTATATCTTAAAACATTAAGATAGAAACAAAGTAATGGTATAATATTCTCTATGGTTGATTTTTATATTGTATTTCGGCTTTTATCTGTGCACGTTCTTAGGCACACACTTCTTTTGTGACATTATAAATATATAATGTTAGTTGATATCAAATAATTTGTTTTTTGCATACCCTATACCACTACCAAGACTTTGGACTAGGAGGATGATTGTCATTTATTAACCCGTAAATTTGAAGAAAATGGTATATATCATTTGTGTGCTCTCTCTAGATGTGCCATGCGTTGGTTTATTACTCTTCGCTTTTTCGATACATTTTTGGTAAATTAGCCTGAAATTTAAATGTATATTTTACTGTTATTAATCTTACTAGGTATATACTGTATATTGTATCTTAGTTTTCAATATTGTTTAGCAACTACCGGTATTTTTATTCTAACATAATACTTTTGTTTTTCGTGTTTATATTAACCATTAATACTGTCTGGATATTTAAACTTACTGAATAATTTATATAGTGCTGAATGTTTTTTTAAATTGACATTTCAACTACCCTATGGTACTAAAACTTATGCATGGTTTTTATGATTTGTCCTTCAACTCCCAGGTAAATGAGCTTTAATTGACTACATTGTTGGAGCAAAGAATGCGTTGTGATCTGATACAGACCTTTACAATTGTTAAAGGGGTTTACTCATGGCCGAGACTGCTTCACGTTATCTTCTCGCACTACTACCGATAATCATCTAATAGGCCTACTTAGAAGCAATTTTTCTTCAGGTGAGTTTTTGGCCAATCAAGCTGTGAAATAGGCATACTACAACAAGTTGCCCCTACATGTTAGAAATGCTTCCAGTGTTGTTACTTTCAAAAACATTTAGCCTACAGTTTAGACAAGTTTCTCAATGACAATTTAAACTTTGATAAAATACCGTTACATTATGGGAAGTCATGGTCAGTACTGGGAACTCTCATACAGAATTTTTGAGCGCATTTACTGTAGACACAATTTACGTCTAGTGTTTAATATTAATTATTGATTTTGTTAAGTTGCTCTAGTGCTTGCCATTTTATTGGTTCTATTACTGCGAGGTCGGGCCATATGTGGACAGAATGTGTGTCACTTGTCTCAGTTTAGGAGTGATCTGATATGAGAATAATTTATGAAGTTTGTACTGGTATTTGACCGTATTCCGGTACTTACACTGTTACACTGCAAATTTTGCAATTTTCTAGCTAATAATATCTCTTCCTTACTGCATATGGTTACTATCTCAAACAAGAGTCCTATCTCATTTTTGTATAGGCAGAGGCTGCTGTTTATGTAAGAATAAGAAAATTGTTATCCTAGCCTTAACCCCAACCCTAAACCTGAAGCCTAACATAAACTCTAACCGTAACGTTAATCTTAAGGCAGTGTCTGCTGCACCAGCCCGATTTCCAACATCTAATCCCTGCTGCATCGGCGGCGGTGGTTGAATTCTTTCGCTGTTCAATTTACTATCTCTTAGGCTGGCATCGCTGCCCAAACCCTACCTCTCATAATAAGATTTTAGAGAAAAAAAAAGAGTAAGAATCAAGATATCTCTCTAACGCTGTTATTTAAAAGCGTGTCCTGCAGGAAGCAATATCCCAACCCTCAGCATTGCAGTCAAGCATCCTAACCATTACACCATCAGGACTTCGAATTTGATGTGTCAAAGTGCTGTATTTAAATCGAATCAATGCAAAAAACGCAATCCGGTGCACCAGCGATTTGATGTCCAAAACCGCGACGGTGCAGTAGACACTGGAGATGGCGCGGATAACAAAAAATGCATCCGCATGCTGCGCTGCATCCGCAAACCTTGTACACATGCTGCACCGCACAGCATCCAAACACAACTAAGTTCACGCTGCGCCGCGCCGCACCGCAAGTTAAATATCCTTTAAATTTCCACTAACATCAGAAAAAAAATCAGCTTCCTAGCTTACGACATCTAAAAAAATTGATTTTAGGGGTATCATTTTGGAGAGTTTTTAGAAAGGTGGCTCTCTCAAACCATGTCAAAATATTTGTTTTTTCAACATCTGCCGATATTAAAAAAGTAATGCCCTAGCTTAAGCCGTTCAAATACTAATTTCTGGGGAGTCCATTTGGGGCCCCTGGGGGGGGGAGGTGGTACCTCCATACTATATCAAACTACTTGTTGCTTAAATATCTACCAATATAAACAAAAAACTATCACCTTAGCTTGAGCAATTAAAAAAATTAGCTTTTTAGGGCCCTATTTTGGGGGGATTCTGGGGAGAAGCCTCAAAAAAATTCAGGAGACAAAATTGCACTTGCAGCTCAACAAATTTACACAAAAATTAGATATGGATGTTGTGTGGTTTAGGAGAAGAAGAGTGCACAAAATTTAGAAAGCAAAAAATGAAACAAGAAAAAAAAACTCAATGCCGCTAAAAGTGTAGGTAAGGATGAAAGGGTATCTTACGTCATGTAACCATGTGAAATATTTTTTGCCATACTTAAGCTGTTTTTGAATAATACTGATTTTTACACCGAACTTTTGAAGTAGTTTTTGGGTCCTAAACCTGAAGTTAAGCGACTCATTGCCTTGAAATTTGGCACACACAAAACTTATGAATCTCAAATTGCTGTCAAAATTTCATGTAGCTAGACCAAACCATTATCAAGTTATAAGTAAAAGTCTGAAACTTCGCACTCGTTAACTTTGAAAATGGCCGAGTAAAAACTGAAAAACATGCGACGTGAGATCAGTCGTTTCAATCATAGAATTCAGATTTAATCTGCCTTACGTGTGGTGTGCTTTTTAGCAGTTTTTCTGCACCTTGTTTTGGCAATCAAAAACAATCTACCAGTCTACCTGATGATTCCATGCAACTACCAGTACTATACTAATCCTAAACCAGTAGCTCAAATAATGAAATATAAGGTATCATGTGCTCTGCATGCTGTCACAAGCTACTACACTTGTATGAAACTACTCTATGTATTATAGGCTACCTTTGCCATTTGCAGGTGCGTTTGATTGTGGAATAAATTTTGCTACTACCACGTAGGCTATTCTGTCATTGGAAATTTGTGTAGCCTAGTCTTCGTACTCTACTTAGAACCCTCTAATCATCCGCTACCACCACATAGGCTATTCGGTAATTGCAACTTTGTGTAGCCTAGTCTTCTTACTTACCACGTACCAGACAGGTTACAGGCATCTACGGTAGGGCTAAAAGCCTAATGCTTTAGTTTAGGCTATGCCATGACCTGTCGACGAATACTATAGGCTACACTAAACTAACTCTGTCACTCTAAAATGTAAGCGTTGTACCAATACCATAGATCTACTGCAGACTGGGTGGGTACCTTGAGGCCAGAGCCGGCGAGAGGGGCTTCAGGGGGTACATCGTACCCGGGTGTAGGGTGGCTCGAAAGAGTTCTGGTTTCCATGTAAAGTTTTGGTGTTGCACCCAGGGGTGTATTTAGGCCTGCACCCAACTTTGGGCAAAAAATCAGACCAAATTTGAGTGAAGACCTTTTTTTTTGCTTTTCACTTAATTTTGGGCAAACAATCGGACCAAGTTTGAGTGAAGCCCTTTTTGTTTCTGCCCTTCACCTAATTTTGGCCAAAAAATCGGACCGAATTTCAGTGAAGACCTTTTTTTTTGCTCTTCAACTAATTTTGGGCAAAAAATTGGAAAAAGAATTTGCGCAAGTTTGGTGCTGGGTCATTGATTTATGGCTTGGGGGACCCAACAAGATTTGTGGGCCCAGTATCGACCTTCATACCCCCTGGAAAATTTTCTCTTTGAGGCCCTGCTTGGGGCTAGGCTATGTGTCTCTGCTCTAAAGCTTGTTTCACACAAACCTCCTTCATCAACATTTTTTTGTTTTCCTTTGTTCCATCTTCTCACCAAACATTCTAAACTTTTCCTAGTCTAGCCTACCAAAACCAAAATCTTTTTCTTGGTGTCAAGAAACACGTTCAGCCAATCAAAACTAAGTTCGTTGTAGCCAAAATAGCCTACTTTAGGATGCTCCGAATTCTAAAAAAACATACTTCAACCAATGATTGCTTCAACCGAAGGCACCATTGACTGTTTTAGTACCCCAAACATATGTATTGTCACAACATGATATTGTTATTGTCTTCAATTCATTATATAGTTGCATCATGACCTACCATTGTTGGACATAACAAAATAATTCACTTGCAATAATTGTAAAAAAAATGTAAAAAATTATAGTACGCGGCGCTTCGCTGACGCTGTGACGTAATACAGATTTTGGTTGCCACGCTGCGCGGCGCGGTGCACCAACAACAGCGCGCGGCCGCGTACGCTGCGCTGTTGCCATCTCTAGTCGACACTTCCTAATCTTAACCCAAAGCTTAACAATCATTTAAGAAATAAAAAAAAGAAATTGAGCACTCACTCTTTACTCTCTAATTCTCTTTAGGTAGTGCCTATTTCACCGAAAATTTTCAACTTAAAGGCGGTGAATCATCCAGCCAATTCCAGTGGTTTACAATAGCTAAAATTAAACAATAATTTTTGATATTTTTTGTTTTTATTTTGGGACTGCGGTTGCAAAGATATTCAACAAATACAAAAAGATATCCCCCCGAAAAAACTTTTTGGAAACTCTGAGTTTTATTCTTTCCGCCAAAACCACAGTAGGCCTAATGGTTTAGAGAACTGTGGTAGGCCTAACAGTTTAGAGATAGTTTATTTTTAAATAGTTTAGCCTTAACTATCTCTAAACTATTAGGCCTAATAGTTTAGAGATAGTTAGGCCTAATAGTTTAATAAGATTACAGTAGGCCTAATAGTTTAGTGAACTGTGGTTTTGACGGGAAGATCAAAACTCAGAGTTTCCAAAAACTTTTTTCGGGGGGACATCTTTTTGTATTTGTTGAATATCTTTGCAAACACAGCCCCAAATCAAAACAAAAAATATCAAAAATTATAACTCATCTTTAGCTATTGTAAACCACCGCAATTGGCTGGATGATTCACCGCTTTTAAAAAGAGTAAAACGAGAATGAGAAATATTCATCCACACTTTTTTCATTTGCTTTTTTAGGGGTTAAGATTACGGTGGTTAGGGTTTGGGTTAGGGTTCGATTTGGGAATAGAAGCATTTGAGTTTGTGTTAGATTTGAGTCAGAATTAATAAAAACTAGATAAAAATTTCCGGTGAAATAAAGCCTTCCTTCCCTTTATTAGTTTATGGGTGTTATGTCAGATCATAGATGGTCAGATGTAGGGTAGTATGGGGTAATTTGGGACAGCGGGAAAATCGGGACAGCATGAGGTAGTTTGGGACATAGTAATAATGACTTCTCTTTACATTCATCGTTTAATTCAAGTCTTCAAGCATCCTTGTGCAAAACTTTTTTTCAAAAATTAGCGGAGTAGCATTGTTAAATTCATTCCAAAAACTAGATGGGAGTTTGCCAGCAAACCCAGTGAACGACCGACGCATAGCTAATGTTGTGACGCTCAAAAGTACTTTTTGTCTACCATAAAATCAGCAATTATTCAAAAATACCTGATTATGGAACCTCCAGAAAAGTAGAGTCGAAATGATTGTCAGTTAAATATCTCTTGATCTCATAAAACACTGGCACCCTAGCTTGAGCCGTTCAAAAATTGATTTTTGGGGGTCTATTTGGGGGGTCCCTGGGAGGGCGGCACCCCCACACTATGTCAAAATATTTGTCTGTTAAATATCTACTGATATCAAAAAAAAGTAGAACTCTAGCTTGAGCCGTTAAAAAAATGATTTTTGGGGGGTCCATTTGGGGGGTCCCTGGGGGGGGGTGGCACCCCCAAACTATGTCAAAATATTTGTCTGTTAAATATCTGCTGATATCAAAAAAAAAGTAGAACTCTAGCTTGAGCCATTCAAAAGATTGATGTTTGGGGGGTCCATTTTGGGGGGTCCCGGGGGGGTGGCACCCCCAAACTACGTCAAAATATTTGTTTGTTAAATATCTACTGATATCAAAAAAAAGTGGAACTCTAGCTTGAGCCGTTCAAAAAATTGATTCTGGGGGGGGTCCATTTGGGGGGTCCCGGGAGGTGGCACTACCAAACTAGGTCAAAATATTTGTCAATTATATATCTGCTGATATCAAAAAAAAGTAGAACTCTACCTTGAGCCGTTCAAAAAATTGATTTTTGGGGGGTCCATTTGAGGGGTTCGCGGGGGGGGGGTGGCACCCCCAAACTTTGTCAAAATATTTGTCTGTTGAATATTTACTGGTATCAAAAACAACTAGCACCCTAGCTTGAGCCGTTAAAAAAATGGGTTTTTTGGCCCCCATTTTGGGGGGTTCCCGGTGGAGTTGCCCCTATAAATTTCGGGAGAAAAAATTGCATTTACAGCTCAACAACTTTACACAAAAATTAGATTTCGATGTGTTGTGGTTTAGAAGAAGAGCGTACAAAAATTAGGAAAAAAAAAAGGAAAAAAAAGGAAATAAACCTCATCGCGGCCAAAACTGGGTTGGTTGGGATAAAAGGATATTTTGAGACATACAACCCTATGAAATGTTTTTTGCCGTACTTAAGCCGTTTTTGACTGAGACCGCTTTTTACGCCAAACTTGCGAGGCGGTTTTTGGGTTCTGAAACAAAACTCACGCGACTTATTGCCTCGAAGTTGTGTACAAACATACAACTCATTAATCTCAAACTGCTGTCCAAATTTCATGTTGCTAGACCCAACCGTTCTCGAGTTATAAGCAAAAGTGTGAATTTTCGCACTCGTAGTTGGAAAATGGCCGAGTAAAAACAGAGGAACACGCGACGCGAGCGTCGGTCGTCCCAATTAGTGATGGTAGCCGCGCAGAGTACGCGGTTAGATGACTAACGTCACGAAACAGCGCAGCGCAGCGTGGTAAATTACAGCAGTTTTGTAGTGCAGTGCCGCGCAGCGTGAAGGAAGATAAGACCACTTCTTTGCATTAGGATTAGGTTAGGAATCAGCCACTCTTATGTAGCTTTACCTCAGTTGTTAAATTCAGTCTCCAATACAACCAGCCCAAGTCTGTTAGGTACCGTGGTTTACCGGTAAGCTAGGTTTATCTTTCAAATCGTTGGCCTCCCTTGCATAGGCTATCTAAAAGTACCGGTATGCTGGGCTGGATGAGTACTTGTACTGAGTGGTAGTTGGTGATTCTGTGCCAGTGGTAATAGTTACCCTAGGCTATTGCATAGCCTACTGCTTAGGCTTAACTACTGCATATTTAGCGAGGTACTTTCCATTTGGCTAGGTGCTATTTTGCCTTGTATACCTACTTTATCTTTCAATATATCTAACTTTTTCTTTTTTTTTTGCTTTCACATGTTACTGTAATCTGTGTTATTGTATTCTTATATTACCTATACTGGAAATTTTTTGTATCTGAATTTACTTACTGGTACTGCTTACAACAATGGATGATACTTGCAACAATTTTAAATTAGGAAAAGGCTTGGCGCACGTTCCGTGCGCGCAGACGTTTTGTAATAAAGACTAAAAAAACTAACCCTAAGCCCTAACCCTAACCTAAACCCTAATCCTAGCCCTAACCCAAACCCTAACCTAAACCCTAACCCAAACCTATAACTGTAATAATCAAAATAAAAATTTCTGAAAACGAGTGACGTCACTGGAATCTCTGTTTATTTAACCGCGCACGTTCCGTGCGCCAAGTCACTTCGTTTAAATTATGGTAATCTGATGGTTTTACTCGTTTTGTGGAAAACTTGTTTGCTCTGCCTGGCTGTTCCATCTTACACTTGACGACTGTGCCCTTATGTCTTCAATTCATTTTACTAATCTGTTGGACATTTTGTGGTTTGTATGTGTTTCGCTGTGGTGCTTTTGCACTATATCGGCTTCTAATTATAATTATTAACACCAGACACAACAGATAAGGCGATATCATGTCATTTACGTATAATTAGCTTGTCATTTATAACTCTGATATAAGTCAAACTGTTAGCAGGTACCGGTACTTGTGAGTTGAGTTAAAGTAACCAAATACTGATTGTAGCCGGATACTGGTAAGTGATACCAGTAATGATAGGCTAGGCCTATCCCATAGTGGAATCGGTAATTTTGTTCCGCCAAAGATTTCTGCCAGCTTAAATAGCCTAAAGATTTCCGCTAGCTGTAATAACGATTTGCGCCAGTTGAAATAGTGGAATCACGATTTCCGGAACTACGCCAAAAAGCAATGTAGACCGCTTTGTGGATTGTAACCAATGGTTGTATGCATAGGTGGGCACAAGTCCGTTAATAATGTAGTTAACTTTTTCATTAACTTGGTAATCCGTTAAAAAGTTTTTTCATGTTAACGGACTAAATTAACTTCCGTTAAGTTCTGTTAACTTCCGTTAAGGTTTTTATTGTTAATATCTTGCATCATTCATTCATCATACCAGTGCAAACTGGTAACACTTGTTGCGTGCTAGCACGAGTTTTAGAAGAAAGCGAAGAAAAGAGCCCTTTTTTGTGGCAAACAATAAGCTGCATCCTCATCAAATCAAATTCTGTTCGCAATTTCCAAAGATTTTCTGATCGCAGCTTTGTTAGTGCATTTGATCTTATTTTATCTTAAAAACTAGATTAGACGGTAAACTGTAACTTCCAAAACACAAAAAGACCACCATAGCAATGAATATTTTCTTACGATCAAGCTCAACAGCATCAATACATGTTGTAGAAGCGCGTGAATAAAAAGAAATCAAAATTATATGCAACATGTAAATGAATTAACGGACTTCATTAACTTCGATCAATTAAAGCTGAAAATAACAAATTAACGTTAACAGAGGTGTGGAGTTTGTTAACGGACTAGTGGTTAACAAAGCTAACATTTTACATTAACTTGCTCATTTATGGTTGTATGCCAAACTGTAATCACAAGTTTTGTACGATTCTGCATTCAAGCGTAGTCGCATCAATTGTCACAAGTGAATGGTAGTCGACGATTTCTTGGGGGCGTTTTTAGTCTAGCCAAAGGACTAAAACCTCGTTTCACAGTTGCGTTTTCAGCATTAAAACTAAGTATTGCTCTGGCAATTGTGGAAAGAGCGGGCCAATCCAATTCCTGTTCTGCAGCGATTGTCAAAACCGTTCGCCAATTTTCATTAGCATAACGACAATTCCGTAAAACTTCAAACTTAAAATTGTGCCATTCGTCTTCTAGCACTTCGTTTTCGATAGGGTCGGGACTAATTTTGTAAAACTTAGCTAGGGCAATGACTTCCTTTTGAAATTTACTTCATGCAAGCTGGATTTTAGTTTTACTGCTTGTTTTTAACAACACTTAATTGAACTCGAAAAATTCGACATCTTTGCCAAACTCGAGAAAGAATAAAAATAAGAATCTCAGAACTTGAACTAGCATAAAAATTGAAACGAGTTAGTAGCTGTTGTTACTTCATAATATTATTTCTGTTCAATGCATTGTGCAGCAGCATGAACTTATTACATTGTTAAGTGCGCGATTCACAACTTAAATAAAAACATTAAAGAATTTACTTAGGACGAACCTTGCTCTGTTTCTTCATCATCTGGTCTAGAGGGACCATGGGCATCGGCAACTGGGGGCCATGGTTCCCCTGGATTTTTACACTTTCTCTCTAAAACCTTGCAAAATTCAAAAATTATTTCGTTTTTAGTAGTTAATACTGGCTCAATTCATATTGCCCCCCTCCCCTTGAAAAATTTTCTGCCGACGCTCTTGAGAGTGACCATTAAAATCAAATTGCAATCGTCTTCTACAACGTGCAGCGTTAAACTTGAAGACGAACTAGATTTAGCTTCGACGACATTTTCGCTACTTGGTGATTTAAAAAAACAAACTCAAGTTCGACTGCTAACTGCAAAATTTTGTTTTCTTCTTTCTGGGCTCCAGTTGCTCTCTTTTAGTAGAACCACTCAGCATATTCCTGTCAGTTGAGATGCAATCTTGTTCTGACTTTTAGAACTAAATAGCGTGAACTGATCTGAATAAACTAGGGGCTAAAATTTTGTCAACCGCTCCACAAGTTTATATTATTTTTCGTTTTATCACTTACCTTTACGTAGCAATTCGCTGTGTAATTATCGTTCTGCTTTATTCATTAATGAGTGTGATGAAATTATAACTGTTTTTCGATGAAAATCGTACATTTTTTTGATTTCTGTTCTTTCAACACGTAGGCCTACCACATCAATTCCGACATTCGCAGCATGCGCAGATAAGAAAAGTGCTTCAAAGTAATACTTGTTTTGAGAAAAGAACTATCAGCAGCTGGTTTTGTTTCTTGACATTCGCTCGTAGTGCTACGAATCTGCGAATATTGTGTTGGCCGTGGTGAAAAAGTTTTCGGTCATTATGACCAAAAAGACCAAAAATATTTCGGTCATTGCGCAAAAAAATCGGTCAATGACCGAAAAAAAAACCTAGCCTCGGCGTGCCGCTTATGCATTTGAGACATTACAATAGATGAGGCATAAATTTTGAATAATCACAAAGGTGAATGCGAAGTAAACTTCTGTTGACCTAGAAAGCTCATTTTTGATATGTTCAGTTGCACTTTTTCATCATACTTGAATTGGTCTATGATGTTGACTTTTTAGGGTCCAAATGTTTTTTATATAATTTGCAGCTTACCCTTTCAAAACGGTCACGAGTCGCCACTATTTTGTGGTTCTGGGGAAAAAATTGCTGGTGTTATTTGCGGACTGCGCAGTAACTAAATTTTGTTAATGAAGTTTTGGAATATGAATTTTTTGATGCATTTGAGTTAAGGTGAACACTTAAACATTTATCAATTAAACAGTTTTGTTTTCAGCTATTTCTTCTTCGGGAACCCAAAATGCTTGAAACAGTCTATACTGAATTATTACGCAGTTCCTAGTAATATGTTATGCTTATCCAGGGTTCAATCCAATAATATTGGCAAGTTTTTTTTCTACTGGGGTACTTGAAGAACTATGCAGAAATGTTACAGTACATGGCCGTTAGGGTGCTTATTTTGCCTCAAAATTTTTATTTTCTTTTTACCTGTGTTCAAAAGGTGTAATTTGTGTAGAAAACCTTTTTTGTAAAATATTTATAAAAACAGTCAATTTCTTGGGGGTCCTCTGGCAGAATTTATATAAACAAAAACGTCTATAACTGAATCATTGTAAAAATAAACAAAAACGCCTATAACTTCTTAATCGCTCATGTTAGAAACTTTATTTTGGGCTCTATATGCACTAATTCAAACCTGAGGATGCTTTTGGAGTAGATTAAATTATGATTAAATTTAAGTTTACTTTAATTCTGGCATAATTTCACAACAGAGCACCAAAATTACTGTATTGCGACAATTCTTCATATTGTATAATACAGTAACTTTGCAGTAATATGTTACCAAATCAATTTTAGGTAAAATTTTTAGTATGAGGTGACACTGGTGAAAGTAGAGGTTTTATTGCTTTCTCATAACATAGCTTTATTAACTGTGAATCTAGTTATGGTGGTTTGGTAAAATGGTTGTATAGTAGCCTCTTTCTTCATACTATTTTATTAGTTATTGAAAGCATAAAAAGATCACTGCAGACTATAGCAGGTTACGGGTAAACTTTTGTAAGAATACTTCAATTTTGAGCTAGCAAACCTAGTACTGTGAAACTGGTTAATCGCATACCTAGTTTGCCAGACATTTTTATGCGATTATCCAATATATGCGTTTAAGCAATATGCTCTAGAAAAAGTATTTATCATTAATGGACGTTGTATTAAGGATTGCGTATCAGTCAACTGGGGCATGAAGCGCTTTATACTTGTCTAAAATACCGTAACACTACAGCAATTCATTACAAAACACTGTGTATCGCCAGCAGTCGCATAAGTAGCGCGACTTCAATTTACTATAATGTACTTACACTACAAATAACTGCGATAAAATATTGTATTGATCTCAACAAAAGTCTTTATTGCATCACAACTACTTTGATCGGAACGTGACGGCTTTTTAGTCCCTATAGTAAGTTTGCATTTTTCTTCTCAATGTTTGCGTTTTTCTTTTCGATGTTTGTGTTTTTTCTTTTCAATAATTAGTTTTCGATGTCTTAGTGATCTTAAATGATGTCATAAAAGAAACCGTTATAGTACAACAGACAGTTAACGTAAAATCATGACGTTGTGCAGCTCACTAAGATTAATGCGCTCCCACATTGCACTAAATGATGAATAGCATGAACTGGTTTGGCATCGCGTTTTGCGCTCGTGTGAGACTATCCAAATCACAGCTGGTTGCTATTGAATTCACTTGCACTGAATCGCAGCTGGTGACAAAATTTGTATGAAAAAGCGTGAATCAGCATAAGAACTTTTCTGTAAGGAATGTGAACTCGCGATCTCTTGGCACATGATTCACTTCATTATAGATGATTTTCTGAAGAAAATTGCGTTTAACCAAACGAAGGTAGCAATTAGGACAATAAAGCTTATGCAATAATTCGATTTATTCCTTTAAACGGTATGCGATTAACCTGTGTTTTTACTTAATGTTAGATAGGATTTGGTTCGGGATTTCAGATTTGTATGCAATAAAACGATATATGCGTTTAAGACGTATGCAATTAACCGATTTCGTCTGTATATACTAGCTAAATTGACCGTCATTCCGAAATGTTTCTGTACTAAATTAATATATTTCAGTCTTCTCATGCTGATATGAAATTTTTGTAGCAAAGTTTGACAAACTATTTTATATGACTTTTGGTTGCTTTGAATTTCTCCTCACTAGGCATCTTTGTTTGACCATTGCTTTATTTATTAGCATTGTAGCAAAAACAAGCCACTTTCATGCAAGATTTCATGTTTGTCTTTGTCAAAACAACATAGATATGTCAAAGTATTTTAATGCAAATAAATGTGTAATATTTTGTCAGATTTTACTCTCTTTAGCTATTGTTTGATATCGTGAAGTTGCCTTTCTTCCCAAGTTTTAAAAATTGGTAGTTTCTCTCTTTGTATGGCTGCATGCAGCATAGCGTATGAAAATGAGCTATTTAATCACTTCCAAATTTATCAAGATGTGAAGGCTGTAATTAATATATGAAAGTTTTTTTTTAATGTTAGTGAAGCTTTGATATAGGTGGTGATCTTGAGTTTTTATTTTTGAATGTTGTTAATGTGTTATATAATGTATTCAAAATAAAAGCGCTTTAAACCAAAACTAGTGGTATGCTATACTTACCAAACTATGTACTTGTATCTATGCATCAAATGTCAAAATTTAAGAGGTTTTGTTTAGTGTTAAGTGGTTTTTGCTTCGATTCATTTCTGCTGTGTTGATACTTTGATAAATAAATCATTAAAGTCAATATTAATGGTCTTACCAAACAATGCAAAAAAAAACTTTATGATGCCAAATTGGTAGCCCACAACAACAAAATTCTCTTGGCTAAAAATTTAAGTTAGGAAATGATTTATGAAAAGTAGCAGGATTGTCACCTCAAACTCATCTCAGTTGTTCGTAAACAGCTACATCAAAGTTTGGGTTTGATAAAGCACACTTTAAAAAATTCAACATTTTAATAAATTTTTAGTTTGAAAAGTGGCTCTAACTTCCTTTCAAAAATATTGATTTTTTAGCAGATGCCAGTTAAAGAAGATGTTGATGTCTAAAACATTCTAGTAGCTGTGCTGATAAGCTAAAAGTGGGTAAAACTCAGGAGCTCATAAATTTTTTCAAAATAATTTAAAATGTTATGCATAGAGTGAAAATAGTCCTAGACATGAGATTCAAAATGTTTAGTATTTACACATGCTGGGTATAACCTCAAGTTAAAGCAACTTTGGGTGCCTACCTAAAACTGAGTTTGGAAACTCGACAAACTAACATCTTTTTGAAAAATCAGCCCAATACATGCATATTGGAATGACGTAAATAGTGTTGTATTATATATCTACATTGCTTAAGACTTGGTTGAGGCCATGTTTTTCGATAATATATTATTTGAATAAGATTTAACTGATAATGCCCCATTGGGGTGAAATTGGTTTTATGTAGTATTGTAATAAATTTTAGTAGTGTAGTATTAACTGTGATTGATTTCGTATGTGCCCAATAATCTGATGGCTGTAACATTTTTTGTTTTTAAAGACAACATCTTTAGCTAATGCAGCTAAAGGCCTACAAAGATGCTTAATTTTTAAAAAGGAATAAACTATACTTGTTTTATTCTTTTATTTGTCATGAGGGCTGATTTTTTTAGTGTGGAATGTTAGCAGGGTAATACTGGTGATAGAATTCAGCATTTAATACGTGTATGTAATATTAGGCAATAAGTAATAGATACAGCTGTAGATTAGATTGTTAAATTATTGGTTAGATTGCTGATTGGCAATTAAAAAACTAAATACCATATTCATGGTCCATGCAATCTAGAATTACGCACATTATGAACGTTGGTAATGCTGGTGTTTTGTTATATTTTAGAAATTGCTGTGAAAATTAAATGCATGTGATAGTTTTTCTAAAGAGACACTTTAAGTATTATTGTACAAAATGAACATAATCAATTTCATGTGAATAGCATTAAAAATTATCTTTCTAACATTAAAAAGAAGCTGTTTTTGCTTATTTTCACAATGATTCGTGTAAAGTGCTTGGCAGACCCCTTAAACCTTGTTGGATGACAAAAAATTTTTGTATGTCGTAGTTTTTTTCTAAAATGAACACTTTGGAAACAGGTAAAAAGTAATATAATAACTTTCAAAAATAGTAAGGCTTTTTAAGCACCGTAACGGCCGTAGAAGTAAACCTGGTATTAAACATATATTTACCCGGCTTACTGAACAAAAGAGTTTTATTTTGTCATCTTCTATAATAATTGCTAACATCAAATGTACATTTTGGCCAGTGTCCATTTTGGAAAATAGGTTTTCGGGGAAATGTCCATTCAGCCAAATGTACATTCTGGCAAGTGTCAATTCTGGAAAATAGGTTTTTGGGAAATGTCCATTCGGCCAAATGTACATTCTGGCAAGTGTCCATTATGGAAAATAGGTTTTTGGAAAAATGTCCATGCGGCCAAATGTACATTCTGGCAAGTGTCCATTCTGAAAAATAGGTTTTTGGGGAAATGTACATGCTGGAGAATAGGTTTTGCCGGGAAATGTCCATTTGGCCAAATGTTTTTTGGGGAAATGTGCTTTCTGGAAGGTGTTTTTCGGTGGATGTACAGGATCCTAGTTTGGATATACCACCCCTGGGGGCCCCCAAATGAGCCCCAAAAATGAATTTTTTTAATTGCTCAAGCTAAGGCGTTAGTTTTTTTTATATCTGCAGATGTTTAAGAGATAAATATTTTGACATAGTTCCAACAGCTTAAGCTTGGATAGAATTTTTTTTACCTGTCACTATGTTGTCAATAAGATATAATTTTGACAATAGTTGAAATTCCAAACCCTCTGGGATGTTCCTGAAGATATTTCTAATTAATTTCTTAATAGGAAAGCGAAAGGTTTTTTGGAGAATCTCATTTTTCAACATGATCTACAACTTTTAGAGGTTCAGGTGTTGCCGATTATGCAACAGGACTGACTATTAGGCATCTGGTTTTTTAGGTGCTGCGATTTTTAGACACACAAAGTGAAAATTTTTTTCCCAAAAAAAGTTTTCATATAACAGTTTTTTTCAAAAAAAGACAGTTTTTTTACAATTTTCCATGTAAAGCTTTTTATACAAGTGCTATAGTTTAAATTTATCACACTCACTGCATTCCCTTCAATAAAAAATAAGAAGGTAAATGAAAGACATATCAAGAAGAGCTCTCTGAATACTGCACACAGTGTAGTCGGTGAGGGTAGCCTTCCGACCTGTCATTTTACCTCATTCTTAAGAGGGTTTAGGTCATGGAGGAATTCTGGGGAGACTCTACAATTGGATCACACCCAAGGTCTGAGGTAGAGCTCAGAAGTCAACGATAGATAAAGAAGAAAAATCTTAAATGGGTACGGCAGTCACCTTTATTAAAACTTTTAACCTCGCCCTCTGCCTACAAAAAAAATTTGTGTACAGCTTAAAGATTATACTTAAATAGTGCTCTCTCATGTTGATCTTTTTTCTGCCAATCACTGCTTGGCTTTTTTCTATAGCCGCTCCTTTTCTTGTGCTCTCTATTCTGACGATTTTTCTTGACCAAGTGTCGGATGAAAAGCTTGGAAGATATTAATATTTTAATCTAAGTAAAGCTTTTTTGAAAAACCTTGTTTTTGGAAAAAGCTTTTATTTGAAAAAAATGTTTTAGAAAAAAAATTTTTTTAATGTTTTTTTGGAAAAACTTTTTTTCGAAAAAAAAATAATTTTTTTTCCAATAAAATATTTTTTTCGCCTCTGGCACCTAAAATTTCTGGGGCCTGAAATTCCCGGCACCTAATCAGCGGTGCTTAAACATCCACTCTTTAAAGTCACGGTTCGATTCAACATGCATTGGTCGTTCACTAAGATTGCTTCTCAGCAAGCTCCCGTATTGTTATAATTTAAAGTTTTGTGCTCAGTTTTTCCTAAATGTTTGAAACCAAACTTTTTTAATTTCGAAAAAGAAGTGTTTTTTATTTGGATATGTGTATATCACATCGCAATGGTTAATAACTGCAGTGGATATTATTGTGGACGTTCTTAGACACATTTTTCTTGATGTACTGTATATATATGCATATCATGAAGCCCAAATCTATAACTGTAACTACATGGGAGTTTGCCAGCAAACCCAGTGAACGACCGACACATAGCTAATGCTGTTACGCTCAAAAGTACTTTTTGTCTACCGTAAATTTAGCAATTATTCAAAAATATCTGATTATGGAACCTCCAGAAAAGTAGAGTCAAAATAACTGTCAGTTAAATATCTCCTGATATCATAAAACACTGGCACCCTAGCTTGAGCCGTTCAAAAATTGATTTTGGGGGGTCTCTGGGGGGGTGGCACCCCCAAACTATGTCAAAATATTTGTCTGTTAAATATCTGCTGATATCAAAACAGACTGGCAACCAAGTTGAGCTATTCAAAAAATTGATTTTTGGGGGGTCCCCGGGGGGGTGGCATTGCCAAACTATGTTAAAATATTTGTCTGTTAATATCTACTGATATCATAAAACACTGGCACTCTAAGTTGAGCTATTCAAAAAATTGATTTTTGGCATTTGGGGGGGTCCCCGGGAGGGTGGCACCCCCAAACTTTGTAAAAATATTTGTCTGTTAAATATCTGCTGATATCATAAAACACTGGCACTCTAAGTTGAGCTATTCAAAAAATTGATTTTTGGGGGGGTCCCGGGGGGGGGGGGGTGGTACCCCCAAACTATGTAAAAATGATTGTCTGTTAAATATCTACTGATATCAAAAAAAAGTGGAACTCTAGCTTGAGCCATTCAAAAAATTAATTTTTGGGGGGTCCCGGGGGGTGGCACCCCCAAACTACGTCAAAATATTTGTCTGTTAAATATCTACTGATATCAAAAAAAAGTAGAACTCTACCTTGAGTCGTTCAAAACATTGATGTTTGGGGGGTCCCGGGGGGGTGGCACCCCCAAACTCTGTATCAAAATATTTGTCTGTTGAATATCTACTGATATCAAGAAGAATTAGCACCCTAGCTTGAGCCATTCAAAAAATTGATTTTTTGGGGCTCGTTTTGGGGGGTTCCCGGTGGAGTTGTCCCTATAAATTTCGGGAGAAAAAATTGCATTTGCAGCTCAACAACTTTACACAAAAATTAGATTTCGATGTTTTGTGGTTTAGGGGAAGAAGAGCGTACAAATATTAGGAAGAAAAAAAAGGAAAAAAAAAGGAAATAAACCTTATCGCAGCCAAAAGTGGGTTGGTTGGGATGAAAGGGTATCTTGAGACATATAACCCTATGAAATATTTTTTGCCGTACTTAAGCTGTTTTTGACTGAAACCGCTTTTTACGCCAAACTTACGGGGCGGTTTTCGGGTTCTAAAACTGAAGTCACGTGACCTATTGCCTCGAAATTTGGTACAAACATACAACTCATTAATCTCAAACTGCTGTCCAAATTTCATGTTGCTAGACCCAATTGTTCTCGAGTTAAAAGCAAAAGTTTGAAATTTCGCACTCGTTCGTTGGAAAATGGCCGAGTAAAAACAGAGGAACATGCGCCGCAAGCGTCGGTTGTTCCAATAATCAAAATAAAAATTTACAAAATCGAGTGACGTCATCGGAATCTTTGTTTATTTAACTGCACTTGTTCTGTGCACCAAGTCTTTTCGTAATGTAATTGTCATGTTTTGACATTTGTGAGCTGGAGTTTTCATGTTTAATCATTTGCATGCTTTCTGACTTAAAACAAAAGTTTCTTGTTGTTCTTCCCTAGACTTCAGTGCTGGTAAGCCTCTAGGCCAGAAAACTCACCAATGATTATGGAAGTATTTTTAGTTGCACTATGCATAGTTCATCGCAGGGTATGTGAACTCAAAACTTTAAAATAATATATATAAACAATATAGTTAATAATTAAATATAAGCTTGTCATTGTTTTAAATTTATCAGTATTATATGCATTTCAGATTTGTGTAGTAGTAGGTTGTCACATTAGACATGGTCATTCATCAGTGGAACTGACTGAGTTAGTGAATAGGCTGCTGGCAATATTTGAAATTCCGAATGAGCAAAACAACTGAGAGCCTTCTAAGTTTTCCGTCTAATAGTACCACTACCAATCAAAGAGAAATTACAGCTGTAGATCAGAATGATTGGGATGAGGATGAATCTGAAATAAAAGCTGCTTTGAACAATTCATTTCTAGAAAGTCTTGATGATTCAACAAAATTTAGCTATGCTGGTGTGTGCGCTGAAGCCCTTTATCTTCTATATGGTGTAAAGCAAAAGTAAGTTTTCTGATTTGAGAATATTAATAAAGCCAACTTTAGGGCATTTTTCAGTTATTGTCAGTTGTTATCAGTTATTGTCACGTGTTGTCCGTAGCCACGTATCTTACTTATTTACAGAAATTAAAATCCCTACCAAATCGAGCAATAAGAGCTGTTGTTGTTGCTCATTTTCGAGATTCAGTTAACCCATGTTTCTCCCAATTGAAAATTCTACAATTTGATGAATTGTTCAAATTTGAAGTCGCCAAATTTGTTTATGGTACCTTAAACAACAAAATGCCAAATACATTGCGCAAATATTTTTGTAAGACTAATAACTGCTTAAGTTGAGCCACAAGGCAGTCGAGTGAATGTAACAATTTAAACATACCTTGTTACCGTACTAATAAACTATAGAGGTGTATTAAGTATCAAGGAGTCAAGATTTGGAATTGCATTCCCACAAATATTAGGGCATTCTAGCACAAAAAATTCAAATCTTGCTACGAAAGCTTTCTATTATCTTTGTACAAATATTAGCATTAAAGTTTTGTTTGCATATTCCTTTCATGATATAATTAAGCAGTTGTCTGCTTTGGTAACATGAAGAAGTTCCTGCTGATGACAGGTCGTCATTTATTTTTTGAAATCGTCAAAATATCACAACTCACTTAGACTAAGTAGTGAAAACCATCCATGATACTGGCATAAATTGCCTCTCCAACAAGAGGGTGGTTGCTTGACTCGATGACGGTAAGGTCTTTTGCAACGTCCCTGTCGTCTTTGATGAATCCTGATCTAAATTTCTTCTTCATGCTATTACTGAGCGACAAAATAAATTTGTCTTGTCTTGTTATCCTTTACTAGATGATTAGCTTATTGTATAAAATCACTGGATGTTTGCTTTTGTTTTTCTTCTGGTAGTGAAGTGTGCTCAAAAGTCAATATAATGATATAGATGTTCTATAACAACAGATAGGCTTTCCTGAATGTTAGAATAATAACCTTTTACACTACAAAGCATTGCAAATGTTAATGAATTATTTAAGTTAGCAACAAAATTTTATTTGTATAAAGTTTAATTTTTTTGTGCAGTTTTCAGGTTTGCTTGTGTCGCATGCAGGTAACATATGTGACAGTCTGACACATAAGCTTTAAAATGATTGTGCAAGTCCGAAGTGTACTTCTTCATTATAATTTTTGTAGCTTACTTTTTACTAGTTGGGATTTTTTAATATGGATTAGGGTGGTGTCTTCAGCTTTTATTTCATCATGTTGAAGTATGCTGTAAAGATATTTCTCACTTCTATTTGCAACCACTTTTGATCTTGAATGATATCACTCTAGAATTTAGAAAGCAACTCTAGGAGTTCTAGCTTTGAAATTTTTGAAAAGTTTAGTCAATTGATGTTCAAAGTGACAACAGTTGATAAAGGGCATTTGTACTTTTTGGTTTAATGCAATTACATTATTGGCAAAACAGATTGTAGCATTTGAAACTAGTGCATACAAATTTTATTTTCTAACAGTTTTCTCAGTTTCTCATAACTGGTGTGTTGTAGTGTGTGTTTGTTTTTAATTTTAGATCGTGGTCAACCATATTTTAAATTGCATTTTAGTGATTTTTGTCATGAGTTTATTACATCATTTGTTGCCCATCTGTGCCTACCAAGCAATGTTGCCTCCACCATGCAAGCTCTTGTAGACGGGCATGCAGAACATGTGCATGATATATTTCTTGAAACTCTGAAAGGTGACAAAAACATCCAAGTAAGAATTTGTTTTTTGTTGTAACCTTGCACAAGCTTTGAAAATTGTTTTTAGGTGTAACGTCGACCAACGGTGTAGAATTATGCTAATACAATATGCAGCGTTATACGGTGATAAATGCCTTCATTTTTGTTGTTGTAAATGCTCCGAAACTGAATCCATTTATTTTGTTTTAGTTGGAAACTAAAGTCCATTTTCTTTGGAGAAACTTCAACTACTGAACACATAATGAAATAACATACCATAATACACATTATATTTAAATCTGCAGTTTTACTGTATATTACTGTATTTTCATTTTTCTGAAGTTTTTCAATTTTACTTTAAAAGTGATGGTTTGAGATTGTGTATGATTGTTATCCAATACCTGCTCAGCACCCTCCCTAAACTGCACAGTACGTGACATCCTGCTGGAAGACTACTCACCCCGCGAATCCTGGCGCCAGAGACATCCTAATGCCTAAAGCTTTTAAACTTTTCCCCTCCGCTTTTTGTTTTTTCTTAATTCGCTTTCCCTCCCTATGCTTTTTTTTCTTGAAACGATTAACATTCAGTTATTATGACGTACGTATAATATTTTTCATTAATTGCAAACTTTATCGAAGTCTCTATTTTGCAGAAACAACTCAAAAGCGAGTTGTATTTTCGCAAAATAATCTTTGATAATATCGAAAGCCAAGGTGGCAAATCTGTAAAAATGCAGGTGATAAGTTTCAAACGATTATCAAATGCCATGATGAATGTAATATTTTTCTTATTAAGCGACCACGTAGATATTTCATGGATAATAATCTGCATGGTTAATTGATAGAGAAAAATGCTCTAATTTATAGAGAAAAAATCTGACAAGCGGCATCATCATCTTTACAATCTTCATTTTATCATAGTAAATAAAATAATAATTACGTATAATCGTTTCACAGTGGTTTAAAGAAAAATATATTGCTTTCAACTCAACATTCAGTCATCGTTTGAAACTTATCACCAGCATTTTTACAGATTCGTGAACTTGGCTTTCGATTTATCAAGATTATTTTGCGAATATGCAACTCCTTTTTGAGTAGTTTCTGCAACATAGAGGTTCCTATAAAGTTTGCAGTTAACGAAAAATATTGTACTTACGTCACAATAACCGAATGTTGATCGTTTTGAGAAAAAAAACATAGTGCAGAAAAGAGAATTAACGAAAAGAAAAAGAAAAATCGTGGAGCGCGAAAGTTTGGAGCGTTTGGCGCCAGGATTCCTGGGATGAGCTGCCTCGCGTTGGGATGTCCTTCTTCGAAACTGCAGTTAACAAAACATAGTGAATTTTAATTATGTATATTTTATTCTATTCTCCATGTCTATTTTACTTTGTTTATTTTATAGCTTAACACTTTTCATGTTGACAGCAATGTAGTTTTTATAAATACGAGTATAAATAAGTACAACTATAAAATCACAGTAAATACTAAGTTTTGATGAGCTGATGCCGATAGCCATGACTGTCAACAGACCAAATGTTGAAATAGTTCAGTAACTACTAACTAGTAAGAGAGATATTGTTTTTAGGAGGACCCTCTATTGCTTGCAAATGATTTGGTTATGTGGGCCTTGACTGCTTCAAATGGCTGCTATGATGCAAGAACAAGATACTGCATCCGCCACATCACTTGGAAACTGCATATCAAATATGAAGATATTGAAAGTGTGGAAGAAATGCTAATAAAAATGCTGCGAGAAAGCACCGAGAAAGAAAAGGCGTAAATATACACCCCATTCTACAATATCATAAATTATTGATTTATGCATTTAGGTTAGAGAAATTATCTGTGGAGTAGAAATTTTGTGGTGTTGTTTTGCTCTTGAAAATTGTACAGTATTAAAAGTGCATTTTCAGCCAGAAGTGATGGTAATGACTGACTACTGGGAAATTTTAGTTTGGTGAACCTTTTCTTTAAGGCATTTTTTGATTCTGATTTTTATTGATATTTTTGTAGAGAACAAGAAGCTACACGATTGAAGAAAGCTCGTAACCGAAAGTGGAAACGATATGCGCTAATTGGTCTTGCTACTGCTGGTGGTGGTACTCTAATTGGTCTGACTGGTGGCCTGGCAGCTCCTTTGGTAGCTGCTGGTGCAGGTACATCCTGTTTGGTGTTGTGTGTGCACTGTGCATTCAATGTAGTTTTACAAAGTAATGAACAATTTCGTTTTACCAAATACAACACATATCAAAATAATAAAAAGCTACGTACCCCCTAGTGTTCTTAAGTGAAGCTTTCACGTAGGCAATGCTAGAGGTTAAAGTGTTGCAAGCCAATTTTATTGCAGCAACTTAGCTCCTTGACCGTTTTTTCATCTGAAATTTCTCAACAAGTGCTGTCATGAGTCGATGAAAGTTGAGCACGGAAATGCTATGCCGATGTCATTGTAATGTATCATCAAATTCTGATTTTTTATTCTATTCCACGTGTACGGCATCATGGCTAGCGATGTTAATCAAAATTCTGTGAATGTCTCAAACGCTATGGATTGTTAAAGAGATACTATTGCGTAAAATCACTAGTACCCTACTTGTTTTACTAAAAAAGGATTAAATTTATGGAATCTTTTCAATAAAAATATTTTGAAATTGCCTATAGTTTCAAATAACAAATTGTATAATGACGAACGGTGAATGAAAATTGTTTGGTTTTGAGATGAGAAAGTTATTTTTAGGTGCAATTTTGGGAGGTGCGTCTGCAGCTGCACTAGGTTCGGTTGCTGGCATAGCTGTCATTACTTCCTTATTTGGAGCTGCTGGAGCAGGACTAACTGGTTACAAAATGAAACGGCGTGTTGGAGGAATAGATGAGTTCAAGTTTCTACCTTTGACAATATCTGCACAGCCATGTATCACTATTGCGGTATCAGGATGGTTGTCTGATGATAATGACAGTAAGAATTTTTGTTTTTCCTGTTTTGTAAATGCTGTACATCATCGGAAATTTAGTGTAGTATCGCAGTTGTGCACGCGGTTTCGACGCATTCTTTAGCATAAATTTGCGAACAAGCTAGTAGCTGTTGTAGTGTTCTATTAGATTTGACTCTGATGTGATCATTCGAAACTACTATGTACCGATTGTGCCAGGCTGTGTTTCTACACATGACGTCATTGCTTTTTATTTTTACTGTGCGCTATAAGGTTGTTTCTTAGAAAAAACTGCAGTTTGCTAAAATGGTTTGTCAAATTTTAGCTCGGCAATTCTTGTCCAAATTGCGGTAGTGCCCTGCAAATGCATTAAGCTAAAAATATACTGTAATAGAATTTCTTTAAAAAAAAACGCTTACTTTCGTAATAGTTCAACTCCGCGTGTTTTTTGTTGCTTTTTTTCTTGCTCTAGTCCATTAGCAAATGAGTGCATAATTGATTCAATTGCTTTTAGGTGGTTTTGTCTACCCATGGCGCCATTTAATGCATTCAAAAGAACAGTACACTCTTGTATGGGAATCACAGCATTTGAAAAGACTTGGAAAAGCTTTCGAGTATATTTTGGATAGCCTGGTTAGTGCAGCAGCTACTGAGGTGCTCAAACACACCGTTTTGGCAGGTCAGTCTCTAACCGTAGTACTAGTGCAATCTATCAGTGCTTAAAAATTGATGATTTTATTTCGTGATGACCCTCATATTATGATCTATGTTGTTTTATCAATCTACGGAATCCTAATTTTTGTAAGCCTATAATCATATGTGCTGGTGTTAATTTTCAAAAAAAATTACTGATATCCTAGGCCTCAGATGTCGGGTAGCAAATTACTCGCTATTAATAGGTTTTTAGTAATAGCTCTGTTCGTAGAATTTTTTTTATCTTAAAAAATAAAATCATTTCTAACTGTCACTGTGTTTCTATGTTTGGACAATTCACTTAGCAAATTTTGGATTACATATTAAAAGCGACTTGTATGCTATGCTCCAAAATCCTGGTACAGATAAATCAAAACATTAAGTTATGTATCACGTAACCATTTTTGAAGGTCTCATTGCCGCAGTTGCTTGGCCTGCCACTTTAATTACCGCAGCAGGAGTAATCGACAATCCCTGGGGTGTGTGCTTGCAAAGAGCTGTGCAGGTAATTCTGATAATTTACCATTGTTTTTCACCTAGTAATATAGTATGTGTCGTAATGATAACCGCACAAGGCCGGACGACTTGTTTGAGCTGTTAACTACCGCTCATCAGCGGAATTGTACACTAAAAAATGCATGCAAGCCACCGGAAAACCATAATCGATCGCTCAGAGCAACTGGACGTCAAGCAGTCACAGATATGGTTATTATCTGGATAAATTATTTTAATTTTCTGAAGTTGGTTTATTTTTTTATAGTGGCCACATTCGCAGCAGTTTTGGACCGAGGCATACGATACCTCGAACCCCAATATTTCGATCTTACGCTGAGTCAAAACGTTTCTTGTCAAAAAGTCGCGGGCAATTGCATTGCGATATAACTTCTGGAGTTTATGCTCTACCATTGACCTAATTCGAAATGTAGATTCACTCAAAATTAGTAAAGTGTAATAAGGATAAGTAATCTTTTAAATATCTCATCTAATGTAACATTATCGTAACAAATACTGTTTATTTCTAGGTAGGTCGACAACTAGCTGAAGTGCTATTGGCCAGAGAACATGGTCATCGTCCAGTCACTTTGATCGGCTACAGCCTTGGTGCTAGGGTCATTTATCACTGTTTGGAAGAAATGTCAAAACGAAAAAGTATGTTAAAAAGTTTTCAAAAGTGCTTCTTACACTGCAAAAATAGCTTTTTTTGTTAACTTGCATCATATCACATCCTCACATGTTGGATCTGGTATTGGCCCCGTCGACGGAGTTTGCCAGATTTCGTATGGTCATTGTCATAAATTAAATTTTTTTCACAATGACAAATAAATTAAATTTTTTTCACAACTTGAAACTTCAGTAAAACGAACTTAACTGGCTGTGCTTAAGTGCGTTGCCTGATCTAGACCGTAGAGTTCGTTCAATATACCCAATCATAGTGTACTTTTCAAGTTGGACGTGCGGTTTTTATCCAGATCATCAAGGAATTGTAGAAGATGTGTATTTAATGGGAGCTCCTGTTTCGGCCAACTCGAAACATTGGGAACGCTTTGAGTCTGTAGTTGCAGGGCATATTACAAATGCTTACAGCAGGTAAACTAATGTTTTATTTCGCGGTCGTTTGATTGAGCTATATGTTAAGAGTGGGAGTGTGATTTATTTGTCACCATAGTTTTTGTTTTATCATCGAAATAGTCAATTTTTTTGGGGGGGATGGAGATAACCAAAGCCTTCGAGAAGGGGGCTCAAGGGGTACCGGTACAATGGTACATCGTACCCGGAAGATCCTATAAGTTTACGCAGTCAATTAGTAGTAGTGATACTATTTTACCACGCAATTAAAAGTGTTACACCTAGTTTTTTATTTAGGACTAATTCTGGTGAAGACTTGTTTTTGGTCATCACTTAATTTCAGGCCAGAAACTATAGGTCCGATTTTCGGCAAATACCTTGTTTTAATACCGGCGGAAGGCAGTCGTAATTTTCAGTCTACGTATCCCCTGACAAAATTTCTTTGGTCGTGGAGATAGCTGGTCTCCGTCTCCTCATGGATTTCATAAAGTGACGAGTTTTTCACCATTCTAGCGTAGATAAATGGCATTTCGTTTCAAATACACTTCAGCTAGTGCAAGTTGAAAATACATAAAGGTTAAATTTGAAAATATAACCCGTAACTTTCAAACCATCAACTTTGATCTTCTGGTAAAAATTCTAATCTCTCATTGATTCCACAATTCGTTTCGATTCTTTTCTATTTATGAGATAACTAAAATAATGATGTTGTTGTTTTTTGTAGTACTGTAAGACGAGTAGATTAGTTTTTTTGTTTTTTTTCAGAACGGATTGGCTGCTCAAATTTCTTTATCGCACAAGCACGGTGCAGGTAAATGTGGCGGGATTGCAGCCTGTGGAGTGGGACAATCGACGAATGATAAATATTGACCTTAGCTCCGTTATTGAAGGTCATTTGGATTACGCCAAACATATGTATACCGTGCTATCTGCAATCGGCGTCAGGTATGATTGGTGTGTGTTTGTTGATCATATTTTTATCGTAGTTTTAAGATTGTAGTCTAGACCAATTTTTTTATGCGGTATCCCTTTGCAGTTCGTGAAGTTTGCATTTGGAAGAAATTTGTAATACAGTCCATATCACAGCTAAAGCTTTCTTGAGTTAAAACCTCGTAAATTTTCAGACATTGTACGATGTAACTGCACAGTAGGGTGTCCCAAAAAAAACAAAAGTTTTCAAATCACCTTGTCCAAGCAATTTTTTGTTGACCCTCTATGAGAAAACCTCACACAAAAAATTTAAAAACAAAATTTTTACATTTAGGGGTGGCACATCGCCCCCAAAGTTTTAGCCCCTGCTTAAGGTATAACATGAATTACGATAACTCCTAATTTGTAAAAGATAAACTAGACATGTTTGTACTTATTTTTACCAGAATTTGAAGTGGAATACAACTGTCATATCAATTTTGGCAATTTTAATGAAATAATCAAAATCTCGGTTTTTCACCAAATATGTCTATTTTTCATGAAATTTCACAAGTTTTGCTTTTTCAAAGGTACTTAATTATTTCCGATGGTGTTCAACATTCTGCAGAAGGCTTGCTCTTTGGTCTCTGTCTTTCACCATGTTGCCACTGTAGTCTGTGATCAGCTTGATGTTTCTTTCAGCGCAGTTATTTGTAACTTTAGGTATTCAAAGATTTGTTTTCCCTTCAAAAATCCTGTTAATTTTTTACGTTCGGCGGCATCTGCTTTTAGCCAGTCATGCTCAATACCATAAACTCGAAAAACGACCGAGGAATTTTTTCCGACTAGATTTGCTAACTCCATGTTTGGTGTAAGTTCAGGAAATGTTGATGACCAAGAGATATCTTGTTGTCAAAATCAGCTTTGTTTAAAATTTCTTCTGCGATGGAATCTGTCACCTCTGAGAGTACATTATTGCTCCATAAGCTCAACATAACAGTTTCTTCAGCCAAATACCACATATGTCTTTTGAGAGTTGACAGTGCTGAAGTTGTAACTTTTTTATCCACACTCTGGTACCTGCAAAACATACGTTATATGATTAGGTTTCTATAACTGTATCAGGCAAGCAATATCTAATCTTGAATTGTCGAACACAACTTCTTTTTTTTTTGCAACATAATATAGGTGATCGGAAACAGGGGCATTATATTAACTTGACAGCAGGCAGGTTAGATAGTCACTACCTTACCATGCTGCGTTATGCGTTCAAAATCTTAATCAAAATTAATTTACACACCTGGACAAGTCCTTGAAAAACTGCAGATCATTTACTGGTGCATTCAGTGCTGAGGGTGCATTAAACCAAACTGGGACGTAAAGTAGAGTGGAAAACTTTTCGATTGATCTTTTGTCTTCCCACTGTAGTGCAACCGATCTTGGTACAGAAACATTTTGAAAGAGTAGATGACCTTTTGCATCCATCTGGCGTTGCTAATAGCTTCGGGCTTTTTGCAAGCAGAAATTGTTGCCTTTCCATCATATTCGCTTAAAACTATCAGCGTTAACTCTGCCATCTCTCTGTAGTCGTCACTAAGAGTGGACTCTTTAAGACTATCGTGCAGTATCTTATTGAGTAAGGAAATGGAATGTTGTTTTAAAGAGCCAGCTATGGAAATCATCTTGTACTGATTTGTTGTGTTGTTAAGAGGGACTTGAGAGGGACCTCGTCAAACGGAAATTAATGTGGCTGGCCTGTAGACATCACGTTTTCGAGGTTATTGCTTCAGATGTTTGGAAGGTTTTTTTTGGAGATACGAAAGAGTATAGTTAATCTGCAGTTCAAAACTTTACAAGATAATTTAGCCGAAATTAAGAAAAGAGCTTCAACAAATCGCATGCAAATCAGTATAAGATGATTTCCATAGCTGGCTCTTTAAAACAACATTCCATTTCCTTACTCAATAAGATACTGCACGATAGTCTTAAAGAGTCCACTCCTAGTGACGACTACAGAGAGATGGCAGAGTTAACGCTGATAGTTTTAAGCGAATATGATGGAAAGGCAACAATTTCTGCTTGCAAAAAGCCCGAAGCTATTAGCAACGCCAGATGGATGCAAAAGGTCATCTACTCTTTCAAAATGTTTCTGTACCAAGATCGGTTGCACTACAGTGGGAAGACAAAAGATCAATCGAAAAGTTTTCCACTCTACTTTACGTCCCAGTTTGGTTTAATGCACCCTCAGCACTGAATGCACCAGTAAATGATCTGCAGTTTTTCAAGGACTTGTCCAGGTGTGTAAATTAATTTTGATTAAGATTTTGAACGCATAACGCAGCATGGTAAGGTAGTGACTATCTAACCTGCCTGCTGTCAAGTTAATATAATGCCCCTGTTTCCGATCACCTATATTATGTTGCAAAAAAAAAAGAAGTTGTGTTCGACAATTCAAGATTAGATATTGCTTGCCTGATACAGTTATAGAAACCTAATCATATAACGTATGTTTTGCAGGTACCAGAGTGTGGATAAAAAAGTTACAACTTCAGCACTGTCAACTCTCAAAAGACATATGTGGTATTTGGCTGAAGAAACTGTTATGTTGAGCTTATGGAGCAATAATGTACTCTCAGAGGTGACAGATTCCATCGCAGAAGAAATTTTAAACAAAGCTGATTTTGACAACAAGATATCTCTTGGTCATCAACATTTCCTGAACTTACACCAAACATGGAGTTAGCAAATCTAGTCGGAAAAAATTCCTCGGTCGTTTTTCGAGTTTATGGTATTGAGCATGACTGGCTAAAAGCAGATGCCGCCGAACGTAAAAAATTAACAGGATTTTTGAAGGGAAAACAAATCTTTGAATACCTAAAGTTACAAATAACTGCGCTGAAAGAAACATCAAGCTGATCACAGACTACAGTGGCAACATGGTGAAAGACAGAGACCAAAGAGCAAGCCTTCTGCAGAATGTTGAACACCATCGGAAATAATTAAGCACCTTTGAAAAAGCAAAACTTGTGAAATTTCATGAAAAATAGACATATTTGGTGAAAAACCGAGATTTTGATTATTTCATTAAAATTGCCAAAATTGATATGACAGTTGTATTCCACTTCAAATTCTGGTAAAAATAAGTACAAACATGTCTAGTTTATCTTTTACAAATTAGGAGTTATCGTAATTCATGTTATACCTTAAGCAGGGGTGATCGCTAAAACTTTGGGGGCGATGTGCCACCCCTAAATGTAAAAATTTTGTTTTTAAATTTTTTGTGAGGTTTTCTCATAAAGGGTCAACAAAAAATTGCTTGGACAAGGTGATTTGAAAACTTTTGTTTTTTTGGGACACTCTACTGCACAGACAATCGACATCGATTTTGATTAAACTGCAAGTTTTTTTAGATCGACTGAGAAGATATGGATGCCGCACTTGAAACCGAAATCTTCAAAAAGCATGCCTTTACTGTCTACTGTTACTGAACGAAAAATTACTTCAAGTATTTCTTCACCAGAAATACAACTGGAGAAGTCCGTTACAACAAGTAGTGACGATCATGAGCAAAACCTTTCCCTTACTGATGAGCACGCAAAAACGGTGGACAACAACGAGCAAAATGTTGCTGGTACTTCTGCAAACCTTGCGCCTACCACTAAAAAACCAAATCATGATTTGGTTTGTACGAACGCCGATGGCTTTGGAATGCAATCGAATAATGAAATTAGAGACTCTTCGCAAATACAACGAAAGACTTCCCAAACAAAAACTAATGACTACCCTGAGCAAAATGTCCCTAGTACTTCTGCGAACATTGCACCTGCCATCGACGCATCGAGTGAAGATCTGGTTTGTACAGACTGTGATGGTTTTGAAATGGTGGATAAGGTTATTTAAAACGAAAGTTAAGCGAATATCGCACTTACTCTTCTTCAATCAGATCGCTGTTTTTAAACCTTTTATTGTTTTAGTTACATTTTGGCTTGCACGAAAGTCGAAAACTGTTTTCGCTCCCAACTTTTTGATCTGTTATTGTGTATAGGTAGGCCACTAAGCCGCTACAGAATTTTTTGTGAACAATAATGTCGAAGTGACAAGTCCATGTTGCCGATGGGTGACACCATCCTACGTCGTGGCAGAAATCATGACCAATGCTCTTCTCAGCCAAGTAATGCATTTTCCAAACGAACGTAAAAGCACGGAGCTAGGTTTGACATCGAATTGATAACTTTTAATTTAATTTCCACCTATCACTTCCGTTTTTATTGCGTTGTTAAACTTGCCTTTATTTCGCTGCACTAATGGGTTTGCCTGAGTATATGCGTCGCATTAATGCGTTCTTTTTTTGTTGTAAGTAGTGCCAGCATAGTTTTTCATGTCTTGTACTAAAGAAGCCACTAAATATTTCGTGTAACTCAATTTTATAATGGTAGCTTGTCGAAATTAGAGACACGCGGAAGATGCACCTCTTCATGACAGTCAATTTCTCGTGCTTCTCTTTTGACTGCATAAGAGAATCTTCGCTTTGTTATATTTAATCTCCCACTGTTTGTTCGGATTAGTATTTTTTTTTTCAAATAAGGCATTTTCTACAAAGTGCCAATTTAATTTTCGTGCATTTACTTTGACATTTCAATTTAGTATTTTTCTGAAGATACTTGTCAAGTCGATTGATTTCTGAGATTGTTTCCTTCGAAAGCGTTTGATGCGGAAGCGCCAATTTTTAGCTGCTTTTCCACCACGAGATGTTGTGTTCATGTACTGCATTGAACAATTTCCACCGAAATTTAGTTCGGCGAATGATTTTTCCTTACAATACATTGGTGGACCGGTATGTTAAAAATGACTTTCGTCATCTTTGAAGTGTAAAATTATCAAACTTGAAGGTAGTTCATTGACATTTCACGGATCTAAATCCACCCTAAACGTTAATTTTTTTGGGGGGGAGGGAATATAGTTCTACTGATTTTAGGACAAAGGGTCCTGTCCGGAAACCGTTTTATTATCAATAAATTTTTTGCGCCGATTAACGGAGGTGGAAACGGTCCAGCATTCCTGGTTAGTAAATTTAGATCGGCAGTAACACAAATTGCCACTCATTGCAGCCCAATGTAATATATGAGACATCACCGTTATTGAATATTTTCTGGTCCATGTTTACTCTTTTTTCGCAATCAATTGAAGTACTCCAGTTTAATTGCGAATTTATTTTTATCAATGTTTTCTGGTGTGTGCGGATAAATTGGAAGTGCAATAAAAGTAAAACGCGCTGTCACTCAACGTATCAATCTGCTTAAGTTCAAAAATTAATCAAGTAATTGTGGCATGGTTATAGGGAAAGTTGGAACCTGCATCAGTAAATGACATTTCATAGCTTAAAAGAGCATTCAGGTCGGAAATTTTTTGCTCGATTTTTTTTCAGTCTATTTTGCTGAAGTCGGACTCCACCAAATTTGAACTTTCTACGACCTTATGTTCCTAATATATAACACATTAAATATCCCTTAGAAAGGCTTTTTCCGCTTAGAAATTTTGCCAGTGTTGTCAATTAATAGAAACAAAATTTCCAAAATTTACTGCATGTTCTTGATTCTCGGTAAATACTTTGCGGCAACGCTATTGTAAAACACAGTGAAGGTTTAGAACTCTTTAAAAATTAGCTGCTTTTCAATTAATGTAAGCCAGCTTTCCCAAAGTTAATCTTCTGCCACAATACTGACAAAATGGCAACACTCAAGTACCGTTAAGTGGAACACGGCTGATTTTGAACTGCAATATCTTGAAAACGAAGGCGTAGAAACTTCAAATTTGGTGAGAATGCTTTTTAGACTTATCCCAACATTTTGGTCAAGAGTAATAAACTTGAATGCCCTTTTAAGGTTGTTGAACTGTATCTCCGGTTTAACAAACCGTCGACCTTTTCGGATGGATAAAACATTAAAACATGTTTACTTTCGACGATTTCGCGGCAGCATCCTCTAAGCAAATAAAATGGGAACAATTTTAAAGAGCGTTATTGCGTTTTGTATGAAAACCTCAAATCTTCAAAAAAGCGAAACAATAACGCTTGCAGTATATCAAAGAAAAGCAATGTCTTTTGATTGTGAATATAGGAAATACCAACATCCACAAGGTCATTCCTAACGCACCGATTCGTGGTAAAATATAGTCAAAAGTTGAATACAATAGATTTTTGGATTAAGGATAATATTCAAATAATTCAATAGTGCAGCTTATTTGGCTATTGGGTGTCATTCGGAAGAGCTTAGACAACTTGAAAAAATTAGAACAGAGTGAGCTGTTTCATTCAGCTTCACACTTCTAGCATCGTGGATGTCGACTTCATTCCGTTGAAGATATAGCAGTTATTGATTGGAACGTATTGTGACGTGATAACTTTGATCACTTCTTGGGCAGCCACTCCTCCCATGTAACTTGCCACAGAGTGGAGTTCAGCGGCTCCACATCGACAAATTTCATGAATATAATCGTCCGATATCGCTTCAGTGGCTCCAGGAATACCCCACGCTCGCATCATTTCATTCAATGTGTGCTGAAAAATGAAAATCATACGCAGTTGATTCACAATACAGTACCGGTACTAAAGCTTAAGTCTTACAAAGTAAGATATAACGATACGATAGTTGACAAAACTATTAAAAAAATTTCCGATGAAGTTTTATCAAAGATTCAAAATTATTGATCTTGAGACCACACGAAGAAATATTAAAGGTGAATTTACATAGTATTCGTTGTTAGTCTGCTTATGCATGAAAAAGTATGCGCATTTTCGTCCGCATTTTTATAAGTTCATATCCGCACTAAGTAGGCTGTTACATACTAACAAAAATTTTGTGTATGAACGATGAGAGCAATATTTCAAAACACGGCTGTACTCCTTTACAAAAATGTTTTCGGAAAAGTTTTGTCCAGTATGTAACAGTCTAGTTAGTGCAAGTATGACCATATAAAAATGCGAACAAAAAAGAATACACTTTTTCATGGAGAAAAAACGTACAAAAGCACACGAAAAACGGATGTGTAAATCTACCTTAAATCAGAAAGTAGAAAAAAAAATTTCCTCACCTTGAGCCTTGACATGTCGTTTTCTAAATCTTCGTCTTTTATTCCTGGATATATTCCGTTTATACTGCGAAATTGTTCCACAACTCGCAGCATAACATACCACACTGCATCTGAAATCTCTTCGGACGAGAGAGAATTTATCACAGCTACCGACGGTCCGGAATATTCGCTGTCTAAAGAACGAGTTCTAAAAAACGATTATTTCGTATTTCAATTCAAGGCGCAATTACCAACACGAATAAACTATTAGCTAGCATGCGGGTAACGTCAGGTCACACGCGGATTCTGAGTTTAGTAAAGCCAGAATACGAGTTCCAATCATTACAAGAATATGGAAGGTTTTAGAAAAAATAAGTTTTGTAACACTAAAAGTTCGCTAATGTAAGTGTTACTCCACTTTTGTTGCAAGAGAATAAAATAATGGTTCAAGTCTTGAGCAGATGGGTTGTTTGAAAACCAAAAGATCCCTCTAGCAAGTCCTACAGAACTGCAGCTCTATTAATGACGACAATATGAGCGGCAAGACACACGGGCTTTTACTTTCGAGTAAATTACTTGCATCACTCAGAATGCACAGAGCCATATCGATTCAATACAAATTACTTCTGCAAGTGCTATTACCGACAAAGAAACCAGAAATTTATTTCAAAAGGTGGTATGACCACAACCATGAGAATTGTAGTTTAGAAAACCCTATGAATTAAGATATAATTGCTGTTTAAAATACCCATATTACCCAACTGTCAGAAAGTTTGTTACAATCAACTATAGCATCCAACTTGTTACTTGTACCTTACTATACGAAGGAAATGAGCATTTCGGCAAAAGCGCTTCACATCTCGTTCCAGCAGTCTGCCATTTCCACAACCCAAACAAGAGCAAGCTTCTGATACGTAGTTCATCAATGTGTCCATATCTCGTTTGGCTTTATCTCGATAAATGTTTTGCAATTTTATGTACCGCTCCGAATCGGAAAACATATCAGGAAGTGACCCTCTTAGAGGCAATAGTTTGTGCTCATCGTTTTCAACAAATGTTCGTAGTCCATTTGCTAACAGCCAAAAATTGTTACTTTCCGATGTTAAATTAACGCATTTTGGATCGTCCAAAATTTTTCGGACTTCGGTAGGTACCGAACTCGAAACAAGTGAACTATTAACTTGTTTCAACGCTTCTTCAAAATTTTCTTCTTCCTCTGGCTGCCCATTATCTTTTTTCCGAATCGCAGCTAGAATTGTTTCTTTAAAAGCTTTTTTTTCCTTGTAATTTTTGGGCATGAAGCCATCATGAGTAGCTTTCCACTTATCTAAAAGTTTCATCAGTACAACAAGGTAGGGTGTGTGGGAATGGTCTTTCTTGCTCATTGAATCCAAATCAATTGAACTGACAAAATTTCTTAACTCAAGAAATGGGACATCTAATCGAAGATCTTCGTGAGCATTATCTGGATGCGATTCCACAACACAGTGCTCTTTAACAGCAAGCCGCAAATAACCTGATTAAACAAATTCATTACAACAATTATGCTAGTAACAAAGCAGTTGGTAAATCGGTAGCGCGTTTGACTCTTAAACGGCTCAATTCTTGGGCAATTCAAATCAGACAGTGTTGCCTACGACTCGTTACCACTGTGTAAGTTTTTTAATAGAAGCTGTATCGTTTGCAGACCTAGAGTAGAAAATGGGATCTAAATGACATGGAGAAGTCGAAGATGGTATCAGCAAATTTTAATGTAAATTTCGATTCATATTAAACTATGCAGATGGATAGAAATTACTGTAACTGATTTCACAACCAAAAATCTTAGAATAGTTTTCTTCATGTCACTCTTACTTGCCACATCTCAAATAATCCACGTAATACATTCTTTTTTTATTAATAAGAACAATTTTATTAGACCACGAGGCTCATTTTTGCTCGAAATTTAAGAACAAATTAAAAACAACTCAGCAGCAAAAAAAAATTAAAATCAAACGGAAAAAAATTAAAATCAAAAGAAGGAAACTACATTTTGTACTGATTCAAAACAATAAAATTTTAATAATTTCTCAGTATTTACAAGCTATGTTAGAACGACTTCAAGACTATAGAGATCTGTTGCACACTTGCGCAGTCAACTAAGAAAAATTTTAACAATCGTACAAATTAAAAAAGCTCGCTTTTTCACTTTACCACTTTTATGATGCTGCAAAAGCAGTAAAAAATCTTTCATTGAAGTAGATAAAGCTTACAGTTTTACAAACATGCTCGCTATAATTGACACTGATGCTCCCAAAATTCAAATGAGGCTGAAAATTGGCAAAAAACTAAGAACAGCCAGCCTCAATTCAAAATTTACTACTTCTTATAAAAAAAAGAGCACAGTTACATTTCCCCTCACAAAATGCAGAGATTCCAACAGCAATAAGAAGCTAGTAGTAAATTAAGCGATAATAACAAACTAAAAGGGTGATTAATTCGCTTTAGGTGCTTACCATTTCAATTATAATAATATAAACAAGCCAGTTAACAATGACTGAAGGCAAAACCAACGGAGCATCTAAATAAATGGCAATTATATTACATTGGCGTTGACTCCATTTTTCTTAACCTAGCCGCTATGGAGATAATCTACTTCAAACACGACGTAGGGATCCCTACAATCATAACCATGAAGTTGATAACATCAACGGCTCTATGTTAGTTCTATCCTAAGGTAACGCCACAATCAAGCTGAGCCACATAGGCCTTTTAATCTACGTTAGTATAATCTAGTCATTGTGGGCTAGGCTACTGCATTGAAACGTCAGGGTTCCCAATAAAAATTAAAATTAAAGAGGTCCCTACATGGTGTTTGAAGTAGAATATCTCTGGAATAGCTGGGTCAAAAAGGATGGAGTCAACGCCAATCTAATGAAACATGATTGCCCTTTTAGATACTCCCATTGATTTTGCCTTCAGTCCTCTTTCAAAATGCTTAAACAAAAGTTACTAATACTAAAACTCTTTTTTTTGTTTTAGCTAACTCACCAACAAATCCATATGATAAACATAAAAACAAAGGAATATTTGCTTCCCATAGCACTCGGGCTAATTTTCGTATTGTTTCATTACAAATACCACAAACAATGACAACAGAAAAGCTAAGAAAATATTGAGAATTGCTTTCAATGAGACTGCATGCATTTTCCTCAACATATTCACCTTTCACATCAGGATTTAATTCCAACAACATTTGTGTTGCAATCTGTAAAAATAATTTAACTGCAGAGTCAGTACAAAAATACAGCTTGCCCATCGACAAACATATATAATGGGCTAGTCAACATACAGCAGGCAGAAATATAAAAATATTCATTTGAATTGCAGTACTAAAGCATTAGAATTCTTGGTGCAAACATATTAAAGAGCAGTACCACACCTCCAAATACAGAATCGATATAGAAAGCTAGCAACACCAATTACATCATGTTACCTTACCTCAGAACTTCAAAATGGTAATGGAGTGAAGGTTTTATTTGAAGGAAGTGCTTATTTGCACACGAGCGTATAAGCTGCATCGACCAATTATCATTGACTTGAGAACAAATTAAACTGCACTAAATTGGATGCTAGCACATAGCTTGGGTTAGGGGTTAGACTTTAAGTGTGGTTTGTAGTAGGGGTTAGGTTATTAATTTTTTATTCAAATAAAACTGCACTTATTTAAAACCTTCAGGTTTTATTTACTGTAACCTTTTTTACATAAGATTTTGCAATGGTGTTTATGGAAACTGCTTATGAAAAAAATCAACACCATTTTGTCACAATTTTTGTGATGCAGTAGCCAATACTTACAACAAAATGGTGTTGAAATTTTTCATCAATACCATTGCAAAGCCTCCTAAGGTAAAAAAAGTAGACTAAGATCACTTGGGTCTAGTCTTGTCCAGTATTTTAACTATTCTAAAATAATAACAAAATTTGTGACGCTCAACTAGAAGAAAAAAAACTGCTATTAAAAATACCAAACAGTTTATTGGTGAAGATCTAAAAAAGAGTTTTAAGAGACAAATGTTTCAAGTTTAGTTAGCTGATTCTCAACTTTACAAATACCAGCTTTTATTGTTATTTGGATAAAAATAATAAACAATTTGATGGAGTATTTGACAAATGAATAACTTTTTCATTAGGCATTATGATAATGAAGCAATACAAACTTTGGCTTTTGATTCTCCAACGGAGTCTAAATCAAGAAAAAAGTTACTTCCAGCATCCTCAGCTGTTACTCTAGCTTCATCAACAATAACAAATGATCCAACACCTGAAACATATGAATCATGATGCTTCCAAAACTTTGATCTAATTATTTGGTAAAGACCAAATTTTGAGGACTAGCAGTAAAGAATTTTGCCAGAGTATGGCTAGTCAAACTTTGTGATAACAATTGCTTCTCTATCAGTAGGCGCCGCTTAATATGACGGCCTTGGGACCAGACCGTTTTGATCATAATACCCGACTGTTCATAAACACCGAAGTTGCCATAACTGCACGTGAATCGACATCATAAGCCACAAGAAGTCCAAATAACGTCAAATTTATCGTTTAACCGAAGTAACTGTGTGACATTGGCAGTAAAACAAAGTACAGTACTGAAACTGTACAAGTGATGGTAAAACTAAGTACAGTATGTAACAATATGTACAAGCGGTGGTACAGCATAACAAAGTAAATAACAGTTCAAGTAACATTTAATCAAAGTAACATCTCAAAGCACCACAAAACAAATTCAAAAAGTTACACACGTATGTTAGTTAGTTTTAGGTGCAAAAAACTCGGTAATATTTCCGCTGAACAAGTGTGTGGCACGATAAAATGCTGTACTGTAATAAGAAAGATGGAGAAAATGTTGGTCATATTATCCGAAATTTGGTCATATTAGACAAAGAATTTTAAATGGAGAAATTCGAGACCACACCAAAGTGGTCATAATAAGCGGCTAGTCATTTTGTGCTTGGTCTTAATAAGCGGTGCCTACTGTATCAAAAATTGCTAAAATTTTAATTCAGGTCAACAACAAAACTTACTATTATTACTGAAGAAATATGTGAATCCATTAACATTAATAGCAAACCAAGCTGTTAAAAACAAACCAACTATTAACATTAATAACAAAACCCCAAACAGTTAGGTAAAAGAAATAACTTTAAAATCAGAAATACAAAATAACAACAAGCAATTGAATAAATACAGCTACAAACAAGAGAAGAAATTTCTTTCATCAATTATTTGGATGACCGGTAGTAAAAAAACCAGTGTCCAATCAAAATAAGATACTCACCAGGTAAAACTAAGTTTTTTAATGTTTCAGTTCCAGCTGCAGTTACATTTATCAAACAAATTCTAGAGCTTTCAAGAGCTTGCTGCCCATGATCACCCCAAAGCCGTAACTGACGATCATATTTTTTATCTTTGTCACCCATTTCCAATTGCTTTTGCTAACACTATCAAAATTTTTGTGCTGAAACAAAAGGAATCAGTATGAGCATCATTTTAGTTATGCAATTACGCAAAGTTGTGAACTAAAAGTCTGAAGCTCAGAGCTTTAGTGATTGGGTTAACTTGAGGCCCAAGCATAATCAGCATCATAATCCTATGCAACCAAATTGCAGTTAACTACCATACATAGCCTTGACAACTGGAATCTGAGCAGAGTTCCAACTAAACCAATTTTTGTCAACGAATCAGGATTTGTTTAAAATAAGGGCAAATAATTTTTGACACAATGATAAACATTGCTGTCATGCAACACCATCTAGGTGTTGATAAAATTTGTTGTTGAATTGGAAGGTGGTACTCCGGAAGCACCAAATTATTAATTAACTAATGATCAAAAAAGTGCATTAGCTTCTTGACGTAACGACCCCAATATTGTAATTACTGAACTGAATAAAGAAAATGGAGTATGCAGCATGTTAAATCGTTGTGATTATGTTACAAAAATGCTCACTGTTTGAAATGACTGAAGTAAATTTAGGCCTTGTAATCACAATACCAGTCTATCCAACCTAACCAAATTTCAATGCTAACTCTACTACCTTAAATCAAAACAGGCAATTTCATACAATGTTTATGAGAAAATTTACCATACAGCTACCACCACTCCTTCACTCTATGGATTACCTAAACTTCACAAACCTGGTATCCCTCTAAGACCCATCCTTTCCTGTTCTGGTTCGTTTAACCATGAATGCACACGTCGACTATCTCATTCTTTAAATGACTTACGATAACATCCCACCAATATTCCAAACACTTTCCAATTTTTAACCAAACTGTCTGCGCATAATATCACAAACCAAACTATGGTTTCATTTGATGTCAAAAGCCTCTTTACAAACACTTCCACTACATTATGATATACTATACCACCAACCTCCTGTGGTGGGTCAAAAGGAGCACGCTCCCATTGCAGTTTACCAGCTTGACTGCGCCGCTTATGAGCAGTCGTGAGTTGTTGAATGGAGAGGGGCTGTTGATTAGGTTGTGCACTTGAGAGCTTGTGGAACGCACTCCGATTGCGGTAAACTGCTTGACTGAGCAGCCTTAAGAGCTGTATGATCCGTTGACTTATTAGGCTATTCTGTTGGGTTTGTGTCTTGGTTGCTGCTATTTCGTTGCTTGATTCGTGATGTCATTGATTGGAGCAGTTGCGTGACTGCAACACTCCTACTAGACTCTTATTTTCAGTAACGGACGCACAAGCTAAAACAGCTTAAATCAAAACCGGCTTAAGAAATTACTAACTTGGAGCACCCAAAAACTGCAAAATGCCACCTTTCAATTCAACAACAAATTTTCTGATCAGCTAGAGTAGATGGCGTTGCATTTGGCTTACCAATTGGATCTCTACTGGCTGACGTCATAATGAATCATGTTGTCGACAAAGCTCTCAATCTCACACCCCCTTTGTTATAGGTGGCAGAACCGGGGGGGCCTGGGGGGCCCTGGCCCCCCCCACTTTTTTTTCAGGGGGGCCCTAATTTATGTGATTTTTTTCCGAAATAACACTGCAGAAAAATGTTTTTGCAACTTAATATCATAGACGTCGAAACCAGAAGGCGTAGAATGCAGACTCACACTCCTAACTGGGTGGGAAAGCATTGGATTATATCAATTTATATGCATCGACTTTTACGACGATGACTCAAAATAATTTTTGTAGTGTAATTTCTCCTCTTGAGCTTAACACGAGATCGATTCCATTCCCAATTGTGATGCTCGTGTTAAGAGTACGATACCTTCGGTTTAGATTTAATACCTGTGCGGCTGTCATTTTTGCAACTATACAATGTTTACGTTATTTTGAAAGTGATTTCAAATCTCTAAAAATAACTTCCCCTCTCCACGGTTATCGTACCCAGACGCCATTCTTTGCATTGTTATGTAATTATTATAAGCGTCACGGACGAAATAGGAGCGAATTTGATTGGTGTGCAGCTGATGAACAATTATAGGTTAATTTGTGGTATAAAAAATGAGTGCTATGCTACATCATTTTCTCAGATAATTCATTCATTTTTTTGTTCTTGACCACCACAAAAACAGTAAATAGCGAATGAATACTAACGCAAAAAGTAACATGTTGAATCTGGAAAAGGAAGAAGCGGCGCGATCTTCATATTTTGCACTCACGTGTTTCAAGGAAGAAAGCCAAAATGGAATGCCTCAAACGACGCTTGCTCTAAAAAGCGTGTTTAACAGACTTTGCAATCATTATATGTCAGTAGCATAGCCATGGGGGGTGGGGCTACAGCCCCCACATTGGCATGTCGACCAAAATGCAAAATGAAAAAAACACTACGGTTTTAGCACTTTTGAGACTAATTTTATTCACTGGAGTGGACTAAATAGTGATTTAAAACATCTTTTGAAACATATATTCAGGGGGGGGGCTAATTTGTCAAAAACAAAACTAACTAATGAATGAAAACTTCGAAAAATCGTCAAAAATAAGCCATCAACTTTGATCGCAAGTGTAAAAATGCTAAACATAGGTATCATCAACAAATATACTATAAACTACGGAATAGGGGGGCTATTCAGTATTAGTTAATTACCAATCATTTCTCCCAAATCTCTTTTCATTAGCCCCCCCCCCCCAATTTTTTTTTCTCTATAAACTGTATACGAAATAGATTACTTCGTGTTAGTTTTATTGAACTATTCTATTTTGTAATTTACCAGCATCTAAACAAGATAACTAACATTTTACCATTAGCCACCTCCCAAATAGCCCATTTATGCCACCAGTTTAATCATGTTTGCACTGCCAATTTCTAAGCCACATTTTGAAAGCATTATTTTTTAATCAAAATAGCCCTAAAATTAAGTTATTTATGCAAAAAAATGCAAAATTTTTGAGCGCTGGGGGCTCCACCCCCAGACCCCCATGCCTCCGACAGCTGGGGGCTTTGCCCCCAAACCCCCAGTCTCTGGCGGCTGACCCCCATTGGCTATTTTCCCCAAAACAGCCCCCCCATTGCAATTTTTAGCTACGCACCTGTTATGTGTTATTTGTATATGGTACTGTTGAGCTTAGCACGTTTATAATGCTAATGTCGAAATAAAACAAAAAAGATAACATCGTTGTTTAGCAAACGTTCGTTAGTAGAACAGTCAAGTTCAGAACCTCCATCTAAACAGTCGATAATAAACCAAGGGGAAGATAGCGACGAAAATTCGGATAATGGTAGTGGCCTTGCCAGCGATTTAAGTTCAAGCTATGATAGTCGAAGCGGTACCGGTACTCCCACAATGATAAGTAAGTTTGCAAATTTAGCTAAACAGAGGGCTGAAGACTTGGTTTGGAATGGAAATATTAAACTGCCTTTTACAATTTACGATTTGCAATAGACCCATAATATGATAAGCTGAGTTTATTTTTAAGTCAAGCGGACAAGCTAGTGGAACCGCAGTCGCAAAATTAACAGTGATCAAATACTAGAGATTTTGGCAAATCTTTGTTAAGCTATTTGTTACCACAAAAAATTAAGTTCTCATAGATTTAAGCAAGACTGTGGACTCGTGGAGTACAGGAGTTGAAACTTTAAAAAACATCGGGAGTTTAAAAGCCTGCAATGTAATACGTAAACAAAGGGAAAAAATTGGTCAGTATATCTTATACATTTCAAGAAAAAAATTGAGGCAAGGCCCTAGCTTATCAGGTATCCTCCTTTTCATCAGGCTGTATGTCGAGTTTAATGTGTACATTTGCAGTGTGTTTACCAACAAATAACAATGTAGCATTTTTGCTGTGACTAAATTTGCAACTATTTTATTATGGATATTGAATAGGCCTAATATTATTGCTATAGTTTTTGATGATTAATTACGTCTTGGAATAACATTTATGAGCGCACTTTTTTAAACGAATTGCATTGTTTCGGTAACCTTTAGCGACATGCTGCATTTGCATTAACTAGTGCTGAAACAACGAAAATCGCTGTCGCTGTAAGCTTATAACTGCGCGTTATGCGCTGTAGGTGAAAAAACTGGATAGACTTTGGGCCCCCCCACTTTCAAAATGGTTCCGCCATTGCTGCCCTTCGCACCATCCAAACTTCTTTTGCTGCTACTTAAATGATTGCTTTGTCACTTTCCCAAACCCAACTTCTATTGATATATTTCCAACCAATCTCAATACAGTAGTCCCCGCTTATTAAGCCCACGGTTAATAAGCCCAACCGCTTAATAAGCCCAAAATCGTCTGGTCCGGAATTACTCCATTTATTCCTACAGATAAAAAACCCGCTTTATAAGCCCAAAACCCAGCTTAATAAGCCCAATTTTCGAACACATTTGCTTAAAACTGAGTGAAAACGCGTCGAAAGTCACACTTCTTTGTCTTGCTTTCGACAATTTCACGCTTCGTTACGCTGCTGCCCTAGTTCTTAATTCAACTGTTTCGTCACAGATCGTTTATCTGTGCAGTAATCAATTGGCAAGACAACTGGTGCTCTGAAGATTTTACTGTAGGCTGCTGATTACAGATAAATTGCTTGTTATCTGTAACTGCTGCGTACAGTATTAATAGATTCAGCAACTTTTAGCCTTAGTACAGTCGACCATATTCATTTATGCACATGAGAGTGGCGAAAATTTGTCCCCCGGTTAATAAGCCCACCCGCTTAATAAGCCCAAAATCGTCCGGCCCGAGGTGGGCTTATTAAGCGGGGACTACTGTAATATCCACAATCAAATTCAATTCACTAAAGAACTGGAAATACACAATTCACTTGGTACCTTTCTCGATGTTTTCATAGAAAAAACCAGCAGTGGAATCAAGACAAGCACATATCACAAACCTACCAAAACTAACTTACTAACCAAGTACACAAGCTTTTCTCCTCTCTTAGTCTCTATTTCAAACGAAATCTAGTCCACAGTCAACAACCTTTTACAACAATCTTACTCTATTTACAATTCCTATAGGCCTACCACAATTGATTCCGAGTTACAATCAATCAAAGACACCCCTCTAAAAAACGACTATCTGTTGAGTTTCATGGACAAATGTATCCAAAAATTTTTCAACAAAAAGTTCCACCCAAAACGCCCCAAACAAAACCTGCAACTTATCTACTCTTTAGACTTCTTTTTCTGGGATCCATTTCCAACCACATCGAAAAAGAACTTCACCAGTCCATAAAACTCACTTACCAGACTCTAAGTTAAGGTTTATCCATAATACCAACAAACTTAAACAACAATTGTAGGTCAAAAACTTTAAAAGACAACTAACAAGAAGTAATTTCGACTCAATTGCTCATGTGGATCTTTTTACATCGAACAAACGCAGAGAAATCTTGTAAAACGTTTAGCAGAATGGAGGAAGGCTTTATTTCACCGGAAATTTTTATCTAGTTTTTTTATTAATTCTGACTCAAATCTAACACAAACTCAAATGCTTACTCTAAAACTATTCCCAAATCGAACCTTAACCCAAACCCTATCCTAAACCCTAATCTTACCCATTAGGTAGGGTACATGCTACTCCCCAAACCTAATCTGTCTCAACCTCGACTCCTGATCTTATCCACTCCGCCTTTTTAATGCTAAAAAGACATAAGTCAGGAGTCAAAATTACCTTTTTAAACAACTTGCTCGTCGGGCAAGTAATATCAAATGTCTACTTGCCCGAGAAAATTTCAACTTGCCCGAAAAAAATAGGCACAACTAAATGGGAGTTTGCCAGCAAACCCAGTGAACGACCTACGCGTAGCTAAATGCTGTGACGCTCAAAAGTACTTTTTGTCTATCGTAAAATCAGCTATTATTCAAAAATATCTGACTATGGAACCTCCAGAAAAGTAGAGTCAAAATAATTGTCAGTTAAATATCTCCTGATATCATAACAGACCAACACCCTAAGTTGAGCCATTCAAGAAATTGATATTTGGGGGTCTATTAGGAGGGTCCATTTGGGGGACCCCGGGGGATGGCACCCCCAAACTATATCATAATATTTGTTTGTTAAATATCCCCTAATATCATAAAACACTGGCACCCTAAGTTGAGCCGTTCAAAGCTTTGATTTTTGGAGGTCTGTTTGGGGAGGTCCCCGGGGGGCGTAGCACCCCCAAACTATGTCAAAATATTTGTCTGTTAAATATCTACTGATAGCAAAAAAAAAACAGCACTCTAGCTTGAGCCATTCAAAAAATGAATTTTTTGGGGCCCCATTTCGGGGGTTTCCGGGGGAGTTGCCCCAAAAAATTTCAGGAGAAAAAACTGCGTTTGCAGCTCAACAACATTACACAAAAATTAGATTTCGATAGTTTGTGGTTAAGAAGAAGAAGAGCGTACAAAAATTAGGGAGAAAAAAGGAAAAAACAGGAAAAAAAAGGAAAAAAAGGAAAAAAAAGGAAAAAAAGGAAATGAAAGAAAAAAAAAAGAAATAAACCTCATCGTGGCCAAAAGTGGTTTGGTTGGGATGAAAGGGTATCTTAAGACATACAACCATGTGAAATATTTTTTGCCGTACTTGAACCGTTTTTAACTGAGACCGCTTTTTACGCCAAACTTGCGGGGCGGTTTTCGGGTTCTAAAACCAAAGTCACGTAACCTATTGCCTCAAAATTTGGTACAAACATATAACTCATTAATCTCAAACTACTGTCCAAATTTCATGCAGCTAGGCCAAACTGTTCTAGAGTTATAAGCAAAAGTCTAAAATTTCGCACTCGTTAGTTGGAAAATGGCCGAGTAAAAACAAAGGAACCCGCGACGCGAGCGTTGGTCGTTCCAATCAGTTTTGAGGCTGTTTATCTTTGGAAAAAAATTGTAAAATACTTCTTCGCAAAAACACTGAATTTGCATAATACGTGTATCCAATTTCGAGAATCAAGTATTCTTGCGCAATTGTTATGGTAGTGTGACGTAATAAACAACGTTTACGAATGCATAACGCAAAAATTAATTTTTCGATTGCAATGCGTTTTCGATCGCGAATATTTTGGAAACTACACTAGCTAAAAAGCAGAAATTTTTGCAAGAGTTATAGGAGCTAAAAGATCTTCAAAATAATCATAGCAAAAAAATTGCAAAGTTCTTGTCTTTGTCTTCATGCAGCGCAGGGCGTAATTGAACTTATGATATTTGTAACATAGGTTGACGCGGCAAGCGTGGGAAATTTTTTCTCAGAAAAAAAAACGTAGCACTTTGTGCCAAAAAGTTGCAAGGCGTGTCTGAGTATCGAAAAATTTGCGTGTGATTAAGAAGTGTTGATTGCGATTAGTGGTGTGCGAACGATTAAACAAAGTGTTCATCATAGTTGTAGCCAGTAGGGGCCCGGCCCACCCCCCCCCCAATTAAAATACCACCAATGATAAAAAAAAATTATGACAACATAGCCTAGCGATGTTTAGTTGCATTTACGGACGACAAGTGAGCCCCAGGGCCTCTAATCAACAACCAGGGGCCCCTAACTAACACCCAGGGGGCCCCTAACCAAAAACCCGGGGCCCCTAACTAAAAACCAAGAGGCCCCAAGGCCCCTAACTAACATCCAGAAAGCCCCGGGGCCCCCAACCGACAACCAGGAGGTCCCGGTGCCCTTAACTCACAAACGAGGGCCCCGGGGCTTCTAACTGATGAACAGGGGGCCCTGATTGACGACCAGGGGCCCCCCAGGGCTCCTAACTAACAACCAGGGGGCTACGGGACCCCTAACTGACAACCAGGTGGACCTGGGACCCTAACTGATGACTAGGGGGCCCCGGGGCTACTAACCGACAACCAGGAGGCCCCGGTGCCCCCAATTAACGACCAAGGGGCCCTAACCAACCTCCAGGGGGCCCTCACTAACAACCAGGGGGCCCCGGAGCCCTTAACCGACAACTCAACAACTCAACAAACTTAATGAGAACGGAGAGATGAGGGTGACTGGGAAGTGAGCTCGCGCTCTTCGAGTCTCCAGCTACCCGCGTATGTGTCAAAGCAGGCGGCCTGCAGCCCTAATCGAACTCGGGTCGCAGTATTATCGCTCACGCAATAATCAGCGCTCAGTTCCGCTCGGCCATGCTGCTGACAAAGAGGCCACAACCAGGAGGCCACGGAGCCTTAACTGACGACCAGGGGGCCCCTAACTGATGACCAAGGGTCCCGGGCCAGGGGCCCCGTAATTCAATTTTTTAACAATAGGGGGTTTGCATTACTGCCTGTGTTATAGCATTAAGTTCATAATAACCATAAACGAGGGCCTGGAATTGCAACTTTTAGCACAAAACTCTTAGCTTTCTCATTGGTTTTATATGCAAAACCTGTGAGAAATCTAAGAGTTTTGTGCTAAAAGTTGCAATCCCAGGCCCTCGTTTTAAGTTATTATGAACTTAATGCTACAACACAGGCAGTAATACAAACCCCCTATTGAAATACTACCGATGATGAATATAATGAGAGCATAGCCAGTATGTTGTCCTTGTCCGGAATTGCAGTTTCTTTAGTTTAGGCGCGTACAAAAGTAAGTAATAATAATGACAACCACCTGTCCACGTCATAATAATGTCATGCAATTCCTGGAGGTTTCAAAAAACTGTCAAGTGACTTGACTCGAGTCCTCCACGATTAAAAAGAAAGTTATTTTAATTTTGCTTTAAATGTTTTTTTTATGAAAGAACTTAAGAGCACAATCTTATCTCAAAATCATAGGCGTAGCCAGGGGGGTGGTCCAGGGGGCCTGGCCCTCTCAAATGAAATGCCACCAATGACAAAAATTTACCAAAAAAACCTTGTTTCTTCATTTTCAGTTTCTTTTAGCATCTTTGCGTACAACAGTACACGCGTACAACAGTAATTAACCATAAATAATATTGACGACCAGCAGGCCCGGCGCACCCCCTTAATTCAATTTTTGCGTATAACCGTATAACCAAGGTGAAATCAAGGATTTTTGTCCTATGAATTGCTACCTCAGGTCCTCATCTAAACTTTTTAAGAACGTAATGCAATAACCATGGCCGTATTTGCGATATGGCACAGTGCCAGGGCCCAGAGCTCAGATAGTAGAACATTTTTTGGTCTTCGCTTACATTTGGCAGGAAGATGTTGCAAAAATCCCCTAAGTGCCAGGGGCCCCGCGTAATGTAAATCCGGCCCAGAAATAACATGTTTAGTTAGCGTAACCATCTATTGTACCAATTTTCAATAACGATCCAACTCCACCTCGCCAGTTTTCACGCACGAAATACTTTTTAAAAAAATAGCAAGGAAATGTGCTCATTAAACAAATTATTGAATTTCAATTGAGGGGGCCTGGGCCCCCTGACCGTACATGTACTACAACTGGCTAACTTCATGACAAAACAAAAATCTTGAAGGAAAATCTTCGAGTGGATTAGTATTTACTGCTAAAATATTGCAGGAGGCAATGAGCTTTACTTCCCCCTACATGGACCAAATCACTTGCAAATAAAATTTTACACTATTATGCAAGATTTTAAATGTGTTTTGGACTTTAATGGCAAGTAAAAGGAGGATTGAACGGTTAAATTATTTCGATTGGCTTTCAAATGTTAAAAAACTTGTTCTTTGAAATGGCTTTGAACACATACGAAATGTGATCCAATAAGATTAAAATAGCTTTTTTTTCCAAAAACTTACAAAAATCGCCCAGCGGCTGGGGGCTTTGCCCACAGACCCCCATAGCCTTCGGCGGCTGGGGGCTCCGCCCCCATACCCCCGTCTGTGATACGTTTGAGTACACTAGCTTACTTAACACGTCTCCTAAGTTAGATTTGCACTTTCCAACTATTAGTTTTCGCCCTCTCCCATTACCAAAATCCTGGTTAAGTGCCAACAGGCTACAGCTTCAGATCTTCCACTCTACGATATCTTTGCCCCACAAAAAGTTCCTGTTTTGAAAATTTCTGATGACGTCATTGCAAATGACTTGTGGTTTGCCCCCCCCCCCAATCAAAAATCCTGGCTATGCCTATGGTGTTCATTGTGATGATTTGATTGCAAATTGCTAAACTAAAGCAAGAAACAGCTTTCTCGATTTACATTTCATTTTATTGCAACAAAAGCGGACCTAAATATTGCACCTCTAAACAATTTTGTTTGATGTTGTTTAATACGCTGTATTTTGCTAGCTTGCCCGTCGGGCTAATTGAGCCGAAATTTGACTTGCCCGAGGCAATTTCAGCTTGCCTCGGGCAAGCGGGCAAGCGTTAATTTCGAACCCTGACATTAGCCTGTTTTTATTTTTCATTTCAGTCATTACCAGGAAGTAATTTGCGTGAGTTTTTCCTGTTCGTTGAAAATAGCCCCAGAAGAGGGCCGAAACGTTCGAAATAAGCTTATTACAATGACATTGGCAATGATTTTTATGATTAAAATGTTAGTCGAAATTGTTGATCAAATCAAATCAAATCCTTTATTATACTCGCTGTATTACGCCGATGCGTGTAAGGAGTTGGCGGGACCCTTCCTTGCGTCCCTGCGTCTGTGGGCAACACAGCTCCTTTCGAAGAAATGTTGCAGCAGAGGCGAGCCGTTGGCAACACTGTGTCCGATTTCACCTGCCCGAGATTTCAACCTACCGCTTCAGAGACGAACGCGTTAACGCTCGACCAACTATTGTCGGTCTTAGTCAAACAAAAAATTGAACAAATGCAAGACAGTTATTAACAAGGTCTTGCAGAATTTGCAAAGCAAAGAATAAAATTTTTGACTTTGAAAATCCAAATCTAGTCATCTACCACTTTTCCGATTTCATTATCACAAAAAATTGTTGGAATAGGTAAGGAGGGTAGTCAGTTGATCACCGGCAAAGCCGTAACAAATTGCTTACTCACAATTGCGTGGAAGTATCGTGGTGAAAATTTGCATAGCCTTGGGCTATAAAATGATGATCGTGCTGTTTTAGCACCTCTACTTACATGCTCTGTGTCAATGCAGCCAATTGTAGGTTGCTGTAGCCTATATTAAAAATTTTAGGGTATTGTCGATATACCGTCATGAACTTTGACAAATTGTTATTGCTACTTTGTTTCGCCAACATTGGAACATGGAAAGCAATTTGTGTGAGTTATTTGTTAAAAATTAGGTACCAGTACAGTATTTTAACATCGTAGATAAAAACTGATCAATTGTAACTTATTGCTTTCTATAGAGCCAGAGATTACTGGCTGTATATAGAGCACCGTACTGTTTTGCCTATAAGTTTATTTGTGTAGTTAACAGCCTCTAGTCCGCATATGAAGCAACCAGTAGCGTAGCCAGGGGGGGGCGGGGGGGGCTCGAGCCCCCCCCATTGGCTTGTGAAGTATGCAAAATCGCACGTTTTTGGTGCTTTTTAGGCCAATTTTTGGTGAAATATTGAAAACAGCCCCCCCCCCAAAAGGAAATTGGGTGCCGAAGTCGTGAAGTAGATGTCGTGATTCGGTGTGAAAAAGCGTTTGAATTACCGATTTGGCCCGAAAAATCAGCCTCAATTTCGGTGAAGACCTTTTTTTTTTTTGGAGACCACCTGTTTTTGGGCTGAAAAAAACGTTTGAATTTCCGAATTGGGCCGAAAACTCAGCCTCAATTTCGGTGAAAACCTTTTTTTTTTGGAGACCACCTGTTTTTGGGCGGAAAAAACGTTTGAATTTCCGTGCTTTTTGAGAAATTCCGTCTCAATTTTTGGACAAACCGTGTGAAACTGATTCAAGAACAATGAAAATTCGGGTCAAGGTCGTTTGCACTTTTCTCACTCTTTCAAAAAAGCCCCCCCTTTTTCCAAATCCTGGCTACGCGCCTGGAAGCAGCTATGCAGCTAGGGCAAGTCTGCCCGTGATTTGCCAAATTTTGTTAGAAGTTAGACTACTATATTTTTCACATTATTGCTATAAATTAAAATGCAGCTTAGTTTTTTTTCAACTCCCAAAGATATAATGTGAAACAAAGCCTTGAGCCGTGTATTTTTCCTTCTATTGTTTCTTTCTTGTTTTCGAACAACTCCAGTAAATTTAATGATAACGTGATACGTTTTTCAAAGGCAAAAAAGAGTTTGAATATGGACCCGATTGATATGACTGAATGGAACCTTCCAGGAGATACAAAATATCCCACTTTTCACAAGCTCTCCTCAAGCGATTTTCATCACAGAGTGATGCACTGTCGCGATGCTTGGATTGTTCTTATTTACAAAGGTGGTATTCGCAAGTAAGTTTGCGTCATTCATGTGTTAGCGATAACATAATAATCGAAAATACGCTCGACTACCGTTTATTTGGACGTGTTTATATAATGAAAAATTGTGATAAAATTAATTTTTATGTGTAATACTAGTAAAAAAAATGTCTTTTGCAAAATATACAAAATAATGCATTTTAACAAAAATCACTCTAACCAGATGGGAGCTTGCTGAGAAGCAACCATTATGAACGGCCGACGCAAATATTTACAGGTTTCAAAAAAAACTAGCGTCCTAGCTTCAACCGTTCAAAAATTGACTTTGGAAGGTTTCCGGTGAGATGGTACCCCCAAATGATGTCAAAATATTTGTTTCCTCAATTCTAGCCAAAAACTGTTCAAAAAATTGATTTTTGGGGGTCCATTTGGGAAGGAGTTTCCTGGGGGGCGGTAACCCAATATTATGCCGAAATATTTGTCTATCAAATATCTACCGATATCAAAAAAAAACTGGCACCCTAGGTTAAGTCGTTCAAAAATTGATTTTTGGGGGTATGGTATGGAATGGAAGACGATTTTTCAATATTTCATACTGGCCATTTTCTTCCATTCCATTTCCATTACATATTAGTATCTTATCCCATATTTGAATCGCTATCGCAATGAGCTACCATAAAAATTTACTCAGCATGAAAATATCAACCACTAAGGTTTAATGATTGCAAGTTTGTAATCACACCAAATATAAAATTGGAAATAATCACACCAACTGCCAAAAACATATTACAAAATTACCAAAAAAAAGTTTTAACGCAAAAAAACAACAACAAAGAATTAAGCTTAACCGAGAGTAAGAAAATAAATACAAATCTTTGTTACGATCGAAGAAAAAGTTTTGTCATTTGGCAAATTCAATGCCGTCGCCATGGGGGGTCAGGGGAGCCTTGCCCCTAGTTTGATTTACTAAAAATACTTTTTTTGGAACATCATGCAACGACAAGAAAACCGACAATGATGCAAAAACGAATAATAACATTCAATCATACCTACTTGACTGAAGTATCCTACATTAGCAGCAAAGTGAAGTTTTTAAATACCAAAAGTTTAGTGGTTTAAGTTTCAAACACCAGATTTAACATCCAAAGTTTACCCCTCTGAACCAAATTGGTCATCAAGTAATCAGGCTAGTCATATCAATTTCAAAACCATGAAGGTTTGAATCGCATTAAATTCAAAGTATCCTAAGCCCGAAGCTAGCGTTTCTCAAACTATGGGTCGGGATGCACAAGTGACTGCTTAGCATTTACGGATGTATAGTGGTGCAACTAAGAGGGCAAAGCGGCCTTCAGCCCCCCTCCAGTCAAGTCACTCAAAAATTTTTAAACTAAAATGCAAGCGTTCAAACGTGTTTTTGAATTGACCTGTAAGTAAAGTAGCGAATGAATGGGCTGGGCAATTTAATTTTTCTGCAGGCTTCTAAGTCTTTGCAGTTTAATTCTTTGTTGAAGCAGTTGATTTTTTTCAAAAATAGCCCTGCGATTGGGGCTTCGCCCGCAGACCTCAGTCTATATAAAATGATTGAGTTGCACCACTTCGCTCAGATCGCCACCCAATCGAGGCATTTTTTAAACAAAAAAAATTTTAACTTCCAAGCCTCCTTCTTTAGCAAAATCTTGGTTGCACGCCTGTATATGGGTGTGTCGGAGAGTAGAAATGTAGACCAACAAAATCGTTTATTTCGTTTTTTTTTATTTTTATTTTATTTGTGTCTAGCGCAAAAGCGCTCATAAAAAACGAAAAACAAATACTTTCACACACTCAAAAAAAGGTTTGCAGTCGTGGATTCCTAGTTCTAGAGCGCCAGAGAAGAGCAGTAGGCCTAAGCTTCTCCCAAACTATTCACAGCAAAGAAATCAATAAAGCGAGCAACATATTTCGAACGACGAAATCTGCAAGAGTGAAGTAATGAGTGAACAAACAACACATTGGAAGACCTGTGACAACGATTCATAAAACGGAATAAAAGTTTGCAAAAGAAGTTTTAAAAAGACCAGCTGTTTTTGTTTTGTGGAGCACACTCAAGGTTATTTACGTCGTAGTCACTGCTGCAGATAGACTTTTCAAGTGATTATGGGCCGGAAATGAAACCAGCAAGAAACGCTACCGGACTTATACAGTACATGCCTCTTTTTTAGACAAGATATACAAAAATTTGAAATTGCGTATAATTTACAGCTGTACAGGATAAGTTTTAATGAGGAAAAGTTCAGTCTATTTTAGTGCCTCCTCACTTCGTTTCGTTTGGCGACGGCACAAGGCAAATTGTCATTCTCAAAACAAAAAGTAAGCCAGTCAGCAGCTCAGCATCAATGCAGCTGCAAATTGCAATGAACATATTCTATGATCTGATAATGCAATGCCTACACTGATTGCGCAATATTCATAAATCATGACCGAATTACCCTATTGATTTGTCGACCGATTCTTATTATAGCTGCTTAACGCTTCCACATGTTTTAAGTTATATCACTATCCGTATATATACATTTTTTTGTAAATGCCATGAGCGAAATCTAGTATGGAATTGGTATGGAAGATTGTTTTCCATTCCATTCTTGAAATCTTCTATTCCATTTCATTCTGGCATCTTTCATATTCCATACCAAAATTTCCGTTCCATTCCATTTTCCATTTCATACCATGCCCTGGTCCCCGAGGGGGGGGGGTTGCACCCCCAAATTATGTCAAGTATTAAATATCTACTGATATCAAAAAACACTGGCACCCAAGCTTTAAGGGGGTGAAGCATCCAGCTGGGATTATGTGCAAAAATTAAAGAAATATTTAAAACATTTCTTCACTGAATTTCAGCCATCTACGATATATCGTTTCTGAGACATTTCATTTCAAAGTTGGGAGATCTCCCCATCAGTGTTGCCATTTAACATCTAATTTTCTTGGAATTGGGATATACTATTTTAATTGTAAAAGTATTTCTGTTGTACCACTAATTCATGCTTAAGCCTTACATTCAGGAGCTTTCAAAGTTCAAGCTAATGCGAAAGATTATAATAAGCATCATTTTTGAAAAAATGAAATTTTAACTGGCAACACTGTTGGAGAGATCTCTTTGCTTTGAAATAAAATATCTCAGAAACAATAAGTAGTAAGCTGGTGAAATTTGATGAAGATATGTTTCAGATTATTCTTTATCTTTTGCACATAATCCCAGCTGGATGCTTCACCCCCTTTAAGCCGTTCAAAAAATTGATTTCATTTTTGGGGGGTCCCCAGTACCCTCAAACTGTCAAAATATTTGTTTTTTAAATATCTGCTGATATCAAAAAATTGGCACCCTAGGTATAACCGTTCAAAAACTTGATTTTGAGAAGTCCGGGGGGGGGTACCCCCAAACTAGGTCAAAATATTTGTCTGGTAAATATTTACTGATATCAAAACAACTGGCGCGCTAGATTGAGCCTTTCAAAAATTTGATTTTTTGGAGGACCCATTTTGGGGGTTCCCAGGGAAGTGGCTCAAAATAACTTCGGGAGACATAATTGCGTTTGCAGCTCAACAACTTTACTCAATTTAGACTGCGATATTTTGTGCTTTAGAAGAAGAGCGTACAAGATTTAGGAAGAAAAAAAAGGAAAGAAAACTTCATCGCGGCCAAAAGTTGGTTGGTTGGGATGAAAGGGTATTTCAAGACATATAACCATGTGAAATATTTTTTGTCGTGCTTGAGCCGTTTTCGATCGAGACCGCTTGTTACGCCAAACTTTTGGGCGGTGTTCCGGTTCTAAAACCGAAGTCATGTGACTAATTGCCTACAAATTTGGTACAAACATACAACTCATTAATCTCAAACTGCTGTCAAAATTTTATAAAAAACTTAGCTAGACCAAACCGTTCTCGAGGTATACCGGTAAGCAAAAGTCTGAAACTTCGCACTCGTTAGTTAGAAAATGGCCGAGTAAAAACAAAGGAACACGCAACGCGAGCGTTGGTCGTTCCAATTAAGCTCACGATTTTCCGCCCACTGTAGACCCGGTTTAAATGTTCGTGCAAAGTGCAAACGGAAAATTTCTTGGCCGTCCGGAAAAAATGAAATCCTGAATAAGATGGTCCGAAAACACGAGAGTCGATTGTTGTTGAAAATACCAAAGACAGCAACTCAAATTTTTCAATATACTCGCTGTATTTCGCCGAAGCCTGTAATGAGTTTGCGGGGGCCCATCTCCGTGTCATTGCGACTGTGGGCAACACAGCTTCGTTTGAAGAAACGTCGCGGCAAGCCGTTGGCAACACTGTGTCGATTTGAAAGGCCCGAGATTTGAACCACCGACCTCCCGCTCCAAAGACGAACGCGTTAGCCCTAGACAAAGGCAATTGATAACCAAATTCAATTTTGCGTTTACAAACCAGCTCAACCGAGAGAAAGAGCGGCAAACGAAAAGAAACAATAATGTGGCCGTGAATACGTGAATAATCGTGAATATTGTCATAACATACATAACATGCTGTATACGTAGTGCTAAAAACAAATCAATTTAGAAAATGGAGGCGTCATGCGGAGAGTTTGAAGGCTTCAATATGGTACGGATCAATTGATTTCGACGAAGAAGAGCATTTTGTGCACGAATTGGTAAGCAACACGCGTTAGCACAGCAGTCAATTACACACTGTAAATTTTTTTGGACATACTGTAAAGAAGTTTTATTAGGCTTGGTCTATTACACTAGGTAAAAAATCGTGAGCGAACGTGCGTGTCTGTAGTTTATTTTCACCAAGTTGTACGCGGTACGTCGTGCATATCGAATTTCTGTTTAAAATAAACTAAAAATCCGCTTACGATTTTACGCCGTGTAAACAGAGCCTTAAATTAAATACCAAGGTTATGGAAAATGGTGATGCTATAGGAAAAGTAGCCTTAGCCTACCAAACGAAAATCCTGGCTGTGTCTATGTTACTAAACTAGTCCAATTAGAATATATTGATATTATACGTTTTGTTTTCATAATGGTTGGCGTTGGGCATTCGCAACCGCATTTTCCAGAAACAGCAATTGGCCATCAGAAGTGAAATGTTTGCTATAATTATGATTTAATAGGGTCAAGTCTAAATCAAATCGTTCATTAAGCTCGCTGTGATAGGCCGAAGCGTGTAACGACTTTGTAGGGCCCATCTCCGCGTCATTGCGACTGGGCAACACAGTTCCTTTCGAAGAAATGTTGCAGCGATGGCGAGCCGTAGGCAACACTGCGTCCAATTTGACGGGCCCGAGACTTGAATCTGAGACCTCCCACTCCAGGGACGAACGCGTTACTGCTTGTCCAACGATTTTAACTAAGGTTTTGCAGTCCTGATTGATTTTTGCTGCAATTGAAAATGAAAAGTTGAAATGCGCCCTTAAAAAATAATCTAGCCAATGTTACGCTTGCTGATTATCAAATTTATCCGTGCAGGTGGTAGACATAGATCAATACAATATCTCGTCTGGCATTGCTTTGGTCATTCCTTTTGGTGGCAAGAAAAAGGAAAAAATACAAAGAAAGGAGTGGCCCAAAGTGGCTACAGAACCAGAAGAAGCGGAAAGGATGCTACGTCCGACTTTCCCCGATATTACCAACAAATTCACTTTCGCGAGAGAGAATATGGAGCACTTTCAAAATTGGATTGTAATAAATTACTACAAGTCTGAACCACCGAAGTTAGTCAAGGTTATGAATAAAAAAACGCATTATACTCGAAAACAGCAATTATAGTAAAGGCCAACCATTTCCTGAGTTATTAATGTCGGTAACACAAAAAGGAGGATTTTTCATATACAAGGCAATGAATTCTTTCTAAGTATTAAAGTAATAGTATAGATGGAGCTTAGTATATGACTTCTTCGAAAGATGCACTGTATTAATAGATTCGGAACTTTTTATACTTTGCTAGCAGCCGAAGTAAAATGAAGACTGTTGCATTAGCACTTAAACAATAAAAGGCATTGTAAAAATTTAATCATTTCAGAAAGTGTTTTAAGTTACTGCGTTTTGAGACCATCAAATTTAAACAATTACTCACGAGTAGGGTTGGATCCATTCAGTTTGCTTTTAATTTTTTAATCCAAATTCATTGACTTAAAAAAAACTAAATTCAAATTCATTGACTTTGAAAAAATTAAATTCAAATTTAAATTGATTGACTTTGCAAAAGTCGAATTCAAATTTAAATTCATCAATAACTCGTGAGCGGATTCAAAATTCAAATCAATCCTAGTGGCGACATAAGACTAAAAAAACTAATTACAATGTCCAACACTGAAAAAGATTCAAAGACAAATCGATGCATTTTAGGGTGATTTGAGTGTGCTGAACACGAATCTGAAGTAAAGATTTTTGCTATCAGACTAAGATTATTCGAAAATTTAAATTTTGAGATTTTTAGCTGATAATGTGTTATTGCCCATTAACATATTAGCTATATCATTTACCAGTGCCTGTAGATTAAGCTAATTGGTTGTAAAATGTTCTATAGGTGCGTTTGCTTCTTTAAAAGCGGCATCAGTAATATTCTGGTACATTTTTAAACCGCATTTGTCACCGCTAAGAATTCTAGTTTTCTGATTTCTGAACATTTTAATGCCTCCTAACACGGAGAGTAGTTTGATTGCCTCGCATGCCAAAACTGAGCGTTTCGATACTTTGTTTCAAACCTAAATTTGATTACTTATCAGACTGGAACAGCAAGTTATGGGATTCTATAATTACCATCTAAGCCAGATTTTGTTTTATTAAGCTGGAGACATAGATTAGATCCTAAAAAGCTATCTTATAATTGTTTTTATTCACGGCACTCTATTTGTTATGGTGCAGAGCAGGCACCCAAAAAACGTGATCACCCAAAAAACCAGGAAACCAAAAAACCAGATAACCCCAGCTGGGCCCAAGAACATAAAAGTGGGACATTTCCACGCCACTCAACGCGTTGGCACTCTATTACCACAGAGAAAACCATCACTGAAGAGAAGCAGGTACCCATTGGATCCCTCTTACAATCCGCTGACTTCACCATTCTGCTCCGAAAAAAGCATGGGCGGTTACGAATTAGGCTGTTTGTTATCTAGTTGGTCCCCAGCATTGCCTGCTAAAAGAGCCAACCTTAGATTGAAACTTAATCGATGTACATACAATATGTTAGGGTAAAAGGTGTTGCAGAGAATCTACAAAAGTCGAGCGCAGTATCCAGGAATTGCAAACAATGCTTGTCCTAAACGATGTTACTAAGTTTTCATACGCTCATCCGAAAAAAATCTCAAATAATGTTGCAACTGATTTATGGGGAACGAAATTAATTTACACAACTGTTCTGAAGGATTTGAAATCTCTTTTAATTAAAGAAGATTTTAGGCAATCAAAACAGTGCAATCAGATTAGATACTGCAGTCTTCTGAAAATTGCGGAAACGTAAAAAGTGTTTAAGCTGTGCTTTTCATGCGCTTAAAATTTTATATGCTTTAGTGAAATAAAGGATTAAACACATCTGACACAGGTTCTATGAATAAAAAACTTTAAACATTTTTAAAAAAACGCTGACCAGATCTGCAAAAATAGAGTTCATATTCGATTCAGCACCGAAAATTGACAAAGGGATCATATTTTTGTTTTTGAATATTTTTTCACCCAAAATTTGTTGAACAGTGTAATTGATAATGATTATTGATTACAAGTTGTGACGCAATAATAATAATTATTGTGCGCTAATAATAATCGTATTGATCCTTAAATGCAGGGTTGGATCTATTCGTTTTGTCATCAATTTTTAAATTAAAATTCATTGACTTTGAAAAAACTAAAGTCAAATTCATTGACTTTGAAAAAATTTAATTCAAATTTATCAATAATTCGTGAGCGGATTCAAAATTTAGATTCAATTCAACCCTACTCACGAGTAGTATAAAACAAGTATATAACAAAATAATGTAACTTCTGAAGTATATAACAAAAGTTAAAAACGACGAGGAAATTTAGTAAACTGGTAACCAACGCTATTTATTGCAGATTTCCTGTTCTTTGCATTATTGACCAAACGGAAACACCAATACAGCTTCTAGCGCTTTCAAATTACTTCTCCAATTTCTTTGGCTTAGCAATAGTTCAAAAAGACCACTTAGACAGGTTGTTATCCTTGCTCAAGCAAATTCCTTATCCAAAGGTAAAGCTGAAACTTCAATGTTGGAAGAGAAAAATATTTTTTCAAAGAAAAGACTACTACCCAATATTTTTATTACAATTACAATGCATGCTTATTAGATGTTTGCTATTTTACGACTTTGTAATGAAAACCCAAAATATTCACGGAAATTTACCGAATTTTCGGTAACTGAAAGTAATCGCACAAACCGAAAAATATGTTAAAGAAACATTCTTCTTTCCAGGTATATCCACATTATCTTTTATTGCTTGGGAAAGAACCAACTTCGGAAGATATGGACAAAGGAAAATACGGAATCACCTTCGATATAATGCCATTCAAACCTCAAAAATATGGACAGTCGAATCGATTTTTAGCGCTAACAAAATTCTTCTTTACCGCAAACGAAGATTACAGAGAGGTTGGTGCATCGAGACAACAAATTTGTACACGCAAAATACAAGATAGCAGACATTTTTGTTGTGCTTAAGGTTAATAAGCTTTAGCGTGTTGTTTTATGATTCATATTCAATTATGCTAATTGCTAATGCATTAGTGGAGTTGCTAATGAAAACACTGACGTGTTTTGAATGCAATTTACGTGTTACCAAATTAATCAAAGTTTCAGGATAATTTTCAGAAATCAAGGTAAAATAGCGAATTAGCAATGCAACCATAGTATATTTGGTCCGAGGAAGATTTTTGTTCAATTAAGTCAAATTTGTAATAAATCAACCATTTTTCAGCGACTGCTTGGTAAACGTTCTGATGAACCGGCTCTTCTCAGTGAAATGCAGCCGATACGAGATGCACTGAACAATCGATTGAAGGATATTGCAGAATTTGACTACACCGTCAAAACCGAATTATGAGACTAAAACTGCTTAACTTCAGCAGCAAGATACTGCCGCCACGCTTTAGAACTACGCACGAGAAAAAGGTGAAACTAATCAATTTGAATCCCGTATTTTGGTTGGCGCGGATTTATACAGTGGAAACTTATTGCCAGCAAGCTGTAGCCAACGGTTTGATCAATGGCAATGCTTGTATTCTTGTATTTTCGGCGAACTGTAATACTTCGAAAATACCTTCATTGCTGCAGTGTGAATAAAAAAGCGAGAAATAGTCTGTGCAGTGTTTTTACGCGGGTCGAAGAGCCCGAATTGATCGTCCAAAATTAAACCAACCAAATCTCACTCATGTTACTCACGAAAAGAATCAACTGAATAACAACAAGTTGTATCGCATTCTGAAGCTATATTACAATGCTAATTACAAAAAGGACGTTGCAACATCTTTCAATTAATCACGCTACCACACAATACGCATGCGGAATAACAAAGCACCAAATTACATAACACTAGATCTTGAATCGCTATCTTAATTAGGGATACCTTAGCCTAGTTAGAGCTACACAAAACTAAATGTTCCAAACAATCATCCCAAGTAAACCAGTTAACGATACCAACCTATTAAAATCAAAAATTAAAAATTTAAATGGGCGATATTGTGCTACAAAGCTGAAAATAATGTCACAAACAAGAACTTCAAAAATGCAGCCTACACATAGTGCGTTAATGCACGCTCTTCATGGGAATGCATATGTATCAACCAAAACATGGGTTTGAAAATAGCCAATTAGATTTGTTTTCGACTTCAATTACAGCCACAAAAAATCCAAACGTAAGTACAGCAGAGAAATTGAAACTTTTCGAATTAGATTTGCTCTAAGTGAAATAGAAAAAAAAATGAAGAAAAAGAGTAGAGTTAGACTTTATAGAGCAATGATGGGAATACAAAACATAACGTGAAAGGTAATCACAGTTTTAAGTATCAACATCAGAAATCAATTTAGAGTAAAAGCATCAACTTTCCACAACGCAAATGATATAGTAACACCATTCAATCCAATGTCAAAGAAATAACAAAAGTCAAAGAAAACAGTTTATATAAACAAAAAAAAGAAAAGCATCACTAAAGCCAAGAATATAACGTAAGTTACCAATTTTGCTTTCGCTTATTTTCTTCCAAAATTTTCCAATTTGGAGACTTTGTATCCATAGCTAACCAGTTAAAATCATCTACAGAAGACCAATTATTGATCGAGGGGTCAAGACCAGCTGAATCAAAATCAGCTTCAATGCCATCATATTTGACGGAGTACGGTGCAAATCGAACTTCCTTTGTGTCTTCAATGATAGCCCTGCTTGTAACGTGGAGATAAAAATCAGTATTCTCTGTGTGATGAACGCGAAGTTGCTGGCATCCAGTTGCAATAATAGCCAGTGAACATCTAAAAAAGTGCATGATAAGCAGTTCTTTACATTTTCTATTTAACTACAACCAAAAACATTTTGAATCATTTTTGCATTTTTTTCATGAGAATAATATATAACACTTTTCAGACAAGCCTTTATTTATTTCTACTAGAAAAGCACTATTTATTGAGCTTTTAATAAATTAAAAAATAAACAAATTTTGTAGTACAGTACTCAACTAACTACAAAACAATTGTCAAAGATTAAGACGGGTACTTTGTTACAATTTAATAAACTGGCTAAGCTTGCAATCATTTTAAATTAATTTCAATGGCAAAATAGTTTTTTACTCCTCACCTTTCCACGAAAACAGAACCAGAAACAGGTCCAATGACAAACTCACATCTGTATACATCACTAATGTGAACAGTACCAGGTGTTCCATAAGCATAAATCACGCAATCACTTAGGCGTGAAAACGAAACATCTTTCTTGTAAATGGCATCACTTTTCAGAATGATAGTTTCTGCTGTTTTATCCATGACAATACAACCATCTTTTAACTCAGCAACAGTAGAAGCATACTTCTGAGCAGCAGTTTCTTTTAAAACAGCAATATTGTCTGAAAGAATAAAAAATTCTTATCAGGGTTGTTTGATTCAATTCAAGATTTAAAT